>OX424573.1:20722811-21957387 GCA_949152435.1 Gastracanthus pulcherrimus
CTTTCGGATAAAAATGAGAAAAAAATCTAGATTATAACTTTAAGAGAAAATACGTGCACTTTCTTGTGGAACAGACTGTAAGTTCAACGGATCTTCTTAATCAAAGAACGAAGTTTGAATATATAAAAAGTAGCTTACTCCGCTGCAGATGCATCCAAGTCTCCGCGCGACAACTCGCGAACTAACTCAGCGTCTCAAGCGTCTTTTCGAGCAGGTAGAACCATTGCGTTTCCTCGCCTAATACATGTTTTATCGCCGTGATCTTTTTTGCTCCCATTGCGCGCTCGCTCGTCGCCGTTGTCGTCTATAACTACGGCGAGGCAAACTTTGCTCTCCATCTTTCTCCCTCCTCGTTATCTTCCCTATATATACGTGCAACATCGTCTCCGTCTTGTAGCAAGAGAGCGAGAGAGAGAGAGAGAATACCTCTCGCTCTTTAAAGGAGAGACGCCGGCCTCTGATGTAACAAAGGCTAAACTTGTGCTGCTGCACGGCCAACTAAGGATGTACAGCTCTCAGAGAACGCTTACATTATTAATCGGGAGCCGCTGATGATGATCATGGCCCGAGCGTAGGAGCCGATAAGGCTTCGTTCATAGTGAGATAACGCGAGGACCGGGAGTGGCTCGGTGTAGACCTGACACAACCTGAGAAGACTCAACTAGACCTATGCATATCTGTTGGCATCGTAAGCTTTTAAAAATTGTATACACTGAGAAAAATGTATTGCGACGTAAATAATATATATCTGTAAAATTAGTAATCTGATATCTTAATTTCTACATGGAAAATACAGTTTTAATTAGCTAAATTTCTTTTAATAGATGGAATATTATGTGCTAATCCCATGCTCATGGTTTTTTTCTCAGTGTATTATACATATGTATTAGTAAAAATATAGAAATAAAAATAATAAATAATAGTATTTTTATAATGATTACTAATTTTCTGATTTTCTTAATTATTGTTAATATATTTATGAATATTATTATACATAATTAATTAGAATGTATGTTTTTTCAATCTAGTAACCTTGAAGTAACAATAAGTATTTCTGCCACTAATATTAGCTATTCAAGCTGTGTATGTAAACTGTACCGAGGTTTAATATTTTGTACAGTGGTTCATTTTGCACAGAAATTTAATGCTTGTAAAATGTAATCAAATATAATATATATATATATATATATATATATATATATATATATATCTATATAATATAATATCTGTAGTGAAAAGGCAAAATAACTTACGTCCATTTTTTAAAATGTCAAAATATTGAGATTTAAATTCCTTGATTATTATTTAAACCTATGCAAAAGAAAAGCATGGATTATGAAAAAGAAAAGTAACAAATGAACTTTTGCATCATTTGACTTTTTTATATAAAAGCATACCATTCATTAAGATGGTATGCACATGCCTTAGAGCCACATATATATGCACGAAAAACTAGAAAAGATTCTCTATTTATTTCGTGAACCTAGAATTCAAGTATAATGGTTGAAATAAAATCAAGTTTTAAGGGTCTGCTCTAGACCTGTCAGTCGAAAGTATTGTTTTTCGTAAAAGTTACATAATCAGAATCAAGTCTACTAAGATCACTTTATTTTCAATAAATTATTATTGAAAATAAAGGGTGGACTGGACAAACTGGCTCTATTAAAAAAAAATATCTGTGGAAATTAACTTAGAAAGGCTTCAAATAACAAAAAAGTTCCTATAAAGTATACTCAAATAATGCTTCCTTGTCGAGATATTCAATAGTGAAATATGATATATGTATAAATTCAATTGTGCCATATGCCTACAACGGGAAAATGTAGTAACTAAATTATTAATATGTATATCCAACACGGATTGATTCTTCCCAAACATATTGAAATTTAACCTTCAAAGTATATCTATACATATATGTGGTATATATGGATATAATTTATATGTTAAATTGAAACACGCTCGGGAAGAATCAATCCATGTTGGGTGTATTGTGTACACATATCATATAATAAAATTGTCTTTTCTGATCTTTTCTTAAGATTGAATTGATTGTAACAACTGTCAAGTAAATTGTTGAGTGTATTACTATTCAGCATTATTTAAAAATATTCGCTGCGTAAAGCAGGCCCTTGATTCTAAAATAAATAGATAGTCTATTTTCGAATTTGATTTAGAATGAAAAATTTAATATTTAATTATAAATAAGTTATTTAGCAATGCATCAAAGCTTAGGGTGCATTCTCAGTAGCGCGTACCGCACGGGTACCCGTGTGCAAGCCTATATTATTCTTGTTAAAATAGTTTAAGTGACAATAAACTTTGTCTGACACAATGTTTTGTTAAATGTTAATCATATAAAGTCTCATGGAATGTAAAAAACCGATTATTAGACCGTTTTCGTTATGCTTATACACGGGTACCCGTACGGTACGCGCTACTGAGAATGAACCCTTATGACGGTAACAAAACGTATCATATCGAGTCTGGTATAGTTCAAAACCACAACGAAACAAGTTCACTTTAAAAATTAAGTAAACATCCATTTAAATTTTGAAATATATATTTTATAAATTCCATCATTATATCTCCGATTCAAACAATACAATTGACGAACAGCATAACCCAATATTAATTGAAGTTATAAAATTTACCAAATTTTACCCTTCCACATCTTTAACATTGAAATTATTGCGACAGCTTGCAAAATATCTAAAATGGACTTGCTTCGCCACGGCTCTGAACGCCCCAGTTATAGCTCTCTAGTTCCCTCCCACGATATCTCACCCTGAACGAACCCTAAGGCGCGCGCGCGCGAGCTGACAGAAGCCTCGTAGGCAAAGGAAGGATGTCCGCGGCGGGATAATTGAAACCGATCGCCTGC
Organism: Gastracanthus pulcherrimus; assembly: GCA_949152435.1. NCBI lineage: Eukaryota > Metazoa > Arthropoda > Insecta > Hymenoptera > Pteromalidae > Gastracanthus > Gastracanthus pulcherrimus. The sequence continues at coordinate 20,725,693 of OX424573.1, forward strand.
AGATGCCGACAGCTCCCCCGTCACCCTCGCGTCGACCCAAATTGCCTCGCACATCATACCTGTACCGAGCATTATTATTCGCGCGCGAGATTCGCCTTGTTTTCAGTCTGCGGTGATTAATAATTGCAGCGGCTCGAGCCGCGAGACGCTTGGGAATTTTCAGCAAGCGAAGGCAGACGGGCGGGCGGGCGGCTGGTGAGCTTCGATTGTGTGCGCGCGTGTGCTGGGTATAGGGTAGATGAGAATCGAGCGCGCGCGGAGCACAGGGGTAGGTATGTACATCTCGTCGAGACTTTCGATGCGATGAATTTTGTAATGATGAGATTGAATTTTGAGGGGTCGGTCGACGGTGCGCTATTGAAGTTTAGTGTTTTAGGGGTGAAGCTTTGGGAAATGTTTTTAAGGTTTTGTGTTATAGAGAGGAAATTTGTGTGATGGTATGCTGGATGATAGTGATCGAAGGTTCTATAGTTCTATAACATGTTTGCTCGATTAGTCCGGCATTTTACGTTTTTTTTTTCAAAAAATTACTGCTTTAAAATTTAAATCAATTTTATTTATTCCTTGTTTTATGAATAAAATAGTTAAAGTTTTTAAAGATTCATTAAAGTCCTTTGAGTTATAGTATGCCACTTTTTAAAGTTTGAAAGGATTGTTTTAGAAATAGCGCGTTTCTCTTTTTTCTTGTGTTGTTAAATATGTAAAATATTAGATGAAAATATGTATACTCGAGTTTTAGTATTCTTACTTGACTACAGAACTTCAGAACTCAACTACTTAACTACAGAAATTAAGAAACCATAATAATTTTAGCCAATAAATCCACCAGTATATATTTATATTTGGATATTGAAAAAGAATGCATAATTTATTTTAATGCGACAAATTCATTATTATTATAAAAAAATAATTAAATGAATTTCATTTCGTGTAATTCACTTTATCCAGTTTAGCCCTGGAACATTATGCTAAAAAAGACTAAATGTCTTTCTTAATGTACTGAACTTTATATGCAATAAAGTTCAATGGATCAATCTACAAGACACAGAATTTCTGATCGTAAAAGTAAAGCTCTGCAGAATTTGTTCAAAGCGAAAAACGCACGGAATAACGTTGATCCCCTTAGGTCTGACCTAAGCTGCGAAAAAAGTAGGGATAAAGGTTAATTGTATTACACAGCTGGTAAATAAATTTATATATCAAGTAAGTAGAATGAATCCGCGTACGGCAAGACGCGGGGGTACTGTGATTTTCAATGAATTTATGTATAACAGTTTCCTCAAATGCCCTCAAAAGTTAACCTACCTAAGTGCGCGAATCGTTAAATTCTAAAATTTACGACCCAAAAATGTATCATTCCATCCATTAGACTGGCGTTTTGAATATATAAATATTGCAACTTGGCTCACTCCATAATCCTCAGTAGATTAAGGTCAGAAATAACTTTCGAAGCTTCCAATATATATATGCGAAAAGAGTCTAGCGAGTTATAACAGGCGCGTTAAGTAGGATCACTACGGATAATGGCGAGAGCGGAGAATTAACGCAGGAACAGGCTGGGCTGAAATTACTACATGCATTCTGCGCCCGTAAAAGAGATAATTAACTTGCGATGGGCGACGCGCCGCGGTGGCGCCGGTTCCGACGCTGCGCTTTTGTTTATTTTTCCAAAGCGGGGAAAAAAAGTTAATTGCTCGCTTTTGAAATTTCTCGAGTAATTATTGCAGGCGAAGACGTTCGCGAAGTTATGGATCGCGCGTTGAAAAATCGTTGCAATATTTACCGGCAAATTTTCATGAAAATAACGGCTTTATGAAATGAATTAAATGAAAAATTAATACAGTGGGATTACCTTGTTGATTGACTTTTTTCATCCATTTACGAACTTCATTCTGGAGAAAACTAAATTTTAAAATTAAAATAGTAGATTTCTTCGGATTTTAGTTATATAACTATTATGATGTTGATAAAAGACATTGTATTAACGCGAAACTAGAATAGAGAATATATAATTGTGCTGTAAATGTAATATATGTGTCGCACGTTCTAGAAATTTATTGAAGCAAGAGCGGAAGGTTCACCCCTCTCTGACGATATTAAATTATTGCGACATTCCCTGGGGTCGGTTAGATTTTGGCATTTTGGTAATGAGACATGATTTATTTACAACAGTATTCACTTGATTTTGCGGGCAGTGTCTTAATGGCATTTAGTATTAACAAATATTAGCATAATAAATAGTTGTTAATAAAACATAATATTAATAATAAAAAGTAATATACACAGTTGTTTATCATACCAGTGTACATTAAATTCTGAAGATTAAAGCTAATTTAACAAAAAATCATTTCTTGAAGTAAAAAGTCAATGAAATCATACAGTAGGATAGAAGTATTTTAATTACGTTTTATTGTCTAAAACTAATATTGTTTTTATCAGTTTATTCAATAAAATCGATACGTTAAAAAAATATTGTTCGTCAACTTTTTAAAATTTATTTAATATTTGCTTTTCCTGAAAGATTCGTTATTTTCATTCGGTTTTATGATGAAATATCGTAATTGTTTTTTCTATACACATTCAAACTCCCTTACTGCAAAAGTCTAAACCAATACCGGACATGATTTCAACCGTAATTTTTATTATTACTATTCTTAAAATAGCTTTATTTTTCAACTGCACTTGTATATGATTTTAAAATAAACTGATAACTCCAACGTCGATAAATGTTTCATCAACGCTGCCAGAACTTACATCCGCAAACAATAACAACCAATATCCCCGATCAATGATTTTCATTAAAAAATACCAAAACAAACCGAAGCGCAGCTTCCAGGAAAGAAAAATCTCCTATACCGCCCAAGCAAATATTTAATCTTGTCGCAAGCTCCGCGCGCACACATGCAGTCGGCCAACTTCTCAATGAAATTTCTCCTCATCGAAACAATCCGCGCAGAGAAACTGCTTTCTCCAAAAAAGAAAAAAATGCCGAACGAAATCCTACATACACATATTCGCCTGTCCTACGCATATGGAAGAGAACGGACATAACTTGAGGTCCTACTTTTCTCTATTAATTTATTTTAGTATTTTAATTCTGCAGGGGAATTGTTACAAACAGGAGTAATGTTAATTAATTTAAAACTATATTGGCGGCGAATATAATAATGTTGAATTGATAATATATACATATGTAATGTTAAACTGCTGAAAAGCAATAGCTACAGCATTATGAAAGAAAAAGAACCGAATGAAATCGGCTACGCGTAAAGGTTGAGCATGTGTTTTTGTCTCAAGTGCATTTTCCCGAAAGAAGGTCGTAAAAAAAGGGCCAGTGTTGGCGCTCTCGACAACAACAAGGCAGTGCAGCTATGACTTCCGATAGGTTCAGACGTGTAACTAGCAGGAAAAGCATCGGCTTTTAGTATAAATGTGGAACAGGAATATATCGGATAGACAATGAATAAATATAATTTTGAAAGTTAAACGGTGATCGAATTATTAATTTCTTATCTCGTGAATCCTGCTTTGTACCGGAACAGGAATAAAAAAATCTAAAATAAATAATTAATCTAAGTCATTATATAATAGTACTTTTCGACATTGGTGGGTACATTTTTCGCCCGAGCGAAGCGAGTTACGTATAAGCCAATGTAATTAAATACTATATAAATATTCAAAAACTTATAGGATGCTTTAAAATCAATTCGGAACTTTCTAGCATATAAAGTGAACTTCAAGGAATTGTTTTTTCAATAAATAAAGTTGATTTTTTGATCCCTCTGAGTGTAATTTAGAGAAAAAAAAAGCTAATTGTTTATAAAATATTACGTGTCTACTTGTAAATAATTAGCTTTCTCTTCATACAGATAAATTATTTTATTAAGTTTCTTCCATTAACTTTTTAGATAAATGTTTGAAAGAAGAATAAGCCCAAAACATTAAAATTGATTAATCTTAAATAACGGAATTTTTTTGCAGTTTTACTACATTTTATTTTAAATGAGAATATTAATTTATACTTGTGACATCATGATATTAAAGGAATAATTTTTTATCACGAGATATGGGCTCATGTACCTATCACTAATTACTTCATAAGACCTTTATAATCTCTCGTATGATTTTTTTGTTTAATGTCCTATATTTAGCGAAAGACCCTCCTTAACCTTATTATCTGCTTTCATTGTCGACTTTTTATCCGACTTAACTCTGGCCCTGGGGTCGTGTTTTTGAAGAATATTAAATATCACGTTATCTATACAACTTATGCCTCATCTTCACTGGCACCTTAATGCAGGCTCGCTTTAATTTTTAATATTAAATAACATTACAGTGATAATTACTAGAAAATTTTAGAGAGTTCCATTGTCTATTATTTTTTCTATCTTTTCATACTAAGAAAGTTTTGCTTTTCTAAACAACATAAATATTATTCAATATTGAAAGTTAAAGCGATACTCTATTAAACTGACTGTGAAGACGATGCATTAGTAATATACTTAGCATCAAAAATAGCCACGTAATACCTGTAAAAAAGTACGTATAATACAAATAATCATAAAATTCCAACATATTTTAAGAATCTAATAGTAGTCCCACAAATTACTTTTATTTACTCTTGCAAAAATTATAGCGAAGATGTACTTTGTACTTTTCACTGCAGCAATCAAGCGTTGACATCTTATATAATTATAACAATCTTTATAAATATAACAATACCCTAGTAGAAATCAATCTAACTCTGAATCAGTAATCAACCATTAACATTGTTACCAGTTTGCCCCAATTCTCCCTATATTTGGTCTCAAGAAATTCGTATTGTCCCAAGTTATCCCCGCTCCTTCCCTTATACATCTCCAACCTCCGCTCGCGACCGCTGAAACTTTAAATCCCCGCAGCTCGCGCGCCCATACACAGTTCACCTAGCCCGTAGCGCAGCGCGGCGGCACAAAGCTCCCCATCAAAGTCTCGAGAGCCAAATACTCAGCGATAGCTGCGCGGAAACTTGAAACCCTTTTATACTCCGATACATAATAACGTAAAACGCGGGCCGACCACGCGTTGATGATTCCGAAATCCCGTCGAGTCGCGTTGGCGTTGTTGTTAGCGCGAACGGGAGCGCGCAGCCTCTTTCATAACGCCCGAGTATACAATATAAACGTCGGCTGTACAACACGACGAGTAGTTATGCCGGGCTGTGCAAACTGCCGCAGCTCTTTGGCCTCTTTCTGTACTCCTTGCGCGCTTTCTTTGTCAAAAGAGTACACGAGCGCGTCTATGTTCTTTCGTCGTGTTTTGTCTCCGGGTAAGGTACAGTAGCTTCAGTCGCGGTCTTTGCATTGTCTGAGTGGCTGGATGCTTTCTTTTTTCTTTTTTGTTGGAGGGCATGTATAATGCAGATTACGTCGTTTTGAGATTACAGCGCTGGAAGGGAATAGGGATGGGGGGAAGGGTAATGAGTAAAGTTGAATACTTCGAAGGTTTGGTTGGAGCGAGCTTGGATGAGGAGTGTCTTTGGCTTTTGGATTTGTGAGGTTTGTGATTCATTTATCGTTTGAGGTGTATATTACAATTAACTATGAAGAAAACCTGCAAGAAATGGCTGATTACTAAAAAGAAGTTGTAATAATGATAAATTGTAACAGATAGTATACAATTATTTTTAAATTCGTTATCACGTATTAATTACGTTTTATGTTGACTTAAAGAGGAAGCGTTGTTTAAAAAAGTATAAATTAAAAAAAAAATTGGCAAGCTCACCTGTGAGAAAGTTGAGATAGGTATATCTCTATCTCAACATTTCTTTGAAAACCAAAAATGTCAGAAAGCCAAGAACGCGACACCCCTTTTAACCCTTTTTGAGGATTAATTGGATCATTATAGTAAGAACTTCTACTGCACTTTGAAAAAGCGTGCGTTTGCGCCATTTTTTTTCAGCCAACAGGATACAAAGGAAAGGATGCCGATTTAAAAGCAGCCAATAAGTACATACTCCCTTTGGGCGATTTATCACGTAAAAGGTTACTTTAACCCATTTCTTCCCAAGTGGCCATTTTATAGTCGATTGGTTTTTTTCCTAAAAAATTGTCGAAAAAAAAATAATAATAACCAATAGCACTTTTCTGAAGTAAAATTGTCCGCTCTTTCCGATTCTGAAACAGAATTTTTAAATTTCCGTTGAAAATTTTCAAAATGGCGATTTTAGGCAAAAAACCAATCGACTATAAAATGGCCGCTTGGTAAGAAATGGGTTAATACTCTTATAAAGAGAAAATCTATTCTGTATCGCTTATCATTAAAACTCACTTTTGGCACAATTTTTCACGAACTTAAAACATATGAAATAAAAACTCCTCTCAAAATATATCATTGCAATAAATACATACATTAATTAAATGGGAACCTTAAATGATTATTGTTTTTTATGTAAAATAAACATATGATTATTTTGATACTAAAATCAGTTATACAAATAGTTGAGGTTTAAAAATTATAAAGAGTAAATAACTGAAATGTCTCTAAGAAAGCATTACACATACTATCAAATCAGTGTATTTATCTTATGTTAAATTAAACTAACGCTAATTATTCATTTAATAAATCTGTTAGACACACATGATATAAACTGCATTAAATTTAAAGTTTCAAGTTTCATTAAGAGTATCGACCGAATATATAACACCACTCCTTTGCTTGAACTCGCAATTTCCTTATATAAGCAATTAAACGCGGTAGCTCTTTGTGATTTCGCATCGAGACAGTTGCGCGATGCCAGCGAGAGTGTATAATACAGTGAGTATATGCAGCTACGGCAGTATCGGTACAAGTCACGTATTTATAGATCCACGCCAGTCCTTATGCACGTGCGGTCCGCGAATTGGGTAGCTGATTCGAGAAACTCTGATAGAGATTCTTGAGTTTCCATTGTGGTTTTAGTTATTTTAACGTGTTACTCAAGATCAAGATTTGTGAAGGTTGTTTTTAATAAACAGGTAATTTTCAAAAATATTGCATTTTTGTGGCACGCGCATGATTGACACTAAATAAAAAATAATTTAATCTCTTATCAATAAATTAATGATTAATTTATTTTTGTATGTGATCCATAATTGATTCTTACAATGAAAATGTTATAAATTGAATTCTTAAATACCCAAACGCTTAATATAAGCACCGTAAGTGTATGGGCCTTTGCACAAAAAAAATGAACAGGGACATACATACGAACATTCACAGTAAAAGTACGAAGTGTTATATCTATATATATGAAGAACAGGAGTAGACATAAGGAATAACGTCTTATTCCTTGTGCCTGTCTTTGTTCTTCTTATATATAGATATAATACTCCACACTTTTATTGTGTTTACTCCTGTGGATGTTCATGTTCTTTTTCTATGTAAAAGCCTTATCAAAACTAAAAATAAACAATATTTTTTTACATGGAAAGCTCTAATCATTTTAAGTTGTTTAAATACAACTTGAAATAACTTGCATTTACTTGCACAAAATATCCTTTGATTCAATTCTGTTATAGAATGTACGTTTTCACGTTTATTATACGTTATTAAGTATGTTCTGTGAGTGACGGATTTCGATGATACGTTGGAAGGTATTTTAAGTACCTAAGTATGAAGCCTAACCGATAGGTTTATCTTATAGACCCTTGTTGTCGAAATATAATCCACTTAGCCCCAAATGCGCATGATTTTAGTAAAAAATGGTACCTGTTTTAATATTCATGCACATTCAGTCACCATCATCAACTATAAATAACTTTGGGACAAATTAATATTTTCATATGAAAATAAGTTCAAGTTTAACTTTTTCTCTCTACTTTAATACCTTTTGCATAATTTTCCTTCCATAAAATTTTCCAGCGATATGACCACAACTAAAGGTACCATGTATGTTTAACTGAATGCTGCGCATTTTCGATACAATAGCTTCAATTTAACAACAAATGCCAATTAGATACTACTGGTGCTAGTAAATAGGCTTCATATTTAGTGTACCATTAAATACCCTCCAGAGTTTCATCAAAATCAGTAACTCGGAGGATGTGACCTCTCCTAGTTAGTAAGTCTGTATATTCCCAACCAACTGCATATTTGAAAGATTTTAGTGCATTGATATTACGGGACTTCTATACTCCAATAAAAGTTTTATATTAATATAACCAAAACCAATCATAGATAGAGACAAATTTATACACTAAATACACAACACTTTTGAGAACCACACATATGATAAAAAATAAATACTCTGCCATTTTTGTTTTTGCTTGCATGATCAAACCCCCAATTTAATTAAACGTAATTTCATTGCATATTTTCAATCAATTATTTGTATACATTTTTACGGTACTGAAAACTTAATGTTGAAGTTAGTTAACATAAAAATTGAAAAAGTAGATTAAATATTCCAGGAAACTTTGGATCATAACCAATAATTCTAGAAAAACTGTAATTGAGAAGTTGCGTGCAAAAACCACTTAGCGTGATTTTTACTTGTTGACAAATCTTACATTAAAAATCTTAGAAGTAATGATGCATGTATTATAAAACCAAATATAAGGCCACAATAGCAAATTCTATAGATATTGCCTGCTAGAATGACATTGTAAACATTATTTAAAAAACAGTTTAGTAATTAAAAATACTTTTTAAATCGACTTAAGTGATTTTTGCACGCAACTCCTCAATTTGTTTATTGCATAGTAAACCTCGTTTGCCGATTATTGCGAATAATAATGCGCGCCTAATTAAGGCAAATTAATAACTGTAATAACTAATTACCGAATAGATCTATTATTCGAAACATGAAATCCAACGTATAATGTATATACATTCAGCTTTACTGAAAACAAATATCTCCTTTTATTCACAAAAATAAGATACTATTATTATAATATCTAAATCCCAATAATTATTTACGCACAAACTATTTAGTCATTGGTGATTTTATAAATATATCAAAGAGTTAAGATTGTATTAACTATGTGATCTACACTAACAGTTATAAAAATGCTTCAGACTGCAATAATTAATGATGTGAAATAATTTGTCCATTTTTGTTTAGTAAATCTGCGCTGGTCACAGAAATTTAACCCGATTAACATATGAGCATTAAAAATCATACATATAAATTTAAGAAACATTCAATATTTCTCTCAAAATGATTTCTACAAAAATAATTATACTCTCTTAATTTTACTTCCATTTATTATTCTCCAAGCGTATATAATTTGTAACTTTTGGATATCATAACTCCATAATTCTATTAAACAAAAATTGAAAAAATTATTTCACACAATTAATTATTGTTGTTTTGAAGTATAAAACTAAATTTCAGCACCACCCTAATGTACATTTACCAGAATCGTGCATTTATAAATCATTATAATCCAAAAATCTTTCACTGCAATCTCTTTCAATCCCCAGCCTTATAACTGAAAACAAACCACCGCCACCACGTAAGCCATCCTAAAACCTCATATACCCCATCATCCAAGCGCCCCGCAACTCCGCCCGTATATTCATTAAATAAAGTTTCTTCATAACCCTCTCTCGCATATCCATTCACATACGCCGGGCGCCGCGCAAAATTCAAAACTGCAACAAAATTGCTCTCGTAACGTTAATGCGGCGCGCGCTGCCTCATCGAAATATCCGCGGCGCAATGTGCGGACCGCGCGCTCATGCTTTATGCCATTACATCGCCGCGCGTCGTAGGTATACAACCGCTCGTATTATTCCCACTCGGGCGAGAGGATGCGCCCTGCATCAATTTGCACTGCGGCGGGCAAAGGCGCCTTTGCCTGTTTTCGCCGAGCTGCACCTTAACGAACTTGCTTGCGTCGCGTCGCCCGAGCGCGAGAATAGAATTTTCGGCCTCCTCCTACCTCCTGCAGGCGCTGTGCACTCGGAGCAGAGCATCAGAGGCAAATCTCTTCGTAATTGGGCCTTTTCCCACAAGTGAATGCAGTATCTCGTAACTCTAAGCTCTGTTTCATGTGTGCATGCCAGAGGGTTATAGTTGTACGTGTAATAAATGTCCTATGATGCTGGGTTCTTGCAGATCGATGGCGAATGCGATTGTGGCGATGAAGGATTATTTTCTCAGAAAGTAATTAATAAAATTACTCGAAAATTATACTCTATTGATAATTACACCTTACGGAAACTAACACATTTCAGATTTTTGAAAACAAGATAGTTCTTCTCAAAGGTCTTTTAGAAAATCTAGCAATATTAGGATTCATAAAAAAGACTGTCACCTTATCAAAGGTTCTAAAAAAGTGTTAGTTTTTATCATAGAATCTGAAAAGTTTTAATCTGAAATGTGCTAGTCTTCGTAAGGAGCGTCGATCGATGCCGTCGATATACAGTTGGTACTGTAATTGCCACAATTTTTTAATTGGTTTTCCATTTCTCGAACCTACCCTGTAAAATCTATAATTAGTCAATCTATACTCCAGTTATCATGAACTATCGAAAAGAGTTTTTGTTCTACAAAATTATTTGTTTTCAATGTTACTAATTCAAACAATTTTTTTCATGTATTTTCATCATTAGATTCCGAAACATACATTTTTTTTAAACACTATGATTTCGTCTATAGATAAACTATTAAAGCTCTATCAAATATGCTCTAACCCAGATAGCAAAATTAAGAATTATTTGTATGAACTATTTTTGAACTCTTCAAGAATTTATTATGAATGTAAGTTAAAAAATAATTCTTGAAGAGTTCTAAAAGAGTTCATAAAGAATATCGAATGTCAGTGATATTCAAGAACCGTTTAAAAATTCTTTAAGAATTCGTTTTGAGTAATGGTGCTGTCCGCGGGTAAATCAATGATATCACCTCTAACATTCAAACTAACGAAAAACTAAAATCCAATAATCGAACAATTTCTAAAAAACAAAAATGCATTGATCAATTAGCTACGAATATATACACATGCACAAACACACACATACATCGATGCAAATATAGTATTCCAATAATTATTTTACTGCACCAGGCATCACTTTGCGAATAATCAAATAAAATCCAAAGAAAACGAAAAATCGCTATAAATTAAATACGAATCGGCAAATCTGAAAAAAGCATTTCCCGCTCGTAGGTATTCGCGCGTAAAAAAATTAACCGTGTAAAATCCAAATCGCTTCAGCCATTCTCTCCAGATACGTACAAGCCCACACTTCCATAATCCCAAACGAGCGCTGCATCCTCGCCGCAAACTCTGTAATACAATATCCGTTGTAAATATACGTATAGAAATAGCTACAGTTTATACACCCAGGCACGTAAACATCTTACGTATACACCAACGTCCGCTGTTGCAGGTGGTGAAGATGATGATGGTGGTGGTGGTGATATTCGCCGTGTGCTGGCTGCCCTTTCACGTCTACTTCATCGTGACGTCGTACCTGCCCGAGCTGACAAACGAGCCGTACATCCAGGAGCTCTACCTGGCAATTTACTGGCTCGCCATGTCGAACAGCATGTACAATCCGATTATCTATTGTTGGATGAATTCCAGGTATATATACGCGAACGTATACATATATACCCTGCAGCTCGTGCCGCGTGCGGCCTATAATCCTATTTTAATAATGACGGCGCGCGCCCTGGCGAATTATCGGGCGCAAACAAATTTGCCGAGCGCGTTGCGGCATTTCTGTATTTGTGCGGGGCGTTATTGCGGCCGAACGCAACGCGAGCTTTTGGGGGGGGGGGGGATTAAGGGCGGATTGTGCGAACTGCCACGTGGGCAGCGTGGAAGGGTAATTTATGTAATATGGCTAATTGTAGATGGCGGAGAGCGCGAGAGCGAGGCGGGGGCTTCGGAGGGGCTTATATTGGTTATAGGTACGCGTAGGATCGATCATTGTTTGTACGCGAGATGACTTTTGATGTGTTTGTTTTGCTTTGTTTCTTTTTAAGTAAGGGGTACACGCATTGTTCCTGATATTTTAAAATGTTTGTTTTTCTAATTTAAAGTTGTAAACTATTATAAATTGTTAACTAGACAATAAGAAAGAAAAATATTCTGGGAGTTATAAGTGCTAAAACCGTCCTTTGAATAGATGGATGATCAGGATATTAAATCTTTTTAAAGCCCAATATTTAGCTTCAAATGGATACTACGTTGGATTAATTGATCAATCCTCTTGAAACTATGTTGTAGACTTATTACAAGATAACAACTAAAATCACTTAATTATTTTAGGCATATTATAATTATTATTAATTTATTTAGTTGCTTATTTCAGGTTATATGTTAATTTTTAAAAATAATTTTAAATAATTATCTTACTAATACATTTTTAGTTGTCAATCATCAATACACGTTTAAAATAAATAGGTACTTTTAAACCTTACATTGATTAAATGAGTATTTTAATCACGATTTCGACTTTAAAAGGACTAATATTGATCAATTTATTCAATACAGGGTCTATTTTAAGAGAAATGCAAACATGACTCATTTTATGGATCATTTTATCCGGCACCTTTAACAAAAGAACTGTATTGTTTGTTACCTATAAAAAAATAAATCAGTCAAAATTTTTAAATTTCGTTTTTTATTAATAAATCGAAAATACCTTAAATGGGTGTGGAGTGTTTGTTCCTTTATTTAGAGTGGGATATTGATGCGACTTACTTTAATGAAATGGTTTCGACCATTTGAAATTAAAGTAGCGATGATATTGTATCTAGATTCGCGACCGATATAACAAATAGACTTTTGTTAATTAATATTTTAATTTGGAATGAACGAATATACGATAGTAAGTTAAAAAGTATGTTTATTCGTACACAACCAAAGTTTACATAGTACCATGGGCTTTTAGTTTCAAATTCAAATTAAATGAATTATTTTAATGTGATTTACAATTACACTATTTCTGTACCATTCTACATAACTTTTGAGAAAACTACTTTTCTAACGTCTTTAAAAATTAATTTTGAAGTACGTATAATCTACACTAGGTCATGTATTTTAACTAAATATCAAATTTTCAAAAATAGAGTGTAACAAGATTTTAACTGTTACACGTCATATTTTTTTGCAAACTATTTTTTTTTGTATTTCATATCACTTAAAAATGTTTCAGTTTCTCTATTTCACGTTTCCCAACCAAGGGTGCGGAAAATTGAGAGTCTATAACTCTTTTGAAAAAAAAATTCTGACAATGCCAAAGAAAGTTAACATAGAAGAAATACGACATAAATCTCCGGGAAATGAAAAAAAATAAGCCTGCGCAACTTTGGTCAAAAGTCTTCTTTAACTTTTTCGACAATGTGCCCCTCATACGTGTATCGAAATTTAATGTGACATCTGTTAAAATGTAGAAGTGAAAAACCGTGCTTTCTATAAAGCTTTGCAAAAAATAATTCTATTACTCTTCATTTATACGAAACTATAGTGCTACTACTGACGTTATCTTCCTTAACTCCTACTTAAATAATAGTATTTATTATTCAACAGGAATTGCGCTTTCCAAGCTCAAAAGCCATGGCTTTCATCTCTCTAAATTCCTCGGAGCGGAAGTAACGTTATTCCAGAGTTTCGAGTTAATACGTTCATTTATTCAAAGTGTATTTTCACTCTACAAAAAATTGAAATTCCACTCTGAACCAAACGACTTTTAATTAACAAAATTGCAGAAAACTTTTGATCAATTTAACACCATCGATCTAATTTCCGATTAGTTCAAAATAGTTTCGTGATTAATTCTCACTTTGAAAATCGCAAAATTAAATGTATATTCCTTTTAATGGCTTTTTTCATCCTTTTAATGGAAATTCTGCATTTAAAGTAATGTGCTAAGTATTTTGTTTACAAAAACTAGATCTTTACCATATGAAAAGTACTGATTCTATGGTTCCTGAGGTTGCTCTTTCGAAAGGCGTTCATAAAATTTCCTAAAAATTGTAATTTATACACGATTTTGACAAAAATATATAAAAAAAAGAACCAATTTTAAAAGCTATTTTTCTTAATAAATTGCTAATTGTTTTGAACAATTGAAACAGTATGATCCATATCATACATTATATAAAAAAACATTATAACTCGAGTTTTACGCGTTTTACCGCGCAGCCCCTCAACTCTCAATTCCTAGGAGAAAGAAAAGTAAAGAAAAAGAAATAAAGCATCGACGTGCATCCAATCTAACGTGTGCGCAATTCGCAGGTTCCGCAGGGGCTTCGCCCAGTTCTTCTCGTGGTGCCCGCTGGTGCGGGTCGGCCACGAGCCCGCGCTCTCGCGCTCCGAGGCGGTCACGTCCCGCTACAGTTGCGCCGGCAGCCCCGAGGTCCGCGCCCGGATCTCCCGCAACGGTACGTATACCTATATATATGTTTATACGATAATAGTTTCCTGCCCAGCCCGTCGCCTATGTGTGTGTGAGTGAGCATCGGACAGTTTGCAGAGTGACCGCGGCGATTCGCAAAGCCGTGAATTGTGCTGCCGATTGGGTGGTTATGAGGGATTCTATACAGAAGAAGACCGTTTTTTCGAAAGAAGAGATTACAAGAGATGTTAGGGCACGCTTATGAGGACAAGGTTTTTTTTCGATACTTTATATTATGTGAATCATGGAGAGAAGTAGTGAACAAAGTCTATCGGCTGGCGAACTTTTTTACGGCTGAATTATTAATTTAGCCGGAATTGTTGATTTTAAATGGTCTCTGTTGAGATGTTAATAATTCAGTTCCCGATGGAGCACAATTTTTCTCACAGAAGAACATAAAACTAGGAGATAAAGCTTTAATTTAGTCCTCTTTCTTTCATGTTTGATATAGTACAATGTATGAAAAAAAAACTGATTCCACAGGTGTTATAAGTGTGTTATTAATAAAATACTCAGATAAAGTTATAATAGTACATTATGCAACAAGGGAATAAAGATTATTCCCGAGGGTGGATTTACTGCCCGAGCGAAGCGAGTGCAGTAAACACCCGAAGGAATAGTCTACTATACTCGTGTGTTGCATATAGAACTTTATTTCCGACTTAACTGTGGCCATTTTATTGACGTTTATTGAAAATTTATACTAATATTAATATAAACATAAAATTGAAAAAAAGAGAGAAACCCTGCAGCGAAACTGAGAATTTACTTTATTCCCGCAACTGCGGTTTTCGACCCGCTTTTCAGATCAATAAAGTGGCCACTATAGTTAAGATGTGAATCAACGACTCTTATTGTAAGCAGACCGTGCTGCATGCGTACAGTGTGTGATCCATTGCATCACTGCCTAATATCGTGTGCAGTATAGTGCCCCTGTCGCTCGCTAGCCTTTCGGCTGTTTACACGACTCTAACAACAGGTGTAACACAACATTTTTTTTTTAATATTTCGGGACGAAGAAAGAAATTATTCTGTAGAATTGTTGATATACAGTGCATCTCATAACTGTAAGACCCACCTCAATTCTAAGTAAAATTAATGCGATGTGGTTAAGTGAAGTAAAATCTATGTGAAGCTTATAAACAAGTATGATTTTTGTTGTTTAACGTGATTTAATAATTTATATATTTTTATGACTATAATAATATAACAGACTATCACATTTTAGGCTATTTCATAACTATAAGACCAGCATCGCATATCTTATTTTCTTGCTGTTTAAATACAATGCGGTAATACAATAGTTTTATTAAAACTACTATTTTGACTTTATATCGCTTCATTGATGGTAGTTTACCTACTTTTTCTATGCACGGCATTTTGTTATAATTTAACACATATTCTGTCAATCAATGTGTGAGAAATTCTACAAAAAATCTGCCAAAAGACGGTTCCAAAACTTAAAAAAAACATAAAGGCACACCTATAAAACCATTTTTTCTTGTTCTGCAGGTCATATAATAGGAGAAAGTGGGGCAAAATAGTCAGTTTGCGGGGTAAAATAGACATTATGGATTTAAAATATATAAATCCTATTTCAAGCAAATCTAATACTTCTAAAGTATATTTTAATATTTCATTTATAAATAACCAATAGATTAAAACCATCATATTAAGTGTAAATATCCGAAAATCATAATATGAAAAAAGTCTTTCTAAAACCATGCAAGTGTATATTTTGCACTATACATGAGGCAAAATAAACACTTGCATGGTTTTAGAAAGACTTTTTTCATATCTGAACTATTTTTATTCTGTTATATTATTAGTAATAAAAATGTGTACAATAATTGAATCACATTAAACAACGAAAAATCATATTTGTTTAAGCTCCACATAGTGTTTACTTCATAACATTACTAAATCGCATTGATTTCACTTAGAATTGGGATAATCTTATAGTTATGAGATGCATTATATAAGCGACTTGTTTCGAAAAATATTATGGGCATTTTTTAACAAAAAGAAAAAATAAAATGTAAAAAGTCCATTATACAGTGTAAGTCATGACCAAATTTCCACGTTCTTTCCAGATTCCTTCATGTTTATATCTGTTGTTCGCCGGAATTACGATAATAACGGTTTTAATGTTTGCATTAATGATCTATAAGTTCGATATAGGGGAGAGTCGTACAGTATGAAAACCCATACCTATTTTGGATATAACTTCTAATTGACTCGGTGAAAATTAAAATACCAAAACAGAATTTGTTCCTTAAATAATCATCTATCACGGAACATATTGGCTAAGACAAATTCGAGCATATAAATGAATTATTAATATAAATGTAAAAGTTACGATTTTGCGATTTATAAAAAGTATCGTCCAGAATGAAAAATTATCATTTAAGTCAATTTTGAGGTCTAAATGATTTATAAGGGTGTATTATATCACAACATTTTTATAAGTAGTAATAATATATAGCATATTTGTTAAAAATACAGTTATATAGATATTTATAAATTGCTTTATAAACTGTCATACTGCATATTTACTAAAATACGATATTTTAGTTATAAATGACGAAAAATAACAAATAACATTTAATAAATGTTTGGAGATTATATTCAACACACATGACAAATCATCAAAAAATTATTGTAGAATTTTAAAATAGAATTTCATATAAGAAATTCTTATCGAAGTAAAACTAAAAATAAAACTCATAATTTTTAAGCCAGCGGACAATTCCATACCTAAAAGATAAAATCACGTATAAACGTCCCGATAACACGAACAATTAAGCCCGTTCGTTTAAAGCGCACCCACCCACATCCTGTATTCCACAAACACCGCGTGAAAAAGATTCCACCTCGCCACAACAATATCCAAACGAGCTCGTGCATTCAATACCGAACGAGGTACAAGTAGAAAGAGACAGAGAGAGAGAGATAGAGGATCATCATACACCCCTGCAGCGCAGAGAAATATGTTATATATGCATGCGCCGCGCCGCGCCAATCCGCGGTAATAATTGCGATCGGCTAACGACTCGTGGCTAGTCGCGGGATGGATTTTCACTTTTGATTATTCCAGCCTCGAGCCGCGCGCACGTGTGCTCGATGCTTTTCTTGTGCGGTTGACGCGGGGGAATTCGCATTAAGTCCGCGTCCGCGCGCATGACTCGTTTGATATATATATACGATGGGTGATAGGGGCAGAAGATTGAACCCCACGTGCTAGAGAGTGTACATATATATGCATATGCGGCGGATTCGCTGCGGAATATGTCAGAGGATGGACTTGTCGAGCTGCTCACGTATTATGAGATTTGACTGCGCCGGGGATATTTTGTTGTAAGATGAGTTTTTGAGGGAAATTTGTATGAGAAAGTGGAGTCCGTGGTTTTGAGCTTTTTAATAATGAATTCTGATGCGACTATTTTAGTTCTATGATTTCTTTAACATATTAAAGAATATATATTTTATCATATGAATGTATATACTAATACTTGATAAATCATTGATTATAGTAGATTCCTTATAGTTACGATGCTATGGTGTAAATATTAAGTAATATCATGCATTTTTTAATAAGAAGACCATCGATTTTTCGAAAGGCTGTCATACCCAGAATAAATTATAAAGATTTTATTATATAATTTGAGAACTTGTAACAATTACTATTAACTTGTACATTCAACGATAAAAAAACTTTGAATGTTGCGGGGATTAAGCTTTCTCGGCGTTTTACTGCGCGTTAACTGGGATTACAATAGATATATATACGAGCGAATATTACGTCTCCCTACTAACTGGGGAACTAACGTAATCCCAGTTAACATGTGTTAAACTAAACGTTGAATTATTTTTGACGTTGGGTTTACATAGATGTTTATATCTTTCACACATTATATGCGTATTGACCTTATATCTTATCAAAATTTTAATTTTATAAGGCTACTTTCTTAAAATTCGTCTTACCAACCTTGACATGTATCTACTCAAAGTTATAAAACACCTATTTTGCATTGCTTTTGTTGTTCGGTGAACTTTTTAATCTGCTTTTTATGTCTTTTAACAACTAAATTATTACAATTACAACTACATTAATTTATCTTTGTATATAAATAGAGAAAGATGGCGTGACTGTGTGAACAAGGTTATGGACTACACAACTACGGATAGCTATAATCCCAACAAGTAGTTATGATAGCTATGGTTGTGATACAAGCAAGTCTACAGCCGACATAAAGACTACGTAATAGCTATTGCCCTGCAGGCACTGTTGCTGCTTATCATTCTACTTGGCCTTTATAATAATAATATTAATAATAATAATAGTAATAATAGAAATTGAAAATAAGATCGTCGAAAATATCGCAAAAATATATTACATTACCAGTATTATTCTGAAGGAAAATAAGAATTTGTTGCCAGCTCAATCTGTTTTACAGTCATGACGCGCCGCTAGCACGGTAATCAGCAGTGCCACGAGGTGTAAGACAAAGGTTTAATAACCTGTTACTTATACTTTTGATGCTATGGTGTTAATATTTATAGGTAATTTACGTTTATTGATAAAGAAAAACATCGATTTTTGAATATTCTTTTTTATGTTGTTCTAGTATTTGTTAGTATTTCATAGGTAAATCGTATTCTAGAAGTAAAAAAATATGGATAATGTCTTCTTAAAATTTTAGTATGGCCGTGATATTGAAATGAATCAGCATTTTTGATGCTGTGATATTTATATGCATCAATAACTTTATAGATATTTAGCATCAACTACTGACACATACCGATAAAACTGGCGTGGTTTCTTGGAAAATCTTATTTACGCAATTTCATCCTGGAAATGAAATTATACATTCGAATGAAATTTGCGACTTTTATTTATTACAACATCGGGAAATTAATCTTAAATTCAACTATCTGATTATTAAAAATTAAAAAATATCTTAAGAACGTATATAGATGATTCTCAAGAAACGTGCAAATTCCGATATTCAAGTTCGGACGAAAAAAAGTTTTGAAACTTCTAACGACAGTTAAAATATAATATTGAAATAGATATTATAGTTAGAAGTTTCAAAACTTTTTATATATATTATATGTATATTGTACGAAAAATTTGTAGAGATGATTTTCGTGCTATACATTCTTATATTAAATTTACAATAATAATAATTTTAAAATTCGATTTTAAAATTAGTAGCGGCTTTTTAAATTGATCTAAGATTCATAGTTGAAAACAAGTTTCATTCAATCTCGTTCATACGTATTCAATGGCCATAAATATGGATCATTTTCAGCTAATGAATAGAACTCTTTCATGAACGAATACGTCAGCGTCTGTATTCAAGAAATTAAAGTGATTGCTTTAGTGAAATGCAAATTATAAATTTATTCTCTCTTTTTAACACATTGCATATTTTAATACTTAGCGCACGATTGTCAAAGTAAAGCACAAAGTGAAAATTGTCTCGATAATTTTAAGAAAAGTCCGTAATTCTTTATTCATTTTTATTATTTGTAAACAATAGTTGAACGAGGATAAATCTTATTTGATAGTAAAAGATGGATATTATTGGCTTCCAGGATTAGATCACAAATTTTCAATTTACACAAACATATATTTCTCGGAAGAAATACATTTATGTTAATTACCAGTGTGGTAAAATCCGAATTAACTGAAAGAATTTTAAGGACACCTCTCGGAATTACGATTTATACTTGCAGATAAACTTCCGCAAACAAACTCATCGAGCTCACATTTTCTTATCGCCCCGGCAATTCTTTCTTCCTTAACCCTTATCCTTAATAAGGCACGTGACATATTTGCGAGGCTAGAAGAAGAATGGGCAGGACAGCGTATTCTTAAGAAAACACTGTACCTATTGTTCTAAGCCAGGATTCTAATTGTATTTATTCGAAGAAACAAAAGGCCCCGCGATTAGTTTGTAAAAACTAATTAGAAAATTGTAAAAGAGCAGCCCCCTCAGGCTTTTCAAAAAGAAAATTTAATTCTTTAGAATAGAATATAATGTTTCAAAGAGCTGCGAAGTTCCTTTTTTCAATAAGAGTCGGCTGTATATCGTTGAATTCTAAATGCTTTGCTATTTCTTTTTCGCGAGTGTTCTACATTTTTCCTCGCTTTCATGCTCTTCTTAACCCTTTGTTTCGCAATATCCTCCTATTTTCTATTCTATCCTATTGGTTTTGGAATATACCGAACTATAACTTTGTTTTAATATTGAAAACGCATATATTTTTCAAGAGGCACGGCTTTTTGATGTGCACGCGCGTATAAAGGAATCCTTTCGAGTTCATACATCACTTCGAGTAAAACGATGATTTTTCATAAAAATTCTGACATGGGCTTTTTCGAGCTTTCCGCCTTTTGCGCATTAAGTCTGTAGTTTCACAAAACTGATTCGTCAATATAACGGTATTTTATTTTACACTTCGCATTTTGTGCAACAAAAGCAGTAACGAGAACGAATGACTCAAGATACGAAATTGTGATCCGCTGCTCAGTCTCTTAGAAATATCGAAGTATGTAGGGTAAAAGCCTATTAAAAGTAGAAAATGCCCGAAGTTGGTGAGACAATAAATCTGTGATAAAAGGGACCGTAGAAGAGTGAACTGCTGCAGTCTTATATATATCAGCGCAGACCCTCATAGCTTAACTGAATCTCTGACACCGATAGAGTTTTGTCCCCATAAAATTTAATCTCGCAGTTCTCTTGTGAAGTTTCTCGTAAAATTCTTATCATTTTAAAATCTTTCATTACAACCTTAAAATTATTTAAATTTTTAAAATAATATGAATCGTCTTGTAATTATTATGAGATATGAGAAAAATAATGCTTGCTATTCACTTAATTTAAATAATAACTTGTATTAAAAGTCTGCATATACTGTTTGCACTGTACTGTATATAAGTGAGATAAAGTATTTTATACTAAGACCAGATTTAACGTTCTGCTTATACTTTTTGACATTTAATTAAGGTTCTTGCAGTTTACAAGTAACATTTGTAATACCTATAAACTCAACTTTTAAAATAGTAGAAAAGACAAATTGTTACTTAATTTACAGTTTAGTGTAATTAATTTTAGTGTATACAAAAAAATGTAGAATCTTTTTATCCCATCAATCCAATCATGAGAATTACTCCGTTACTCAGCGCATGCTAATAAATGACAGAACAGCCTTTCCAATGCAAAGGGGAATAATTTCGAAAAATCGATGCTCTTCTTTATATTAAAAATAACATGAAATTACTTAGTTTTTATCTATTTGTATTTTCCTCCAGAGTTATCCTGGTGATGTGATAATTTTGATGATATTTGGGATGATTTTATTTTCATTTTGTATAACAAATCTTGTAATTTAAACTTAACTTTGAGGTATATTTTTTAATTCTTGATATTTATTAAGTTTTATTGGTACGCGACACACGTGACATCAATTAAGGTACGCAGGACAAAATACAGTTATAGTTCGACTGTACTTAAAAAAATATAAAAAGTCACGGTTTAAAATCATTATTAAATGAAAAAGAATGATAAATTAACAAAACGTAGATACAATGTATAAAGGGTTAAAACTTAATAATTCAAACAATCTAAACGTGCACCTACTGAACCTCGATCATACTGAATTCTCCAAGTATGGTTGACCAACATATTAGAAGAATACTATTTTATGTGAAATAAATTGACCGTATACATAGTTTAAATAGGGGAAAATTGCGTTAAGCTCAATTGAATATTTGTATTTTTTTAACACATATTCTCTATATTATTACAGTAAAGTGGGTTATTTTTAACCGACTTAAAAAAAGGAGGTTCTCAGTTTGACGCGTATGTATGTATGTATGCATAAATGTTGTAAATGATGATGTAAATGACAGCATCGTCAGTACTAGTGATATACTACATTTTTATGAGTGTCCGCGGAATTCTCGAGAACCATTTAACATAAAACCTTTTACGTTTACCTTGGTATCGTTCAACTAATACTAGGAAACCAAATTTTTAAGTACTTCACCAGTAAAACACCAGTACAACCAAAAAACCATATTATTGGAAATAATGCCTCTTTGTTTGTGTCGATTACTCAGGAACGGCTATACTGATTTCGATGATTCTTTTTTTATTCAATAAAGGGTATCTCTGTAGTAGTCCAATACGAGTTTGTACTGATATTGGACCAGTACTAGCGGTATAGCATATTTTAGTGATGATTTCTCTATATATCTCATCAACAGATGCACCCATTTGAGTTAAACTTTATCTGCTTTGAGTTAGTACTGGGCCGGTACTATTAGTACTGGCAAAGTATGAATTTTTATGTCATAATTTTTAACATAACACAAAACAGTAATAAATACAAATTTAAAAGAAAGTAGTACCTACATTAGAGATATGCTCTAAAAAATAAAAAATATTTCTTCTATTAATGTATGGAATTGTGAAAATATATACTCACTATCAACAACAAAATTGGTTAATTGAATTCAAACTACAGCTTTTTGGATTCGGTACCAAAAATTTAAGCAATTAGATAAAATGTTGCAACTGAACACAATTGACGATTCTGACGCCGTCTCCAAAAAGTTGTATAATTTTAATTCAATTAAACAATTGGTGTTGTTGATAGAAAGTTTATATTTTCACAATTCCATACATTACTAAAAAGAATATTAGTTTGTACTTTCTAAAGCGTTTTTTGAAGTCTGTTCTATTTTTTTTAAATTTTATTAGCCGAGGAAGAGGATTTTGTACTTCAAGCCAAACAAAAACAAACAAGTATATTATACCTGACTCGCGGGTGGGGATAAATGTGCCGAAAGATAACTTTGCTGACGGATAATAATGCCAAATTTGTTTTACCGAAGGGTAAATTTCCCGAAAGGTGAAATGTGCCAATGGGTAAAGTAATCGATTAACGAAAGTGCCGAAAAAAAAGTTCCGACGGGTAAAAATGCTGATGGATAAAAACGCCGAAAGTTAAAAATGCCGAAATGTTGAATGGCAATGGGTAAAAACTAAAATTATCTAATATTAAAAAGAAACGACCTAGCAACAATTAACATATTATTATAATACAGGTGCATATTCTAATAAAAACACTTTCTTGACCACATTTTCGTTTTCGGCATTTTCTTTTTCGGGATTCTTGTTTTCGGCATGTTTAACTTTCGACATATTTATTCATCGGTATTGATCTTTTCGACAATTTCAACAGTTCGGTATATTTATCTTTCTGCAAATTTATCTTTCGGTATATTTATCCCCACCCATTTATACTTTAGCGAGTAACTAATTTTTAGAGTGCAAGATTTTTTGTGTAGATGACCCTTATTTTGCTCTTACAATGCTATCAGATTGCTATACATACATTTAGCTGTTCACTCTTCAAAAAATTAAGTGAATTTTTTTATCTTAAATGGAAAAATGGAACCAAGCTATCTCGGGTTGAATACTCACTCTCGTTGCGTCAATAGTCACTCAATTAATAGTGATTCTTGAACTAAAAATTCTGACAATAAGTAGAATTAGCCCTTTAGGGACGTATGTTGCACTAGTGCAACATTAACTTTTTTCGATTTCTTTAAGTTTTCATATGATAAATTTTGATTATTAAATCTATGAATTGGTCAAACTGGGCTTTTTCACATCTTATAAGAAGGTTTTAAGTTATCTGACATTCAAAATGCAGAAAAATTAAAAAATTTGAGGGTCCTGTCCTTAAAGGGTTAACTTACAAGGAAAGTCCACAACCTGTGGGAAGCGGTTTTCGATGAAACTTCATGAAGTGGTTTCTGGTACCTAAAAATGTTACCTAGCTCTTAGGGTCAAGATATGACCAATTGTAATCAAAATACGCGTTGTTTTAGTTTAAAAAGGTACCTATACTTGAATCATAACTCTGCAAGTTTTTTGCCAGAGAAATAATATAATAAGATAGAAAAGTTGACCAAAAGAGCATTAATTTATGCTTTGTTTCATTAAAATTATTATTCTTTAGGCAAAGTTATAAAAAATCAAAAATGCATGAAAATGTGAAGATTTTCACCTCATTAACTTTAGTTGTTTTTCATGCCTTTTTCGTCATCAAGGTTGTAATTGTTCACAACTTTGCAAATGAATAATATTTTGTTATGAAACAAAGCTTAAATTAAATCTCTTTTAGTCAACTCTTTTATCTTATTACATAATTTCTCTAGCAAAAAGAAACCAAAGATCATATCTTGACCCCAAGGGCCCATGAAACGAAACTACGGGTGCTAAGCATCATCTGTAGGTTCCATAAACCACTTCCCAAAGCCTCATCGAAAACCATTCCTGCAGGTTGTGGACTCTCCTTGTCAGTATTTCTGGTAGAAAATTTAATTTTCACTGAGTGACTATTGTCTCAACGAGAGTCAGTATCACACTCTGCGAGAGATAAATTTCAATCTTCATTTTTTCTTTTAAAATTTTGAATTTGTTAAAAATTAAAAATATTTTATCGTTTTTTGTATCGCAAATTTAAAAGTTGAAAATAAACTGGAAAAGGAATAATTTCTCAAAAAATTATTCTGTTTCAAAACAATGAGCGATCGATGTGTACATCCGATTTCAAATATATTGAAATATGATATTTCATAAAAAATGTTTTTAAATTATTACGCGATTGTAATTCAAGTAAACTTATTCATTTATATAAAATGTTCTTTATATCCTTTACTCTGGTTTAAAAAATTATTTTATATATTTTATTCCATTTTATACGTAAAAATACACTTTGTATCATGTCGTAGTAAACTGCACGAGTAATTCATTTTTTAAAAGTTAAAATAAATTTATAAATATCCGTAGTAAATCCAAAAATTCAAAATAAATTGAAAATCAAATGATTTATTAAAATATTCTGAACAAACATTGATATGATACAGCTGTTATCAAATGACTAAAGCAATGCAATTAAAAATGCAGTATTTTTGTTAAACGAATTATTTTCCATTCTTGGAAATTTCATTCCAGTTTATTATTATACATAAAAAAGGAACCCTGTTTGAATCGTACTTTAGCTAAATGTGTGATGGGTGTAACCTCAAGCCAGGACAGTCGGTTTAGAAATGAAAGCACTCAAACGTACAAACCTACAGTCCCTTTGTTCAAGACAGTAAAATTTCCCTCTACTTTCTACCTTCTATCGCACCCTCCAAAAATCAAACACACCCCACCATATACTCAAATCTCAAGCGTCGAACTTTACCCTTCCATCTCCAGGCACGACGCGACTGCCGCTGCACCTGCAGGGCACCACGGCCGAGACGACGACGACGCTGGCGACGTCGCGCCGGGGCAGCTTCGCCGACGGCCACCTGCAGCCGCAGCACGAGAACAACGGCGCCGGTGGCATGTCCCGCCGGCAGTACGGCAACCAGCAGTACCGGGACCACTTCAACTACAGGCAGCGACTGCCCTACACCGCCAGGTTCCAGAAGCTCGACTCCCAGCCGGACTTTGGCTCCTGACCCGTGCCGACGAACCAGGCCATCGAACCGACCGCTCCCGCGACTAATGCGGCTGCCGCCGCTGCCGCCGCCGCTGCCACGGCTTCCGACGACGAGACGACCAAGCTGCGACAGCGGGTGCGCATCAACACCTGGCTGTGAGCTGCAGATGTTGCTGTTGTTGCTGTTGTTGCGCGTTTGAATTGCAAGGTTACTGCTGCGCGGATCGCGGGCGGAGCTGAGCGGGGTTTTTGGGTGCGGTTCGGGATCGAGGAGGATCTCTCGTATATGCGTTTCTTCTTTTTGGTTATTTTTGTAAATTATTGATGATTGAAGCGTTTTTTCTTTGTGGAATTTTTAGATAAAGGGAGACTTGGTGGCCGAAGTTTGATTTCGACTTGATTCCTACTTTGCGAGCTTTTTATTTTTATAATTTTTTTCTCTGTGAGTAATAAATATTTCCGGAATAGGTCGATTTTGTAACGGCGCCCCTTTATAAGAAGAGTAGCGCGCTTTCTAAGGTTCTAGCACAATTCGCGTTTTCTTGCGACGAAGACTATTATAGTAATGCTTCAGACTCGTGCATTTTTATTCAAATTTTATGAGCAATTTATGAAAAAATTTTATATTAACCTTTAGATTTATTAACAATATAAATGTAATAAATGAGGGTTGTATATATTTGGCTTCACAATAGATCTCGATTCTCGAAACGTGCAATTTTTCGTCGCAGACTTTGAAACTAGCTACTCTCTTCGCAGCAATCTGAATCGTGCTACTCATCGTAAGGAGCGTCGACATGTCGTCCGTATTCATGAAATTTCCAATTCAATTTTAAACAGGTATCATAGCATGATTAACTGTAGAACAAAAATGAGTTGAAAAATGTCAAACTATACTTAACTGCAGTTATATATTTTTCCCGTACAGTTAATAAAATTATTTAAAAACTAAACTGATAAGGATTCTTAGTATGAACACGGAGTACGCAGTATCACGTTATTTCCAAAAATTAATTTATTACAGGGAAAAAATATTAAAATTGAGAAGCCGGTAGAGTAAGAATCAGGTTGGTATTTCACAGCCCCTTAAATAAATCTGTTCTATAGAAAGTAATACAAATTTTAATGCTTAATGATACAACTAATGAAAAGTAAAAGAAATTTTTTTTATTCAATTTTCATGCATGTTTTAGGTATACGCTATGCACCACATACTGTACCACTGTCAAAATCAAAGCCTTCAAAAAATTCTCATACTATCTACAGGCTTTATTACTCGTGGTTAAATTAATTTAAATACATTATCAGTACGTAATAAAATTGACTCGTAGCGAGCAACACAGACATTTATTTATTTAAAAAAAAGCTTTGCTTTCACATAGATTCATTCGATAAAAACAGTTATTGGACGATTTCAATTGCTGTTTAAGCAAAAATTTCGGAATATATCTTTTTCGCTCAAAAATGTTTATAAAGAAGTTGAGTATTCGGAAATGCATAATCCTAATAGTTAACATGGAAGCAAATTCTATTATAAATACAATCGCATTAGAAATTTTCAAATCGGTCAAAAATCGCATTAGTAAAGTGTTATCAGTGCGCAAAAAGTGCATTTCGAAATATATAAATGCATGTCTGTGGGTTCCCGAAAAAACGATTTAAGCCCACTATTCATGTTTTTGATATATTAAGTTTTAAAGTTTTCAATTTTCATTTAACCCAATGTTAAAAAGAACTCATAAATATTAGATATGGATACTTATATGTACACTTTCTTGATTTTTTGCATTTTTATATAGAAATATACTATGTAAGGATACCAAAATCGTTCGGAAATATATTTTTTTAAAATGGACTTAAGTCGTTTTTCCGGGAACCCACAGATTTAAAGTCTTTCTTAATTATTGCATAAGAATTATATAAAAAAAATTATTTTACTTTGCATTAGTTAAAGCATTCATACTTTTATTACCTTATAAACTATATATCTCTTTAAACCAAATCATATTTGGCCTAATTTTCGCATTCTTTTAAAGAGTCAGTTCCCTTAAAATGAGTTCGAAGTGCAATGATGATATCTAGTCAATGAATTTATCGAAACCCAGACTTTTAGACAAAAATGATTCCTGTGCATGAGAAATTGATAAATTGACCTAAAATTTTGTTCGTGCACTTGTTATATTTTAAAAATAATTGTGCATTTTCTTAAATAAATTTGTTTACGAATTTGATTGTAATAATTTGATTAAATTTTATTGACAATTGTGTTGTAATTTTTAGTTATTTAATAAAATATTTAGAATAAAGATTAAAAACGATTAGTTTTTCACAACGATGCTCAATATTTTTCAAAATTTTATATCAATTATTCAAACAGAATTGTAGGTCGATTTGGCAGTTTCTAATGTCAACAAACGAAGAAACAGGTTGAAGTTTCTTTATTTTGTCATATTTTTGAGTGAAAAATTGTAACGAATTCATAAATAATGACTCAAATTGATTCAAATCTGATGAAAAATCTTTTTTTAATACGTTGAAACGTATGTTAAAATTTTCGATTACAAAGAAAGAAAAGAATAGATTTTAAACTTATGAACAGAGATCCCCTTGAAGCGTATTTATGGATATGATGTGAATCTCACGTATGAAGTTGATATTTATTGGTGGAATGTGAAAGTTTCAGGGATATACGCTACGAAGTATAGATAGGAAATGTGTTTTGGAAATTCCGAGCTTCTAATTTTTATTTTTGGATAGAATATTTTTTATTGGTAAATTGAGAGATGAGCAACTATTCTTGACGGTGTCATTTGTCGACCGTCTATCTCTAAGTCAAACTAACTTTATAAAAATACGTTAAAAATTTTAATGATTTTATCGCTTTCTGTATAGAAAATTTAAAAGTTGAAATTAAACTGGAAATGGAATGATTTCTCAAATAATTAAATTCTGTTTCGAATCAATTTACGATATATAATTCCCATTACAAATATTGATACATGATAAATGTTTTAAAATTATTACGCGATTGCAATAAAAAGTAAGTTAGTGCAATAAAAATTTATAGCACTCTTGTTTTAACGAATTATTTTATATACATGGAAATTTTATACCAGTTTATACGTGAAAATACACTTTGAATCATGCTGTAGTAAAATGAGTAATACATTTTTTAATAGATAAAATAAATTTATCAATATCTATAGCAAACCCTAAAATTCATAATAAATTGAAAATAAATGATTTATATATTCTGGACAAACATTGATATGATAAAGCTTTTAGCAAATGATAAAAGTAATGCAAT
The DNA here is from genome assembly GCA_949152435.1 of Gastracanthus pulcherrimus. Classification (NCBI taxonomy): domain Eukaryota; kingdom Metazoa; phylum Arthropoda; class Insecta; order Hymenoptera; family Pteromalidae; genus Gastracanthus; species Gastracanthus pulcherrimus. The sequence continues at coordinate 20,754,890 of OX424573.1, forward strand.
TAAAACAATATTTTTCATTTTCACATAAATTATTTTTTACGCAGTATTTTTGTTTACCGAATCATTTTCCATTCTTGGAAATATTATTCCAGTTTATTTTTATACATAAAAATACTGACTGTTTGAATCGTACTTTAACAAAATGCGTGATGGGTGTAACCGCAAGCCAGAAGATAGTCGGTTTAGAAATGAAACCGCTCAAATATACGTACAGTTATTTTGTAAAGAAAACGACCGTCAATATTATTTCGATAGAATTATTGAACAATAACCCACAAACAGCGTAACATAAAAAATATTCCAAAAAAAATTATTAAATATAATCACGTCAGTTTTGAATTGGATGATTGTTAAAAAATTCTCATTGAATATTTTTAGTACGGAAAACGTTTATCATTACTTTCTAAACCATTTTACGCGCAATGAATTATAAATATTTCTATGTTGCACATGATAACGTTGTGTACATATATAAATCCTTAGCGTGTAAGACATAATGACATATTGTAATATTTACAGCGTATTCCATGCACTTTGTTGGAGCAACCGATTTTTTCATTACTTTAAGTACTCGTATGTATGTGAACGCTTTATGACGATCAGGAGCCGGTCATGTGACATATTTTCGTTTATAATTTCAGCGGTGAACAAAAAAATTATTAAAATATGTAAAATATGTAATTAAACGGTGTAATATTTTCTATTTATTCAAAATGTTCAATTATATTGAAGATTTATGATGTATAAATATTATACTAAAATTTAACGACAAAATAAATGTTACTAAAGTAAAGAATTTTATAACGGGATTGTTATACGCTTACTTAATTAATTAATGATTAGCAATATATCCCATTTAATAATATATATCGCATACAAAAATTAAGGACAAAATCAAATTACGTGTCTGTATAAAATAAAAAATGCATACATACATTAATACTGTAAGCCACTTTGATATTAGTAAGTAGATTTAAGAAAAAAGAGAAAATCTGTTGCTTCAACAACGTTCATTTTTAAGCGTATCCTACTTTCTATATCAACTAACGCATAATAACTGTATATAATTATGTATGGTTTTATATGAATGCAAGAATTATAAATAATAGGAATAATAATAGTTAGATATGATTTTATATAGTTTATGTAGAATTGTATATAATATATTAAATTAATTTATTTATAATATTTCCTTGTAATAATACTTTTGTTTAGCCTATACTTTTGTAAATGGTTTATCTCGAAAATAATATTTTTATACACAATACGCAATCAATTATACTTCATTTAAAGCATTTTTAATGTACTTTTTATCATCTCTTTAATAAGGAGATTTAGCGGAATTAATTAATTTTCTAAGTAGTATCAGACGGTAATGAAAATGATATGATTTAATATTTAATAACGCTCAGCTCTGCAATCGAACGATCGACAGATTAACAATCAATTTCTGGAACCTACTCTGCATTGTACGAGGAAAATATTAACGACACGAATCGATCCACTGCATAATGTGGCTTTGATAAATTAAATAAAATATAATCGACTTGACGATTTTTAATGTCAGTATTCGCAACGACGAAGAATCAACTAAAAAATATTATGTATAAGTCTAGTCAGATAAATTCAACGGCGTTCTTGGATGGCATTTGAGTTTTTACCGTTTTTCACATTATACGACGACTCGTCTAAGAAGAATCATTTTCACATATAGTTAATATGTGTATGTCACGTAAATATTATTAAAGTTCGATTTTACGAAGTCTATAAGCAGAGAGCGTCGGGAAAATCATAATTCCCGATGTCCAAATGTATAATTTTTCATGAGATTTTATTGTTAAGAATTTTTTATATATAATACATATATTTTATTGTAAATTATAATGAAATGTGAGAGCTTTAAACTTTAATTTTTTTTAAATCGTGTAATGCGTAGATTTCTTATTGATAAATAGGTAAATTAACAAGCACGTAAAAAAATGTAAAATTGCATTTTCAAGTTAAAGTTGTATCCCAGGAAATAAACATGTTTATTTAAAATAAAAATTACCTCTATAAAAGAATATCAATCGATATTTTAAATTTTATAATATTCGATTACATTATCTGCGATATTATACTGATGGCATCATGAGATATTCAAACTGCGTCTTTTTCACTCAAAGAAAAGTACTACCTAATATTTATTACTCGGTAAGTTTTGTCGTACATTTCTTCTCTTCTTTTCTTGTCCTTTACGTCGAAGTAATAATTGATATAAATAGTAAGTTGAAGAAAAATTTAAATTGATTATAATTTATTTATTAAATATACTCTTGAAAATTTTTCTCGTCTTCTTAAAAACTTACAAAGCAGTATCATGTGAGTACATGAAGACGAAAAATGCTGCCTGGTGGTAACTTCAAGTTGTATAACTACTGTATATAGATAATTCTTCGTCCTCTGAGCGACAAACTTGCCGGAAAACTTACGTAAATGAAATCACAAAGAAGTGAAACAAAACTAACGTGTCAAAATCAGTGGAATTTTCAATCGAAAACCAGAGGATACTAAACACTCTTGAAATTTGAAAAAATAAATTGCATATCTCGACGTTACTGGAGTCGCGGTGTTACATGAAAATATGTAGATTATATCGTACATGTGAAAAAAATGAGTTACGTTTAACGAAGAGATGTAGTGAACGAACGAGAGAGGAAAAAAAAATATTTAAAGTTATAAAACTATTTGTCTCGTTTGCGAAAGCAAACAATGAATAACGAAAAAAATATGTATACAATGTGAGTGAGTGAGATGAAGAATGCGCAATCACTATGGAAAAAATCTATTAATGGGCCTAATGTTGCAATTATGATGTAATATATATGCGCGAGGCTCCGAAAATCACACATTACAATGGACCAATAAACATTTCGTATTCATGCATACTGCATAAGTCACGCAGCAAGGAAATTGTAATTGTTATTTACGTACAGTGTACAAAATAATAAATGTTGCTAAAATAGAATGATAGTAATTTACTATAAGTTGATTATATTTTAATTCCTTATTATTTTTGTAATTGTAGGTTTAGCATGATATTGGATTACATTATTTCTAGTGATACAGTAAATATTAATTTTCATCACTGCACATTAACAAAATAATATCCCTCTGGAAGGTCTAAACAATAATAAACAAGGTTGCTAAGGCTAAATTTGATTTATTTACAATCACATGTTAAAATATCAATCACATTTCTATCTACAATCAATATAAACCTTCTTGTCATGGAAATTAACACTTTTGGGCGACATGAATCAGCCATGACTCATTTTTATTTTATATTTTCAATAGTTCTCCAAAAATATTATTATAAATTATTTAAATATTTTACCACTGTGTTTTTATATTTTTGTATGAGGATTCCAAATAAGTAAAATGCCCATAAGTAAATAAATAAATATTACCCTATTGCTCATTTAAGTAATTAAATAAAAATAAATAATGTATAGTTACTCAAATTGCTGTATAAAGTGAGATGACTCACTTAAATCTACTTATTTTTATTTAAATCTAAAATGCGTTTGTCGAAATAGTCAATGCTACATATGCAGCCTCGAAAGTGTTAATAAAGAAATAAAATGAAAAAAGTTTCTCGTGTATGCGTCGATGTTCCAGCACCACACTGGGATTTCACAGTAAAATGCTACAATTTACCATATTCAAATGTTCCTTCACGCCCTAAAAAGGTTCACGTCTATATCACTACAACTGCACACACGCGCTACATACATGAAAAACTTTTACTATTCACACGATTGACACAGTATAAAAGTTCTTTGTATTAAATCTAACATTTTTTACATAAAAATGTATTAAATTTAGGAACAAAAAACATTCATGCAAACCGTGAAAGTCATTTTACACATTTAATTTTTCAAAACGTATATCTAGATGACTTAGCCCTTTCCTTACACTGGGATTCGAACATTTATTTCACTTTATCACGTGATAATTTACTGTTTGATAAATTATTGAAAAGTTAAGGTTTTTTTTTTATTTTTTATAATTCTATAAAACTAAATAATTTTACAAAAAAAGTCTGCAGATTTTCAATCATAATTTAAATAATTATTACATGCAATAATTAAAAGTAACAGAGTACAATTTTCAAGGTAAAATGAGTTTTAAGTGGGCATGCAGTACCTTTACCAAAAAGTTCAATCGACCCACTCTAGTTTAAAAAATATTTATATTTAAACAAAATTTAAATTAACTTTCCTTCGATAGGTATTGTAATAACCTATCATTCTTAAATATTTTAACTACATATTTTTAAAGGTATGGTTGAAATATTATGTTTGAAACTTTGTAGAATGATATAAATTATTCCAATACCAAGGGCAAACGAATTTAGGTTCGCTTATATAAATATAAGTAGTCGTTGTATATGTATTTCTTACTTATACATCATCCCGGACCCAGTTTTTGATCAGCTAAGTATAAGACGACCGAACCCAGCTTTTTTATCAATTTCATTCTCACAAAAAAAAACTTACTAGCACTTTTTATGATTTGTATTTGACTGATCACGTACATAATTACTATAGGCATTTCTTAACTTTTTATTCCAGAGTTTTGTTGCCATACTTAAATAAGATAAACTGATCCGTGAAAGAAAAATAATAAATAAAACTGGCTAATCAAAGACTCGTTCCGTTTACGGTACACACATATTTCGATTATTCACGTTTCGGTCGGTAAAATTCAAGGCGGGAAACTCGAATTTTCAATTGACTCTTACACCACTCTTACACAAATCTATTCCACATAAAACTGTAAATCCAGAAATTGTACAATAACTTCTCAACAGAAAAAAAAATGAAGTTAAAAACCACTAGCCTCCTACGCCTCGAGGAACACGTCTATCACGCTCATCTCCTCCCCGAAGAAGTACCTCGACTTCCTCTGCTGCCTCTCCTCCTTGCAAATCTTCTCCAGCCTCCTCCTGTCGAACGGCTCCACCTCCTGCATCTTCCCCAGCACCTTGTCCACCCGATTAGCGAAAGCCGCGCCTAGACTCTCGTACCTGATAAGCTCGGGTCTGCGTTGCTCTATCAATCTCGCGAGGCATCGGGCCACGTTGACCTGTCCGGCGATCTCGTGTCCACTGGCGTACCTCAAACTGCAGCTACTGCCCTCCTCTTGTCTCCAGATCAGCACTAAATTCAGCTCCGGCAGAGATGAATCTTTGCTCGTAGAATCCGGGAGGATGTCGCAGAATTCGCGTATCTCCGGCGAGGAGATCGTCGTCTTGGTGGTGCTGTTGTTGTTCGATAGCGACGAGTGGAAGTGGACGTTCGTGCGCACGGCGAAGATCTCGCCGAGGAGGCTTAGCAGTGGTTTGACGAAGTAGGGCGGCTGCGAGGGATCGCAGAACAGCACTACGTCCTCGGTGATGAGGGTCGTACAGGGCTGCAAAGACTGGCCGGCTAGGGATTCGTCGGCGAAGGATTCGTCGTCGGGTTTTCGTGGCGTCGATGAGACTTCGCATCTGCCGACAAAATCCGGATGTATTAAGTGTGAGAAGAGGATTATAGCTTGGAGTTTCTCTTATGTTTTGATGCTTGGAGAGGGGACTAAACTTACGCAAGCAGGCACAAAATACAACGAACTACACGATATAAACTCAACTACACGTATATGATGTTAAAGCATTTCTTTTTATTACACTTAAATATGATAACATTTTACAAAGGATAGAAAAAAACATAATATATATATATATTAAATAAATTATTACTTGTCTAGTCGACATAATGGATTATCCTGGACCATTTGTAGATCGACCTTGGGTCCAACCAGATCCCTTATGTTGTTTAAGCCATACTTAATCATTGTGGGCCTGTTGAGGAAAAATTATTATATTGAAAATGTAATCAATTAGATTTAATAAATGTAAATCATTGTTATCAAAAAGTTCAAAGTTAAAAAATGAATAATGATGTTTTCAAATAATAGCAAAATTCAAATATGTAGTCTCACTGCTTAAAATGAATCTTAAATGATCTAAATATTTTATGTACTCATAAACTGACTCATATCCTTTTTAAAAACATAATTTGGCATCTAATTAAATTTTTATGTACCTCTCAAGTGATAAACCCCAAGCAATCACATTAACGTTTTCTGGTAAACCCATTGGCAGTAACATTTCTGGCCTGAAAACACCACTGTTTCCAATTTCAATCCACTTTCCTAAGCCTTCATGGAAACAAAAAATTTCCATACTTGGCTCGGTGTATGGATTGTAGGCTGGCTTGAATTCAAGCTTAGTAATGCCAAGCTTACTAAAGAACTCATAAAGTGTACCAATTAAATCACCCAAAGTGAGATCATAATCAGCTATAACGCCTTCAACTTGATGAAACTCTGCCAAATGTGTGGCATCTAAAGTTTCATTTCTGAATACTCTATCAATACTGAAATATCTTACTGGTTCAAATTTGCCCTAAAATAATTAAAACAAAATTAGAAGAATACCAAGATTTTTCACTATTGATCGATTTATCAATTGCATACTTTTTTCATTAACCTGTACAGCATACGGGCACTAACTGCTGTTGTGTGCGTTCTCAATAAGTTCTTTTGAGCCTCCTCTATTTTCCAATCGTATCCATAACCTTGTGACCCATAGCCTCCTTCACTGTGTACTTTACGCACTTTTTCTAAATAATCTTCAGGGAAATTTGAGCTTGCAGCTGGATCTGTAATAATTAAAAGTTTATTTTAATAAAGTACATTCCAAAGCCATAGTAGTTGTTAGAGTTAGACTTTATGATTAATTATTTTATACCAGAAATGAAGAATGTATCGTGAGCATCCCTAGCTGGGTGTTGTTGAGGTTGGAACAAGGCATCAAAATTCCAGAAAGAATTTTCTACGTAATTATTAGTAGGCATTTCTTGAAAACCCATTTCAAGAAAGATTTTTCTAAATTCTGTTCTTACTTTAAGTAAAGGATGAAGGTGCCCAACATCAAGCGACGCACCAAGAGCATCCAAATTAATAGGCTTGAACTTCTTCTCCTTCCACGTGTCATTGACTAATAAATCGGCAGTGAGATCGGCCTCTGGCTTTTCAATTTTAGTCGAGAAGTTCACTCCTTTTTGAAGTACCATAATCTTAATAATACTAAATAGCAAAAAATAGTCAGTATACAAATTATCAAATAAACATATAAATAACAGCTTGATTATGATAAACTTACTTTTCCTTTATCAATTTTCTTTTCTTATATTCTTTCTTTGAATCATCCGATAACGTTTGCAGTTCCTTCATATGTTTCTGAATTTCGTCCGTAATGGAAGGCACTTTTCTCTTAATAAAAGTATCATTTTCACTTTTCACTAATTCAACCCATGACGCAGCAAGAGCTTTGGACAACCCAACTTTGGCGAAAGGAACTTTTGAAAGAATATCAGCCTGTTTAGCTCCGTTTCCATCAGCTGGTACAGCATTGTACACAGCAGCTTCGTGACTACCATGCTCGAGTACATGTTGACCCTCCTCTGTTAGAACCCATTCCTTGCGACTCTTAGACTCTACTTTTAACAGCTGCACATGAAAGAAATAGTCAGTTTATTTTTGGAACTGTGCCATTAAAAATAAATACAGTTAACAACTTCATTGTAACAGGCAATACTTAGAGAAAATATCTTCTTAACTTATAAATAACATTCAATAGATGCAAAAATATGTTAAAATTCATTTGCACACAACACAAATATCTCCATGTTATGATAATCTTATCTGTTAACATCCGACTCAGTTATGGTCAACCACGTACACAAACAAAAATCACAAAATGTTCCCACCGCTTCAAAATCAATGAATGTTTAATTAATAAAACAAACTCATAGACAACTCACATCTTCGAATGCTTGCAAGCTCTTGATGGCACCGACGATCCTCTGATGATCGAGACCAAAGTTCTGGGCCAAGTCCAGCGAGTCGACCTCCTCGTGCTTGGACAGATGCTCCAGTATCTTCTCCATCAGTTCGGTGGCCATCGCGCAAAAATCTCACTGTTATCCACGACGATCGAGGGCGAAAGCGCAACGCGGCTATATATAATACGGAAAACCTTGCGGAGGACGAGCGAACACCACGTGTTCGCTTGTGATACACCTTGCCGGGCACACACAGCTGTGATCTCTTTTTTTTTGCTGCATGCAGCAGCGCTCTCCCGCGAACCTGCAGTGTTCAATGAGAAGGTGAGTTGAGAAATACAGTTTACGATGGGACACTTTGAGTTTTATTCATTTTGGAGCACACTTTTGCGAAGGCAGGGTTTGTTTACGTTTTCCGCCGCAGTTTCGCGTTCGAATGTGGATAAAAAAGGATGTAGCAATGTTAACACATTCTCTCGTCATTCGGAGTGTGAATTACACCTATACCGCCAATAACATAGAGAAAATGTTATTTGGCTCAATTTATTTCGTCGGATATACCGACGTAGAGTATGTAATAAACGTCTGCTTGTATAAAATTATAAATTATTTTGTTATTTATTTCAAAAACGATTTTTTGGGAATTAAAAATTTGTTTAAACAAAATCCAAACTTGAATGAAAAATGTGTTTTTACAAGAATTTTATTGTGCAAATAAATTTAGGTACATTTGATCATGCTTTACAAATTAGTACTTAATTGATTATCATATCAATTATTTAAAAAAATTTAAGCAATAAATAAATATGCGTTTTTGTAATAATCGCTGGTAGTTTACAAAGTCGAAGGCGTTATTCAATTTTTTTCACAGCCCTCTGGCGGTTGAACAAGCAAGGACATCGTTTTGTTACAAAAAACATAAAAAAACATTCCACAACATCTCCTCGTAAGATCCTTCGTTAATTCGTTTTTTTACAGCTTTTAATAATTGCAAAACAATTTGGTAGGATGTAGCTACGATAATTTATTCATGGAGATTAACAAGGAGATCAGAATATTAAGGTGATTCGCGTTATTCCTAACCAACAAACGTTGACAGCGATCAGAATGATGGAAGAGTCAGTTTTGATGACGACTTCTACAATTCAAAATGAAGTACGTACAAATGCATATAGATATGGATAATTTGATTATTACGCATTATTTTAAGCTTTAATATTGCATAATTTTTTTTTAATAAAACACCACAAATTGTAAAATTGGTATTAAACGGTTCAGGAAACGTCAATGTCAGGATTAACAATAGAAAGTGAAAACAAAGCAGCAGCAGACAGTAGTGAAAATAAAAGTAACAATAATGACAAAACCAATAATGAAGATGCGAATTCTATCGAGGAACGCTATAACAAGGTAACCTATAATTTAACATTTTTTTACAAATATATAACAATGCAATGCTAATTATTTAATGTTATTGTTTTTAGCTCAGGGGCTTTGCTGTTAAACTTAAGAAAAAAGTATCCGACTTAACGGAGCAAACACGCTTACTGGAAACAGAAAATCAAAAACTAAGCAGTGATAAAGATGAACTACAAAATAATATACATCGTATGTCTGATAGTGCCAAAAAGTTACAGGTACAGGCATTTAAATGTTACAAATATAGTCTTTGATACAGACATTGAGTTAGTTTGATTAAATAAAATTATCATTCATGGAAAAATGCTTATACTGTCAAATGCAATTTTATGTCGAAATATATGACATTTAATTCAAGATTTAAAAGTTATTATATTTAATTTATTTTTTCTTACATGAAAGATAATTTACTACATTTTTGTATAAGTTTATGTAGATATATGTTTTATAGGTAAAATATTTAATATTTGTAGGTATAATGAAATTTTTAAGGTCTTAGAGAGAAGTTAATATTTATATATTTATGTAACTTTCTTTTATTAGAAAAGTTAATATTTATGTATTTATATAACTTTCTTTTATTAGAAAATTTAATGTTATTGTACAATTCTCACAAAAAATATTTGTATTCAGATGATTCAATCTCAATATGATAAACTACAAGATGACGTAGAGCTGGTAAAGAATGAAAACAAAAGACTGATAAAGCGACTAGAAAATTTCGTTTTGGAAAATGATTCATTTAAAGATACCATTATTAAAGAAAAAAGAGAGGTAGCTCAATTAGCTGCCAAAGTTACTTGCCTTTCAGAAGAAAAGACAAAATTAGAAAGTACATGTGAACAGTTAGAGAAAAAAGTTAAAGATTTTAATAATGAAATCAAAGCTGAATTAATGGTTCGCCACCAAAAAACTAAAGAATGTGAGGAATTAAAAAATTCTTTAGATGCTGAAATAAAGGCTCACAAAGCAACTCGTGCACGTTTAGATGATATGAAGCATGACCGTACAAGTAATAATGTATTATCCTTGGAAGTGGCTAATTATGAGGTATTTAAACTTAATAAAATATTAAATGGGTTGACATATTAATAGTAAAATCCATTTTTGTTATACAAATCTTTCTAAAAAATATTTGATTTTTATATTTTAGAAAAGTATTGATACTATAAAAAGTAAGCTTGATGAGGAAACTAATGAGCGAATAAATTTAGAAACAACATTAAGTCAACATCTAGAAACAATTGAAGTTCTTAATTCCCGAATTTCTGAACTCCAAGATTCCTGTTTAGCTAAAACTAATCGTATAACTACACTGGAAGAGAAGAATCTAACCTTGGAATCAGATGCAAGAGAGGCTAAGCTTGAAGCTTCTAGAGCCTTAAAAGAAAGAGAATCTCTAGCCAGAGAATCCAGACGTTTGGAAACATCTAAAAAAGATCTTGAAGCAAAAGTTGAACTACTTAGCTCGGAAATGGCTACATTAGAAGAAGAGAATAGGTAGGCTATGTATTTTCTTAATGTAATAAATTAAATGTATTGTAATGTAATATTTTTTTAATGTAATAATTAATAAACAAACAGATCTCTCATATTCAATTGTCAAATATAACATATATTTAGACGTTTTTTATTACTTTAACTTGGTGCTTTTAATTTTATGATAACTCTTAATTGGTTTTCAACAAATTTTCAATTTTAGATCACGTATTAAAGCATTCCAAAGTCACGTCGATGATCTAAAGCGTGAAACGTCTCGGTTAAACTTAGCATTGGAAAACAGCAAACGGGAAACAGGTATTTTACAGGAAGAGTTCGAAAACTACAAACTGAGAGCCCAAAGTGTTTTGCTCAGGGCAAAAAACGTTCCAAGTAACGAATTCGAAGAAGAAGTCGAACATTGCAAACGACAAATTTCCCTACTTACCGAGAAATGTGAATGCTATAGAGAAAGAATGGAATCTTTGATGAGAGAAATTATTTTGTTGAAAGATGAGAGAAGTCGTTCAGTTGCATCTGAAGAAGAATTAGTTACAAAATTGTCAATGTTGAGGAAAGACTCGGTTTCGCTCATGGAAAAGCATAAAAATCAAGAAGCAGAAATGCAAAGGTTGCACATTAATCACGAGAAAACCGTTGATAAATTGAGAAGAACTCATGAGGTACATTATTTAAACATTTAAAATCAATATAAGAAATTCATTAAAAATGTTTTTAATAATTATTTCAGGAAGAAATAACAAATCTCAAAAAAAGGCACGAAGAAGAAATCCAAAATATAAAACTAGAAGCTTCTTTAAATTGTGCAATAAATTCACATTCAAGTTCTTCAGAAAGTGCACCAGTGGCCACAGCTGCAGCATCATCTCCACCTCTTATAGAAAGAGAAGAATGCGAGGTACGTTGTATTTTTATTTTATAACATTATACTCACCTCGAAAATCTATCATTCATATTCATTGTTTATTACTGTGTGTATAGGATCTAAAATAAATAATAAAATATTTTTCTGATAGCTTCATACTGACAGCAAACTAGTCGTCGAAATATTGCTATGAATATATATGTGTACTCATTAATCGATCCTATTATATATACAGTAATACACAAATTATACTGTTTTTTTTTCTAAATACAAATTATACCGGTTTTTTAACGCAAAGTATACTGTTTTTTCTAAACAATACAACCACTTTTATTTATTTATTTATTAACTAAAAAGAATCCCTTTTCAAATACCTTTTCTCCGCTGTTGTTTCCATTATAGTAAACGATTAAATATTACCGTTTTTGTAATAAGAGTGTTCTTTTACATCGGTTATTTAATACATTAACATAATATACTTGATTACATCATTTGTTTTAAACACATACTTGATAAATACGTATATGGTGATGGTAATTAAGATGTCAGTAATATGTCGGCAAAAATGCCGTGTCAGTAAGAACAAAACGAAGACATTTTATTTATTACATTTCCGATTAAAAATAAATATTTTAAGACTTACTAATATTTTTTTTCATAAATTAGACATACTAAATATTAATTAGTTTGAAGAGAAATCCATATTTTTACCACAAAATCAATATTGGGGAACAAAAGTACCACCGCGGCAGCAGTGGCGCTAGTGAAAAGGTAGACCCGTCTGCGCCATGTTTTGTATTTTAACATGGAAAACTATATCTATATGTATGAAAATTGGCCGACGTCTGTGTACCCGCCAGAGGTCGCATGTTAAATTTTCACTCCCAATAGAAAATGAGTAATAAATAAGTCAGTTTAAAAGTGACAGTAATTGGGAGTTTACCCTATATATATCTCAACATATTAAAAAAGTAGTCTTGTAGTTTTGAGTTTTCGCCACAGAATTAAATACACAAATAATTTCATATTGTAACAACTAATAAGGTTTGAGGAAGCTACAAGCGTCAATTAATCGATAGCGTTTTCTTTCTTTATCGCGATATTAAAAAATCCCCCAATAAAAATACATACAGTGCTAAAACACACCCAAAATACCACCAAAACCATACCATTTCCGTCACCTGCTCCATCCAGGGCTCGGAAAGCATAGAGTCCCTGCTGCAAGCGACGAAGAACGCCGAGCGCAGTCAAGGCAGATCATCGGCGCCCGAAGCCCCGATAACTACCATGACCCCGCTGGATCAGCTGCTGGAGTTCCCGTTCGACGAGCACGAGGTGGTGTCGAGGGTGCCCGAGGACAGTCCCGAGCTGGCCGTCCACAAGAATCGGGTCAAGCACCTGACCGAACTGCTGGCCGACGCGGAGAGGGACATTGCCAAGCTCACCCAGCTCAATCAGTTGCTCAAGGAGGACATTCGCCGGCAGAAGCGCTACGTCGAGAGGGAGAAGGAGGCTGTGAACTTTGAGTACCTGAAGAACGTCGTTTTCAAGGTGGGTGAACATTTGTGGAATTGTGGTCGTTATTCGTGCGACGGGTGGCTCGAGTGAGACGAAGGTGCTTCTTGTCTTTTGCAGTTTGTTACTTTGGAGAATCGCGATGAACGCAGCCGATTGGTCCCTGTGCTTGACACTATTCTCAAACTGAGTCCTGAAGAAACACACAAGCTGGAAGAAATCGTATCGGCGACGGGAGGAGGTGAGTCGTATACAAGTTCTTTATAATCGGAAGTGGGCATAGCTCTTTATTTTAAATCGAATGGTTTTGTTTATTGATGCCGTGTTTTACTCATTATTTAGTTCGATAAATTGAGGACTATAAATAGTATCGAATTTTATGTAACTTTTTAATAGAATAATCAACGTAATAAAATGGCATTTGACAAGCAATGTTTATGTGGAAATGGCACAATTCTAATAGTTTGCTTTAGATATCTCGTAAAAAGAAAACTTTCAATGTACTCTTATTGAAATAATAGGATTTACTTTTTTGTTTTAAAATGAAAATTTTGAATAGAGGCAGGTGCCCCTTCAGTAAATCAAATAGTAGCATTTAGAAAATGACAGATATATTAGCAGTTGCAGAAAAAGTTAAATATTCTAGAGAACTACTTGTATCCCCCAGAACAAGACTATGCCAACTCGAAATTTTTGTTTGTAAATTAACCCATAAAAATAAAAGCCCATTATATACCTACTTGCAAAATAAGTTAACAGGTTTAGCGCTACATGATCCATATATGACTATGAATTTCTTTCCTCAGATGCTACATGGTCATATATGATTCATGGACTATTTAAAACAATACTAGTAGAATGGAGCTGTAATTATTTAACAGTATTTCTTAATTTCATGGTTAGCGCACAACCTGTTAAAAAAGGTCGAGAAACAAATACGATAAAAAATTTAAGTAAAAAAATTCTATTTAAAAAAAATAACGTTACTTGCTTGATTTCACAAAAATGTGGGCGCGTTAAAATATAACTTCTTTTAAATTTTAAAGGCATAATTAAATCAAAACTGTTTAAATTGAAATGAAGACTAACGCCCATCTCTGTCCACGAAATTTCATAATTATATATGTTTAAATAGTGTCGAACAAAAGGAGTTGGATACCAGGCTGGAGCACAAGTTAATTATCGTTAAATTCGGCAGAGCAATTTTTACCTAGCCTTAAGTGAGATGCGCGACATTGGCTGTTGTTACTGTTATATTATTATTTTTTTTTCTTAAATGTATATTTATATTTAGATATTTTGGCACCCACTTATACACCGGAGTTTTAAAAAGATGCATCTCTTTCTCAATCAAACAACGAAACGCATGAAGTACAGAAAGCTCGTGTTTGTTGGCATATAATAAACGTGTCAAGCACTTGAATTGCGCGTATTATCGGTCCGCGCTGTTCACGACTAGTTTTTACAAATATTGCATTTCTGCGAGATCCTGTGAATATAGAGCCAGTCTTTATAAGGTATTAAGTCGATTATACGCATAAAGTATTTTGTTTTATGGCTTTAATAAAAAATAAGAGAAGACAATTTTACGAAAATCAATGTATTTATCAGCTTATCAACTTTATTCTCATCTCCTCGTTCCTTTCTATTTATTTCATAGAGAGAAATTCGGATTTGTACTTGAGAGTGATCACTTGAGCGGTTCCTTATCACACGTGATAACCCATTACTTGCTGCATGTGTCTCAATTGATCGAGATGCCCGATAGTCGCAGTGCTATTATCACTACAATGTAGGAGGTCAGGAAAATAAATATTTGAAATTCGGCGTAAAAAAAATCGAGCACTTAAGAATGAAATGTCCGCCTAATAGAGCGGCAGTAAAATTTTGGCATAAACACCTGCTCTTTCTGTTGGTTCGTGCATTATTGTTATATACATGTTTTGCGAGTTCGTGCCAGAAACTTTTTTTATCTTCCAATTTATCTTAGCCATTTCTTACAACAGAAAATGTAGTACGTAAGAAGCATTCTTTTAATCTATAGCAATATTTGCTTTGTAAGAAATGCGAATGATCCCGAAAATTTCCGAGCACCACTCAAGAGACTGATCAAAAAAGTAAAAATTACGAAAACATTCAATTTCAAGTTTATAAGTATAAAATTTGAGAAATTTTTGTAATTATATTTCAAGTGCTATTATTTTGAGTAAAATTTGTTTTTATAATTTTTATATTTTTATATAGGTGTAGAAATTTAAGTTTTATTTCATTAAAATCTGTACAAAATTTTCGTTTACAGCTGGTAGTAAGTAATATAATGTCTACGCTGCAGTAGATAACCAGATAAAACCGGATAGAAAACACTTTATATTAATAAATTCCATTCGACGGGAGTTAAAAATGTTTTTAACTAAATTCTGTATAATATCACGTATAAAATTTGTTTGCCCTTGTCGATACTAAATTTGAATGTATATCTTTTTTCTATTTTATTCAAGATGTGTTATGTATACTAAAACAAAATTTAAGTTTCGAAATCAAAGTTGTCGCTATAGTATACATAGAAAATCGCAAAAGAAATATTCCACGTGTACATTTTTTTTCTTAGATACTTGCATCTAGATGATAAACTATCTTATCTGAATATATACTTATATAGCTTATCATTTTATTGAATTAAGGAAAAGCAGTAGTCGACGAATAACTTAATACACGATATAAGCTATAAACATTTATAATAAATATAAAAAAAAATATTTTTTATTTTTGGCGGATAATTGTATATATAAATTGCTCAAACTGAATGTCATTCCATCCAGGTTCCTGCAGTATCTTTTTTTAGTATTCTAATGGATTTCAAAATAGTTCGAATGCGCGTGTAAGTTATTATACGTAGATATTGTTATCAATCGTTGAGTGGGATGTAAATTCAGATATATCCTATGTATATCTGGTTTTTACCTCCCACCCGATGCGAATACAAATTTTATTAAACTCAATTTTGATTTTTTGAAATAATACTGTAGATATACAGATAATTTAAACTGTATAGGTACCGTTTATCTACTGGATATCGGTACTCTTTAAAATGATTCCAAAATGAACTTTGAAATAATTCGAAATTTCACTTTTGTTGAAATAAAATACAATTAACGTTTTTCGAGTGAATTTTTTACGTAATAAAGATTGAATTCCACTTTTTATGCATGTTAAAAATTCACATGTAATTAAGTGATTTAGTAAAGTTTATTCGCTCAAATTTAGCGTGAATTATATATCTGGGTTAAAGGCATAACGAACAACTACACTACGTAAGGATACCAAAAACGCTAAAAATTGAATTTTCAAAAGAAAGTGGACTTATGTCATTACGCCGGGAACCCACAGAATATATAAGAAAAATTCTAAAAAACCTTAAACACACGTTGATGTACTCTACACGCTAGATAAATTTATAGTATAAGTATACGTTTGTCTGCATTGTTCAAAGAAAAATCAAAATTCATCACTTACTTATCTCCTTTCAAAAACATTCCAATGGACTTTCGAATGTAAATAAAGTTCATACCTACTCATCGTTACAATCCAAACTTCCCAGACACCTACTTAAATACCAAGTCCACACCCTTGCCATCCGCAACTTCTAAATATACATCATATCACACCAACTCTCATCTCCATCCTCCTCCCTTCAATGAAGAGAAAATCAATTACTCATGCCCTTTGGTATAAAAATTGCCCGTGAACTCGTGTGTATTAACATATCAAGCACGCGCTAAGCGCCCGTTATACATCCTTGAGACGAGAGATCCACCACCACCACCACCACCACGTCGCAACAGCTGAGCTGATAGTATATAGCTCGTCGCTCGTCAATCGCGCGCGCGCAAGCTGCTGCTGCTCCGCACCTCGCAGTGTCCAGTTGTTCTGCGGCGGAGTCTCGCGTTTCGTCGTGTGGCGCGCGGAACGAGAGAAGAAAAGTATACCTAAAGTAAAAAAAAGAGAGAAAAAAAAGAAGCCCCCGCTGGTCGCCACCGCGCATCGTTGTACTTATCAGTTCCTGGGCAGACAGCGGCCGGAGGAGTCGTGTGCACCAGTGTCTTGCCATATACAACCTACTGTACATATATTGTAGGTATTATAGATTATAGTGTGAGTGTCTCCCCTCTCTCCCTGCGAATTACACGCATTTGAATATATTGGAATACGCGAGGAAGGAAGACACACGCGTTGTCCCGATTCGCACGGGTGTGGAATTGCCCGCAGAGCCTGAATTTAGGCGAGTGCATCGAGCTTTTAACTTATAACTTTTATTTTCAGGAGAATCCTACCCTTGTGCGTGTGTGTGCGCGCGTGTTCGACTGACTTCTACTCTGCTCCAAAATGTCGCAAGTACAGATGCAGGTCCCGACCGTCGAACAGTTCAAGTGGGTATAACTACGCGCGAATGCCGACGCGGCATGAATTAATTTTGCGTGTGTATTATGCGCGTATGTGCTTTTTATGCTCATTTGTTGTGTGGTGTTTGGATATAGATTGGTGCCGAAGATCGTCAATGGCGGTATCGCTGGAATTATCGGAGTCTCGGTGGTGTTCCCGCTGGACCTCGTGAAAACGCGACTGCAGAACCAAGTCGTCGGGCCCAACGGAGAGAGAATGTACTCCTCGATGTACGTTTTTTATAATTTTCTACTCGGGTGTCGTGTTAATTGTATCAAGTGTACACGTGCACAGTGTTTGGCCAAAATTAGACGTTTACTAGGAAATTCGTGTATACTTTGAGCTGAAACTGCAGTTATCACAGTGTTTAAAAATAGAACGATTTTATGCTTATGTTTGAAAATATCAATTACTGAGTTTCATTATCTACTCAAAGCATTAGATTGATGCTTGCAATTAGTCACTGTCTTGTTTGAACTATTAAGTCAAATTTTTCATTTTACAATTAAACAATATCTAATCTTACTGTGAAGTTAAATAATTACTTTTTCAAAGTATGAAATGTATAGTTGTTCTTCAAATGTATTGGAAAAATAAGATTTGATAGCAAGTGAAATTGCCGAGTGAATCAGTAGATTTATTTCAGCTTATGCAAGTACTATTAATGAACTAATGATATTGTCTTAGGTTGGACTGCTTCAAACGCACGTACAAGGCTGAAGGTTACTTAGGGATGTACAAAGGCTCGGCTGTAAATATTCTTTTAATCACTCCAGAAAAAGCCATAAAGCTTACTGCCAACGACACATTTAGACATTATTTGTCAACTGGTCCTGGGTAACGTATATTGATATTCCCTGAATAGAATATTTCATTGAAAACATCTAATTTAATTCTAGTCAAGTGATTATAAAGCAATAACTTTCATTTATTTAATTCTGATTTATAAAAGAAAATTGTAAACTACTTCCATTTTTATAAATTATTGTATTATAATATTTAATTACTGTATTTAATATACTACTGAAAATAATTCACATGAAACAATAATATTTACTATTTTGAGTAAGATTTCCTAAGCTGTTTGTTGATATAGAATCTATGATGCTTCTAAGTTCGCATTATTTAATTATCTTGTTGTCACTACAGCGAGCCATTGCCCTTGTTACGAGAGATGATAGCTGGTGGTTCAGCGGGAGCTTGTCAAATAGTTGTTACGACGCCAATGGAATTGCTGAAAATTCAAATGCAAGATGCTGGTAGAGTAGCTGCTGCAGCAGCTGCTAAGGCAAATGGTAGTATATTCAGCCTGGTTAAAAATAATCCACTTCCTCTTTGTCTCTCTTTCTCTTCTCTCCTTTACTCAAGCTTCATTTTTATTCTGTTTATTAAATAGCGGATGGAGGGGCGCCACCCAAAAAAGCATCTGCACTCGCTTTGACGCGCGAACTTTTAAAAAAGAGAGGAATTTTAGGACTGTATCAAGGTACAGGAGCAACTGGACTAAGAGATATTACGTTCTCTGTTATTTACTTCCCTCTGTTCGCTAGATTAAATAATCTTGGGCCAAAACGACCTGACGGATCTTGTAAGTTTTTTAGTTAATTAATTAGCATAATTAATATTGTTTTGTGGTATGCTTAGTTTAAATTATGACAATATATTTGCAGCCGTATTTTGGTGCTCATTCTTATCGGGTTGTGCTGCTGGTTCAACAGCAGCATTAATGGTTAATCCATTTGACGTAGTTAAGACTAGACTCCAGGCCATAAATAAGGCGCCTGGTGAACCGACATATGACGGAGTTGTAGATTGTATTGGGTAAGAATGATTGATATATTTTTTATGTAATAACATTTTACGTAATATATTTAAATTGAGAGATTTTAAATGTACGTACGGAGTTTTTATATTAAAAAATTATAAATTTGATTCACTGAAATTTGAATTTTTATGTTTCTTACAGAAAAACTCTGAGGAATGAAGGCCCAACGGCATTCTTCAAGGGTGGAGCCTGCAGGATGATTGTGATAGCACCTCTGTTTGGAATTGCGCAAACCGTCTATTACCTCGGAGTCGCCGAGAAACTGATGGGATTCCAGTAAAAGAAAAGAGGAAGCTTTAATTAAATAATTAATGAATTAATTTTGGGTCACATAAAAGCCTAAAAACGAGCGTAAACGCGTCCAATAGTCAATTGCTCGATACAAACGACAATAATAATTTTACGAAATAATCCTAAATAAGATCACCAAAGCATGTTTATCATGTATGCAGATTGTATTAGTCGTACGAAGAGAAAGTAAGAGATGGTACCTGGAAAAAAAATGCCGCAAATCATGTCAGAAGCACGTAAACGGAAATACTGCTCCAAGTGATACTTTATAGGTGTATAAAGATAATTTACTCTATATAATCTATTTTGAAGTGAGAACTGTTTCAAGCATTTAAGCTCGATATATCAAAAAACTGCCTATCAATTTAGTGTTCTTTGCGTCTATAATAGAGTGCCCCAGTTCTTCCACTGAAACTGCAACGAGTGACGCTGCGACTTTTCGCACACATATTATACCGCTACAATGAAATGAAATGCCGTTCTATACTGTCTCCTTTATTGTCGTCTTGTTATAACTGGATTATGTCCAACGATGTTGATGTGTACATATATTATACTCTGTGAGCCGTTAACAGAAAGTCTAAACGGCGAGTTGATTGTATCGAACGCCGCGCGTTGTTATATGTATTTTATCCCGAACATATCTGCCCCTTTTTGTCCTTTTTAGTTTTTAATTATTTACACTATGCTGCATGCGCTCAAGTGTTGACTATGTAATATTTTTATGTTACTATATATTTTTTATTAACAAGCTTACAGTATATACAAAAACGGACAAAAATGAGTTTTTAAGCATTTCATGTTAGTTCCTATATTTTAAAGAAGTGACAGCAACATTATATTGTCGTAAATTACGATTTTTATTATTATTAATTATTATTATTATTATTACATCATTGTTGTTGTTAATTTTGTTATAATTGCTTTATGTACAAAGAAACAACATTCCACCAAGAGTATTGTGTTTTTTTTTTTAATTTAATCAATCGAACAACAACAAACAGATTTACAATGAAATACAGAGGGCAAAAACACTAGGAAGCTTCTTCTTTCATCTCTTTTTTTTTACAATATTATCTCTCAAACAGATCGCAGATGTGTATAACAGAGGCCCTAATGTTAAAACCCTATTTCCAAATTTTAACGATGAAAATACTAAAGCGGAGAAAACTTACGTGCTATAATACACGATGATTAACAATAAAGACTAATCGCGTTTCTTGTAGTACCATAAAACTTCGTCTCGGCACGTGCATTGAAAATAACGTGGCTTCACCTGTTAAATTGCATATAGAGACTCACGGAACGCGATGTAATACGGGAATGTTTTGGCGCGACTGGCGCGCTCGCGAATTTAATCGGTGAATCGGCGATCCGGGTTGCGGCCGAACAGCGCTGTGCGAATTTCCGGGACAAGCTGTTGGGCGATCAGCTCCAGTCTGTTCTCCAATGTGTTGACGATCTTTATGCGTCCTGGTTCACAAATAAACAATCGAATTAGCATTTTTTGGAAAATCGCAAAGCAATGCATATAAAATTTAGACTTAGAATTGATTTCACAATTCTCCTGACATAAATGTTAGGAGAGTAATGGAACAACTTTTATAGTTTCAAAATATTTTTACAAAATTTTCGATTTTTAATACTACTGTTTTAAAGATTATACTTTATTTTTTATATTTACTTAAGTTATTTTTTTAAATTTGTTAAAAATATAAACAAATTTTGTTAGAAATCATAATTAGAAAAAATCAGCTTACCCTTAGCAGCGAGCAGTTCAACACCTCCACAGCCATCAGGAGGCAGGAAATTATCTTGATCCATCTTCAAAGTAGTACTCTTTTTAGAAACGTTATTATATTCTTCCTGAATTCCTGGCATCAATGATTCAATCAAAGCATGATCTGCTTGTCGCGCCCTGATAACTACGTTAGTCTCAAGAAGCTGCAACAAGATAGTGTTAAAAATAATTTATAAAAAATTAAGTTTTCCAAACATATAATTTATTGAAATAATGCAGTACCTGGTAAAGTCCCTGAGTGATCAGGAGCTTCAAGATTTCTGCGTATTTGCCCTGATCTCTGGCTACTTGACCTAACCTTTTCCTGGCTTCATCCAGCACATTCCTCACATGATCTTCACGAACTTTGAGCACCTTGAGACGAGCTTGGTTGAGCATGTTAGATGATTGACTGTGAAACAAAAATACAATTTTTAGATTCTTTGACATACTTTGACCAACATTTGTATTACAATTATTTTTTCCGTACTCACATTTTCTTTTGCAATTCAACCTGCTTTTCTTTCTTTTCATAATATTCCATGATCTTAAGACGTTGTTGCTGGACCAATCGTCCCTTTTCAATGTTAAACTCCTCCTCTGCCTTGGCATCTATTTCTTCAGCTTTTTCATTGGCCTCCTGTTCGATGAAGGCCATCATATGCTTGATCTAAAATTTAAGAAGAAAAACATCTTCAATTAGTTGAACTATATAAAAATGTTTTTATATATAGGGATTTAAAGTTTTTTATCCTTCAATTCATTTATCAACTGATGATAATACTTGTAAATTGAACCAGGTCAATACAAAATGTATTGATTTTGTGGCCAATATCTTTAAATGATACAAACAATTTAGAATTGCTAAAACCAATATAAACGATATTCATCAAAGTAGAATACTAATAAGGGAACATTCATCAATACTACTTATGACTTTGGTTAAAACTGAGTTCGATTTTTTTTGTACACAGCAAGAAGTGTAAAAAAAGAACTAGTTCTAAGATCAATGGGAGTCCTAATAAATATAACTATCCACGGAATATAGAAATGATAAGCAAAAATAAAAGTTTCTTATTATTTCAATATTTCATGAATCTTTATATTTATATGGAACTTTCTTCAGACAAGTATTTTTACACATTTTGGTATAAGTAAAATAGATGAAACTAAGTTTGGTCCTAATCCATTAGTAATACTAGTGTCGTACCACTGCAACGTCGAGCTCAAGAAGCCTCAACCATTGCAATGTTTACCACTACTAATCAATCATCTCACTTTTTGACAGTCCGACAAACGATCAAACTACCATTCCTCCTCCCAAACTGTCTCCGCCAGTGATAAATCAACCCACCGATCCCTCAACCTTGAATCTCCAATCGGTAAACCTCATCCTCCCTCCCACCCCCCTCTAATAAAAACCCAATTCCCTCAAAAAATCCTCCCAAACTCCCAATTCCCAATCCCATTCCTCCAACAGCCACCCACTATATCCACAATAAATCACACTAACCTGCTTCTGAACGTCAGCATCGCTGAGAGCCATGTTGCTCGTTCGTGCGCTGGCGGACAGCTAGTACACGAGAAGGAAGGAAATTCAGGAGCAAACTCCTGTACAGCACCCCAAGATTCTCCTCTCTCTTTCTTAATCAAGAGCTCGCGCAGCCCTTTTTCCTTAGCCTTCGACGAAGACACAGGTGCGTTGTACAGCCAAGAGTCAGCAGACGTCAACGCCCAGAGTGCAGCAGCAGCTCGAAAACGAAGAGAAGAGACGTCGAGGTGTCCCGTGAGCGCACGCTTCTGCTGGCCGAGGAGTGCGATGCTTCTGCGCGCGAGGGGCGACGTCGAGAGTGGGATCCTCCCGTCTCGCTCGCGCCAATGGACAGCCGGGATAGGGCTGTCCTCGTCGCGGAGGCGGCGCTGCGCGCAGCGCTCACATGACGATCATATGACCGGGGGGAAAGAGATGAGGGCGAGACGGGCGGAACCTGCCGCACGGTGCTCGTACTAGATCTACTTGCTGGTTGCGAGAAATGCGAGAGCTGCTGGGGTTTGCTTGATGGATTGTTATCGTGATTTTTGGGTTTTTCTTTAGCGAGGATAAGTGTGGGGATTGTATGTAGGCGGTGTAGAGATATGTAGTGGGAAGGAGAGGAACGTAGCGAGGTTCTTTTGAGATATGAGTTTGTTTGGTTTTTTGAGAGAGGTTCTGGTGGGAGAGGACACTTTGATGATTGAGTTGATGGATTAATGAACCAATTGGTGGCAATTTGTACAAATATATATTTGTACTGCGCTACTACGAAATTGTAGAATTATTTGATAGTTAAAGTAAAGCTTTGAATTATATAATGATGCTTTTTAACTAACTGAAATTTATACACTTAATTCATCTAACATTACTTAAAATATTGATTTTATTAATTTGGGGAATCGTTATTTTTACTTTGTGTGTCAATTTAATGTAATGTTGATGTTGCATAGCTATTTTAAAACTATAGGCGTATAAACATAATAACTATACGTACGCTGCAAAATATCAAATTGATATTGGAAAACTATTTTACCAACTGAAGGTTCATACTACTAATTTTACAGTTCAAAAAGTATACACTGGCTTGAAACAATTTTAATTGTATGAATCTCCAAAAATAATACATTTCAAGTTTAAGTAAACAAGGTATAATTCTTCTTAATTTTTCTATTCCAATAGTTTCAACCTTAATTTGTCGTTCTTGTTTATGATTAGCACTTTTTTATAAATTAATATTTTTATAAACTAAAATAATGTTAAATAATACTTTATAAAAGTTAAGCATACTTAACTTTATATTCCAAATAACATTATGATTCCCATTTATACCATTCCCGATAAAAATAAAATAAATATCATTTATCGATTCCCAAACGGAAAATCTTTGTATTTACATTTTAAAAAGATATACACGCCAAATATACACCCGTGCGCGACTTTTATTAAACATTAAACAAGTGGTAACAGCAAGTTATAAAAAGACCGTCTATCTCGGTCCATCCTTCTACTACTGAAACTCTGTAAACGCGTAAAATATAAATGCGTCGCACGCATATACATCTCGCAGTCTCCTCCGTTTGTTTGTTGTTCCTTTGTATCCCGAAAAGCTCACGTCCCCCTATATACAGGTCCCCAAATCCACGCGTGCATAATACACGCGCGCATTCATTCATCCGTGCACATATTGCAGCAGCAAGTTCGGAGCTGCTGGCTGCTGCAGTGCAGTGCAGTATATTCAACACTCAAGCATACTGGAACACGCGCATATCGCACAGACAAGACTCGCGCAGCTAAAAGGGAGCCCGTGTATATAGCACTCTTTTTATTTTACGCGTGTGCGGCACGTGAACCTTTGAGATTTCGGCGTCTGAACGTTTTCTCTTCTCTCTCTTGCGCCAGCGCGCAATCGGTGCGAGTGTCTCGAGAGGCGAGGAGAGTGTATGTTACGGCCTGTCTCCACGATATGCTTTGCAGCTTGTCTAGTTGTCCGTAAATTCCTTAGATACTTGAAATCTCTTTGTATTCTCTTTTTGCCGTTACTTATAAATACATATAGTTTGAATTTGAGGTATGTGCTCGTCGGCACACCACCATTTTTTTACATTATTGTAATAAGACCGGAAAATCAATCCGTTTATTATACTTTATCAATGTAGACAATTTTTAATACATTTTGAATAAATAGTGATATTGTTTAAATAGTATTTTGTGAGCGGAGTTTTTAGATTATTCGAAATCTATTGATATTTATTATAAATTCTTTTAGTTAAATTTATATTTGTTTCTAAGCTTGTTGTTCTTACATTTTTAATTTTTGTCCTTAACATCCTTGAAATCTCGGTGAATTTTGTATGGATTGATAATTATAACAACGCTATATAATTTATTCTTTTTTCTTCAGTTCTTTTATTAGTAATTACGTGTATTGTTGAAATGTTTACGTAATAAATATTAGGTATAAGATAAATGTTCAAAAAATCATTTTGGTAAATAATGCAGTTCAATAATTTAATCATTTGTATAGTCATGCTGTATATAATGTACACTCGACGTGGGAAATTTTTCTGGTCGAATGTGTTTGAATTTTTCTGAAACACTGCAATTTAATTGAGATTTCAAACGCATTCGACCAGAAATTTCCCACGTCGGGTGTACTATATTAGACAGTACTGTGAACTTATTTATAAAACTTAATAATAATTTTCAAATTATTTTAAACGTAAAGTATCAATTCATATTAAAACAGTGAGAGAAACTTTAAAGATTGCTTACAGTATCTAAAATCGTAATTCAGAACAATAGTAAAAATTTTAACACGTTAAGGATACGATACTTATGTATAGGTCGTAAATTAACAAATGTTTGATTGAGCTTTTTATTAGCAAACAATCTAAACTTTCTCAAAAAATTTTAGTGAACTATTTTCTTATTGGTAATCCAGTTTTGTAAAGTTTTATAGGTGGGACATTAAATCTAATTTCAAATAAAGTACTTGCGAACAGTATTTTACTTTACGATTATAAATCGCAATAACTATTTACAAATGTGACTATATAAAGTCATCTCGCCATCCAAAGTCACCTCGATTTGCGGTACCGTAAAACGGGTTGAATTTGGCCGCTGACGTAACTTTAATACAGTACGTAGGTATACTTTAAAGGTTCAATAGATGCCACATCAGCAGTCTAATTTTAAGAAACACTTGCAAAAGCCTATTCCATACTAATCATTAAAAAACTGTATTACCCCTTCCAAATGTTTCTTTTCACACATAACAACCGCAATAACTATATTTACAAATACGACCAAAATCACCTCCTATCCACATTCTGCTCGAGCTCCTCGGCATGAATTTTAAATTTGCCGCTGCACAAAAGCATGGCCCGCACATCGTGGGGAGATTGGAGACGGAGCATTACGTACCCGCACACTTGTACACCACGTCATCACCGACGCACACCCACACCGGTTAAATATACACGCGATGCGGCGCCGCAGCAGCCGCCGCCGCACACGCGAGACACCCGACCAATACAGTGATACACCCAACGTCGGCGCGGCCAGTAGTAGTGGACGGGGCCGCGATCGCGAGCAGCATCATCAGTTGATTTTCGTTCGCCGAGCGCCGTGGACGCATCGCACAGCTCTTTTTTTGTTTCCCCCCGAACGAGGGAGTAGTCGCCGTCGCCTGCTCAGCGCGCGCCTCTCTCTCTCACACACACTTTTTTATTTTCTCCACTTCTTCCTTTCTCGCTGATATCCGTTTTCTTCGCGTTATCTTATCGTTTCGGCGCACGGTTCTTCGCGGGTATACTTTTGTCCGAGGCGTCGTTTGTTGCTTTGCGCTGTGTGCACCGGGGCTGCCCAGTCGTCGTCGTCGTCCGTACGTGGAGTGAATCAGTCGGCTGGTGTGCGCGAAAAGGTAGAAGAGATCCGGAACGATGCCGGTCTTCCACACGAAAACCATCGAGAGCATCCTCGATCCTGTTGCACAACAGGTAATAATTGAATTATACACGCACGACGGCGAACGGTTAGTGTACGCTGCGAGGCGTATAACTCGAGGCGCGCGAGAATGATCTCTCTCGCGCGTTGTTTACACGCTGTATAATGCAGCTAGAGAGGTGTCTCCCAGGGTCGAAAATACGCGGACGAGGGCAGGAGAATAAGCGCTTGCCAATTGCTCCACTTTGTGATACTCATGGTTATCAATTTGGCAATGACGGGGGTGTGCACGCCGCGGGCGCGAAAGACACATAATTGCTTCCCCTCCCCGCGAAACCGGCGGCATAACGGCGGTGCGGTGGGTGATGCGTGAATTATGTGCAGTGCGCGCGGCACGCGTCGCGCAGCGGGCAATTTGCATCGCCACGCTAAAAACCGCAGCCGCGCGAAAGCGAAATAACCTATACCTTTTGTGCTTTATACTTTGTATGTGCATACCTCTTGTGGAGTCGAGGCTCTACGGTGGTGTACACACACGCGCGCGCATATATATAAGCGTGACATCATATGATGTGTGCGCGGATGTTGATCGCATCTCGCGCGCGCGGTTTGGACAGAGAGATGTTATAATGAGAAGCTTGTGTGTATACAGATGCTGGAGAGATAATAGCTGGTGGTTTTGAAAAATTTTAGAAGGTCGTGTAGTATGGACATGCATGTGTAGATATTTGGGTTGTCAAAATAATAGTAAAAATTTCAAATAAAACTCTATAGCATGAATGGACCTTTCTGAAGACAGATATTGGTTTTGGTCAAATCGTATTATCTGTATGAAAAAAAATGATTTGTTAATATAACAGAAACACTTTGTAAAAATCGGAGCAACTATTTTCTTTCTCTTTTATAAATTTTACCAATTATGTTGTGGTCCATAGTCATTGTTTAATTTTATAAAAATATTTGCCAAATTAACTAATAACTTAGCAAACAAATTTTTTAAGTTAACCAGAAATTTGACTAAGTTCTCATGGTGTTATACCTCGTCTTCACTGGCACTGTAATAGCGTCTCGCTTTAATTTTGCATATTAAATCACTTTACAGTGATAATTGCTAGTAAATTTTAAAGAGTGCTATTCTGTAGAGATTTGTTTCTTCTATTTTTTCATACTAAAAAAGTTTGGTTTTTCTAAACAACATAAATGTTATTCGATATTGAAAGTTAAAGCGAGACTCTATTAAACTGTCAGTAAAGACGAGGCATTACCAGAAAGATAGTCGAATTTTGACCAAGTAACTTTGTAATATTAACAAATCATTTTGCCCCAGAGTAATTAATTAACCCCTTAATAAATTAACTCATCTGCAATTTTTATTATTTTTTAATTTTGTATTTAATTAAGTATAAATCTCGTGTAATGTATTACTGCAAACTTCTTCAACCTTTTAAAATGAACTTCCGCCGTTTAATTTTAATGTGACGACAAAACTCTTTCTTTGAGTAAGACTCGGAAGAAACCGCAAAGAGATTAAGTGAAATAAAAGAACTGACATTTTGAGTTTTAAAATATGTTATCCTGTAAAGACAGCTGAATAGTTCTTTGTAGAGTTCTTTAAGGTCAACATGTTTAATAATGGTATACTTGACGGATACCTGCAAATTGTAAAACAAAATCTTTAATAAGACTGTTTGCTTTAATTCATATCACAAATAAAATATTACTATTTATAGTTAGCTTGTGCACTGGACATTAGCTTATAACCATCGGAAAATAATTTTTGACTCAGAGAATATCGATTCAACCAATATTTTTCTGCTAACTTATTGACCACTTAATTTAAAACATCAAACCTGCAGTCTGTTTTATCGTACTACAACATGCATCTAATCCAGTATGTAAAGTGCTGACATTTAATGGTCGTCGATCGTCGGCCGAAGCCTAAAACTCATGAATATTCGCACTGCAAGCCTGTCTCTACTGTACGACTCTCCCGTTTATCAAAGAAAAAAAAGATGAATAAGAGAAATCGTGTGCCCAGTGGAATATCGGCTTAGCCGGTCTCACGCTTCTAAAAATGGTTACTCGACTTCGAAACCAAACGACTCCCGTGTACACCCGATCGGGGCATTAATATTTCGCAATTTCGTTAAATTCTCTAGCTTGCCGCTGCACTCTCGCGACCGACGACACTCTCTTTGACTTTTGCAATTGCACGTAGGTATTGAATACCATCGTTGCGTGAGCGACTGTTCGAATGAGAGCCGCCGCAATGCTGTAAAAAATGCTTTGCGAATCTGCACTGCTCCAAAATTTCAATATTCACGGGAGTGGCTTTCAAATTTATGAATGTACGAGGGAATGAAATATTTATTACCCCTGGTAGAAACGTTCCCCATATGTTCGCCAGATTTTACTCTATTTTATAGGGAATGGCCAATTTCTGCTTAAAAGTCTGGCCAGAAACCCCGCTACCTGTCGACGTTTTCTCGTCAGAAACCTGACCAACTTATGGTTAATGAATAAATAAATAAAAAATAACGTTTAACGAATTTTTATAAGTTAATAATGATTATTATGTCATGGATTTAATAGCTTATTGTTAATAGAATGCTAAGATATATTTGGGATAGATTCGAAATAAAAACTAAAAACTTATTTCATTAAAAGTTTTTTTAAGGTTAGAGTTTTATAATTAAATAAGACATAAAAAAATCAAATAAATAATCAAATAAAAATTTGCATGCTATTTTAACGCAGAAGTACTATAATGGGATTTACATTTTCAATAATATTTTAGGGTTATGTAAGCTATTTAGATTTTCTATAAATTTCTGGTCAGATGCTGGTTTATTTCTGGCGAACTATTAGGAAACGGATCTGTCCAATAGATCGTGAACCGACCATCTAATATGCTCAATTTTCTACCAGGGACAGTCGCATAGCAATCTTTACCTTGCGAGGTTAAAATTCTAAATATGTATGCAGTATGAATAATTCGAGAAAAACACGTTGTTTGCATTTCTTTTTGCTGCATGATATGACCGCATGTTTGTATTACTTATGGGCTTATCTTGTCTTAATCAAAAGCTGATACATTTGACTTAAATTCATTTTTAAATCAGAGCTATGAGTTTTAAACTGCAATTTTTTTATAGAGTAGAATTTACAAAACTATAATTTTCAAGTAATAAAAATGTTAGAATTGGTTCTTAGTTGCGAAATAATATACATTTAAGATAATTAAATTAATTATTTTCAAATATTAATGCAGTAATTTAAAAATAACTATACACAATATACATTACTTACATTGATAAGATACAAAAATTGAAATAATAATAGATATCGTAAAAAGGAAATAAATCAAATTAATAGCCCGACTCCAAGGAATAAATAGACCCCGTTGCATTTACATAGTTAAGCATTGAGTCATTCAAGTACATTGTTGCCAGTCGTGTACATTTACGTAAATTCGTGAAATTAATATGTATTTAATAGCTTGGTTAGATATATTTATTATACAGTATACATTTTTTACGTAAAATTAGTCGCTTCATTTTCGACTTTAGGATTACTCAACTTATCTGTTTTCATTCCGACTTGTAACAACCTTATATACTTCAAAATGGAAAGCAGTACGTAAAATTATTATGACACTATAATATACTGCAGATGTGAACAAGTATCAGTATTAAAAACGTACTATTTCTTACACAAATTGTTGTAAAAATAAAGTGTAAACAGTTTCTTTAACAAACCATATTTAAGGCCCACTCGATATGTATAAAGCTTTAATATCTAGACTGACCTTTTTATTTACAAAAAGGTATCTTTCTTGAGTATCTAAAATACTGTAAAAGCATACTTTACCGTTGTTTCATTGAATAAATGAGCTAAAATTAATATAAACAATATATACATCACAATATGTGTGCCGTACTTTGACTCTTAGCATGTGCACTCGACGAAAACTTATTTATGTTATCGAACGTTTTTCTAAATATTCTAATAAAATTGTCTATAAGGTACATTTTATCCTATGAAATTGGGTTGTTTCATATTCTTTCTTCTTGGGCGGTATCGATCATTTCAATTTGATGATTTGAATTTTGCGAAATGAACAAGATTTACAAGAGTTCCAGCTATTGAAAGTTTCTTTATGACGTCACGAGTATTTTCAAAGCGCTATATATTCTTTAATTTTGGTTGTATTGCAAAAATTCGAAAAGTTTACAAAGGAAGTATGCTAAAATCTATCAGAATGTGATATAAAAAGAGATTCATGAAACAACCCAATTATTGTATTCTTTTAAAATGTTCATTTAGCAAGAATTTTGTGACAAAAATAAGTACTGTAAAAATCATGAAAAACGTGAGACATATTGACTTCGTGGTAAAAATTACTATGGTTCCATTTTAAAATCTACCCTTATACACCGTAAAAATAGTCAGTAATTTTTATTAGTAATTATGCTTTTCACAGTAATTTTTATTAGTAATTATGCTTTTCACAGCAATTTTTATTAGAAATTATGCTTTTCACAGTAATTTTTATTAGAAATTATGCTTTTCACAGTAATTTTTATTAGAAATTACGCTCTGTATACATAAAATTAATACATCTGGGCAGGTATCTATTTGAAAAAAAAAGTCTTCAGTTTTAAAATAAAATATAAACAGACTTTTAAATAAAATGGCATGTTATTATGACATATTTATGGCCATAAAGCTTTCATAGCTAGCCCAGATAATTTCATTTTTTAAATTAATTTAGTATAAGGTGTAAAGCAAAAGTATCTTTTTTGAGTATGTAAGATATTACAATAACATACTATCATTTTATTTATTTAACTCTTAGAGTTCTACGCGTACCATACATGGTACATACATTTTTTGAAATAATAGAGGAAAACTATTAGGAAAAATACAAATTATTGTATACCAGCACTTCATGGGTTAAGGTAGAACTCAATTCGTTTTCACGAAGAAAATTTTTTCTTGTAGTAATCAAGGGTTTATATTTTGTGGCGAACCGGAAAAACGACTTAAGTCCACTTTCTTTGAAAATTGAGTTTTAAGCTAGTTTAGTATTCTTACATAGTATATTTTCAGATAAAAGTGCAAAAAATCAAGAACGTGTAAATATAAGTGACCCTATCAACTATTTGTGATTTTCTTTTAACATTGGTTTAAATAGAAATATAAAACTTTAAACCTTAATATCTCAAAAACATGAAAAGTGGACTTAAGTCGTTTTTCCAGGAACCCACAGATATTATATAGTATAGAACATAATGAAATTGTGTATTTACTTAGTTCTGATCCTCATTTATCATAAAATCAATTTTAAACTAAAGAATAGAAGTTTTTAAATAGAATTTATGTGATATATGGTGTCAAAGATTACAAATTTTTTGGATACTTTCACTCGATTGATTGACACATGCGATATTTTGAAAATTCACGAAGTTAAGTTCTGATTTTCTTTATCCACAACTTTATTAAACAGGTTTCCTAAAATAATTTGAAAATTTGTGAAAAATCTAATTTACGTATATGTTTAATACACCATTAAACTATTGGACCCCTGAATAATAAGTAAAGTGGATGCAGTAGATTTTTATATAGGAAAGTTTTTAAATGAAGGTATAACAGAGATCCTCTCTAATAGATAGTAATAAAATTTTAAAAATATATATCACGGTGATCAAACAAACAAGTGCATTTTGCTCAAGATATAAATTCTACTACTCCAAAACATTCGATACAAAGTGTAGTTACCATTTACACACCTTCCCGTCCAGTCATGCCCACACACCCCGACTGCACACCCCCCCCCCCCCCCTTTCCCTCTACACCCCACCCAAAAAGAAAAAAGGCAAAACCCGCACCCTGGCGCGGGGTTGTATCCATCAAATCCCCAACAACAAAAGAACCTGTATACATATATTCCTTCCTCCCGACGTTCGCGTTACAAACGCGAAGGGTATATAAAGGGCCACACCCGCGGCTTCGCGGCTCGCTCGCTCGGCGCAGGCGGTGAAATCGGAAATTCAGTAATTATGAGTAGGCTAGCGAAGGCGCTCACGCACGCGGCGCGGGGGCTCGCTAAAAATACATGGGGTTAAAATAAGACACCTTGGTTGGTCGGCTCTCGGCACGGCTCGAGAGCAAGAGAGAGAGAGAAAGAGAACTGCACGGCTCGCGCTAAGCCAAAGGCCCGATTACACAATACACATCACACGGCGATCTTTTACTCGGCTCTCCGGCTTCTATAATATACATGTGCGTCAGATGTGGAGGTGGTGTAACGGCGGCGGCTTTTTTTCCTTCTCTCTCTCTCTCTGTCTGTATCTGCTGAGATGTGTGTATGTATATATGAGGCCGGCGCGAGAGAGGGATTCAGAGATCTTGGAAGAGAGAGAGGTGTAAACAGGCCTTCGCGCGCGCGCGCCCACCTGATGTGGTGCTATGTAGTTGTTATAATGTGTGCGAGCGGGACAAGTTTGCCTATGAAAATCCGAATCGCGCCGCGACTTGTCGCTCCCCATAAAAGGAGAATTGCGGGGTACAGTGCACACGCGGCGGTTGAGATGTAGACGTGTTACTGGATCTCGGGTATAGAACGCTTGATTGGGTGCCGGGTGTATGGGGGAATATATATTGGTTTGGGTTGTAATGAGGAAGGAAATGGCATTGCGATGGGCTTACGATTGGATGATTTCTTATAGGAATGCAGGCGGTTCTCGAAAAATGTCCTTTTATTATATATTTAAAATTTGTACAAACTTTACTACATACTTATTACGAATTTAATGTTTTTATAGAATTGAGTAAGAGCAATTAAAAGAAGAAACGGTCTATTCAAGTAATGCTCATTTTCGATTTAACTACTTCCGACATATACAAGAAGCTTTTATTTGTCAAAACCTCTTAATCTCGTTTTACCCAATCTTACATATAAGTGATGGTCAATTAAATATACATAAGACTATCTATATATACCTATGTTTTGTACATTTCAATGATCTTAGGAACGCGGGAACAAAATTTTCAAAATAACATAGTTATTTACTGATCAGAAGATATTCTGCGATTATATATTTCTGTTAATATCGGATGAATCACGCTAAAACGACGATATTGTCATTTCCGTATAAGCTATGTTTATTATACCAAAATATCATATAAGCGATTTTCAATAAATACGATAGACTTTCTATTTCTTGTCAGTTTTACTGAGCCAAAATTGTTTTTTAAGTAATATGAATTATTATAATTAGAAAATATTCCGCTTAATGTCAGATGAATTACATTTAAATGTTAAAATTATCATTTTTGCTGCATGTCTATTTTATCCATATGAAAAAATGTCATTTTTGTAGTGTCTATTAGCAGCATGTTATACTAGATAGGTATATTTTATCTTTAATGTTTCAGTAATAAACATATTACGTTATCTCAAAACTGACAATTATTTTGACGTTTAAAAATCATGATTCATCCAAGATTAATGGAGTATTTAAATTTTTGATAACTCAACATATAATAAATTATATTATTTCGAAAACTCTTTTTGACACGTTATATATTATGTTTTTAAGATCGTTAAAACTCACAAGACAGAAAACCTATATTTTTCACAATCGCCAGTACAATCGTAGACTGATGGTATTTAAAATTATAAATTAATAGATCGAAGTACATACATTTAAAGTTAATTGTTATTTAAACGCTTGAATGACTCAAAGTTTTCAAAATATTATCTAATAAGTGCATAAATTAAAAACACACAGACATAATAAAGTTTATACAATGTCTGGGGAATAACAATTATATTTATAAAAGAGGATTGCATATTTTGAAACGAATGTTGGGTCAATCTATGTCAAGTATATTAATATTATGATTGCGTATTTAAAGAAACTTAGACAAAAGGTCAAGTGTTTCTCAAACGTTAAAAATAAAAGAGACGCGGTGACAAAACACTGGAAAAACAAGTCGAATCTTTCGCGTTTTGTTTGAAATGCTTTCGAATATTATGTTTTTTAATTAATTCATATAGTATTTTAGCAATTTGTATGAAACAAAGTAATTAAGTAATAAGCTAACAACCGATTAAAATAGTCAACATAATAATGCGGTTCTGTAATTAAAACGAGTAGTAAGAACCATGCTCAGATTAGACAACAAGTAGACAAGACTTTTTTTAGATTTCTCAAAATTAGGTGTAATAAGTTTTAATAGTTCTGGTAGTCATATATATTCTCTTAACATTCTCAAGGTGTATAATGCAATTATTTATTTTTATGGAACCGTAAAAGTTAAAATCCACGTTAGATATATATTAATAAATTTTTCTGTATATTATAGTAATTCGAAATGAAATTGGTTGAAATTTAAACAAAATTACTTTTAATATTTCAAAATGCATTAAAATATCGTAAGTAATCTCTGATTAAAATTTCAATAACCACCATTCAAATTATCAAAAAAATGGGTTGTAAAAGATATCCTCTCAGTTCCCTTTCATTAAAATCAATTACTGAAACTTCACCCGAACTTTCAGGTTTCGAGGCTGGTCATTTTACACGAAGAGGCTGAAGATGGAAACGCCATGCCAGATCTCGAGAGGCCCGTTAAGGCTGTCAGTATGGCAGTGGCCAATCTCGTCAAGGTAGATTTAATTGCTCAATTCGCGCGTCCAACGATGTTATTACTATCAAATGTTTTTATTTTTCACGCTCTTTTATTCTCACTACAATTAGGTTGGCAAAGAGACCATCAATTCTTCAGACGACGCCTTGCTCAAACAAGATATGCCAGGTTCATTAAAACGCGTGGAGGGTGCTTCGCATCTGCTGGAGGAAGCTTCGGTGATGCTGAAGAACGACCCATACTCGAGCTCCGCCAGGTAATTATAACAGCGACTAAATTGCATTTAGATTGTAGACAGAAAAAGAGAAAAAAAGTATTAGTCTTGCGAATGGAAGAATGTCCGAGGCGTTTGACGCAAATGAAACATCTTTTTAATTTCATTTATTGTTATGTTTATACCACTGCTACAAGTACAGTACTTATACTACCACTAGTACTACTTACACGTATAAATTGGAATACAGGTATGTTTATGGATAAGTAGATCCTTTCATGCTTCGCTGTCAAAAAAAAAATGATGCCTCAGTGTGAGTAACACTCAACAAGCGTTTTTGTCTTTATTGTTAACAGGATTTTTCTTTTTTTTCAAAATTCTAATTAAAACATAATGTTAAAATATTGTTCTTATAAGAACACAATTTTAACGAAATGATTATTTTTATTATTTTCAAACATTATTTTATTTTTTTAAATTTGGTATTTTTATTTTGCATGATTTTAAAAAAAAATATTTTAATAAAACTGTATTTTCAAGTTTTTTTATAATCTTTTTATCACCGAAAAATAATAAAAATTACAAATGTAAATAAAGTTATGAAAATTCTTATTTTCAAAGAGCCGAAAACGCTCTGGAAAAACCCGAGCGAACCCGCAATTGACCCGCAGGAGTTTAACCAAATTGGTTAAGCGCTCGAGAATGAAGGAGTAATGTACAGTAAATAAAGTGACAATAAAGTTCAAGGTGTGACATCATCGCGCCTTTACTGGTCACGTGGCAACCTGTTTCGGTGTCACATGAGAAAATTCAAATTTTTGTTAACTTTATGGTTTTTATCTTATTACTTATATTTTAAAAATTACATGTCACTTCGAATAATTATTTTATGATAAATATATATAATTGCACTTATTTTAATGAAAAAAAGTCTTTAAATTTTGGATTAAACAATCAATTTTAATACAAATAATTTATTCTCATATATTGTAAAAGAACAGAAGTGGAATGTAATTTATTAATCTTATATATAACATGCCTTTATAAAGATGAAATAATTATTGTGGATAATTAACACTATAATGCGACTCACAATCATAGAGTTTTGAAGAATACAACAAAGCAGCAAAAACTTTATTTAAAATTGACAAAACATGTGATTTTTCTTATTGTTAATTGCAGCAAATTATTCAGTTATGTAACACTTTAATTTTAATTTTTAGGAAAAAGTTAATAGAAGGTTCACGTGGTATACTTCAAGGCACCAGTTCACTATTGTTGTGTTTCGATGAGAGCGAAGTTCGCAAAATCATCCGAGAGTGCAAGCGTGTCCTTGACTACTTGGCAGTGGCCGAAGTCATTGAAACCATGGAAGATTTAGTGCATTTCTTGAAAAATTTAAGTCCGTGCCTTAGCAAAGTGTCTAGAGAAGTAAGTGCCCGAGAGAAGGAGCTGACGCATCAGGTGCACAGGGAAATTTTAATTAGGTGCTTGGACCAGGTATATTCTTGTACTATTATTTATTAATCGAATATGAGCATCGATTTCATTGTCAGTATAATTTAATAAAATTTTTGTTTTAACTTTTAATACTTTAACGCTTAACCAACTATAATGGAAGTACCGATTGTTATTTTTGCTAATAGAGCCATACAAACTCACAGATTTATAATAATTAAGCCATTTAAGGCGAACGTACAAAACTAATACCCTTGTTTAAAGCTTGTCAGATCACGAATTTTAGAAAATGAATTGACTCCCTTAAGTGGTAAGAAAGTAGAGGAAAACGCGATGAAAATTCGTAAACGTAAGTAGAAATTTCCGAGTATGGTTAGACTTTTTACATTGCTTTAAATGGAACAAATTCATAAAAATTTCGGATTTGCCTTTATATTACAAAACACTTTTAGTCCAAATAATTTCACCGAGTATACATTTACGCTTTCACCAAAACACCAACATTAGTATAGTTCCATTAATCGGTCAAGCAATGACGATGCTCGGTCATTTTACAAAACCACAACTCCAAAGTATATACAAGAAACAATTTTCCGCGCTCTCAATGTAAATAGGTGAAAACCCTGGCTCCAATTCTCATCTGCTCGATGAAAATCTTCATCCACATAATATCGAGCGGGGGCAAGGGTGCCGAGGAAGCCGCGGAGAATCGCAACTACTTGTCGGGCCGCATGTCCGAGGAGATCAACGAAATCATCCGCGTGCTGCAGCTAACGACCTACGATGAGGACGAATGGGACGCCGATCAATTGACGGTACGCACGATCCGTATATTACAAACATACAGCATCGCATATACGTATATAGGTACTTCGCGCTCGATATGCAATATACGCAGACTAGGTCAAATGGAAAAAGCTCGCGAGCGCGTATATTCCTATTGAAAGAGAGAGATAGAGGGAGTGCACGCATATGGAAAAATGGGAATATAAGTATTTCAACGTTCTTGTTTTTGCGTTTGATGTATAGGTATTGAAGAAGGCGCAGAGTGCAATAGAGTCGCGGGTGAAGCCGGCCTTCGATTGGCTGGACAACGGCAATGCGCTGAGAGGCGGCGTAGGGGAGAAGAGCCTGAGGCAGATCATCGAGCAGGCCGGTCGATTGGCCGACAGGTATCTGCCGCCCTCCCAGGCAGATCCGATCTCGAAGCTGTCCTCGCAGCTGACCACCATGACCGACGCGCTCTGCGAGCTGCGCCAGAATGACAAAGGTGTGCTGCTCGATTTGTTGTATTGTTACTTTTATTGATTGTCGTATTGATTGAAAAGTTATGATTGATCATTATTAGTGAGTATAGATGGAAGCTCAGTTTTAGGGATCTGCCCATCTTGAAAGTTTGAAAAACATAGAGTATTATAATGCTGAATATTGTACGTTTTTTAAATAACGTTTACAGAATGGCCACAATTTTAGTTAAGCAATAATGATGATAATATTAAGAGTAACTATAGTTGTAGTGAGATCGCGGGGAAAATTATGGCTGAACTAGAACCGACAAAAAATGGCAAAGATACAAAACATGGCTGTGCCTTAGAATAATTTTTGTTATCGAAAAATGAATTGGATTTCATTGCTACCATTTCTTATTTTTCAATATTTTTTATTGATTCTCCTAGAATCAATAAAAGATATTACAAAATACAAAATTCAAAATACATATATCTGTAGAATGAGAATCTTTCTGATCTTTTGTTTCAGAATATTGTCATTATGTTGCTTAAAAAATGATTTTATTTTATACTGAGAAAAATGTCTTGGATAATCTCCAGATAGTTTGGAGTATCCCCGAATCAGTTGGAGATTCCCCGAAATATTTTCGTCTGTGTAATTGTTGTTTAGTAAACGTTAGAGAATTCAAACTATAATACACGAGGAAAATTTCAGCAAATGCAATTTTCACTTTTTTAGTATATTATATACGATAAAAAAAATTTTCATTTGAACTTTACTTAAGTGAATAATCATAAAATTTTGAGTGAATTTTTACTGAAATATAAAAAGAAATTTGACTCTGTAATTCAATAAAATAATTCATATAAAATTTAGTTTACCTTCACTAAAATTCAGTAACAATTTACTCGACTATATGTTTATTTTGTTTAGACTCATGTAGAATATACAGTTTTTATTTTTGATCAATATTAGTGTACATTCTCTACATTTCTTTTAAACAAAAATTCCAAAATTTAACATTCCATATACTACGTAACATTTAGGAGATCTTTTAAATGCACGTCAATGTAATTATTCTAACAATAAAATACAAATATAATTTTCAACAACTCCATAAACCAGAAACTCCTACACACCAAAATAAAAGTTCAATAAACATCATCTCTAAATCTGCAATCACTTTACACAGGAACATCAGCGCAAGGAGAGGCCCTGGCGCGCGGCATCAAGGAGAAGGTGAACGAGCTGCGCTCGAACATCTCGTCCGCGATAGTCGCGGCCGACAAATCGGGCACCGTTCAGACGGCCCACACGGTCGCGGGCCGCCTGGAGCAGGCCAACAAGTGGCTGCTCAATCCCCAGCACGACGACAAGGGCCTCGGTCAGAAGGCCATTGCCCTGATCATACACGAGGGCAAAAAGGTAATCGCGTCGAGGACACCGACGCTTTTTGCTTTTACTTTCTTTCTTTCTTTTTGTTATCATGTTAAGAGTATAATCGCTCTAGCTGCACACTAACTTTGTACACAAAGCTTTTGTCAAGTACCAAAAAAATATTGCTCTCTGCTTCTTTCGTTGCTATCGCTATCGCTGGACGATAGAATCACGGGACTGTAATTGCCGAAGTAAATCCTTGCTTGCCGATGTGTCTGCTGGCGCCGGGGAGACAAAACTTTCTTTGCGCCTGATCGCAGTTTCATTCGGAAGTGTCTGTTGGGACGATTTTTAAGAAAACAATTATGGATCATTCATTTAATAACTTACTAACAATTATTCGCTCATATTATGATCAAATAGAATTAAAATGTAGTTAGATCCCTTTTTGAAGAACTTCACTAATTCTAATAAAATGCAATTATAACTATAGTGGTTTGCTAAATTGTTGAAAATATGGGGGTATTCTAGTGACAGCAAGGGGTTTTTGTTAGCATTTATTGCGGATTGTTTAAGAACAACTTATATATTTTAAACATTCATCGCTTTTTACATATTTATTAATATTTCAAGAAAATTACAAATTTTCAATTCAAAATAATTTACATTGGTGGCAGTAGCTCTGCGAATTCATGTGCGAAAAAAAAGTTAATTCATTAATTGCTTAAACGACTTGACCTGCTTTGCTTGTCTAAAAAAATAATTCAAAATGATTCTTAATTATTAAAGATTTACGGCATGCCTCATAACAATTTTATTGATTTAATTCTTGTTACAAATAATTTACTACAAAATTAATTTATTACTCTATTTAAATTATTCAAATTACTTTTTGGTCTATCATTAATATTTGCAAAATGTCCAAAATGGACTGGATTCACTATGAACAGTCAAAATGTAAGTTTTCTTATTGTACCTATCAGTATAAATAATATTGAAATAAAAAATTTTTTTTTTAACACGTGCATGAATAAGGCCGTCTTTTATGCCTGTAAAACGAATGGAATATTGAGCATTTTGAGCGTCTTCGAGTAGTGGGCGGAAAAGTACTTTTCCAATTCGAATTTTTTATTTTTAAGTAGTTATAATTCACTAAACAAAAAGGTATTCGAAAACATATTGAGGCATTTGTCGATCTCTAATATAAACCAAGCTTATACTAATAAAGAATCATTTTGAATTATTTGTTTTGGTTAAGCAGGACAGACCAAATCACGGCAGTCATGATCTACCCTTTTCCTCTTAAGTGACTTTAATATGCTCCACTACAATCAATTTAAATTATTTTACTTAAAACAAATTTAATTATACTCTTAAAATTTTAATGAATACGTAGAACGGTTAATAGCAATAACTACACAGAGAGAATTTTCTAATAAAAATTATAACGAAATTCAAGGTAAAAATTACCGTAAATAACTATAAAGCTGGGACAGTCCTACTTTCTGGCACTTTTTACTGATATTTTACTAAAAACTTTACCTCATTGACTACAAATTTTACTGCACAGACTATAAATTTTACCGCACTGAATGGTAAAATTTGCCTGATTTGAGAAAAAGGAGACAGCTGATAAAGGAAACAACTGAGCGTGTACACATTTTAGGTTAACTCAAATATAAATGTGTATAATGTACTTATTTAGGTATTAATGATACTGTTACAACAATTGGAAGAAAATCCAGATTTTTAAAACATATTTCATACAAATTTTACCACAAATTTGGGGTTTTTTCTAAGATTCGTACACGGAACGTTTACTCTGCGGCAGGCAAATTTTACCCTTCAGTACGGTAAAATTTATCGTAAATATCAATAAAAACTGCCGGAAAGTTAGAGTGTCCCAGCTTTATAGCCATTCACGGTAATTTTTACTGCGAATTTCGTCATAATTTTTATTAGAAAATTCTCTCCGTGTACCATTATAAAAAATCATTCAAACAACCGTCTATAACACTAGAATCCCCTAGCATTCTCCACTAGTACACACTAAGTAAGAGCTTCCACAGACAGTTCAGAAACCGAACCACACCCGCACTCAGCTCAAAGAAAACCTTATTTCCTCGGTGCGCTCGTACCTTCCAACCCCCCCATACACCTCGCTAATCGTCACAACTCTCCCCCGGTCCTCGTCTCAGGTCGCCGAGGGCCTGCCCGGCATCCACAAGGCCGAGATCCTGCAGCTCTGCGACGAGGTCGACAACCTGTCGCACCAGCTGGGCGAGCTGTGCGCCCGGGGCGAGGGCAACAGTCCGCGCGCCCAGGAGATCGCCCGCCAACTCAGCCACAAGCTCAACGAGCTCAAGAGCAAGATCCAGCAGGCGGTCGTGTCGCGGGTCGTCGAGGATTTCATCGACATCACCACGCCGCTCAAGCAGTTCACCGAGGCGGTGCTGGCGCCCGAGGGCACGCCCGGACGCGAGCAGAACTTCAACGACCGGACCCTGAATCTGCAGAACTTCTCGAACAGGGCGGCCAAGACGGCGAGGATGGTCGCCGCTGGTGGTGAGTTGGGTTGTGCTGTGCATGAGGAATTTTTTGGGAAGGTTTTGTTATGTTTCAACATTAGCGTTGTAATATTTCGGAGTTTTGTAAAATACAGAGTGAAATAATTTTCCATACTGAATGATACCAACAGACTTTACAATTTCTACTAAAGAATAGTAGAGTCAACCTATGGGAAACGAAACTCACATTTAATTAGTTAAATATATTATATTATTTTGATAAGGGAAAATACAACCAACATAAAAAGTGTTAAATATCATTTTTACAGCGAGTAATATTTATAATAATATAATTTCGCCGAAAATTTACTTGATATGAGTTGAAAACATATAAAAAATCATTCTTTTATGAGTTAAATTTGTCAGAGTTCAAATTTCATTTGGCAAATATTTTAGATTTAGATTCTTTGAATGATGTAAAGAATGTGCAGTCAGTAGGATATGCTAATAACAGAACTGATTAAAATAAGAAGTGTCTGTTATAAATGTATTAGAATTTTTCTAATGCAAAATTGATACAACTAAAATTATCCAGTAACAGTTGCTAAGAATATTTAGGTATTGAATCTGAAAATCTTTGAAAGTAAAATTCAAGTTATTATAGTTATATCAATAAAAGTATTAAAAGCCAAAAAATTTTTTTTAATAGAAATCATACGTTACGGAAGATATAGATTTTTAATACAAATAATGTTTCCATTTTATATCTATAAAACGGCAGATACTAGCAGCTAATACATAATAATTAAGAAGCTTCCAATTATAAATGATTGTTGAATTTATTATCTAATTTTGATAAGAAAATTCTATATGAGTATTAATAAAATAAATATGAGTGTACTATAGATTTAAATAGTGTGAAACTTATTTCACAAATTATGTAGATCCTTTTCTCAATATATATTTATCAAAATGAAATCCTCCCTAGTTAAAAAACTAATGATACCGAAGTAAACCGTATAAAACCAGGTTCAAATTCCGTCCAAAACCGAATTGAGTTTCTAATCTTATCCGGTTTTGTCCGAACACATCCGGAAATCAACTGATTTCATATTGATTCAAATATTAGCACATAAAACAGGATTCTAAATCCGGATAAAAATTGATAAGATGATATATAGTTTCACCCTATAATCCGGTCTCATAAGTGTTTCCTTAACCCGGATTATCTTTTATTTGAATCATCACAACGATCATTCTGACTCGCCTAAAGTACAAGCATCGCCAGTTCCGCTTTTAAACAACCAGATGATTGCGATAATCCCACGCGTTACATTTCCCAATCGTCGATTACTTACTCACTCACTCACTCCCAACCACCATCCAAAAAAATCCCCAGGCAGCGGCGGCAACAAGAAGCTCGCCGAGGCCCTCACCGCCACGGCCTCCCAGCT
This sequence comes from Gastracanthus pulcherrimus, assembly GCA_949152435.1. Taxonomy (NCBI): domain Eukaryota; kingdom Metazoa; phylum Arthropoda; class Insecta; order Hymenoptera; family Pteromalidae; genus Gastracanthus; species Gastracanthus pulcherrimus. Next base: position 20,798,836 of record OX424573.1, read on the forward strand.
CGAGTCCCTCACGCCCCAGCTCATCAACGCCGGTCGCATACGCATGACCTATCCGGAGAGCAAGGCCGCCGACGAGCACTTCGAGAACCTGCGCCAGCAGTACGCCGAGACGATACAGCGGGCGCGCAGCCTCTGCGACGAGGCCACCGACAGCGCCGACTTCGTCAAGGCCTCCGAGGAGCAGATGAAGAAGCACTCGGTGCTCTGCGAGGACGCCATCGCCAAGAGCAATCCTCAGAAGATGGTCGACAACACCTCGGCCATCGCCCGATTGGCGAACAGGGTGATTCTCGTGGCCAAACAGGAGAGCGACAATAGCGAGGACCCGGCCTTCATACAGAGGGTCAATCACGCGGCCGATGTGCTGCAGAATTGTGAGTGGCTTTTGAGTTTTTATACTGTGATTGGTTGAGAGAAGTGTTTTTTTCGAATTGTTATGGTTGATGAGAGTTTTTATCGATTTTTATATAGAAATATTATTGAGGAATCGGTTTGAATGAATTATATCGGATTCTGAGTGATTTTGTCAAATTCTTACAAAATGGTTTGTCCTTACAAGTGTCAGAATTGATTGTAAATTCGTACGAAGATCGTACACGCCATAGGGTCACGAATGTATCTGAGACTCTGGGAAGTATTCTCTCACATAGAATAATTAAATAATCCACCTGTAAAGTACTTCCAGGGTCACTTCCCCTGAATAAAGCAGCTATTTCAGTAATTTTTTCATAGTTTTAAAAAACTTATCGAAGAACTGAAACAAGCTTCATTTTAAAAGTTATAAGAAAAAGAAATTAATTTCCCACAAAGTAATGTTTCTTTTAAAATGAAAGGAAAAGTGTGAATAAACTGCATATATATAACTGCAGGAAGTAATATTATATATATATATATATATATATATATATATATATATATATATATATAACTGCAAGACGTAATATTATTTTGTAACAAATACAAACGAAAGCTTGTTTTCTCTACTTACATTTTTGCCCAAATAGTGAAGTTTAACAGATCGCTAATTTATATTGAATATTATAAAAAAATTATTAATACAACTATAGTACATATATTATTTCACTATACAGTATTAGTGTACACCTTCCAGAGTTTCATAAAAATCCCCGACCCGGAAGTATAACGATCTTCTCATTAGTGATTATTCTTTATTCAATTGAAATGAAAAACAGAACCCAAACTACTGGTAAATTCTTCAAAATTCTGACAAATAATTTCACCAGAGCTCCTGCAATAATCAGCTATATAATTTTCTTACATTGATTTTGATTATTATTATTTCATACTATTTTACAATAGTACTAGAATCCATTCCAAGTTTTACGTTTGCGAACTTCATTAAAAATATTTCATTCCTTCTCATTGATCTTTGTTACTCTAACAATAAGCACCCGCGCATTAAAAATGTGCAACGAAACAAAGGAATACTTCGAAGAAATCTATTATACCATCACCATAAACACAGCATCCTTCAAAAGCGTCACCCAGCTCCTAAACCTTCCTCCAACAAAGCTCCTTCAAAACACCCATAAAACGCTCACAAAGCCATAACCACCTCCACCACTTCCTCCAATTACCCCCGAACCTCGGCAATCCTCGCGTCAGTCCTCAAGTTCGCAACCAACCATCTCTCTGTCTTCTGTTCTCTCCAGGCGTGGCTCCAATGGTCCAGGACGCCAAGGCCGTGGCGATAAACACGAAGGACGGCCCGTCGGTGTCGCGCTGGCGCGACAGCAATCGAGCGGTAAGCGATATACATATCCCACATCACCTCTCGCGCATATAAGTGTTTGTTATACTCCATTGTCGTGTATGGTGCACGGACGGTATAAGGAGATCTCGTTTGATTTACTTGGCTGATTCTGTTGCGCATGTGACCGCGGGAACAGCTGCTGGCAGGTGTCGGCCAGGTGAGGAAGGCCATCACCGTGGAGCCGGAGGGCGGCGTGTCGCCGGTGCCGCCGCCACCGCCGAGTCTACAGCAGCTGCGCATCCACGACGGAGGTATTTGCTTGATATTCTTTTGGATTTGTTCTATTGGTTGTTTTTAATTTTTATTTGGGAATTTTTATGAATTTATATTGTACTTACTTTGGGAATCTAAGAGAGTTGAAGGTAGCGGGATGATGTAGAAACGCGTGACAGATCGCGTTAATTTTCAAAGTGGACTAAAGTTATGTAATACAGGTAGAGTGGGATCGACTTTGAAAAGTTATAAATGGATAGAGAATATTTTTCAATATTTTTACTCGTTGCACAATATTTAGTTATATGAGTTGGGTCACTATTATCTGATTATAAAGTTTGAAGTGAGACTATTAGAGTGGTAATTTATTTTGTTATAAGCATAAATTGCTAATCACAAATTTGGACAGTTTCTTTCCGTCTGTTATTAAGACTAAATAGATGATAATTAAAATATTTGTGATATTATGTTTATAAAAACTAATCAAGATAATGTGTGACCACAAAATGTTTTAATTAGAATTTATTTGCCTTGATAAGGGACGGAAACAAATCGTCCGAAACGTCGTTACTACAATTCTTATATTAAATAGTTCATGGCGATAAACTGAATATTTTCACTTTTAATGCTAAATATGTAGCAACGATTTACAGTCTCTCAACTTAAATTTGAACATATTTTGTATTCAAAGTCTCTTCTTCAACATCAAAGTATAATTTATTTGTATCGTTTTGAGTTGGACGTAAATTTTCATTTAATATTTTTAAAATTTTGCAAGATACGTTTAGTAATAGATACATAGTAATAGGATAAAAACTATAATAATAATTGTTTTATCAGGAGATAGTCCTGATCATGGAGAAATCACAAAGAAATATTTGCCCAAAGACGAATATTCAAGTCAGAAATACAGTACTAAATCGAGAGGTAATTCGGGAAGCACGTCATCGATTTACATTGTGTTTGGTTTTTCGATTGCGCATGAAATGAAGCTCTTCTACATTAAAAAAAACGAATTGACATTTAATATTTATTACAATTCTTATATTTTCCGCTTATTTGCAACTAACAATTTATACCCCTTTTTTAACAATTTGAAGCCATGTTCGCAAGCCCGAAGAATTTTTTACTTTTGAGGGTTTCAAAACATTTTTTTTAGTCTTGAGACATATGTTTAAATAAACTCATTTCTTTTTTCTATCTAATAAATAACCGAAAACAAGTTGTATTATTGATTTTTACTAATTGTCGTTGAAGCTTATAAATGTAAATAACGAATATACAAAAACTCTTGATATAAATTTAACTTCGCCAACTATACATTTTTGTACCTATATTTGAGCAACTTCATATAAATGGTCTTTTTCTGTCAATTAGGAATCTAAAGTTAAATTCCAAATGACCGAACCAGTATGTTTTGAACTCTTTTTATGAGCAGAATAGTTTCGAGATGTACAGCACATGTAAACAAGTGTATAATTTCAAAAATTCTACCCCAAGGTTAGACAATATTTAATTTTTAAAGGCTCTATATGATAAATCAAAAGTAAAATTTGTACAGATTTGCCCATATACCTACATGATATTGTTGATATTTGTGTAAAATTACAAAATATTCTTTTAAAGAATTAAACGCACATATTATAACAAAGAGCTTCATACGTTCAAAAATAAGTTCCTGTATACAAAACATAGCGCAAGTGTGGCTTGAAACATTATGCCAGCATCGCCTTTAATCAAACTCTTTCCATCTGTACAGTGTGATCAAGTTTGCTCAAGATATTAATTTTCATTCTCCGTTCTAATATAAAACTGTGTTCGTTAGACATGGCTCCACCGCGTCCGCCACTACCCAGCGGCGAGCTTCCGCCACCGAGACCTCCACCACCAGAGACTGACGACGAGGACGAGATGTTCATGCATGCTCCTCAACCAAATCAACCCATCATGGTGAGTTTTTTGAAGAAACGTAATTTTTTGTGGATCAAACCATTTTTTTGTTTAATTTTGAATCGCATACAATATCAGTTTCAAACACATTTTGCCTTTTCTCTATACGTATTCAGGTATATTTGAAGAAGTTATCAAGTTTTTAAAAGCAATTTTTATTAAAAATGAACGAAGTTATAGATGGTAATGTAATTATAATCTTTGTTATGACTGTTGCTATCCATGAACATGTAATTAAAAAATTCCAAAATATTCTTAATAATACTTTAATTTTCATGTAAATATTTTTTGAAAATTCAGTTATCGAATCTCCAAATCAATATTTTATTTGACTTGAAGATAATAAAATTAAAAGTTTTTTCTTAAAACGAAAAGAAAATGTACTTTTCATTTTCCTTACTTCACCCTTAATAAAGCACTAAAACAGATTAAATACGAACTAAAATTCACCGAGAATGATAGAATCAATAATTCTATACTTTATGTAAATAGATAATTCTAGTTCAACGAATAGCAACAATTATCAAAGATAATTTAAAGATAATACGCTTTATTCTTTTTTATATTTTCGTCAACTGACAGAGGAAACAAAAGGGTCTTTGGTGTCCGCCCGCCTCAAACACTTTATTTGAAAAACTGTTCAATAATTGACAGCTACATATAACTTTATTTTGTAATTACTGTAAAAAAATCTTGGAAACTTTAAACATACCTAAATATGATTACATAAGCAACAAGCCAGTTGTATGAGAGTTAGCCAGATGTTTGAGTATATTGTCTTTAATTGTTTAAAAAAAAATTTGTAATGGTTTGTAAACACGGGATTTACCCGGTAATATAGAAAAGATAATATCTTCACGTTCGTTATCCCATCCGTAGATGGCGGCTCACGGTCTGCATCAAGAGGTACGACAGTGGTCCAGCAAGGACAACGAGATCATCGCCGCCGCCAAGAAGATGGCCATCCTCATGGGTAGACTGTCCGGTCTGGTGAGAGGCGAGGGAGGCAACAAGCGCGACCTCATCGCCTGCGCCAAAGCCATCGCCGAGGCTTCCCAGGAGGTCACGCGTCTCGCCAAAGAACTCGCCCGGGAGTGCACCGACAAACGTATTCGTACGGTTAGTATAAAGCAGATTTTATCTGATTTTTATTTATAATACTTTTTATTTATTTATTTTGCTTTATACGGAACGATTCCTTTTTATAATTTCTTTAATCATTATTGCTTGCGGGTCACGAGTTTGCTGCCCGCCACCGAAAACTTCGGACTGACGGGGATTCGAACTCGAGGCCCTTTTGCTAAATACTGAACAAAAATTACATCGATTGTTTGCGATTTTGTTGCAGAATCTTCTTCAAGTTTGCGAACGTATTCCAACCATCGGAACGCAACTGAAAATCTTATCGACTGTCAAAGCGACGATGCTTGGCGCTCAAGGTATGCTAATGCGGCACACGTTATTACTTCGATAATGCTAACAAGGCGTAAAAAACAGGCTTTCGCTAAATGAAAAAAAAGAAACTGAAAATCATCATCGAAAGCATCGATTGATTACTAATTTACTAACAAATCCATTGGTTTCTTTGTGCTTAGAAACGCTCCCCACCTGGGAAGAGCTGATGCTATACGGTAAAGGCCAGCTGTATAATACACCATCATTATTAATTAGATAACATTTTCAGCACTGCTTCATATTGTATCATTAGCATCTATACGATGCATTCAGAGAATCATTCTTTTCTAGACGCTTAAAAAGTAGTGTAATGCAATATTTTGTTATTATTTTTCTTTATTTTCTGATGTACCTATTTAGTTACTATTTTTAGAAAAAAACTTTATTTTTAATCATACTATCTGTTAAAATAACTTATTAATTTTGTACATAATATAAATGTATCTTACTATTACTCATAATAATTATAGAAAAATAGTAGCTTGGACGTGCATGTGCATGTAAATTATGATTTTCGGCGCTTATACGTGTCTTGGCATTGAAACTACCCGAAGATTCATGCTACTCACATTATCCACTTTCATAAGAATACTAGCTTTATACTAGCTTTATTTATGCAATGCTATATATTTCTTTCAACGAAAAGGTCATGATTCCTTTACACAGAACATTTTTATTTCCTTTCGTGCGGACATCCAAACTTCTTGACTTACAGAATATTGCTTTTAAATTTACGAAATACTGTGACTGTTGAAAAAATTAAAACTTTGATTGAACAATATACAATTAATTTATTAAAGATTATATGTTAAGTAGAACAATCCGTGCATGGTAAAACAACAACGTAAAATCTAATAAAGAATACTGTGAATTGCACATGACTCTTGTAATCCAATTATCTGGAGCATGATTTTTTATTCTCATACAGATTTAGTCACTTTCCACATTTGATTCTTTTTACCAAAATGCACATTACTAAGGTTGTACTGATTATGCAATTCAATGCCAAAAGTTATTTTGCTACGATATTACCAGAAGTACCTTTTCCATTTTGTTGTTTGGTAGAATTGTAATGAATAATTGTAACCCGAATGACATGAACAATGAAAATCATAAATCAAAATAAAATTGAAAGATTTTCACTCTGTATTCATTAAAGATTTGAAAAATAGTAAACTCTTTCAATTTCACTTCAATTACCGATTTTCAACGTTCGTTCGTATTCTCCACAGTACAACTAAACAAAAATATGCAAAACTCACTTCGCACAAGACAAATCATTACAATTTCTCAACCGGCAAAACTAACCTCTGGCGCTGAGATACATATCTAAACACAACCTAAAGCACCCAGCCACCATTGTTAACACTTCCGAAACGACCCTGTAGGTACCGAGGAGGACCAGGAGGCGACGGACATGCTGGTGGGCAACGCCCAGAACCTCATGCAGAGCGTGAAGGAGACGGTGCGCGCGGCCGAGTGCGCCAGCATCAAGATCCGCACGGCCTCGGGCATGAAGCTGCGCTGGGTGCGCCGACAGCCCTGGTACCAGTATTAAAGACTGCGACACACCACCAGCCGACCCTCGCCGGTCGCCGTGTCGTCATCGCATACCGTTCGTCATACCTTCCTTCCCCACATCGCCATTCTCACTTAACGCGATTCTCATGCCATATTAAAGATACATAGCGATATTTTAGATAATTTTTTTCTCTTTTTTTTTTAGACGTAACGACGAGCTTTTCTTTTCTAGCTCTTTGAAAAAGAAAGAGGTTTTTTCTTTGTTGTTGTTTCTTATGTGGAGGCTCGAGACGGGGTCGGATTATAGTGTCTTTCGGCCGCTGAATCGGTTCGCGTGGTTTTTATGGTTGGCGGAGGGAGATGCGGTGGTTATTGAACAGAATGTTTATATTGCCGAATTGACGTTTTTTAATGAATAGGATGTATTTCGGTGTTGCAGGTAATTAAGATGTATTTCAGATTTCCCGTTGATAGATAGATAGTATATTCATTTATTTGTAAAATATACAAGTCACACAATTTAAATAGTAATTACAATTGATAAAGAAGGTGTTTGAGTATTACAGAACAAAGCAATCATTTCATCATTGTTCTATTCTCACGAGTTTTTATATAATAATAAATTTTAAATTTACTATCGATAATAATTAAAAATTTATAATACTGGGTTGTTTAGATAGCTCAAATATCACTTTATGTTAACTATAACGCTGAAATACCACGTCTTTATTAACTGCAACGCCCAAATACGTTTTTATTCACGGGAATATTAATAGTACATTTCTATAATTAGGGAACATCGAAATATTTCATCATAAACTTTATTTAAAGTATGTAAAAAATTTTGAATATAATTAATATGTATAAATATTCAGAGCCGTTAACCAGAACTAATTTAGCGGTTGAATCCAGGAGCTTAATATATATATGGGCCCGACTCCGTTTCGCAGCAATCTTATACGACTAATTGTATGAACGCGTACTAATGCGAAAAAAAATAAAGGGTACACGAGCTATACGCGATGCTTATATATATTTAAATACGCGTGCGTAGAATCGAGGCACACGCGTGTATTTTTAGCAATAAGGTGCATAAAGAGAAGATTTAATCCTTCTGATGCGCGCAAGGCCGCTATTTTTTATAAAAGAAAAAAAAACGTGTGCGAGCGACAACTCAATGCAATCGACTATTTATTTTTGTATCTCGACAAATATGTGCAATACAATTGAAAGTTGATCGACCCCTCCTCTGCCATAATAGCCTTCCCGAGAAAATAAAAAAAAGTATATATATGGTGCTAAGATATTAGTAGGAATCGGTCGTATACAAGCATAAATCGCAGAAACGTGTACTTGTTGTATCGAGCTTGCCGAAACAAAATGAGCCTTTATCTACTTACAATATTGACCAATCGAGTATCCGTCGTCTTATAGATCGGACTGGAATGTTTTTAAACGTGATTTTATATTTATTGTTTATGAAGAAAATTACAAATATTATAACCCATGATATATACTTGTAATTTAATAAAGCGTTTTAATAAATTAAATACGTAATTTTATTTTTATGCCTCTCACTTTCCCATTTATAAAAAAACTGTACAGTACTTACAAACATCATATTCTTTTTAGAGATTTACAGACTAAACAAATGTACATAGTTAAGAGAAAATATTGCTGAAAATAACGTAATTTTAATTAAATTAAATAATTAAAAATGTTTGATTATTTTTCTATAAATAATATTTCTTAAATAATATACATTCTTCCACTTTTACAGAATTCAATAATAAATTTGAAATTTGTTCTTAAAGCTTATTATATACAATAACAACAATTGTTTACAAGTTAGTATTATTACGAAATTCTTTCTTTCTACATTTATACTAAAAATAAATTGAAATTGTTTAAGTAACATAAACTTTCTTTAATTATACATTTTCTTGTAGAACAATTTTCTAATTTATCAGCAACTTTTTTTTCTAGTAATTATAAAATAAAACAGCAGTTGTATAAATTTTCTCAACACTTTAGCCTTTTCTCTATCATAAAGCACATTCTACTTTAGTTTCAACAGCATTTCCCCTTACCTTTTAATAATCTAAACTTAAATTAAAAGTTTAAGATACCACTTTCAGTTGGTTTTGTCATAGGAGGGGCTTTATTTTTGGGTACTTTCCCAGGCCTTAAATATGGATTATCTATCACCTCAGCTTGTGTACTAGACTCCTCAATTTGTTCTGGCTCTTCTTTTTTAATAGTGTTTCCTAGAAGATATATGTGGTTCAGCAAAATGAAAAAAATTGCAATAACATCATTCTCTTACCTTCTTTATTTCCATCTTTAGTTTTAGTTTTAGTTTCAGGTTCTTTCTCTTTTTTCTTCTTAACAGGACTTGCTTCTAAATCACTATCGGAGTCAAAAATTTGATCTTGCGGTAGGAGAGCAGAAAGGTAACTAGGAAATTGAGGTGTACATCCAATTACTAAAAGAAACAAGTTTTCAATCAGTATAAATTGTAATCTACTTAAAATTACGAAAACTGTTGAGTACATAAATAGTTCTATTACTTACATGGGAACATACTGTTATCATCTTTAAGAAATAAGCTGTGCGTCTTTCCAGTTTTTGCTGTAAACCTTGTCAATGCTCGTTCAATATCTCTCTTTTGTGTTGCAGCTTTTTCTCTTATTGCTTCATACTCGGTTACAGGTTGTTTATGCGTCTATAATTGAACAATGACCAATGAAATTATACTTAATTTGACGTTCTTATTAATTCAATTTTTTTTATAATACAAAGCATTGTACACAAACTTACTGGCGTCCTAATGTAAGCATGAGGATCAGGCATTAGTGGTAAATGGTTAGGTATGTGAGGAGGATGATTTGGCTTGACTCCTGCTTGTAAAATGTTTAACTGCTTTGTTTGGGTTTGTTGCTGAAGAGTAGGTAATACTGTTCTATTTGATCTAACTCCATACTTGTGGAGATTATCTAGTTTAATGCCAGCATTTACCAAAGCTAGCACTATATCTGCTACAAGTATTTCTGTTCTGCCAGACAATTCACAATAATTTCTCGCCGATTCACCAACTTCACATAACACTAAAATCATAATAAAAATTAATTTCAGCTGAATAAGCAAAAAATATAGCACAAAACTGAAATAAATATTGTAAATTTTAAGGTTAGGAAATAGACTAACAAGATTGTAACATTTCCGTTAAAGTTTCTAAAGCTCCTCTTTCACATGATTCAAAGCCACATTCGGTTAATATGCTACAAATTGAGTGGCTTAAAACTTTTCTACGAGTACTTGATGTTTGCACATCCATTTTTGTTTATTTACTTATTTTCCACTATATTACAGTATATACACATACATTACGCCCGACACACGCACTTCAATGACCAATGACAGACTAGGTTCATTCGATTCGAGCTTTGCCTTCTACAGAGTACAGATCCTAATAAGATAAAAATATCTTATATCTTATAGCGATCTGTTAGATCATTTTAGATCTTCAGTATAAAAATCGTGTAAATTTATTAATTAGCTAAACAAATGGAAATTAACTGTTTACTAATATTCTTTTATTCTCAAAGGTACTTACGTTCTATTATAAATAGAATATATTTATTTTATATTCAATTAAGATATTGCATGAAAATAAAAAATTAAATTTTCACAATTTAATTAATGTTTTTTTTTTAAACTAATAAAATTCATAAGTTGTTGTATGTAGTTATTGTAGTTGTTTAAAAAGCTCATAATTTTAATAATTGACCAAATGATAACGGTAAAACAGACGCTCAATTTTACCACTTATTGACCTCGTGAACGGCTTCCCACTTCACCCGCATGGCCACAATGCATTTTCTAATTTCACATACATAAATTGCATACATATTTACATTGCCAATCATTTATTATTATCTAAAGAATATCGAAGAACCATATTCTTGCTCTAAAAAATCTCTTGCGCAGGCCAACTAGAACCCTACACTTATCGATCCAGCAGTCCGCTCCGCTTTGAATCCCCCCTCCGTCGGTAACGCACCACCCTTCCCCCGTCATCTGCTCGAAAAACCATCTTAAGATTACAGATAAGTCCAAACACTGTGCTGCGCGCCAGCGCAATAATCATCACATACCGTCCAGGAAGCCGCAGAGCCATCCGGGGCGGAGTTACCGCGCGCGCGCGCTTGCGTTACAATAATAGCCCCCCAAATCCCGCGAGTGTCTCCTCACTCCGTGCTCCGCGTCGCCCCACTCCCAAAGTCATTTGCATGCTAGAGCGCGAGCTCCGTCGCACAAATACCACCGACACCGCCTCTAGCACCACCTTCGGCGATTCCTCCATCCTCCGGCCACACTCCGCGGCGTCGACGACCTTCGGCCAGAATCAGCTGGATCGCGATCTCGCCCGGATAATCGAAGAGGCCGACGGCCAGCATCATCAGCGCGTCGCCTCCTCGCGCAGCAGAGCCCGAGTGCAGCGAGTGCTGCGCGACCACGCCCAGAAGCAAGCGGGCCTCCTCCTGGTTATGGACATGGTGATCTCGAACCTGCAGCAGCAGAGACAGCTGACGGAGCAGCTGCGCCGCGAGGCTGCCATCAAGCGGATCGGCATCAGCAAGGCCGTCGAGGACCTGATGAAGTTCATCATGGAGCACGAGCAGGAGGACTGCCTGCTGGTGGGATTCTCCTCGCAGAAGAGCAATCCGTTTCGCGAGAAGAGCTCATGCAGCATTCTGTAACGGAGGCGCGGCCTGGACGAGGGTGTATTTATTAAGAGGATTTGTTGATAGGTAGGTGAGGCGAGAGGAGGGGTGTGCCGTTTGGATGCTTTGAAGCGAGGTGTCGGTTTGAGCTTGCGCTGATGGGATGCTTGTTTGACAAGTAGCGGTTCGGATTTTGTTTACACGTAGAGGGGATTGAGTTGGTGTACTAAGAGCTCTTGTTTACGTTTACGATTGAAGCTATGTTTGTGTTGAAATTTAGTTCAAAACTTTACTAGTTCAAATAATTTATATTTATAGTGGGCATAGTTTTTGTAAAATCATTTTTCTTTTCTATAAATACAGAAGTATTGGGAGCATTCAAAATTGGAGTTAATGTAAAGCTAAAACAAAGTTGTTTAACAATATATACTTTTTAATAGTATATGCTTCAGAACAAAGTTCTAATATTGATAAATAAAACATGAATAACAGGCTCAATAAGACATGAGTCACCTTTAATTTACACATTTTTGCACAAAGATAGTTTTAAAGATATTTTTGTATAATTTTTATCTTCAGTACTTTCAAAAAAAGTATACTTGAATTTCTGTAATATTTTAGTAGTGTAAAATCAAAAGTACATTCATTTTTTAGTAATTATGTAAGATGGATAAACGAAGAATAATCTGTTTCAAAGTACCAAATGGTTTTTCTACTTATCTCAAAACATACACAATTTAATCTTTTACTTACAGTTTTTATATTTTTTAGGTGAATCATACTGCATTGTATTTAAATTTTGAAAAGTTTATGGCTTGCACGGTGTGTGTGTACAAATATTATCAAGATGAAATTGAATTGACCAAGCAGAATGTTGACAGATATTAAAGTTCAAATAATACGACTATGGAATTGTTTTATACAACGAAATATATTTTTGATGAATCATTGATAGTTAACAATTTTTTTGTAAAAAATATGATCTATAAAAAAAATAAGTTTTGATAAAATAACAGTATTTACAACAATGTACATTTGTATAAATTATTTAGAAATCCAGATGCATTTTTTGTGTTGCATATCACAATTGTTTACTACAAACTCTTTTACTTGTTAATAAGTGCATCAGGTTAAATGTTCCATACATTGAATTAAATTATACAAATATGAAACTTGTGTATTATCCCTCTGTGCCTGAATTCTTCGATAAAATATTGGACAATCGAGAGAAATACAACTATCAGCATCCATTACACCAATACAAGATTCACAGATCTGAAATAGTATAATCTTTGTAATGACTTTATAAAATAAGATTAAATATTTTATATATAAATTTATATTGGTACATACCATCTTGATATTGGAATAAATTCTTTCATATTGTCTACATTTTTCATGAAGTATAACAAGTGTTTGACTTTGTTTATTAACACAATCTGCGCAGATACCTTTGTCACATGATTGACCACATGATGGACAAGTTGTATTGCATAAATATTGAGATATTGTTGTTTTTTGTTTGCGATTAGTATTCAACAAAGCTGGTCCTTGCACTCTATTAAGTGCTTGACGGTGAGGCATTTCCATATACCTGAAGGGCAAAAAATAAAAAATTGGAAATTTTTATTATTTATTAAAATAATTTCATTTTAAATCAATATCTCAAAATTTTAAAATACATAAGTATTAATTTTACTATTCATGACTAATGAGCTAAAATTGCTCACTCTCTAATGCTCCCATGGATTAATAATAATTATTAATTTTATTTTTGTAATAAGTTGTATGTAAAATGGAAAATAATTCATAACTCAAACTAAATATTCTATAATATATTATACTATAATATAATATAAATTTGAACGAACCATTAGTTTTACTCGAGTTTTGTTTTAAGTATTTTTGACTATTTTTCACTAATTTCCTGTAATCTTTGAGTAATTCGCGGTTCACTTCAGGTTTAGATGGTAAACAATGTGTACATACAGTTACAGGTAATAACAAAGAAGATTGTAGACACACGGTAAAGCCGGTAGACGATAATACAAAAGTTAGTATTCACTTAATAAATTAATAAATAATCATTTCAGGTATAATTTAGATAAAGAAGATAGTTAGATCACTTCTAATATACTATAGATCATTTCCGATTTACTGGTAGATTATTTCCAGGTTAGGAAGTAAAAATACCGTAAGTACTTTTCTGAAGTATAAACGTACTTTCCTTAACCCTCCTGCGCAGAAGTTTATTTTCGTGTATATGGACTAGATCGAATGTAAGTCTGCAACAATATTTTCTGCAAATTCGTAACATCTTCTAAATAATAGCTATACTATTTAGCTTCAATTTGAGAGGTTGTAGATGTCCCAACAAAGTAAAGATTTAAATTTGTGATACAAAATGTATACAAAATTAACGTGCGGTTTGGACGAGTATACTCGGCTCTCTGCGCAGGGGGGTTAAAAAAAAATGATTGAAAATAGTATTTCCAGTTCTTGAAAAGTGACTTGTAAAAAGTACTTCAAGTAAAAGAACTTTTCGCAAGTACATTTTTTAAATTTTTTGTTTATTTCTTTTATATGAATTTTTGCACTTGTGAGTAGTATTTAAAGTTCTTTTCCCAAATATTTTTGTACTTGTAAAAAAATACTTGAAGCACATTTTTAACCGACTTCAAAAAAAGGAGGTTCTCAGTTTGACGCGTATGTATGTATGTTTGTTCGTTATTTTCTCGAACCATTCAACATGAAACTTTTTGCGTTTATCTTGGTATCGTTCAACTTAGGTCACGGAACAAACATTTTCGAGTACTGGGCCAGTACAACGCCAGTACAACTAAAAAAACCATATTTTTGTGAATAATTCCTATACGTTTATACCGATTACACAGGAAATGACTGCCAAATTCGATGATTCTTTTCTTATTCAATAAGGTATAGTGCGTTTCTTACACATAAGAATTGTACACGTAATTATTGAGCACAATTTAGCATTGGTCAAATATATCTATATATAATTTGACCAATGCTAAATTGTGTACAATAATTACGTGTATAATTCTTATGTGTAAGAATCGCGCTATGTCTTCAATAAAGGGTATACCTGTACCTGGTCCAATACAAGTTTGTACTAGTATTGGGCCAGTACAGAAATGCCAGTTTAGTGACAGCAGAATACCATATTTAACCGACTTTTTAATAAGTTGTCTGCATAACTTATGAACAAATCCAGTCATTTGAGATGCACTTAACTGCTTTGAGAAGGTACTAAGCCGGTACTTACTGGCAAAATACGAATTTTCATGTCGTCATTTTTAATAAAACACTAAAAAGTGATAATTAATAATTTTTTTTTAAAAATAGAACCGACTTCGAAAAATAAACCTCTAAAAAGTAAAAAATAATATATTTTTTAATAATATATAGAATTATGAAAGAAAAAAAATAAACTCTGTCAACAATAACAATTGGATAATTGAATTCAAATTAAAACTTTTTAGAGTGGGCGCCAGAATCGACAATTACGTTCAATTGCAACATTTTATCACTTTGATATAGATTTGACATCGCTTTGATATAAATTTTTCACTGCTTCGTTTATCGTAGTGTTTATAACTCAATTTTATCAAAAATGAAAAATGTCACTTTTATCCTTTGGCCTTCAAGCACCTCAAATACCTATAATAGAGGGTATTTGATGACCTTACGGTTTTTACGTTTAAAAGATCTAGAGTAACACGTTTGGACATTCGCCAAGCAGACTAACAATTTTCAAAAGTTTTCCACGAAGACTAGCACGATTCGCGATTACTACACGAAGCCTAGCCCTTCAATAATTTTCTCATAAAGCTAAAAAGATTTGCAATTTTTCCACGAATTAAGGCTAACACTTTTCATGATTTTCTAACGAAGACTAATACGAATCGCGATTCTTTTCAAGAATACTGACACTTTTCGGTTATAAGCAATGTAGTAAAACTCATATTCTTCCCCGAAGGAAGATGTCCATATAATATGGAAGCTCTCTTAGTAGAACACGTGGAATCACCACCAATATTTAGAGCCTGTCAAAACATGATTAAAAAAGAAGAAACTTGACCTCTAGAATGCAGAAGAAATTTTAAAAGATAATTTTTACTAATATTCCCTATTTAACGCTTTATGTTATGTCTAACCTTGTTTGGACTTTTCTACTTATTTTTGCGATTTTCCGATAGCGTCCTTTTCAACTGTCCCCGCATCTACCTTACTTAACTTTTTCTTATTCTTGTTTCGATAAGCTCTAAACAATTATATAGATCTTGCAACAATGGTATAAATTTTGTACGTTCTACCGGATGAAATACCGTAAATCCATGGGCATCCCCCTTTGGGACAATATATCAAGAATCTTATTCTAAAAAAACAGTCTATTACAAAAAATAATCGTAATCGTACAAATATTCTACTCCACAAATGCACTATAATATAGTAATCCCCAAACATATTCCCTCTTCCTGATACCTTTCACCCTATCCCACTCCTCCTAAAACCCATCAAACGCAATTTACCAAAACGTAACACAAAGCATATATTCTCACCACGCGTAAGCGTCCACCCCGATCAAATTCAGACACCTGTTCAGCGGCGGTATGATGACCTTGGTGATGTAGTAAACGGCGTTGGGCCTCAATCCAGGATCCGCGACGAGCTCCATGGGCGCGCGAACGCAGCGTATGAGCGCCTCGTTGGGCCCACCGGCCACTATGAGATACGGCACTCGGGCGCCGGTGCGCGGCACGGCGCGCGGATCCTTCTGGGTGAGTCGCCTCGTCAGCTCCAGGGCGGGCACGCAGGCCGCCGCCTTGTAGCCCTTCGTCCCACGGAACTCCTTGGCGAACGTCAGGTCCTGGATCGAGGCGCGACCGCTGAGGACCTTGTCGAGTTGGCGGGACACGTACTGCTTCACGAGGGAGAGGTCCTTCGAATCGAAGAGGATACGAAGGGTTTTCTCGAGAATCTGGAAGTTTGATTTTTTGTGGTTAAATATTTGGGAGATTGGAGGGGTTGCGATGTTTTTTGGTGACATTTGGTGGAGACCGTGAGAAAAGAAATTGTATTTGGATTTTCTAAACGTCATTTGAATGATGGGATTGAAAATATTATTACGGTGAATAATGATTTACCAAAATCTTTGTTTCACGATCTGCTTCTTTAAAATTTGTTGAAAAGTGGTTGTTCGTTAAGAATTTATGCATTTAGTTGTATTATTGAAACATGTGAAATCTGTTTTTTCAAAAATCGTATAGAGATGATTGACGGTCAGCCTCAGCACGATTCTTTTTTCGAGAAGTTATAAAGTTTTAACTTTGAAATTAGGACGAGACTATCGCAAACCGTAAGAGATTCTAATAAAATAGGGATAATTCTAATTTATGACAATTTTGTAATCCATTTTAGCAATTTTTTTGAGTTTGCTCGGCTTAAGCATGCCCCTTACGTGATGTAGAATAGCCCAGTTTAATCTCATCCACATATTCGCTTTCTAAAAAAAAAATTTTTTTAATAACTTACATATATGAGCATTACTGTTCTTACCCAGGTAGCGGGTTGTAGGTCCGATCTCCAATACCGAAAAATCCGGAAAGACATTTTCCTTAAATTCCCAAAAAATTTGGACTGGCGGGGATTCGAACCCACGCTCCAAGTTTTTTTGTTTAAATTTAAATTTATTACATAAAAATTGTAAGAAATAAAAAAGCGCGTCTTCGGTAGTGTAACATATTTCTCTAAAAAGTCAACAACAATGAGTTTTGAAGAATAGCATAAATATAGTCTTCATTGGATTTTTCTAGTAAATACTATCATGATAGTGTTTCGTGTAAATGCATAAAATGTACAATACTAACCGTAATCCCATTTAAAAATCACGAAAATTTATCAAGTTACAAAAGATATTTCAATAAGAAGGAGATTAGAAGACCCTAGTTACTCCTAGGTTTTCTAAGGGTTAAAAGCATACCTTTGCTACAGCTGGACACCCATCTCGACGAACGGTCTCAATACCTTTAGCCAAATAAACTGGCTTATCATTTAAATTTTCGTACATGTAGCCACAATATCTCTTTTTCGTCTATACGTTAAGAAACATATATTTAAATTAATACATTTTATTATGAATAAAATTTTAATACGTTTTTTTAAAATATAAAATCTGTACCTGCAGTATGCAAGGTTGCAGGATTTTTTCAAATTTCAATTTCACGGGCTTTGGATTCGCCGCAGTAACCGCGTCAGCGATTTCCGCTCCGATATCAAATGCTTCTTCTCTGGATCTTCCTTTCAATAAAACGAATAAGGAGTCGGTATCTCCGTAAACGACTCGCGCTCCCCATTTCGGTGTCGATTCGACCATTTTTATAGCTCGTTCCAAAGTTTCCTTTCCTTTACTCACAACGCTATCGCCAACCTAAAGTTTATTGAAAATTAATTAAGAGCTGGTTGTAGTTTATAAACGAAGTTCATATATTTTAACTCTTTAAGTCCCAAAACATAGAAAATTTGAACCTAACTATTAAGAGAAAAAAATATCAATAACAAAAATGAGCCTTGGCTAATTAAGTTTAGTCTACTGATTGCTTCAGAATCACTCTCAAAATTAAAGAAATTCACGGGATGTGAAGGGTTAAAATAAGCAAAAGCAGTCCATATTATAAAGTATCCACTATAAACTACCTCAATACAAGGCATTCTCCCACTGAAATTCGCAGCCGTGTATCCATACGTAACATTGGCGATCAGTTTGAGTCCGAGCTGCCTCGAATGCAGTGCTCTCTGTAACGCGCGATCGTCCTTTGAATGATCCTTTATCGCCTTTTTGACCATCAACCTGGTTTCGAGAATTTCGGTGAGCATACGAGGCAGAATGCCTCGGCGCACATCTTCCTTCACGTAAGCCACGCCGCAGGGCGCGAAATTCATTTTCTTCTGCAGTCTCTTCGCTAGATTCTTTTGTACTTTTAACGTCGTTGCGCCGAAGTCAAAGGGTTGAGGACTGTGGTGTCATTAAAAACAGGGAAATAGTGCGGTTTTTCATCTTATTGTAAAATATTTTTTAAGAAATAGAATAGAAGATCTTGTTACAGGGTAATAAGGGCCAAGTGGTACTTTCACAGTTTTTAAGGATTTTAAAATCTCATAATAAAGTTAATTTTAATGTATTCATCTACACTCAGAATTTTTGTTCAGATCCAATATTCACATAAAATAAATAAATAAAATAAATAAATAAAATAATAAATGAATAAATAAAAGAAAAATAAATATAAACGAAACAAACTTTTTACCATAATGGCCAGAATGATACCGTGGCCTAGATAACCGATACTTGTTAGATAAGTAAACAAATCACAAATTATTTATTGATTATAAATAATTCGTAGTAGTAAATATTGTTATCGAATGCATGAAAATGGACCCTAGATTCAATGTTCTGCATATTGGCGGTTGTCCAGTAATTGCGAAATCGTTTAATAGCAAAATTTAGACCAGTTCTCCGAATTCTCTAAATTTAAATATTTTCTTAATTTATTGTTTTCACCTTAAACTAGAAACCAATTACAAACAGTACCCACAAGTTTTTATAACTTTAGTTGAAAAAGATTTTTTAGAAACTTCTATTGTTATATTTTTTAATATATTGCGTTATAAAAAAATTGTAAATTTCAGTAAATATAATATGAAATTCATATTAAAAAAGCGGAATAACTAAAATTTAATAAAAAAAATATACTAACTTCAGCTGAAACGCTATTTTTCATCGAAAAAATCATCTGTTTGTTAATTCAGAGAGGCACGGTATTCGGTTCCTCTACTTTCGTTAAAATCTAATTCTACTCAAATTCACCAGCAACATCGTACTCACGAGCCAATGTGCTCGATGCGCCCCAGACAGGTCGAGAAGCAGTAGTTGTAGGCGATGATGATGCTGGGATACAGGCTCTGAAAGTCGAGGACGACGACGGGATCGACATACATCGTGGACTCCGGCTCCATGATCAGAGGCAACGACTCGGGTGCCTTCATGCAGCCGCGCTGATGGGCCGACGGCGAGACGGCTATGTAGTTCAGGGGCTTGGCTAATCGCAGCATCATCGACTCGACGCGAAACTGCGAGCCCCGCGAGAACACCTCGTAGAACTGGATGCCGTAGAGTCGGGCGTGCTCGCTCGTACGGTCTGAAATTTTGATTGAAACTAATAAGGGGAGAGCATGGAGTCCGGATCTTGAATTTCGATGAAACTTTGGGGATCGACTTTTGGAAACTAAAAATGAAGCACAGTACCCGTAGTTTAATCCAATGGGTCTTTAAATCTGAGATAGTGATTAGATAAAAATCAAATATATATAGATATAATATCAATGTTAATTAAATACGCCGTATCTACCGTACAAAGGCCCATTGGATAACACCATGAGTATTGGGTTTCATTTTTAGGTATCAGAAAACAATCCCTACAGTTTCATCAAAATCGGTGACCCGGACTCCGTGGTCCCTCCTTGTACGTAAACAAACCAGACAAAGTTTTGTAATTGAAATTTGGAATGTTACTCTATTTAATCGATTCGATCACCTGATTGCTTTAGTTGATTTATCATCTGCTATTATGTATTAACAGTAAATTTTGTCAACTGATTAAAGTATTTGATGTAATCGCCTGATTTATCAACTATAAAAGTAACGTAAACTAAAAACATAAGAAAATATAGTAAACGTCAAGACAACAAAGTGATATGCGAATTTTTTGCAATATAAAGTATCTGGTCGGATATCTTAACATTTTTAACGTTTATTGAATATTTTATTTTCGTAACGGTGACGTTTCAGATGATAAATCGGGTGAATCTTTCAGGTAATGTATCATGTCAAAATATCAGATGATTTACGCGTTGATCTTTTATCTCATTTATCACCTGACGTTTTTTGTAGAGAAATTTTATCATGCCAGGGAAAAATTTAAAGAATACTAACTGATGATATCCAAATGATGAATAAGTCTGTGGACGCCTATAACTTTATTGCTGTAATGATCGATAACTCTCCACTGACAATTTGCGGTGTTCCACCATTCAGTTAAAGAATCGAAGCTAGGATACGGAATTCTTTCGTTCATAACGTTAAACATGACATTCTCGTATGTATAACTCGTTAAAGCTGTTAAAAAGAGAAACAATTCAAATTGAAAAAAAGAAAATAGAGCAAACATTTCTTAACTATGACGCAAGGTAAAAACAATTTTTACCGATTTCACTCCTCATGAGTCTCCATATATCCAAAACGATGCGACCAGGTAATTTCACATCTGCCAGAGTCTCCAACTGTAACTCCGTGGTAGATTGGTCGTGCGCCGCCGCCGCCTCCCAATTACACTTAGCGCTCGGAATGCGAGAGATTTTTCCGCTTAAATTTTTACCCAAAATCGAAGCTCGCTGAAACATGTAACCCCACGACAAGAACTCGATATCCCAACCTATCAGGATTTCTGGGTCAAAACGTTTTATAAGATATAGTACTTTTTCGAATATATCCTCTTCCTTTTCAACATATATCAGGGACTGTTCTTGCTCAGTTCCACCATTTAAACTTGTGAATTTAGTGTTAACTTTATTAGGATCTGCAATTATTATGCCTAAAAAATAGTAAAATTATACTAGATCGAGATATTAGGCTTTTATAGGTTTATTAAAGTGTAAATTGATGAAGAACTATACCACACTCCAGAGGTTTCGCTTTGCTCCAGTCTGGCGGTACGTCATTGTGAATTGCGTAAAAAATAGCTACAATAGCATCGTATCGAGGATCAGGAAGCAGATTCGGCCTCGTAATAACGTGTACTTCCAGACAGAGTATCGTCAAATATTGATACTGTAACGCAATTTTTGCTTACTTCGTAATTAAAATTGAATCATTTAAATTATTAATCAATGTTAATAAATCATATTTACCGTAGTTAGCGCCTTCGCTTTACCAAGATTTCCATCTTCAACATCCGCAACGGTCGATCGCGAATTGAACTCGATCTGACCGCAAGAAACTCCCAGATGCTTCGAAGAATTGGTTCCACCGTCGTGGAATATCTTAGAGAGACTCAAGGAAACATCCGCGACCGTACTATTATCAGATACCTCTGACTTCTGTGACTCTTCTATGAAAAAATTAGGTAATCAGGTGAAAAAAAATGATTAATAGCCTGATGTCTTTAAACGCATGATTACGAAAATAATGTTGAAAATTTTTTGAATACGTCAAGATATGTTAATCTGATGCTCTATATTGAAAATTGTTTTGTCCTAATGATAGTTCATACCTATATGGCACTTCAAATTTACATATTTTGACGTTTACTATTTTTTTATTTTAGCTTTTGTAACGAAATTCATAGATAGTTAATCAGGTGATCACAACAGGTCATTTAATCAGTTGATACAATCGGATGATATGTCAACTGATATAATCAGGTAATAAATCGTGTAAAATCTGGTGATAAATCGTAAATCGTAAATCAGATAATTATGTCAAGTGATAAATCAAGTAATTATTTTAGGTGGTAATCAAGTGATTACTTTAGGTAATAAATCAAGTAATTATTCTAAGTGATAAATCAAGTGGTTATTTTACGTAATAAATGAAGGTTATTTCGGGCGATACATCGTACCAAACCATAAGTGATTTATCAACTGTAATTTGTCACTTGAAACCATCTGCATTTGTTAGCGCGGTCCTTACTTTGAGCTTCCGCGTCAGACTTTTCTTTCTCCTGCTGCTTCTTCCGCGCCTTCACCCAAGCCTCCATGCTCTTCCTGTCGGGCGGCAGTTTCAGCGGCGTGATCGTGATCTTCTCGTGACCTGCGAGCTGCTGCCTCAGATTCATCGAGTTGAGGCTGCTCCCCGGGAAGAGGAACTCCTTGGCCTTCATTCTGCGCCAACTGTCGAGGCCGGTTACGTCCCCCACGGACGAGTGAAACGATGCCAGATTGGCCAAGCCCCTGCCGCGAACTCGGCGCAGAGCGTTTCCCTACGAGACGAATCATATGACAAATCAGGTGAAAAATCTGCTGATAAATGAGGCAAAGAATCAGCTCATGAATTAGATAAAAAATAAGTTGATAAATCAGGTAAAAAGTGAACTGGATGAATCAGATGAAAAAGCTGGCGATTACATCAGATAAATTAGGTAGATAATAAAATCAGGTGATAATTCAAATGATGAGGCTATTGAGTAAATGGTAAATATCTAAATCATGTAATTCCATTACATGCTCGAATAAGCGGTAAATTAATGATTGAGTCATCAGCTGATTTACCAGCTATCAAAATCAGATGATAAAACATAACTGACATGATCTAATTATAACTCAACTGATACAACCAGGTGATAACTCGAGTTATTGAATAGACGGTAAATATTTGATGTAGAAGTCTTCATTAGATTGCGAATGAGCAATAAATGACTGATTGAATCAGGTGATAAATTAGTTTATTATTTTAGGTAATACATCATATCAAAGCATCTGGAGATGTATCAAATAATTTTCGGTAAATACCTGATTTTGAGGTTGAGCATTTGCGTCCTCCTGCACACTGAAGAAAGGCTCCACGTTGTCGCATTTGGCGATTCCATAGGATTTCATGGTGCTTAAAATGTGGTCTCTGCTAGGGGGATTGAATATCGGCATTATTGTTACGGTCTTATTAGAGCCTTCCTTCGAAGACGATGCACAATAATTCTGGTTGCATAATGTTTTCTGTTTTGTTTTAATGAACTGACTGAAGGATAATTCGCAATCTTTGATGGGTTCTTCCTCTACAGTTTGCAGAGTTTCGCGAGGAAAGTTGTAAGTGGAGAAGTTGCTTTGTTTTTCTTTCGAACACGTCGTGTCGTTGGAATCGCTCTCGTTGATTATGACTGGATTTGGAGGTGGCGATGGCACCACCGTTCCAAGCGAGTCATCAGAATCTTCTACGAGAGTATGATCACTATCGGGGGTATTCTTGTCAGGAGATAATAACTCCTCTGGGATTCTGGAGGGTTGAATGATGGAGTCAGA
Source organism: Gastracanthus pulcherrimus (assembly GCA_949152435.1). Taxonomy (NCBI): domain Eukaryota; kingdom Metazoa; phylum Arthropoda; class Insecta; order Hymenoptera; family Pteromalidae; genus Gastracanthus; species Gastracanthus pulcherrimus. The sequence continues at coordinate 20,822,566 of OX424573.1, forward strand.
TTCCGACGAAGACTTGTACTCTTGTTCTAAAATTGGAGTGAATACCTCGTTTGAAATTTTGGAAGGTTGTACGACGGAATCAGAATCAGATGATGAATTATATTCTTGTTCTAAAATAGGAGTGAATATATCATCTGATATTTTTGAAGATGGATTGATGGAGCCAAAATCTGTCGGTGAAACTTGTACTTGTTCTAAAGTAGGAGTGAATAAGTCCTCTGATACTTTTGAAGATGGTTTGATGGAGTCAGAATCAGTGGATGGCGCATGTTCTTGCTCTAAATTTTGAATGAATAAGTCCTTTGATATTTTTGAAGATGGTTTGGTGTCAGAATCAGTTGGTGGAGCGTGTTCCTCTTCTACAACAAACTCCAAAACTTTAGAAGAGAATCAAATAGCAAAGCATTTAAAAAGTAGATAAAAAATGGAAAAGAAAGTTATACCAAGATTCGACTCTTTAACTGGTGAAAATATTCTTTTTCGTCGTAAAGATTCTCTCATCTTATTCCTGTCAATGGATCTTGTGGTAGGTGATTTAAGTGGCGAATTCTTTGGAGTCTTCTGGCCACCTGTAATTTCCACGCTTAACGGAGAGTAAGTTCTGTTCGGACAACTCGGACTTGTGAGCTTGCTCATTCGTTTCGAAGGAGATCTGCGAGGCGTTTTCGGCAAGCAATCTTTCACTTTGTTCTTCTTCATACTTCCGCGCGAATCTTCGTCGTCGCTGCTCGTAGGTCGTTTTCTCTTACCAGGTGTAACCGAAGCGGAACGTCCACGTCCTCGTCCCGGTTTGTATTCGCAAATTACGAATTCTTGTCTATCTATCGTGACGTCGACATCTTCGGCACTTATTTTGGCGTTTTCATCGTCTATCGGTCCGTCGAGCTGCGGAATATCATCGGAAAAATGTGATGCTACAGGATCATTCAAAGACTCCAAAACAAGTTCTACAGCGAATTAACAAACATTTAGTTCGGGATTTTCAAATGAAATAAAGTTTATGTAGGTTTAATAATGAACTCACCAATTTGAGACTCGTTGGTTTTATTCGTTGGTGGTTGTGATTTTTCCATGTTAGTTTCCCATGAACTAAAATTTAAGGTATCTAATTGTAAATTCGTAATATTTAGATCTGATACATCTTCTTCTTCATCTTCTTCATCAACATCCTTATTTTGGTCTACAACAAAATCTTGATAGCTTTGTTGTGACCTCTGAGATCCGAGAATACTATTAGAATCGATTGAACTTGGAATATCTTCTTGCTCTTTGGCTAAATTTGCTAGTACATCAGCAATGTCAACTAAAATATAATTACATTATTACAATGAGAAAGTATATGTATAATACGTAAAGTTATTATTTTTAAACATACGGTCACTACTGTTTAATGATATATCACTAAAAGAAGATTGAGATGGTAATGAAAGCAGTATTGATTTGTAAGGTGTATCTTGATAAGATTGATTATGAGTTCTTTCAAGAGTACTTGAATCCAGCGGACCAGCATGTATTTCCAACCGTGATGCATTCAATAAATTACTGTCATCTGGTACAGGCAGAGGATAAGATGAGTTTTCTGAAGCAGGTGATAATAAACTTTCATTACTCTAAAAATAAGCAAACATATATTATACAAAATAACAACAATTTTCTTTATCAGTAACTAAAAAAGTATTATGTACCTGTGACTCTATCATACATAAACGATGATCTAATCGCGTTTGTTGATAGACATCATTATCAGTTGAAATTCGAGCAGCTTGTGTTCTTTCTGGGCTTTTTGGATACGTCAACTGAGAATCTCCACCTAAATCTGCTCGAGTTCTTCTAACTTTTTCTTCCTCCCAAATTGCAGCAATACCAGGATTTAAATCTATCCCTTTATCTATGACTTCACGATTTAGAATATCAGAAGCCCAGGCATCCATTTCTAATTTACAGACACTTTGTCTTGTGACTAAAAATGGCAGGTATTCTTTATCCTCTGAATCAGGATCAGGAATTTCATTTGAGTTCTGTGATAGATTTTCTTCATTTGGAGGAATTGTAGGGTTGTGACGATGTTTAACAGTTTTTAAATTTATCATACTCATACCATATATATTGTAGTCAATCATAAATTGTAACGTAAATGGTATATGAGCTTCATGAGGTTGAAAAGTTTGTTCAAGAATACATCCACTCTAAAATGAAAAGAAATTTAATGATTTCTGTAAAATATATATGCATTCTACAAAAGTACTATTTATTTTCAAAAAAAGAATTAATAAAACCTGCAATAAATCTGTAGCTCGCTTTATCATGGCAGGATTATAAAAATAGATTTTAAAAAAATGATGCCTCTTTCTATGATATCCATAAAAAGGTCTGTAAATTAAAAAATTTTGTTTTAATAACTTAATAAAAGAAAATATGTATAATAAACTTTATACATACATTCCAGAAACTTGTTGAATTTTGTAAATATGTTGAGTATTGGCCTTAGCTGAACCTAGTGACACATTAATAGCTGCATCTAAAGAAGCAGCAAGACGATACGCTAAAATATCTGCCTTGGCTTGACCCGAATAAGGCACGTACAAATAAGGGAAGACTCCATGTATGTGTAAACATACTTTTTCACCTAAAAACATAACAATTACTACATTTACAACAAATTCTTTTGAATGACCTTTATTTTAGATTGTAAATAGTAACTGACAATCACTGTAAACTATCTTAAAATAAACCCTTCTTTTATACACATAAAGTTTTAGTCATAATAGCGCTAATAAACAAGTAAATTTCAAAATATATTTAAAATACATATACCATTGTGAGTGGTTCCAAAAATTCGCAAGACAGGAACTTGCTTGATGTCGCTCCCTCGGAATTGCGAAAAAGTTGGATCGACATCGGGAATCGGTACAGCTTGATAGCTGTCAGCGCAAATCAATCTAATAGAATACATCCTGACATTCGTATAAATCTTAATTTATATTGCAAAATAAGTGGCAAGAAGCACATGTAAACACGAGCGGCACGCGCGACTCGCGAGCCCGCGCAACGTGCGAATTTACTTTACCGACAGTAGAGCACACTAGAGGCGCTGATGGTCTAAATGTTTCTTTTCTTATTATTATACATATATATATATATATATATATATATATATATATATATATATATATATACAGGATACACATATAGATATAGATTATTAAAGGCCCACTAGCGCCACTGTGGCTTTTAAACGTAATTTTTTTGTTTACATTTTAAAGGTCATTCACTTGAAATTTCTGTCATACAACATTTCGACAAATATATTAATACAGATTGTATATCTAACTGTGTATGATGGTATATCGTAAATTTTAAAAAAATTTGTAATTCTTGAAATACTACGTAATGAGTTATGGTTCTAGTTTAAAATTTATTATTGTTACGAAAATAGCTGATGTTCTGGATTTACATACAAAAGCTCCAGTTTATAAACTGTAACAGATAAAGACAATTATTAATCAAGGTCAACAACTTATAATTACAGTGTAAGTCTAACATATAATCGTATGAAAGTGCATTGACTGTTATTATAATTGTTATTATTATACAGGGGTCACAATGGATAAGGAGGATAATAGTACTTTGGATGCAGATAAAACTACAATTGTTTCTTCAGTGCAAATGGAAACACAAACAGAGGATCGCAGGGAAAATACAACAGAAGGAAGTGACCAAGAATTGTGCGATGATAGCGATGCCTCAAGTGAAAGTACAAAGGAAGATGATGGTTCCGATCAATCACCAATTAAAGAATCCATTAAAGAAAGTATAAAGCAAATGTACATGGGGAAAGAGGACTGTGTCAGTGATGTTTCAAGACTGGAGCATGAAATCAAGAAACTGCGCTTGCAAAATCAAAAACTCATAGAGGAGAAGGAAGCTTTGCAAAAAATTAGAATGGAGAAAGAAAAAAAGATATTGGAGTTGCGTAATGAACAAGATAATGATAAGGCTCTGCATGAGGAAGTTGATTTCCAGGATGATGCTTAATTAAGACTAAAATAGCTATTTAAAAACAATGTTCTTTAAAAATTATTTATTAATCTGTACAAAATATTTTTATACAACGTAACATATATTTTTTTTATAATATTTAAATCAAGTTATATATTTCTAGTCAATAAACTTTGTTATATATACTGATACAATTTTTAATACATTTGTGATAAAAAAAGAGAATAAACTTATTTTTAATATAAAAAATTATAAAGAATTTTTTTTTAATTAAAACCTATAGGTACTTATTAAATTAAAATTCTTACTACGGTAATTTTTTTTGTAAAATAATTTTAACTTATACTGAAAAATATTCTATTGAATATGAGAATCATACAGCGCGCTGACCACTCAAAGCATCTATTTTTAAGCTATAATTAATCAATAATTGAACAGTTTATATTTAAAATATCACCTTCATTTAGTAAGAAATAATGAAAAAGAACTAGAAAACAGGGATAAAACACCTAGATACCCCTCTACTTTCAACCATCCATGCTTGGCAGCACTGACGGGCAAATCAGCCGACTGAAATCTCTCCTCCTCTCCTCCTGCACGCTCACGCGATACTTATATATCGTGTCGCGGGGTGGTGGTGGTGGCGGACGGTGATCTCTTTCTTTTTCCGCCGCGCCGACTGGGCGAGAGAGAGAGACGTGGTATATACAGGTATATTGGCGTGCGGAGCAGAGCCGCGATCGCGCGAGAGACACGTTGTATGTGTCCCGCACACTGCAGTCTGCAGTCAGTCCGCGGAGTCGCCAGCTGACAGTTCGATTATATTTAATTAATTAGCGCGCGGACACACGCGCGATATGTCGCGGACTGGCGGATCAACCGAGTGAAAAAAAGAAAGAGAGTACCAACAAAGGGACAACACGTAAGGAAGCGCAGACGAATTGCGATACATAATACATACAGTGAAAAATTGGTGTTACCCTTTTTCTTCTTTTTAATTTCTTGTTTTTTCTCTCTCTAATTGTTGTGTGTGCGTGGTTGTCGGCCGACGGGAGGATTCGAACACGTATTATCTGACGCGTTGTGCCAGCCTTACGTGGCCCCCCCATCCCCGTGGTGTACACGCGCGGAGCGATATTCCGCAAAATAGGCATTGTACTTTGTACGGTTTCTAAAGGCTGTGTAGTGTAGAGCCGAGCGCGCAATGTGGAGTAGTTGTACTTGTACATTGTTTGGCTTTGTATTTTACGCTCGGGTATTCACGTGATTATTATGTTGCGCCCGTCGATTTCTCTTTTTTTTTTCTTCTCTTTCTTATCCGCGGCACATCACACGTACGTTTACGTAACCTAAAACTTTAATTATAGATGGCCACACTTTGTTTGATTAACGCGGAAGATTGCGATTCGTTGTTTTACTTTTTTTCTATTGAAAGTGTCATGAGACTCGCGATACAGGGGAGAGGAAGCACTTGATCTCCGAAGCGCGATGTGAATCATTCGTGGCGACTTTTTCATTGTCTTGTGGTAGAACGATAGCAATGAACTTGTTACGCTTTTTTTTGTGTTGGTCTCATATCATTGAGCATATGTTAGTTATCTTAATTTGATTAATGTTTCTAATTTTTTTTCTGCATGCTGCTGCTGAGAAGTTTATAAAATCCTTGCAGTAACGTACCACCTTTTATTTAAAATAATTTTTAAATGTCCCTGGATACATTGATTTTTCTGCTCTGTTTAATGCATTATTAATTAAAAATAGTATATAACTAAATATGGGATATTGATTATTGATAATTATTTGCCCGTAAAGAAAATATAAATTTTCAAGCGGCAGCAAAAGCAGTCAACTATTGAGGTTTAAAAATATCTTGAGCGTCTTGTGATTTGGATTTTTTGTGTTCCAATGGTTTTTTTTCCAGTGTATATTTAGTACACTTGTACAAACTTTCATTTCTCTTAATGATCACAGTTTTGCATATGAGTCTGTATATCTGTGTCAATGTAAGAATAATTTCTGTAGCAAAGCACGTTTTAAAATGTTGGCAACCCAATTGGACTTTTGGCTCCCTTTGCATTAATGTTTAAGGCTTTGTATGTACTAAAAATGTCTCTCTTTTGTTAGATGGAAATATGTGTGCCAAGCTGTAATTCAGCAGGTGTGATTCATTTCGATTTTTCTTCAGCTTTTGATTTAATTTCTTCGAACAACGGCAGTAAGCTCTATAAATAAAATTTGCTTCTAATCACACTTTGGTTTCGTCTAGAAACAATTTTGCAAAGTTGTCAGGCTTTATAATGACATTTGAAAAAATGAGATGAACATTATTGTAGTTTGTTTCATCGAACCAATGGTGAGGAAACGTGTAAAGCGAAAGGCAACTGCTACAAGCAGTGCAAGTGCTACTGGACTTGTGGAAAATCTAGAGAAAAGCTCCAATCAGGTGTTTAATGAAGACTTGACCAATGTCACAGCAGTGACACCTGATCAAGAAATGTCTCACAATGATCTTGACATATTTATAAAGGGCCATGCTGAACCTATATCAGATAATCCTGCAAGTGAAAAAAAAGTCACTATGGTATTTGTCAGTGCACTTTAATTGTAGCTTCTTTTGTTTCATTTTTAGCTTCTTATAGTTATTTTTTTTCGTAGCTTCTTTTATTTATGTATTATTCTTTTTAATGCACAATTATTTAAAGCTTAATGGTTCACAGTAACAATTTACAGATGTTTTCGTTTTAACAATTAATGTGTAGCTTGTTTTAAACTTTATTCTATATGGCTAAAAATTAATGTTAATTCTTTAATTAAAACTGAAAATAATTAGTCTTATTCATATAATGTAAAATTATATACATGCTGCTGCCAAACAGGTACAGTTCCAAAATCGTGACACCAGTATCAGTAAACGTGAGTCTATTAGAGATAAGAATAAATGCATAGATAAGGAAATTAACAAATTTTTACTTTTTCTAGTTACACAAAATTTTATGTTCCTTTAGATTTTTTAGTTATTATTCGCTTTTTTTCTTATATAGATATTTACCTTATTTTTAAACAATAAAAAAGTTTTCACAACTACATTAAAATTATATAATAACTAATTAAAAAATATTTTTAAAAACATTTTCAAGAAAACTTTTTTCTAATTACATTATTTATTACAACATACCTAATCAGTCAATTTTTAAAAATATATTTTTAAATTTTATTTTAATAAAAAAATAAATAAATGTATAAAAAATAGTTTAGCATATATTTAAGTAGATAAATATTTTAAACTATTATTAAGAAAACTTAAATTAAGTCTTTTTAGTTAAAATTTAAAAGTTATAGGTTTTAAAAAATGATTTAACATATTCATGATTCATAAATGAATAATAATTATTATCTTTGAAATCATTTATATGTATTTAAGTTTAATGCAATATCTAGAATAATCAAAAATATATTATAATTTGAGTTCCTGTGAAGATAGATAATTTTTTGTATGACTACAATTCCACTCAATAATATACATACTTTGCACACACTAGGCATTTATCAGCACTAATACATAAACGTAGGCACATAATATGATAATGAATTACAATGAGGAGAGACCCTTGATCCCAAGTGACCCATGTGTTTATATTGCTTCTTTTCACTGATAACTGAACTGGGTCCGTAATAGCCAGCTGTGTAAAGACTGTGACTACATGCTTAATAGAAGTTTTAACAATTCGTGGCTCTAATGGTAGTTTCACGTCATCCGTGTAGAATCTGTGCTGTGGAAAAAGAAAAATGGTGGATGTGAATGAATTTTCTGCAACTGGGAGAAATTATCTTATTATTGACATGAATTTCCTCGAATCTGAAGTAAAGTTATAAAAATGTCCAGTATAACCACAAAAAGTGTTATAAGAAAACATTCGATAAATTATTTTAGTAATCTACATAAAACAATTTATTTTTCTTTATGTATATTATTAAAGTATTAAAAGTGATTTATGTTGCAAACTATTTTTATTATTTTGCAAGTTAATTTTATTTGCATTTAAAATTGTTTATTAATGAACAATTTCGTTAATATATTTTTTTGTTATTTTAGACAAATAAACTAGGAGCCACAATGTTCGGTAATACAAACGCCACTCGTCGAACAAAAGATGTGCCATCGACATCAACAAATGGTGCTAGACCAAAATCAATTAATGATCAGAATGATCAAGCAAAATCCATACCACATGATGACATTGATCCAGACCACTTGACATTGTGGCAACATCCTATAACGACCCTCAATTATTTTGTACGAGAATTGCTCATTGACTGCCTTAGTTTTGCAAGGAAAACTCTTCAATATAGAAGAACCGTGTTTTGTACAGTATCTTTGGTTTCATTATTTTTTTTGTTGGGTAGACTTTCTGGACCACAACAAGAGGTAAATATAAAAACATTATTTTTAATCAAAGAATGATTTCATTAAAAATATATATTTTGCATGAAAGTTATAAAAAACTTTGAATAATTATTAAGGCATTTTTAAATCTTAATAAAACAAGCAATATATAATATATAATATGTATATATATATACAAATACAATTTTTAGATATTTAAAACTTGGGAAGCTCAAGTAAGCTGGTGGTTATACTGGGTGGGCTTAGGAGTGCTTTCGAGTGTTGGTCTCGGAACAGGATTGCACACGTTTGTCCTGTACTTGGGTCCTCACATAGCAGCCGTAACAATGGCAGCATATGAATGTGGAGCACTGAATTTTCCAGAACCGCCATATCCTGATCAAATTATATGTCCAACAACTGTAGATATGACGTGGACAGTAGGTATATTAAATATAATGAGGAAGGTGCGCGTTGAGGCCATGATGTGGGGAGCTGGAACTGCTCTTGGGGAATTGCCGCCTTATTTTATGGCGAGAGCCGCACGTACTAGTCGACAAAGTAGTAAAGATCAAGAGTCCGATCAAGAGGAACTGAAGGAATTGGAGGCTCTGGAAGCACTTGAGAGTGGAGAAAATATTCCAATAGTAATGCGTGCCAAATTGGCTATGAAACACTTTGTTCAAAAGGCTGGATTCTTGGGTATCCTGGCTTGTGCATCTGTAAGTAAAATAATTATATATTGACTGCTTTATATTTAAAAAAAATGGTATTTGAATATCATAACAATTTTTATTTTGTTCACTAGATTCCTAATCCCTTGTTTGACCTTGCCGGCTTGACTTGTGGTCACTATCTTATTCCATTTTGGACATTCTTTGGTGCCACACTTATAGGTAAAGCAATTGTTAAAATGCATATACAGCAATTAGCTGTGATCATAGCATTTAACGAAGAATTATTAGATAAAGCAATTAGTTTTTTGGTATACGTACCTGTGGTAGGCACCAAATTCCAAGAACCATTAAAGAAATACCTTGTCGAGCAAAAACGAAAACTGCATGATAAATCATCAACTGTAAGTAACTTAAAAATTTATAAAATCGTATGTATTTAGTTATTTTCTGAAAATAATTTATTTTGTTTAGACCTAGAAATATAAATAAAAAAAGAAACATATTATTAATTTATATTTATAAGTTTTAAAAATAACTTTAACTCTGAATAAAAAAGCTGTATAAAGTACAGTATAAATTATATGAGAAATTAGCTTTTATTAAAGTATGATAATTAAAATAAATAAATAAATAAATAAAAATATTGTTAATGTGTTATTGCAGGAGGGTGCGACAACGATTTCTTGGTTGTTTGATAAATTTGTTATGCTTATGGTGTGCTACTTCTTAGTGACAATTATTCATGCGCTCGCGCGTAATCATCATCGGAGACGCACAAAGTCATCTGCTGATTGACCAACGTCCAAAATAGATTGAATTTATTATTTACTAAAAAAAAAAAATCCTACAGGGCATGAGCCACCATGCACCGAAAAAATACCACGCAATCGCGGGGAAGAAGTAATTGAATATCGGCTCCGATCTTGCCTCGATGTAAAAATAATTATAATCAAATCAAGTCCTCCAATCAAGTTGGTGCGTCACAGAAGCATCTGTTAATTATTGAATACTCCAATTGATGTACCGTTTTTTGACCCAAATTTTTTTTTATTAACAAGGGTCTTTGTAAATCTTTGTACTCGTGTAAGTGCTTCTTGTGATTAAAGGATATTACTCGATTTTACTGTAAACTATTTGTTATAGCGAGGTATAAGGTCAAATGCTAAGTTTCTGTCTTTGGACCATAAGTTTTTAATTATATTGTATAATATCTGAGATGCGGATTATGTGAATTGAGCGAACGCTTCTTTACCGTCAAACTATTTTAAATGTAAATGTCATTTTCTTGAGCACTCAACACGGATCAGAATCGTTCGCACGAATTTTATTCATGTATAAGCTCTCAATAGTAAATTTTTCTCTGGTAATGTGACGTGTTGCGCGTGAGTTAGCCGATTACATTCCATAATCATAAATAAAGCGCGCGTAATGAAGTGTAAAGATTTCTTTCTCATATTTGCTTGAAAAACGAAATATGTCAAGCAATTATACTCCGAAGGTACAATAAACAGTCAGCGAAGTAATGTTAACTCTTTATCACTGTTAATTGTTTACAATCACATATGTAGCTTTTGTCATGCCCTTACGAGTCATGTTTAAATGAACGTTTGATAGTTATTTTAGCGGTTGAGTCGACGATTATATTTTGTAAGTTGTGTGGTAATCAACAATGATGATAAAAAGAAACACCTGTTCCTTTAAATAAATTTCTACACCTTTGCAAAAAAAAAATTTTTCAATTCCTGTACCTTTTCACATTTATTTATTAGTATATAAACGTTATACTGGCCTGCCATATTAAAATGATCACCACATACCATGTGAAACAGCTTTATATATTACACATAGACGCGATTTTTTAGATAAATAGAATATCAATTTGTACATAAATAAAAAAATCGTTGAAATGTTTTTATGTTTTACTTATATTGTGAAAAACATTAAATGATAAGCTGCGGTGTGAAATAAATAAAATTTTAAATAAATTAAATTTATATTAAGTAAAAACAAATGAAAAACTATGACATTTTATTTTTAATTTAAAATATACATTCTATGATAATGATATATATTGAATTTAGATTAACACTAAGTTAAAATATAAATGAACAGTCGCGCTTTTCACACAGCCATACAAGAAAACTGTATAGCCTTCAGGCTAATTTTTTCATTTAACGTAGATTATTTTTAATTCATCATTGTACTTCTGTCTTGCTATTATTTTGCTTAGACTGCTGCTTGATTCTATAATCTGATAAAGCAGCTTTAATTGCATCCTCAGCAAGCACTATAAAAGATAACAAATTTTATTAGATATTTTCTCACTCTCTTCAGATGCATATTGAAACAGAATAAAACTATTTCTTACTCGAACAGTGCAGCTTGACAGGTGGCAGACACAACTCTTTAGCAATATCGGTGTTCTTCAGTTTCAATGCCTCGTCAACCTATAGTCAAACATTGATTAGTAAGCACATAAAAATAAATAATATGGTTAAAATTAAACAAATGCAAAATGCTTTTACAACTGCATCAATAAAAGAATTTTAAAAAGTGCAACATAATAATAACATTACCGTTTTGCCTTTGACCCATTCAGTTGCCAGCGAACTAGATGCAATGGCTGAACCACATCCAAAAGTTTTAAACTTAGCATCTAAGATTTTTCCATCATCATCAACTTTAATTTGAAGCTTCATAACATCACCACACGCTGGTGCTCCAACTAAGCCTGTTCCTACATTTTTATCATTTTTATCAAAGCTGCCTACATTTCTTGGGTTATCATAATGATCTAAAACCTGAAAAATGTTTTAATCATGGTTATTTTATATTGATCGATTATTATTATTATATACATGTCTAAAATTTTACATTAAGAAATCATGATTAGGTATATAAGTACCTATATACATATTTAGCAAAGTTAAAATAATTTTTTTATTATATTATATTCTTTGATTAATTTCGTAAACCAGAATTAACATAAGTATAGGACAAAACTTCAAGGCTGTTATTTAAAACATCTTTCAAACATATATCGATTTAATAAGAAAAATATATTTATTTTCTAAAAAAAAAAGTATTGCACAATGCATTGCAATGTTTTTCTGATGTATCTAACATTTCAATAGTAAAATAAATAATATAATAATGATAAAAGACAATTTTTATAGGAAAATAGATAATAATATAAAATCTAAACACAATTTTTTGTGTAATTTAGACTCAAAATAAACAGTAATACCGGGATTGAAGGTTATACAGGCCATTGCCCACTATTCTTACTCACTTTTGGATGATAATAAAGACTCGGAGTACTAGAGAAGACATTTTTCGACGACTCTATCAACTTGGGAGGTAAAATCCTCCACATAGCCATTGCAATCAATAACCGCGAATTTTGTTATTTACAAGAATTTCGCGTATCACCGAATTTCACTTGACAATCTCGTTATTCTCGACAGAAGCAAAGACGACGAATGCGCTCTTCATCCTGCGAACTTCCTGTCTACTGCTCTCTTTTGCTCTCTTTCCGGTGATTCAAAACGCATGCGCAGCATCAGCTGATTTTCGCTTTTAACCCACTTTAACCTTTATTTCAACGACAACTGTCAAAACATGAGCGAAGAATGTTTTGATTTTGTTTATTATTGCAAACAATTAGGACTGCTATTGTGCTCTCGATTGTCGTGATAATTAGCGGTAATAACTGATAACATGACTTTTCAAATACAATTGACGTCTTTGTTAGGTAATCATACCAAGCATTTATCGGAGTTGAAACAGGCTGTTGTTAGACCATTATTGCAACGTAAGTTCAGTGTTATTACTTTTAACGTTATTATTAGTGACTCATTTTTTCTGTAAATAAATAAATTTTTTATCTATTTAATATTTACTGTACCACTTATATATTTTTTTCATTGTTAATAATATACAATTGTGTGTTCAACAAACTAAAAAAACTACAAATGTTATTTAAAAGATTATATTTTTAAATTTTTTACCACGTATCCAAGAAGAATATTTATTATTTTATTCTAACATATTGTTTCATTTTAGTTGCAGTAAAAGCTATAGAACAAGAGTACATTGAAGAAGGGGCACTGGAAGTTGTGAGTAAAAACTTTAGTATACCACAAGCTTTAGTTGACGAATGGTATGCTGCTATTCTCATTATTTTGAAATTGCATTTGCGTTCTCCAAGTATAACTATCAAGCCTGCGGAATTCAAACAATGTTTACAAGAATTTAAGTAAGTTATTTATTCAGTATTTACTTTATTCAAGTTTTGTAAACAAACTTATAATATACTATTGAATTTTCAGATTTTCTCCAGAATGTATACAAGATATATTTTCAGTTCTTACAGGGTCAAAGAGGTCAGATTTAATGCGAAATTTTGCTAATAAAGTTCAGTTTCTTCCTCATTTATTTGCCTGTAAATGGAGAGTAGATATTATAATTTCTTCAAGGTAGGTTCATGTTAAAATTATAATATTAATTAATTTGTAAATAATATTCATAAAATTTATGAACTTATTTTTATCTATTTTTCTAGTTTAATGTCGAAGGTTTTAGAGCCTCATGTGCTTATGGAGTGGATTTTAAGCAATGGAGAAAGTTATACTTTTGAACTGTCACTGTCTCGTTTTCATCAACTGAGGCATGCCGTTGCAAAGCTACTTCTAGAAATACAAAGACTTGAAGTATATAATGTTATAAAAAATAATGCGTGATTCATTTATAAATTTTGTATAAAAACTATTACTGTACATAAAATTTTTACCTAAAATAATTACTAATTTTTGTGAGAGAAAATAATACACTAAACAAAAATTAATCTGTTTATTATACCTTATCAAGTTCATTTCATAAGGAGATGTACTCAACTATGAAGCAACAGTAATATTAGAGAATCTCTATAAATTAAATGAACACTCTTGCTTATAGTGATTTGTAATGGTATGAGTATTAGTTGCTGTAATCAATTATCAACAACTAAACTCGTATAAGGATAAATTTAATTTACTTTTATTTTTTAATCAAAAAGTTTGAAGACACAGTCTCTTGTACCAGTTTGCTTTTTAAAGTAATAATTTCTTTATCAAGTATTTGAAAGAAATATTTTATAATCTTGTATTTTATTTTTATATATTATTTAAAATTAAAACCAGTTTTTAGCCAAAAAACTATGTTTATTATTCAAAAAATTCTCTTTTTTTAAATTTATACCCGCATGAATGGCCGTGAAATCCAAAACCAAACACGCAGCTTATTTCGATCTCTCGAAAGATAAAACTTGGAAAACGTCGCGAACTTCTCGCAGTCAAAGACCAGCGGCCAGAATATTTCAAGATGGCGGCAAAGAGCGGTGGTATCGTCGATTGGAGTTCAATTATAAAACCAATTTTAACAGCGTCCTACGGATCCTTCAACAAAACCGATATTATCGAGCTAGTCAAAGCCGTCATTCAAAGGTAGGAAAAAGATTCGCCTCAAAACATCGAGTATTAAGCGAGATAAATGCAATCGCCCGAGAGGCTCCCAAGGTGACAGTACAGAAATGGAAGTTTCAAGACGTAGAAATTCCCCGCATTAAAGGGAATGCTATCGATTTAAATGGTTTAAAGAGCCGATAATTGTTACTGATCAAGTTTACGACGCTTTTGTAAACTTTAACTTGTTATTGTTGTTTGGGGCGAATTGCACATTAATCTGTAACGTGGGCAGGTTGTGATTCACGTATTCCTTACAAGTAGATTTTTTCGATGTTCGTTCGTTATTTTTCAATGCGGTTGTAATAACTAAGTCTGTCATTTATAATTATATTTTGTTAATTTTTATATAAATTGTTGCACTTTTATTGCACTTTTATAAACAAAAATATATGAGATACAGGCATAGAATCATTTTCATTCAAATATAATCTAAATTAGCACAAATTCATTTGTACTTATAATACATTTTAGAAACATATTGATTAAATAAAGGTGTTTAGTGTTGAAGTATTTGATGTTTGAATATCAGCATGATTTCTGAAAATAATCTAACCTCTTCGTTTAAGGATTATATACTTTTCTTTGTTAGGTGATTAGATATAGGTATTGTTATAGTTAGTTATATTTAGATTTTAAGAAATTCACACGATTATTTTGTATTTTCATATGTAAATTTTGTTTTTGTCTCAATACTTTTCATAAATGATGTAATAATCTTTTAGCGAATCAGAGTTAGTATCACATGATGAAGAATATGAAGCCTTTTACACATCTTTTGCTGCACTAGCAGCTGATTATATTGGTTCCTGTGCAAGTACTTGTACGTATTTCATAATAAACAAAACTTAAAGTGATATTAGCAGAATAAAAATAAATGAAATAACATCTTCCTTCCAGTTTCTAAAAGTCAAATACCTCTTGTTTGGCAAGCATGTCGAATATTATTGACCTATTTAGTTGGCAAACTGCCGCAACAAAATTCACAGCCAGGAGAAAGCAATGGTCCAACAATTTTGACCACAAGACAATTGTTGTTACCAATTCGAGCACTATGCATTGGACAGTCTTTACTTGCAAAATCAGAGGAAGTTGCATTGATTGCAATCATGAAAAATGCAAAACTTCCTCAAAACGTAAAAAGTTCACCAACAGGTGGAGAAAAAGAAGGTACACCACAACCAATCAAAGAGACAAAACGAGCTCGCAGTGATTTATCAACAAGCATATTGGAGCAATTGACTATGCCCCTGCAAGACTTTGCTGTCTCTAATGATACTAATCTTGATACTTCGAATAAATCTAGTTCAGAGACTCCAAACACTGAACAAGGAACAGATACAAAGGTGTGTGCAAACATTTAATACATTTATTTATTTATGTGATTGATGATTTGTAAATTTTTATAAAAATTCCATGAAATATTTTATTAATTAAATAAATTAAACTAATTTTTTTAAATATTGCAATTTCAGATGATGTTCATAGCAAACAATATAAACACACTCCAAAGTATGGGAGCAGGAGATATGCTTCTTAATATGTGTTCTAATTTGCCACATTTGTCACGGTATGCAAGAAAATATCAGGCATATTTAAACAGAAAAAGTTTCTGTTTACCAGCAAATCAATCAGAAGCACACACTATTCGTCACAGCCTTCATTCAGTTGTCAATGATATTAATATTGTACATAGCGTTGTTTCATTACCAATCCTTGAGCCATTGACACCAGCAAAATTAGAAAAGTTATCTTTGTTAACTATGTCATGTCTATACTGCTCCATTGCAAATGCCACAGCATCAAGCATTGTTGGAATCACTAATGCGATTTCACCAAAATGTAGTTCAAATACAAGCGCAAATCCCCAAAGTAGTCAGAGTACTAAAAGTACTGAAGAAGAATATGATGCATTAGCCATAACTGTTGTAGAAAGAAGCTTAGAAATTTTTACTTTAGTTTCAAATATTATTAGGCATAGCACAAGAGCTGGTGGACACGTAAGAAAATCAAATAATATAAAAATAACTTTATCGTCACATGTATTTGTATGTATTTTAAAATATTAATCTAATAAATACTGTGTCTTAGATACTGCAAAATCATTTATTGATTGGTGTGTGGCTTTTGGTAGCTGGCTTACAAGCTCAGCTATCTGTTAGCAGTTTCAGTGTTACTGATAAGGGTAAAGAAGAAAAAGGAAAATCACCTAGTAAAGCACGAGATGGCAGTGGTCGAATAAATTTAATGAAAGTGTAAGAATGCATTCATCTTTATGATATATGTCCTATAATCAGATATGAAACGCTTTTTTACATTTTACTATTTCTATTCTTGTAAGCAGACAACAGGGCTTTGGTGTCTTATCTGTAGCCTTGGCATCCCATGCCCTGACATTAATGGGTGCTCTATTAGAAGATGTTTCCGTTGAAGCTGGTATAGAACAAGTTCCACCACCAGAACCAGCTCCTTTGGATATTTTAGCTACTGCCACAGCTTTAGAAAGAGTATCTACTTTCTTCCAAGCTGCACCTCTGAATCATTTGTTATTTTATTTGGCTACTATAAGTTATCGAAAAGTAATTACAAATTTTCTTAAATTATTCAGTAATATTTATATAAATGACAAAAATTCAACTGAAAAATTAATTTTGCAGGCTTGCACACTTAAAAGAGTACAAAAACATCCTCTTGAAGGTGATACATTAAGTCAATCTGATTCTACCACTTACTATGAAGATCTGTACAGTTGTTCAGAAAGCTCTACTGATCAAGGTATTAAAAAATTAAATAATTCTAAAACAACAAAGTTACAATTGTTGTTTGAAAAAAAGTATAAAATATAAACTTTTAAGTATATTTTAAATTTAATTTATTGTGTGTATTTGTAATTTTTTAGAAGAGGATAGTGAACCTATTTTGGGTCTTTGGTTTGAAGAAACCTTGGATTCATCTGATGGTCCACCAGCTAATGCTGCAAAAGAAACTAATGAAGAAGCTAATACAGAGCGCAATGCAACAGTTGTTCCTGATAATCGAGAGCCTCATGGGGTATGCACATTTTTTCATAGCTATATCTTTATTTATTCAATATTACTAATAATCATTCATTTTATTTTTACCTATAGTACATTTCGTTAGCAACGCAAATCTTTCAATTTATGAACCAACATTTGATTGGAAGTAGAAGTGCATATGTTCGAGAGTATGTTGTAAACGGTTTAGTGGAACAGCAAATGGTAATATTAGCTGCAATAATAAGAGATTTGGATCATGAAGCAGCTCGTACAGAAACAGGTAACTAATTTGAAAAGAATTGTGCTTGATTAATTATTACAACAATAAAAACTTTTGCAATTCGTTTTTAGGCACTATTTCAGTCTTTTATGGTGCCACATTAGGTGCTATGTATTCTGAATTTTCACAAGCATTGAGTCGGTACACTCACAATTTGTTAGCAAGAAATACTTTGAGTGAGACACTTCAGAATACCTTACTTCACCACTTGGGAGTCAGTCCATGGTCCACTGAAAATACTAGTCCTTCTTCTTGGCCTTTGCAAGTGTATCCTAGAACTCTGAGTGTTCTGGCTCAGGTAAATAAGAAATAAAAAATAACTTGTTTTTTAGTTTTGTCAAAGAGTTTTTAAAATATTTGTTAATTTTTTGTTAAATTATAGATACTGCTCTTAAAACCTCAATCTGAGAAAGAAGCAGCTTGTATTAGCATTTGGCAACGATTAGTAACGACAATGGTTGAAAATGTTTGCAATCCACCAACAACTTTTGAAACTGAAAATGAAGGTGAGTAATGTTACTTTTTCACACACTCGTTACATAGATTTCCATTATAATTTCTAAAATAACGAATTATTTTTAGATTTGAATGTGGAACATGCACAACTTGTTCTATTTTTGTTCCACTCATTAAATCTCATGCAGAAGAAATCTGTACTTTTAGTAACTGGTAGTGGAGCAGTTAGATGTAGTGAAGCAATTAAAAGTCCAATGAAGGACTCACAAATATTGCATTTGTCAAGACTGTTGCTTTTACTTGAATACATGATGAAACATTTGTATGATGCACCTTCAACTTTACTTGAGCAAGTGAGTGAAATTTAGAATAGATAATTTATCATTTTTACATACATTTGTGCATTATGCAGTGGTTAGTAATGGTACTTCAATACCATTCACATCTTTTCCTCACCATTTCATATTTTCATCATCCATAAATCATTCATCATTTGTTACCACTGCAAATGCTAGAGCAAAAAGAATTAATTTACAAAGTAAATTAATATGAGATACCAGGGCCGTCTATTTGATAGTGACAATTGAACGGTAGTAAAAGTCTCATACAACTCACAAAATGAAAAAGAAAATCAATATTAAATAATGATTATCTAAAAATATTAATATTAAAAATATTGGTATGACTCAAATAAATACATTTTGTTACTATAGGTTCAGTGGAATTTATTTTCTGCTACGAGTTTAGTCTCAGATACTAAAGAAGGAAATAAGCAGGCATCAAGAATTTACACTCCATGGAAAGAGATTGAAGACAATTACCGAAAATTCGGACCACAAGATGAATTTTCTATGAAACCACGGTTTTACAATCTCACTGCTTATGATTTTAACAACCAAGATACTCCAAAACTAGATGGACTGGTAATATTTTTTTTCACTTTTGTTTCTAGTTTTACAAGTTTTGTGTATTAATCATGTAATTTTCATTTTATAAATAGGCTTGTAACTTTATTTTGGGAACCCCAGATAAGATGAAATACCCATTGTTGGTTGATGCTCTTATTGATATTTTGAATATTTTGAACCAAACCAGTTTGCCTAGAAAAGTTGGACCAGATGGTAAAGATAAAATGACCTTTACAGGTTTATGTGCAATACAGTACTGTTTCTCTATTTGCTGGAGGTAAACATTATTTTAATAATAAAGTTTGAAAAATTTAATCCAAATTCAATTATAATTTATTTTGTGTGAGTTTAGACTACTGCTTATGTTACCGCCGTCAACCCCGTATATGGATAAACTTGCTTTGGGAGAAGAAATACCAGCAGGTCCACTATTACTTCATTCTTTAATTTGGGGACCAAGAGCTGCTTATAAGACTTTCACTGGCTGGATGAAGGTAAACTATAACAATTAAAAAAAATTCAAAATATAATGGTTTGGATAAAATGAAAAATTTATTTATGATTATTTTATTCTATTTTCATTTTTATTTTTAAATCCTATTACAGAATTCTACATAAGTAAATATATATTTAATTTAAAAGTATAAATAAAAAACTGAATTAATGATTCAAAATGCACAATTTCCAAATAATGATAAAGTATGTCCATTGTTACTACAATTATATTTACAGTAATTATCATAAAACTTCTTCAAACAGGATTGCTTAGTCAAGCAAGGAATGTACACTCAGTATGCCGAAAATCTATTAAAAACAGTTTCATCCACTGTCAATGCTTTGAAATACGATGTAGCACTTGCGAAAAATTGCATTAAATCTCTAAAGCCGGAAGTTAGCGCAACTGAAAAACTTATACCAAAAGCGTCTTTGCCAAAACTGAGCTCACTTTGCATTTTGTCTGCAGTAATAGGAAAATTACAGGTTTTAATGGATGAAAGTATATGGAAGTCTGTCAGCGATAATATCGAAGCTTCTAAGTAAATATCTTTAATAATTTTTTACAATAAAATATTTTTCTACATAACTATTATTAAAAAATTATTTTTAATTCGTCAGAGTTCAACAAACGACTGAATCTACTGCTTCGAATGTAAATAAACTAGTAGTGGATATATTTCCGCATATTCTGTCATTGACGGACGCAATGTTAGCATCATGCCGCTCTAGCATTTTATACCAAATTCAAGAAACTGCAGAAAGTAGTAAAAAGTATACAGTGAGAGATTTTCTCGTTCTCGACGAAGTTATTTGTATGAGCGGCGCAAGCTGGGCGAGTGAAGCTTCATTAATTAGTTTATTACCAAATAATGTGCGATCTGTGCTTGATAAATGGAAAGCTATTAATGTTGCCCACGTTCCTTGGGTATGTAGCACAAAATTATTTAGTTAAAAACGAATTTTATAAAAGTGTCAGTAACCGATTTTTTTTATCAGAATACCTATGCCAATGACATCATTCCAGCTGAAAGCTACATTTTAGCTACTATTAATCATCATATAAGTTCATTGTCCGAGTATGGGTCATTTTCTATTAATCCATCTTTGAAAAATTTATTATATTCTTTGGTCTCGTTCATAATGGAGTATGTTATTAAGTAAGTATAGAATACTTTATCAAATTTATAGATTAACTATTTAAAATGAAGTTCTCACATAATGTTTATCTTTGAATTGTAGCTCTATAACGGCTCCGGAAAATACCGACGTCCGTATTCACAGACATGCCATAGACATCCTCATTTCTTTAACTATGGATGTGCGAATGGAATATTTCCATGAAATGGCTTCAAAAACTCTCAACACTTTAGTAGGTGAACCCGACAGTGAAGCACGACAAATACGAGAACATTTGTTTGTACTTAATCATACATATAATTTGATTGTTGATTACACTAGCAATTCAGAAGATGCAATTAAGTAAGTAGAAATTGATAAAATTAATGTTTTAAGAAAGTGATAACTATTTTGAACTATTTTTGCTATACTACATTTTTCTATAAACTATTTTGTGTGTTAGCATCTCGATCGACGGAAAAATTTTAAAACAATGCATTAAATACTGGGAACAGCTGTTAGAAAAACCGGTCGGTTGCAAAGCTTTGGATCAGTTCTTCGCGCCCAGTACAAATAGAACTCTCGTCTCGGTTCTTCTTTCGATAGCCTCGCCACAATCCTCCCAACAATTCAGCAACCACGTATTGCACTTCTTCAACAAACTTTTCAAAGCTGGTAAGTTAAAATATAATTAATTGAGAGGCGCCGCGAAGAATGGGTTACCCATGCAGCTGATTCACGTAGCGCGCAAAAAACCCTTTAATTTAAACAAAAATTCAAGTCTCTTAGCTTCGGGGCAGGTTGAAAAAACTAGATTAAAATAAGCTAAAAATAAGCGTCTGTCAATATCCGTGTAGTATAAATAAATAATGATTTTTTACATTGTACATTTGTGCATTATGCAATGGTTAGTGTTGGTCCTTCAATACCATTCACATATTTTACTCATCATTTCATACTTTCATCATACATCAATCATTCATAATTTTTTACCACTGCAAATGCTAGAGCAAAGAGAATTAGTTTACAAAGTAAATTAATATGAGATACCAGGGCCGTCTATTTGATAGTGACAATTGAACGGTAGTAAAAGTCTCATACAACTCATAATTGGAAAAAGAAATTTCAATATTAAATAATACGCTCTTGTGCGATTTTAGTATACTTACTTACATTGTATATTTTTAGATGAAGATGCAAAAAATCAGTAACCATATATATTATTTATGAATTTATTAAACATTAAATAGTTTAAATGGAACATAATAAATATAAATCTTAATATCTCAAAAACATAAAAAGTTGAGTTACATCGTTATGCCTTTAACTCACAGTTATACATTCAAGTTTCAACTTTCTCCAATGCCACTAAGTCCCAATTTTTCTAAAAAGAAGTCAAATTCCTCTTTACGCCCCAATTAACTACCACGGCGCCCCTCAATTCCACCCACCAAGCCCACGACGAACTCGCATCACCACCCACTTATTACCAATCAAACAGCCGAGAAGGACAACGACGGATCTCTCGATCGGCTCTGCCGCTCGGTCTCGAACCTCGCCAAGGTCGAGAGCGAGAAGCTCCAGGCCTGGCTGGCGCACGTCATCCTCGGCTCCGCGAGTCTCTCCCCCAGTGCGTCCACGACCGTAGTCGTCCCAGTGACTCCGGCTTCGGCCTCGACTCCAGCTACGACTCCAGCATCCGCTTCGGCTTCGACAACGACGGCTGCAGCTGGACCTTCACCTTCAGCTTCAACTGGACCTTCAGCTTCAGCTTCAGCTGGACCTTCAGCTTCAGCTTCAGCTGGATCTTCAGCTTCAGCTTCAGCTTCGGCTTCGGCTTCGGCTTCGGCTTCGGTTCCACCTCCGGCGCCTGCTGCTGCTGCTACTCCTGCTGCTGCTGCTACTGCTGCTGCTGCTACTGCTGCTGCTGCTGCTACTGCTGCTGCTGCTGCTGCTGCTACTGCTGCTGCAGCCGAGGAAGCGCCGAAGAACGACGCGCCGAACAACGCGCCCAACAACGAACAGGCCCAGGGCCAGTGGCAGACTCTGCTGACGGACGCCGCGCCGGCCAACAACCAGACGGTCCAGCCGGCCACGAACGAGGAGCAGCAGTCACTGCAGGAGAACAACCAATTGCTGCGCGCACTCACGAATTACATCGTCAAGGAAAATAGGTGAGGGAATTGATAGACGTTGATGGTTACTTTGGTAGCGAGCCCATGACTATTCTAGCGCAATTTTTCGTGCGTCTGTGTATATGTGTGTGTGTGATGAAAGATGGCAGAATATTTCGGTGGGCGGTATAAGAGGGTGTTAGGTACCTGGAACAGGATTGCATCAAAATTGCAAAGAAGACTTTTTATTAAGTACGCTGCAGTAGAATTGTGACAGAAAAGTGCGAATTTTTTGTTTGCACTATTCTATTGCAAGTGTATCATCTATTATGACATTTTTTGTTTCCACTTTTCTATTAAAATCCTGTCGCAATTTTGACGCAAGGTATCCGACGCAATGGTCTGTTTTAACAGAAATGAAGTGGAAGGCGTGCAAAAGATTGTGCTTCCAGGATAGTTGTTTTGAATTACGAAATTTGGAACGTTTTTCGATTGTTGTTTTAGTAACATCAGTGATGGAATATCGGTGACTATCCTGCAAGCTCTCATACCGATAGCTTACCGCATATTATCGACAGCACCGGAAGGCGTAAGCTTCTCCGAACTGATGCAAGTTATGTCGACTTTGGCTGATGCTGGCTCGGACAAGGGTCACGTCTTGCTGTTCCAATCCGCTACCGAATGGATAGAGCTTTGGTAAGTTATAAATACGTATGAGAACAAATCCTTAGAACTTTTAAGTTTACTGTTTTTGAATGAAATTGATAAACAATTTTTTAATAGGTTCTAAGAAAATATTTGTATGGTATCGAGTCTATAGGTGTACATATGAACTGTATGGATTACATTCTATTATTACGTATAAATTACCGGAAAAACTGGTTTCATAAATTTTCGTTTTCATACTTTCTAATTTGTAAAGGTAGACGGGAATGAATATATAATATAGAACACAATGCAATTCTTATGGTAAAAAATGGTCATTGCAAAGAAAGTTTGCGCAAACATGGGTTATAATTTATAAAAGGCGCAAAAGCCCGATAATATGCTTGAAAGTTATATTTCACCCTTTTTACAATAAACTGCTAAAAATTCCGCGAATTTATCCATAAATACCACCCAAAACCACGACCACCCATCACCCATAACGTAACACCCCACCCTCTCACACAAAAACAACACCCCCACAGCAAGCAGCAATTCCTGAGCAAGGATCCTCAAAACCTCGACAAGTCCTCCTCCTACATCGAGGCCGGCTGCTGCGTCCTCAACTACGTCGCGGACATCGTGAACGCCGTCTGTCCTCAGAAGCTCCCCGCCGGTCAGGACCGCGCGACCAGTCCACCCTGGGAGGGCGCCCAGCCCTCGAACGACGTCAACGACAGCGACTGGATCGACGACATAGCGCTGCACGACGAGGACGACAGCGGGGCCGAGGACTCGGACGAGGACAGTCTCTGCAACAAGCTCTGCACCTTCACCATCACCCAGAAGGAGTTCATGAACCAGCACTGGTACCACTGTCACACCTGCAACATGGTCGACGGCGTGGGCGTCTGCTCGGTGTGCGCCAGGGTCTGCCATCGTGGCCACGACGTCACGTACGCGAAGTACGGGAATTTCTTCTGCGATTGCGGAGCTAAGGAGGACGCCTCCTGCCAGGCGCTGACGAAGCGGAGCCCCCAGAGCTCGGAGCATCCGACGAACAATGGAGTCGTGTATCACAATGGCAGCGGTACAAGCGACAGCCATATGCTGCTGACGAGTAGCTTGAGGAGGAGGGCCTCGAGTCCTGTACACTTTAACGAGAAACACGAAAGGAGCGGCAAGGATAAGCAGAAGCAGATCGCTCTTGCTAAGCAATTGGGTAAAGAGTGGTTTTTTGTTTGCGTTGGGGTTGATGCTTTGAAGCACGGCGGGGCTATAGTGTTTTTTCATATTTTATGATTTTGATAAACAAAAAAGTTTGTTGCTAGTGAGTAACAAACTATAAAAAATAGTAATTTTTACAAGAAATTCATATCAGAAAAAAAAGAAGTTCATGATTATGTGAAAGTTCATTCTAGGGAATTTTCAGTGTCACTGATTTCAAATCCGTTATCAATTGTTCGAATTTGAATCAATATTGAATGATTATTATGAAAAATGTAACAGCTTTTTCAACTTTCGTTCGCCATATTGGATTTGTCATTTTAAATTTCAAAAATTTGACAAATGACAATGGATTTGTCAATAACGAACGACTAAAAGATTTCTTTTAAGAAAGTTTTCACAAAAATTCGGGCTTCAAAGAATTAAAAATTATTACTATGCACTCTACAATGGATTTAATCAACAATTTCGTTTATAGAAGGATCAAAGGAATGGGTATTATCAAAACTGTGGGGTAGCGGATTAGTTTCGTCATTAGTACAACTAACTCGTGCCTTAATACCAGCGGTAGAAATGTCTTGTGAAAAGTTTTCTCCCGTTGGGTGTCATTCGCGAGCACAAGCTGCTCTATCTCAACTGCACTACGTACAAAAGAAATTCGAACACACTGATCAACTTATGGTAAATGTACATTATTAATGATTAAATATTTTATAGTAAATAATATTGTTTATAAAGTAAAAATTAATACATAACTTTATTTATTACTTGTAGTTACCTACACTAGGATCTCAAGAAGGAGCCTTTGAAAATGTAAGGATGAATTATTCTGGTGATCAAGGGCAAACAATTCGGCAACTGTTGTCTGCTCACATGATCAGAAGAGTCGCAATGTGCTGTCTGTCTTCCCCACATGGCAAAAGACAGCATCTTGGTAATAAATGTTTACATGTATATTATTTAACTCTTTAAGACCGAGACTTCTTATCCACACAAAAAACGTATGTGGAAGTATATTTTTCTGCATGTAGCATACAAACTATATTTGTCGATTTTAGGCTATAAAAAATATGTTTTAAATTTAATGTTGATTTAAGTTTAACAATATTTCTTTCCATAAAAAGCTGTTCAGGAATATTTTGTCCCAAGGTTGTTATCGTCAATTTTTTTAAATACTTCAATTTCATGCTACCGAATCGATGCTGACCAATCTGTGCCAGTGGCTCTAATCATAACCCGTGAAACTAAAACGGTAGAAAAGATAGTTCATCGATTACAGACGTTTTGCGCGACTTCAAAACCTTGTGCATCACCAGTGACCTACAGGGTCTTAAAGGGTTAAAGAAAAACTCCAAACCTCTAAAAACCACCTCGATCACCGAATCTAACCCAACTTCACCTCTCACTCTACAGCCGTATCCCACGAGAAGGGCAAGATCACCGTTCTCCAATTGAGCGCCCTCCTCAAGCAGGCCGACTCCTCGAAGCGCAAGCTCACCCTGACCCGTCTGGCCTCGGCGCCCATTCCCTTCACGGTCCTCTCGATGACGGGCAACCAGTGGAACGAGGACTTCCTCGCGGTCTGCGGCCTCAAGGACTGCCACGTGCTCACCTTCAACAGCACGGGCACGGTCTCCGACCACCTAGTCCTCCATCCCCACCTCGAGACCGGCAACTTCATCATCAAGGCGATCTGGCTGCCGGGCTCGCAGACCCAGCTGGCCCTCGTCACCGCGGACTTCGTCAAGATCTACGATCTCAGCAAGGATGCGATCAGTCCGCAGTACTACTTCCTCGTGCCGACCGGCAAGATACGCGACTGCACGTTCATTCACACGGAGAACAACGAGTTTCACATGCTGCTTATGTCGTCCGCTGGGTACATCTACAGCCAGGCTATGGACGAGGAGAGCTTGGCCAAGCACGGACCGTTTTACGTGACGCATACTCTGGAGGTCTATCACTCGGACATCAAGGATAATGGACAGGTAAGAGAATATTTGGAAAATTTTTGTTTTCGGTGAACTCTGCCTAATTTGAAAGCATCTGTGTGTAAAAAAATTAAATTCATTTTCCATTTGAAGAACCTTATAATTAGAAAAGAAAATGATGGTTCGAATTTCTTTTTTGAAGATTCGAAACCTGCATTTTGCTTGATGTATATGGAATTAGTCAACGTCTATAATTCAAAATTTTCGAAAGATCAAGCCATTAGACCAAATTATCGTAAAAAAATGTTAACAAATGGTTAATATAGATAGTTTCTACAAATACTTAGAATTCGCTTTATTCAATCGCAAAAAACCCTAACTAAAATAAAGCGATTCTTCAAGTTATTATGTTTTGTCAAGTTTTTTAAATGAAGCATTCAAGCCTGTATGATAATTTTCCTGTTTCACATATGTGATTTGAAAATCTCTATAAATCAAAAACTTCTGTGATTTAAACAAATTGTTCTTCCCAGTTAAGTTTGAATCAAGGGGTTCCACTTTAACTCTTCAAAGCCCCGAAGTACAAAATTCAATAACTGACTATTTGCAAAAGTATGTATCTTCAATTTCAGTACAAACTAATTTATCGGTATTTTTTCGAGTGCTAATTATATGAATGAGAAGTCAGCCCCTGAACATCCAAATAATGAAGAATAAAAAAAAATTGGAAAATCTGACTAAAACATTTTGTGAATCTGCTTCAGGTCTGCGGTGGCGGTGTCTCCATCTACTACTCGCACGCGCTGCAGCTCCTCTTCTTCAGTTACGTCAGCGGTAAAAGCTTCGTCGCTCCGATGAAGTACGTCGACGACATCGACCTCGTCAACATGATCAACATCACGAACAAGGCGAACGGCGGTAGCGGTGGAGGCAGTGGTGGTGGCGGTGGTGGTGGCAACAAGTCCAACAACAACCAACCCCAGCCATTGTGCCAGTGGAGTGAGGTCGCGAATCATCCGGGTCTCGTCTGTTCGGTTCTCCAGACGAGCAACAACCCGGTGATACTGATGATCAAGCCCTCCACGATAATGATTCAGGAGATCAAGGTTGGTAGATTTATGCTCTTCGTTTAAAAAATTTGAATTTTTATGAGGATCGTGGCTGTGAGCAGTGAACAGGCGATGAATTGTATACCTACACAGAAATTTATTTTTTTATTTATTGCAATTTGAATCGCGCGGTCGCACATATTTCTTCTAACTTGTCGAAAGTCGTATTCAATTTTCTCAGCTAACCTTCGTATACAAAATAATTATTATGCTCTACTGAATCTCGTTGAACAATGGCCACCAGTTTTTAAAACTCAAATCCTTCAAAACTCTTTGAATGTTTTTGCGTTGTACTTTAGTCTTTAAATATTCCTTGAATTTGCAGTGTTGTGCTTAAATAACTTTCTTTTTTATATAATTTTATTAAAAAAGAAAAAACTGTCATCTTGCACAATTAAATGCAGAGACTTTAAACAATTTCTTCTACTTTATAAATGTTATTATAAAGTTTTTTTTATATTATTTATAATTAGTTCAAATACAATTTTAATCATTTCATCAAGTGTTTAAAAATAATGTCATCAAAATAATAGATGTTGCATTTCTGTATATAGGGATTATTAGCAAGTATTTTTACAATTTAAAATATTTTAATTAAATGTTGATATTGTTGAATTAGTATTTTTGTAAATAAAACATTTAGATCGCATTTTAGCAACATCATTGTAAATTCGGCTCGAAGGACCATTTAACATGTTCAAAATCGCGATATAAAATATGCGCAACGGTTACCGATCAATGGGAATTAGATATACAAAACTGCGTATTTTGGTTCCTAGTAAACCTAGAATAATCTTTTCTAGAAAAACTATATAGAATTTCTACTGTACATGCAGGGAAAGTTAAAATAAATTAAAGATTAAATTACTTATCACATTTTTAATGTTTGAACTGCAGCTGAATACAGATTTTCATACTGCAATATCAATGCAAATAAAGTGGTTGTAAAGATTATTCATCAAATTTAAAAATATTTCCAGTATCTATAAGACACAATCAACAAAGTGTAATTATACCATCTAAAAGTATCGTTAAATTACGTTACTCTTTTCCGTTGGTAGCCAAAATTCACAGCTCTTCACACCCTCCATCTGTAAAATTTTATCTTTTCCCGTTTAATTGAAACCTCCGCTTCCTCCCCTCCCCAGGTCGTGCCCGCCAAGGCCAAGATCATGGACATGGTGGCGATCCGTCACCCGAGCTCCAATGCCGAGCACCGCACGACCCTGATCCTGCTCTGCGAGGACGGCAGTCTGCGCATCTACATGGCCGCGATGGAGCAGACGGGCTTCTGGATGTCGTCGAGCGTGCAGCCCGTGGGCCTGACCTCGACCCTCAAGCAGACGAAGAAGAAGAAGGCACTGAAGCAGGGCAAGCCCTCGGGCTCGGTCAACTTCCCGATCGACTTCTTCGAGCAGTGCCAGGCGATGAACGACGTCGAGTTCGGCGGCAACGATCTGCTCCAGGTCTACAACGTCGTGCAGATCAAGCACAGGCTGAACACCACGGGCATGTACGTGGTGTCGACCAAGGCCATGGGCTTCAACGTCGAGGTGACGAACAACGACGCGACGCTGGTTATGACAGGGTTGAGGGTGCAATTGGGCACCCAGGACGTGCAGAGAGCTCCGTTGTACATCGAGGTGTTCGGTAGAAGCGTCAGGACGACGCTGACTCGCAGTCGGTGGTTCGACATTCCCTTGACGAGGGAGGAGAGCTTACAGGCCGATAAGAAGCTTACCATTACGTTTGGCCCTTCGCAAGATCCGGAGGGTGTGATTATGGTTGATTCGATTAAAATGTGAGTGTCGGGTTTTATTTAATGATGATTGATCCACTGACGACTATTTAGGTACCGATTGGCTTCTATAATACAAAATAGGTATATCGAAATAATTATTGATATGAAGTGACTTTCGAAAGTTTGGCACCTGCTCCTTCAGATTCGAGGCCTAAATTGTAATTTTGCTTCACTGGAGTGTTGCTTAAATAAATTTATAACTTCTGGTCAGTTTTTAACAACCATATTAAATTTCAGTGGAGAAAAGTTTTTAATTTGACAAAGGATTATGTGAATCAGCACTTTAATCTTACAAGAAGTCACTTTTGATTAATGATACTGTTAATTTAGTAGTTTGTTGATTTACCTTCTTTAGTCGAACTAATTGGTACTTTAACAGTGGATTGGGAAGTAATAGGTAGTATGGATTTGTCAGCATGCTTGATTGACACGATCTTGCAATTTTATTTGCAGTTATGGAAAGACTAAGGATGCATTTGGATGGCCAGAGGAGCCAGAAGACATTCCTGCGGGACAGTCAACGCCCGCACAGGCTACGGCAGGAACAACGACGGGCAACGACGCCGAAAATCCAACCGTTTCGCCTACACCTCTGACGTCGGTGGACAAGTAAGTGACTTTTTTCTTAAATTTTGATTAATAAATACTTAACACATTTAAATCTCGTGTTAAAACTAAAATACTTAGGCTTATATGTATTTGATAAACAATTCTAATAACATTCTTAATTATTATAATGCAATCAGACCGACAAAGGACGAATCAATAAATATCGAGAGGTAAGAGACGAAATCGGTATCGTAGAGTAATTGTGTGTGATTTTTAGTAATTTTATTTTTTAAAGTTCATTTTAGTTTATTTGTGTTTTTATGAAAGATTCGCGCGACATTCGAATCACTAAGAACAAAAATATTTAATATTTTTAGAATGGTCTCGAGTATTCTCGAAGTATTGGAGTCATCGTTTACATTGTCGAATGACGAGTCGAAAACAGCGTTGAAGCAGACTGCTATCGAAGTAGCTTCTAATTTGTTGACTTTACCAACACCTCCACCGGTACAAGTTCACACAACTGCGCTTCTCGCTGCTCTGCATAACTCTAAATCTAATTACCACTCTCATAAGGTATGATTTATTTTTTTAATGCCTTCAATATTCAAATAGTAAAATATTATTGCTCCGCATATATTTCAACTTTTTCATTAAAAATGTTTAGGATCAAGTTTTGCTGACTCATGTACTCGATTCACTAAAAGCAATGCGAGAAACCGAAGATCCTTGCGATATCGACGCCGAAAACTTCTATCGACTAGTTTTGATCGTAAGAAGCATCGCGGTGACTCGACCACAAAATCTGTTCAAATTCGCCGAACAAAATTCCTCCAAAACAACCGACGAGATTTACAGTAAGCACACTACCCTCATCAAAGCATTCGCTTCTCAAAAATCCTTTCACCCATCATCCTACAACGAACAAAAATCCCTTTTGCAGTTCCCATCTTCGAGCAAGACAGACCGGCCTCGCAAGCGTCGTCCGGCGAGAACAACAATCCGCACCTGATGCTCCAGCTGATGAACGTCCTGTGGCTGCTGCACGCCGCTTATCCGAAGAATTTGGCCCTCGCACCCGTGGTCGTGCCGGGACTCACTCACACCGAGGCCGTCATTCACGCGATGATCGAGATCATTCACGCGTTTACTATCTGCGACGTGGACGGTTTCACCCCGCTGGCGGCCAAGCTCTATCTGCAGCTGCTGCTCAGCTCAGACACGACCGTCAGCTTCAACGCCAAGCAGGCCATCATCAAAGTGCTGCGGCCGAGATACAAGAGGCGCAGGGTTTACATACCGAGTCCGCCGCATTACAGTACATCGAGTAAGTAAACAAATTTGAAAGAAACATACTTGTTTATCGTACGTTATTCATTTCACTTCTTTTTCCTAAAATTTTGATACTCGGGAGGTTTTGGAGATGCGAATCTGGAGTCAGAATTAATAAATTTTCTAATCCTAGGATACCAAGTTTCAAGTAAATTATTTGTTATTTAGCATTTTTAGATCTTTCATTTCACCATTTGGAATCCTCCATATTAAATTCTAATTTTCTTTTCACAATTCTAATCCTATATACGTACTCAGTCATTTCATAAGCACACAAATAATAATTTTTAGTGTATTACGTTTAGATTGTATTTTTTAATACAATGCACTTTATACAAACGTTATAGTATGAATACAAAATTTTTTCAAATTTTGACCTGCCATATTAAGCCAACCTTTGTTTGGATTCGAATTTAATTTGTTGAATTACTCCAACAACTTACAAAAAATCAGAGTTAAATAAGTTACTAAAAGAAAATGCTCAGTTAACGCACATATTTAATCAACGTATATTGAACTGGTTAGAAAATCTTAAGTTGTTTAGTATTGCATATTTATTTTTCAATTAATTACAGGTAATTTTGAATAATTTTGAGATTTGAGAAAGTTAATTGAGCATTATAGCAATGAAAAGGTTTTGAAAATTTGAAACTACTGATTTACTGTTACTCTTTAATATAACTACTTGGCTGCTTACTATATATTAACCCAATATACTCACGAACATAGAAATGTCGTGTGATTTTCAAATATGCGGTATCCTTTCAACGCATCAATTTCAATGCAATGTTTACACACATCAAAACACCTTTACCACCCTACCTATCAACCATCTCATACCCCCAAATTTCCTATTTCCACCCAAACAGACGCAACAGCCGAGATCGAGGAGAAGCCCGCCCCCATCGTCCCTCAAGTCCAGCCACCTCCGGAGCCCGTGGAGGTCGACGAGCAGTTCGACGTGGACAACGTCGTGTCGATGGTGCTCCTCGGCGCCGAGGGTGGAGGCGGCGGCGGCGGCGTAGGCAACCAGGTCGACGGTGCCGCAGCCGCCGCCGCCGCGGCCGCGGCCGTAGCAGCAGCCGCTGCGGCTCGCGCCGTGAATCCACTCGAGGCACTGCTCGGACCGGGTGGCTTCCCCCAGCTACTGGACATGCCCCAGGCCGAGGACGACGAGGCAATGGTCGAGCTGGCCATCGCCCTGAGTCTGCAGGATCACGAGGGCGGCGGTGGTGGTGGCGGTGGAGTCGGACCGATTCAGGCCCTGCAGCAGGGCTTCCAGCAGGGACTCGCCAATTTGCAGGGACTCGAGGCGCATCTCAGCGGACAGGCCCTGCAGAGCCTGCAGGCACTGGCGGCGCAGGGACTGGGACAGGTGCAGGGCGCTGCTCAGGTAGCGTGTCGTTTAGTTTGTATTGAATCGTATTGTATAGTTCTTTGGTTATTGAGCATTTCTTCGAGGTCGTTTCAAGGTCAAGTCTAATTTTTCAAATGGGTATATTCATTCTTTACCTTGAGGAAATTATACATACAAATGTATAATCATGACCCTGATCAAATTGATATCCAGAATCATGATCGCACACTATAAACGTGAAATATTTATCTCCTAGCGAATTCTAAAATATTTACCTCTGTGGATTTCTGCTGTCAGGCAATATTCGTACTGGTCAAGTATGATTTGAATTTGCATTGACCCAGGGTCAGGATCACATATTCTAACGTAAAATTCCCCCTTCTTCCGATTGCTGTGGCAGTGTTTCCAAAAGTGCGTTTTCTATGATATACATAATATGTCGTTTAAAAACTTTTGACACTCACAAGAAATGGATATACCCACTCTTGATCCTGACAATCCAAAAATAAGAGAATTTAAAGCAAGAATATGTTGCCATAGCCCTGGATCAAATTGACCTCAAGGATTATAGCCGCATGCACTAACCGGAAATGTGTACCTCTATCGATGTTTACTGTCGGTTAGTTTTCTTACAGGTCAATTTGACATTGGCCTATCTATTTGATCCTTGGGAACAATTTGACCCAAAGTCGTGACGGTATATTCTCTATGTACCGTCATGACTCTGGGTCAATTTGTTCCCAAGGATCAAATAGATAGGCCAATGTCAAATTGACCTGTAAGAAAACTAACCGACAGTAGACATCGATAGAGGTACACATTTCCGGTTAGTGCATGCGGTTATAATCCTAGAGGTCACTTTGATCCAGGGACCAGGGTGTAATTTTGTCTTTCGATTTTCGCTGTCGGATAAAGTTTCCTTACTGGTCAATCACGATCTGATCTTAATTTTACTTTTTTTCCTATTTCGAAATAAAAAATAGGGGTTTTCATTTAAAAAATAAAATATGATGTTGATGACAGGGTCAAGGGAGAAACTGAATGGCAGTTAAATAAAGTACTGCATTAACCTACAGCAACTTCTTTTGACCAACAATATCTAAAAAAATGTCAATATTGAATGAACGAACCCGCGTACAGCGTGCATGCACTTCTGAGCCACGACAAATACGTCCGAGAATAAAATTCGAAAATCGAGTTCACTTAATACACTTTAGTTGACCAACTCGATTCTCGAAATTTTCCAATTTGCTTTCAACCGTAATTGGCTTGATATTTACATAAATTTACGATCATCTGCATTTAACTTATATATGATATATTGCTAGACATTCATTTTGAATTTTAGTTGGGCAATTTGCTTCTCTCAATATTAGAATTTGTGATCAATTTTTATTTATTTCGTGTTTATGACGCAAGAATATTCTTTTTTTGAGTAAATTTTTTTTTCTTTTTCTATTTGTTAAATAATAACTATGGTGTATTATAAGTAGCAACAGACCGAACTGAATCGACATAAAATACGATTTTTCAGCCCATTTCATAAAATTTGTCTTTCGCTTCTTTAAAAACTTAATTACGAGTGTATATATAAGACGGTTCATATCTATATTTATATTTGTAGGCTCAAGAGGCAGGCCATTACTCCGACACAACGGCTTCAGCCGGTGGCTCGGATGACGAAGGATCAACCGCGGCAACCGACGGTAGCACTTTGAGAACATCACCCGCTGAACAAGTACGTCAATCCACCAACTACAAAAGCTAAATAATTTTCTGCTACCACGCACACAGCAAAAATATTTGCATTGCATGCCAAACTACTTTGCTGCACCCGACAAAAATGTCGTTGCTAGAATTTCCAACAAAATGTCTTGTGTTTACTTAGCATCAAAAAAACTATTGCAGCAAAAAGTTTCGGTACCACAACTAAAACTTTAGCTACACCTAGCAAAGTGCGCCGTGCTAGCAAGAGCAAAGTTTGCATCCATATAATAACTCTTCTCTATAACGAAAGCCCATGTCGTTCTTTATTTGCGAAACGCAGGGCGGCAGCGGCGGCAGCAAGGGTAGCGAGAGCGGCGGCAGTGAGAGCGGCGGCAGCGCGGTCGACAGTATAATGGGCGAGCACAGCGTCTCGGGGCGCAGCTCGGCCTACGGCGACGGCCAGGCCGACGGCATGTCCGCCGCGGGCAGTCGGTCCAATCAGCAGACGCGCTCCGAGAGCAGCTCGCTCAACGCGCCGGCGAACTTCGCTGTGAGTAGAGCTTGCAATGTATATTTGTTTACGTGGGTGCTGGGTGTT
Source organism: Gastracanthus pulcherrimus (assembly GCA_949152435.1). Classification (NCBI taxonomy): domain Eukaryota; kingdom Metazoa; phylum Arthropoda; class Insecta; order Hymenoptera; family Pteromalidae; genus Gastracanthus; species Gastracanthus pulcherrimus. Next base: position 20,857,772 of record OX424573.1, read on the forward strand.
GGGTGTTCGTAGGTCGTAGAATTTACACGATTAGCTTGTAAAATTTCATGAATTTTTGATTATTGTAGAATAAGGATTATTTTTTAGTATGTGCACTGGAAATCAAATGGTTATACATACGTTTTGTAAAAAGAGAAAAATTAATGAAAAGAATTGGAATCGATTCTTTGATGAATTAAATTATTCTAATTTTTCGATACAAATGAATCGTGATGCTTTTGATAAAATATACTTGTTCTAATTAAATTAATACAAGAATCTGATTGGATTCAGCTTTGAATCAACTAAATTTTGTCTTGATTCATCTATGCATGTACGCAATTTTTTTCTAATTTTAAGTTGACCTCTAGAACTTTATGCAGTTCATAATTTTTATCCTCTGACTGAATCAGTTGATTCAATTAAATTATTTAATTACATATTTCGTTGATTGAAAAATGAATCAAATAATAATTCAGCAGATTCTAAATAAAACAAATTTAAAAATGAATCGAAATGAAATTGTGTTAATTTCAAAACAAATCAAGCACTAAAATTTTCCGATCCAAAAACGATTGAAATTTTTCTATTCAAACGTAACTCAAAATTCAATTTTCCGAGCTATTTGAATTAACATTTTGAATGGCGATCTAATTTTCTGATTCATTTGAAGCTTGATTTTGGATTGCAAGTCACCTTCTTCGATTTACAGACGAATCGTGTTTTATTTCAAGATATCCGACTCAAATGAATTAAAAAATTAAATTGAACTTGAATTATTCTAAAGAATCGAAAGTGCATCGTGCGTACTCGATTCACAAAACGCAAAGTACTGGCATTATGTGTAGTTAATGGTTAAATATGCGGGAAGAGCATAACATTTTATGATAATTTCTCACAGGGTACTGGACAAGAGGGTAGCACAGAGCAGGAGCAAGGAATCGAGCAAGACAACGACGTCTCTGGCGAAATAACAACGAATCTACACGATGTGCGACTTTTGCTGTTAGACAGACTGATGCAGTTCATACCCAATCTATCCAATGTTCCAGGTGTTCGCGCCATTCCTTTTATGCAGGTGAGGAGACAAACATTATTTTCAAATATATATCGTTCAATTGCAAATATATGTAAGTATAATTTTGCTAACGGTGTGTTAATATTATTAAAGGTTATTCTTATGCTGACATCTGATCTCGATGGCGCAGATGAGAAGGATAGAACTTGCTTCGCTAATTTGCTCAATTTGTTCGTTAAAGAACTTAACATGGAGAAACCTGATGTGACTGATATTTGCGCTAGAACGAATAAACGAGAAGTTCATCTCGTCATTATGCGCTTATTGAGTGAGTAGAATTTCTATTTGCCAGCGCAAAAACTTTATTTGTAATATTTTCAAATGTACTTATAATTTTTTATTTTGTTAAGGTGTGTTGATGTCTCGATCGAAGTATAATACGAAGGGTCAATCTGAAAGTTCCAACTTTACATCTCAAATGACAGCTGCCATTTTGAGTAAATCGGGCGTCATTGATTATTGCTTGAGTTTATTGAAGGCATTATTAGAATATTGGAAAACGTAAGAAGAGCCGTTCGTGTTTCATTATATTGTATAATACATTTTATCTCAGAATCACATTTATAATTTATTTATTTCTTTAGTGTTTCTACCGATGATTCGGGAACTGTTATTGGTGGGCAATTGCTCAAAGAACATCTAACTACTTCACCACCAGACATGTCACCATTCTTCTTGCGTCTATATGTAAAGGGTCATGCTAACGATGTTTTCGAACCTTATCCTCAACTATTGACAGAAATGGCTTTGAGATTACCTTATCAAGTCCATAAGTATGCAGAAAGTAATACAGTTCAGCCGGCATTCGACCAGGTAATAAATATTATTAAAATATTTACACTTTGTAACACTATCGTATCTTTATAATGATATAAATTGTTCACTATCGTATTAACTTTTATAGCAGTCGTGGTACTTCTACCTCTGTGAGTACATGATGTCTTATCAAACACCATTTGTGCGTCGGCAAGTCCGAAAACTCCTGCTATTTATTTGCGGCAACAAAGAAAAGTACAGACAACTTCGTGATCTTCACGCATTAGTTTCCCACGTAAAAGTACGTTCATTTTTATAAATTTAATCAATTTACTTATATACATAAGTCTTGTTATTTTTTATTTTAATAAATAAATAATTTCTTCAGTCTGTACAACAATGCTGCAATACCGGCGGATACGATGTTCTGGAACCTATGCCTCATTCAATCAATTTACCATACGACTCGTTAGTTGAACTGATTGAGCATTTGAAGTGCTGCGTTGAGATAGCCACAAGTCGAACGGGCAACTGGCAGCGGTTCTGCCTGAAGCACAACACCGTATTATCGTACTTATTTACGATTTCAACGCTCCTGGATGAAGGCGTTAGTCCTACTGTTTTACAGCTGCTTCAATGTGCCATTTGTTCTTCATCAAAGTCAAAAGATATAAAGGGAAAAGTAAGTGTCAAGAAGGCATATACTACTTATAATAAACTCATTTAACATATTTTTTACTAACATTTTAAAAATAATTTTAGGATTTCAAGTCAGCAATCAATACAAAAGAAAGACGAGATCGTGAGAAGTCCGAAGACTCCGACACTGAAGCTAAATTCGAAGAGACACAGTGTATAAATTTGGTCGATCAGATTCAGAAACAAGTTTCTCCTACCCTACTCACCAAATTCATACAAACATTCCTTTTAGAAACAAACAACACAAACATTCGTTGGCAAGCTCACTCTTTAGTTCTTGCAATTTACAAGTACGTACTAACTTTTAATCAAATGTAACAAACCTCTATGTACAAATCTCAATCGCTCTAACAATAAGTTCTACTCTTCCAGAAACTCCAGTCCCACCGATCAAGAGGGTCTTCTCGATCATCTGTGGCGCCTATGGCCACTCCTGCCCATCTACGGTCGCAAGGCCGCTCAGTTCGTCGATCTGATAGGTTACTTCTCGCTTCGAACACCTCACACCGGCAAGAAGATGTACTCCTACATGGAACAGGCGGTCGCTGTGCTTCACACCCAGAACCAACTGCTGTCGCGTCATCCCAACGCTAATCTTTACGCCAATCTGGCTCAATTCGTTGAGCTGGATGGTTATTACTTGGAAAGCGAGGTATGTTTAAAATTTTATAATGTATAAATAAATCATATATTGTATACGATAATAATTGTGGTCATTATTAGCCTTGCCTCGTCTGCAACAATCCCGAAGTACCGATGACCACGATCAAGCTATCGTCTATCAAGGTCGACTCGAAGTTCACCACGACCACGCAGATCATCAAGCTCGTTGGCAGTCATACCATCAGCCGCATAACCCTGCGCATTGGGGATCTCAAACGGACGAAAATGGTCCGCTCCATCAACGTCTTTTACAACAACAGAACGGTATGTTCATCTTGCAGAATATTTAATACCATAATAGATTTACAGGTGTATACAAAATATTAGGAAACGTTGGAATAAATTGCGCTCCTCATATTTGACGGAGTTTATAAAAAGAATTGTATATAATACAGTGAAAAAGCAATGAATTAAAAAATGCCCAATACGTCTCACTGTCAGATGAAATGGGTACATTTATTCTGATAATGTACTATACAAATTTTCGACATTTTTCACATAATATGAAGGATATTCCTAAGGAGTTACATTATGTGTCTAAGTACTTTATAAGTGACATCAGAATACATTTCAGACTCTAACCCCAAAACTTTGCTTCAAATGCTTTAACTAATATTATATTATGATGTATTATTATAATACATATCAATATAATTAAAAATTATTGATGCGTTTAAAAACAAGCACGTGTGCCCATTTTGTTCTCAACCACATGTATTTTTTAAATAATGTTAAATAATTTATTAAATATACGTTATAGTTTAATGCTGAAATATAAGAATTTCGTTTTAACAAAATCCTATAAAGTATTTTTCCTACATTTATAAAAGAAAAAATCAGTTAAAAAAAAAGCGAGAATTGCTAAAATACACCTCGACATCCCCCACTCTAAAAAGACACCTCTGCCTCGCCCCTTCGCAGGTCCAAGCCGTCGTCGAGCTCAAGAACAAGCCAGCCATGTGGCACAAGGCCAAGAAGGTGACCCTCGTCCAGGGCCAGACCGAGGTCAAGATGGAGTTCCCATTGCCGATCGTCGCCTGCAACCTCATGATCGAGTACTCCGACTTCTACGAGAACATCCAGGCCTCGTCGGAGACGCTCCAGTGTCCGCGCTGCTCGGCCAGCGTCCCGGCGAATCCGGGCGTCTGCGCCAACTGCGGCGAGAACGTGTTCCAGTGCCACAAGTGCCGGGCCATCAACTACGACGAGAAGGATCCCTTCCTCTGTCACGCCTGTGGATTCTGCAAGTACGCGAAATTCGATTACACGCTCACTGGTAGGCCCTGCTGCGCCGTGGATCCGATCGAGAGCGACGAGGACAGGAAGAAGACTGTTGTGACGATCAATACGCTGCTGGAGAAGGCGGACAGGGTTTACAAGACGCTGATAGCGAACAAGCCGACTTTGGAGATGCTGCTGGTGAGTATTTCTCGAATGTTGTATTTTACATAGTAAAATGTGCGCGAATATTGGATAATATGTTTTAATTCGCTATAGACTATACTCAATGTAATTTTTTTTTAACTTTTGGACGTCTTATGTTTATTATACCTTTCAAGATTTTACCGTAAAACCCTAAAGATTCTAGGTTTTTTAGGCTTAAAGATACAGCAATATTTCTGTATTTATAATTTTTTTTTATTAAAAACTGCATGTAGGTTTTATAAATACGAGTTACTGTATTACTTACTCCTTTTAGGTTTTTAAAATACGAGTTACGCTAATATAGTAGTGGCAAAGCTAAATTATTACCTATTTATGTTCTCTCTAAGCATATAAGGTTTCGATGTTTTATATAGTTAAGAACGCAAACTTTTTTAAAGTGATCAAAATTTAGATTTTCTTCTAGATAAAAAAATTATAAATATTCTATTTTCTTTTGATCTATGAATTTTTCAGTAAAAGAAATAAATCTATTAATTATCTTAGTTTTATTCACTATTTTAAGGGAATCTTTATTACGTAATTTACCATTGATGGTTATTGATTTGGTGTACCCAACTCAAAAAGTGCAGTCGATCCTACATTTGAGAATTATAAAACCAGTATTTTATACATTACGACTCTTAGAATCTAATTTTTTAATAAATTAATTTCACAAAATTATAAATACCCCGCATGGTGTTTGTGCAAACCCTTCATTTATGGTGTTCTCGCGTTACAATACCGTAATTATAACAAGAAGCCATGGAATTTTTATTTAATGAAAAGTATTTATCTATAAGTAAATTTTAATCAAATTATAATATTCGATCTCTAAAATATATATTTTAAATGAAAATCGAGTTTTTACTTTTTATTTATATTGAATATTACAAGTATTTGTTATTATAATGCCAGCATTATAACTCAAGTCTATTGTTATACGTTCAAATCACTGATTAATGTATTTCCTAATATTCTAAAATGTCATTAAAACAAACTGATTAATAATTATTGCCAAGTATTTTGTATTCAAACATTCCTTTTTGGTTCTTGGCCATATTTGGTGCAAACAAACGGCCACAAAAACTGCGTAATTTAGATACGTGCAACGTGTCGCAAAAAGATATCCTGCGCACCAACGGAGAAAAGGCCTTTTTATAGACGCTCGACTTGTACTGCGTACATCACATTATCATTTGCGACACGATCGTACCCCACTAAAAAAAAAGCCTACTTCTCCCCATTAGCATACAACATACTCTCTCGCACACCCCACAACCCTCCAAAAACTCAAACCACAAAAAGCACCAACACTCAACCCCTCAACCCTCCACCCCCCCCAGGTAAAGATATCCGAGCACCGTCTGGACCGTTCTCTCGACGACGGCGTCACCACTCAGACGACGACCACCGCCAGCGGCGGCACCCAGGTCAACCGGGCCATCCAGCTCCTCGCTCAAAAGTACTGCGGCGAGTGCAAGATCTCGTTCGAGGAACTGAGCAAGATCATCCAGCGCGTGCTGGCCTGTAGGCGCGAGCTCGTCGCCTACGATCGCAATCAGCGCGGCCAGGGCACCTTTCAGTTCCAGCGCACGACCATCGTCACGGAGGGACCGGAGAAGGACACGAGCGCCTCGATACCGATGATCGGACGCTGCTACGGCTGCGCATCCTCGGCGACCGAGCACTGTCTGACCCTGCTGAGGGCCCTGGCGACGAATGGCGCGGCAAGGGAGGTACTGTGCAGACAGGGACTGATACAGGAACTGGTGGAGCACAATCTGAGGAGGGGCACGATTCAGGTGAGTTGGAGGAATTGTGTACGGGGATTGGGTGACGAAAGGATGGAAATGCAGTTACTCATTTACCGCTGAATATACTGCGGTAATGGGAAAAAGTGCTTTAAATACTTTTGTCAAGTAAAGGAAAGTACTTGGAGAAAGCACTTCCAGTAATATTCACAATATCGCGAAAAATTATACTGTATACTTGTAAAATGTATTCGAAGTATTTTTTCCAAATTTCTAGAAGTACTGTGGTAAATAGAGTACTTTAGTCCTCGCTAAAGTATTTTTAAATTTTGATAATTAACCAAAAGCAGACTAACGTAAAATTCGCGTGAAGAAGGGCTCTTTACCTAATAATTTCTATGTTTAATGCTTCTCGCTTTTAACTTTTTTAATGAAGAAAAAAAATCTTTCGCAAAACATGAATTTTTCTATTTCTTAGTGTTGCTATAAAATTGAGAGTAAGGTATTACTGGCTAAAATAGCCCTTCTTCACGCGATTTTCTTAGTTAACCCGTTCTTCAAACGTTTTCTCAGATAGTCTCTTCTTCTGTTCAACTGTCAACTTGTATAACTGTATCTTTCAAACCTCAGTTAAAACACTGGGGTGAATTCAGCCAGGTAAATTCTGGTACATACATAAAAAAAAGTAAAAAGTGATTTTTAAAATTTTTTAATTTTACTGTTCGCCCTAGCTTAGTTCAATTTTGATTAACACCCACCCATAATATCCATTTTTTCTTTGTATAATATTGCATTTTATCAATGAAAACCTATGACAATTTAGGCATCATACAAATACTATCTTGGAATTTTTCAAAGAAGCAATAGCTTTCTCCCAACAAGCATATTAGTGATTCGGTGTGAAGGACCACTGTAAGTCAATTGTATGATTCTGACAAAGTGTGCTAGCCACATTACGAATGAATTACTCATAAAATTTCACTCCAGAAAACACCCCAAGTTCTTGATATCTGTTTATTTTTTTCTAAAATATCAGCCGAATCCCAATTTACAATAATGTGATAACAATGTAACCCAGAATGTAGTGTAGTAATTAAGTGTTAAGTAAAAGTACGATTTTGCCTATCATTGATACAGGTGCAGGAGGAAGTGAGACAGCTGCTATGTCTGGTCACGCGAGACAATGCACAATCGACGAAGGAACTCTGCTCGCTGTTGACGAACCGGGTGACGATGACCCTGAAGGGAAGAGTCGTGACCTCGGATCTGTCTACCGCGGTGAGACACGAAATGGCTTTGCTTGGGGCGCTGATACAGAAGGAGGACACGTGCTGGGAGCAGAAGCTCAGGTGTGTAATGCAGCTGTTCTTGATGGCTTGCAAGGATTCAAAGAGCCCCGTTGTTATGGAGAGCATAATACTGCCGTGTCTGAAGATTCTGCAGAGTCTGCTCAAGCCCGAACAACCGATCTCAAAAAAAAACAAGGTGAGATTAATATTTTGTTCGTGTTTCTTTCGTGTTTTTTTAAAACCCTTACCAAAGCCGATATGATATAATATACATACGAGAATTTGAACAAAATAAAGTATATAGGGTTGTTTTCGAAAAAGCACATCTTTAAATTAAACGTGAAAGCTAATATCGAACTCGGAACAAATATTTGGTTACTTAGTGTCGTAAATATACAGATTGGTACATAAATGAAACTATTGGTTCATAAATTAATTTATTGGTACATAAATTAAACTATTGGTACACAAATTAAACTATTAATACATAAATTAAACTATTGGTGCATAGATTAAATTATTGGTACATAAATGAAACTATTGGTACATAAATTAAATTATTGGTACATAAATTAAACTATTTTTTAAACAGGATAAGACTATCGACTCCTTGGCCACAGTTCAGCCACCCGACGGAGTAAGCATTGATCTAGCGAAATGGCTCAACGGAGACACGAAACACTCATACGCCGAGTGGCTACAACGAATGCCCGGCAAGAAATCAGACTCGCAGCAGAACAAGCCCTTGAAGAAGGTAAGCAAAAAAATCCCAGCCGAAACTCAACAAAACTCCATCCAAATGCAACGCAATAAAAAACACAATCTTCTTCCAAAATCCCCCCCTCCAGGAGGAAGCTCGCATGCTCTACCTGAGCGAGAAGTACGGCCACCGCTGGTACTACCGCTGCATGCGCCTGCGGGGCATTCAGCCGCTCAAGCTCACCAACGGCTCCTGGCTCAAGGAGGTCATCTTCAATCCGAGCTCGCGCCTGGCGCGCCAGGTCGTCTGCAACATGGTGGAGAACCTGTGCCAGGGCACCGATCGCAAGAAAGAAGTCCTGCTGCTGCTCACCGGCTACCTGGACGAGCTGTGCATAGCGGGCGAGAGCAGCGCCGAGTATCTCTCGCTCTACCAGAGCCTGATCAGACACGCGCCCTGGAAGCAGTTCCTCGCCGTGAGGGGCGTGCTGAACATACTGGCGGATCTGCTGACGAAGGAGATCGCCGAGCTGCACAGGCTCGAGGAGACCACCCTGACGAGCGACTTGGCGCAGGGCTACTCGCTGAAGATGCTGACGGAATTGCTGGCGACTTTCCTGGAGCAGGAGAACATCAAGCAGCAGTACAAGGGTAGACTGGTGGGAGCGGTTCTCAACGGGTATCTGTCGCTGAGGAGGCTGGTCGTGCAGAGGACGAGGCTCATCGACGAGACGCAGGAGAAGCTGCTCGAGCTGTTGGAGGAAATGACTAGCGGTGAGTTTTAAGTCTTTTTGATAGGTAAAGCATGTAAGGATACAAAAATCACAACTTTGTTTCGTGTTTTTTATCGTATGTTATGTATATATGTAGATTATGTTTTTGACCTTTTCCTACGGATTTATCTTTTTATTTTTGTTATCTATAAGACGTTGATAAACATATAAAATATTTGAATAATTAAATTTTGAAAGTTTATAAAAAATTGTTTATTTTATGGTGATATGTACGTAATATTGTCATGAAGAGTATATAGTCTTGGCTTTTAATGTACAAAGAAATTTACTAATTAAATATTTTTGCAAATTTAAAACACTTCTAAGCTACATACTTAGGTTGCCTGTGAATTAACAACGAAGAAAACCGTGTTCTTCAAAGGGTTAATGGATGCGTGGAATTAAAGAATTAACTATATTAATTGGTATTTTATATTACTTTTATGCAGGCACCGAGGAAGAAACCAAAGCGTTCATGGCGGTTTGCGTGGAGACAGTGCAGAAGTACAGTCCCCAGGACATACGCACTCCCGTCTTCATCTTCGAAAGGCTGTGCTCGATCATTTATCCCGAAGAGAACGACGTGGGCGAGTTCTTCCTAACTCTCGAGAAGGATCCTCAGCAGGAAGACTTCCTGCAAGGTCGCATGTTGGGAAATCCCTACAGCAGCTTGGAGCCCGGTCTTGGCCCGCTCATGCGCGACGTCAAGAACAAGATCTGCCAGGACTGCGAATTGGTAGCCCTGCTGGAGGACGACAACGGCATGGAGCTGCTGGTCAACAACAAAATCATCAGTCTGGATCTTCCGGTGAAAGAGGTGTACAAGAAGATCTGGGTGCTGGAGGGCGGCGAGTGCGACGCTATGCGCGTCGTCTACAGGATGCGCGGCCTGCTAGGCGACGCGACCGAGGAGTTCGTCGAGACCCTGAACGCCAGCAGCGAGCAGGAGGTGAACAACGAGGAGGTGTACAAGATGGCGAACGTGCTGGCGGATTGTGGGGGCCTGCAGGTGATGCTCGAGCGTCTGGCCGCGATACAGGACGTGAACAGGGCCAAGCCTCTGCTGCAGGTGCTGCTGAAGCTCTTCAGGTTGTCGGTCAAGGTGAAGAAGAATCAAGAGGTTCTGAGTAGACCGGAGCTCGGAGCGGTCACGGTTTTGCTGGATGTGCTGCAGCGGTGTCTAGCTACCGACTCTGATAATTCGCAGTCGAAAGTTACTGAGCAACTACTCGATGTAAGTTTTTATTATGTTCTTATAGTCGTGTATAATGTTTTCATATAAATATCTATATCTTACCTCTATTATTACACTGTTTTACATATTTCTGATTTGTTCACTCGCAGTTATCATTTCCTATGTTTACTCGAAAACAGTCCACTAGTTAACTGGAAGTAACCTGTGTTTTTTTATTAATTAATGCTAAATTTTATTACCGATTTTGACGTTACGTTACGTTTTTCACAATCTTCTTTTTTCTTTCTTTTTTTTTGCACGATTTTAACTATCTAAGCCGGAAGTGGATCATGATAAGTTTGAATGATATCGGGAGTGAATCAAAAGTGACCGTAAATAACGCAGAACTGATAACTAACTTTAACCAGTTTAGTTATAGTGTACACATATTTTTTTCACTATATTAAACCCTATTTATCAATTAAGTCTAACTCTATTTTCATTTCACCTTTGACAAGGTTCAAAATTAGTTTCTAAATCTCAAAAGTATAAATAATTTAACAGTTTATAAGTTATAAATAAAGTAATACTCTAAAAAAAATTTTATTCTAAGTCTGCGATTATAGGAAATTTATAATCATCAACCCAAAAACCTATAATAACATTATACATCACACAGCTAATTATTATTTTAACTATTTTATTTTTGATTTTATTTTTGAGAAGATCCGTTTTACAAAAAATACATTCAAGATATGAACAAAAAGATTACAATAAGATTCTAATACTTGTCTTTTTGCAAAGCTTATGAAAATATTATGATTATGAAAATAAAATTATAAATAACGATTCTCAATCCAAAAATTTGTCAGCAAACGCACACAATTCAGTCAGTTCATTTAATCATTTCCCCCCTTAGATCATGGAAACGATTCTGGCGAACGCGGCGTCCCAGCCGCTCGACAAATTCGAGGAGTTCTCGCGCACCCTCGGCAGTCCCGAGCACGTCAAGGCCCTGCTCTCGTGCACCCAGTCGTCGGCCGTCCGCCAGAGCGCGAACGTCCTTCAGCACCTGGCCAGGGTCCTGGCCGCCCTGACCTACGGCAACCAGGAGAAGATGGAGCTACTCTGCGACCACTTCAAGCCCGTCCTCAACTTCTACAAGTTCGACTTCGAGCACACGCCCGAGGACGAGCAGAAGCTCGAGCTCTTCTGCGTGCTCACCCAGGGCATCGAGAGGAACGCCATCGGCAACACTCTCAAGGATCACATAATCGGCATGAACATCGTGAAGGATGCATTCGAGTACATAACGGTGAGGATGAATAATGGAGAGGTTTAGGATGTTTTTTAGGTCAGGAGTTTTGGAATGGTGTTTAATGGTTTTCGATTGCGTGTTTATAGGTTCACGCTCCTTGTGTGAAACCAACTCTGCTGAGAACGGATAGCGACGAGCTCAAGGATTTCATATCGAAACCAGCACTGAAGTACATTTTACGGTTTCTTACGGGGTTGGCTACAGATCACGAACCGACACAAGTGAGTTTCAAAATATTATTCAATATTATCATTAGATTTTTAAGGGGGCGTGTGTCAGTCTTACTCTTACCTACTACACTGTTTTATCGACTGAATAATAAATGATCGACTATATTTCTAAATATATACTAATGTAAGTAAAATTTAAATTCACTTATTCTTTGTATTAAAATAATGTAACACTGTGCAAAGTTTGAATCATATTTGAACTACACCTTTAAAAATAATTAAACTGAACTCTTGTCTTAATCTCAAGAGATTTAGTTCCCGACAATAAATACGCGCTTGACATATCGTAAAAATACCACGAGATTGAATTTTGCCTAAATACCAGTATTTTATTTTAACGTTAGCAGATCATTTCTATCTCAATCAGTAAAATTCAACGCGAAAAATTTGAACTTATAATAAATCTACATCTACTTACCACGAGTCATCCTTCCCCTTTCAGCTGGCGGCGTCGCAGTTCACCATCAGCATAATCCACCGACTGGAGCAGGTGTCGTCGAACGAGCACGTGGGCTCGCTGGCGGAGAACCTCCTCGAGGCCCTGTGCACGAACAAGAAGGTCGCCGAGCTGATCGAGGAGGCGCGCCAGCACACGCGCAGCGAGAAGAAGCGCCTGGCCATGGCGATGCGCGAGCGTCAGCTGGGCGCGCTGGGCATGCGAACCAACGACAAGGGACAGGTGACGGCCAGCGGCACGATACTACAGCAGATGGAGGACCTGGGCGACGAGACCGGTCTGGTGTGCGTCATCTGCCGGGAGGGCTACAAATTCAAGCCGAACATGGTGAGTTTATCATTTTCTAGTTGATCCTTTATCATTTTCTAGTTAAACCTTTATCATTTTCTAGTTGAAACTTTATCGTTTTCTAGTTGAACCTTTATCATTTTCTAGTTGAACCTTTATCATTTTCTAGATGAACTTTTATCATTTTCTAGTTGAACCTTTATCATTTTCTAGTTGATCCTTTATCATTTTCTAGTTGAATCCTCGTTGGAAAGAAATTTTCTTGATTTAGACAGATTTTCTTAACTTAAACAGAAACTCAAATTTTATTTTATTTATTTATTTAAACCAGGAAATAATTTACAGAGTAATTACATAGTATTTACATCCATAAAATCCTGCAGAGATACACGCCATTATCTGTTCGCAGGTCTGGTGTATATTAAAATGTATGTACGAAAAAACGGAAAAAACTTAAACTAAACTGAAAAGTAAACTTAAAAATATTATTCATAAAAATTTTATCTGTGATAACAATTTACCGCAGTGAAACTAATATTTATCAAATTTACACAAATGCACACTATATCAGCATTTAAAGATTTGATTTAATCCAATTCTTTATTTTATTTTTTTGAGATGATTTGTTAATATCTAAGATTTTTAGGTTGTTTGGTAGTATGTTAAAAATCGTAATGGCTTTTATGTAAATATATTTTTATTCCTAGTTATACTATTAGATGTGAGGTACTGGTTTTTAAGATCAGAATAATGCATCTATATAGATTCAAAAATAAATATTTTTTCGATATTCATCGGATGGTCCTGTATAAATAAATTGTTTTTATTTACAATTTTTAAGATTCTATTCTGTAGGTTTGGAGTATACTTCTATTATTTTTATAAATTTCCTTTTTCTTATTATTTTACACGCACTCTTATTTCTCTTTCCCCCATCCTCGGTAAGTGAAGTATTATCCTGTGTCCTTATATTCGACTAAATATTTGGTAACTACTACGAAATTTATTTGATTCAACCAAATACCTTTCTAAGTGCAATGAAGGAAGTAAGTGACCTGTAGCAAAGCGGAAGTTTATTGTTTTTTTTTTAATTACTTCTTACACATTTCTTCATGATCTATATAGATTATAGAAGACCACAAAAGGGCACGTAAGGTGATCAAAAGTGAATAAAAAAATTATAGAAAGTAAACTTGAACCGGTGATTACGTTTAAATTCGTTTTATATTCCAGGATATTTATTTCGACTTACGAACTATTTCTCATACGCATAATTTTTTATAAATTTATTTATATGATATATAATCTGATCGAGATCCATTACAAGTACATATTATACATTACTACTAACGAGATATCGTATATACCTATTATAACTAAAACTATACGATAGTAAAACGAATAAAACCCATCTAAACCCCCCTATAGGTCCTCGGCGTCTACACCTTCACCAAGCGCTGCAACGTCGAGGAGTTCGAGACTAAGCAGCGCAAGACCGTCGGCTACACCACGGTCTCGCACTTCAACGTCGTCCACGTGGACTGCCACATGTCGGCTGTGCGCCTGGCCCGGGCCCGCGACGAGTGGGAGAGCGCCGCCCTGCAGAACGCCAACACCAAGTGCAACGGCCTGCTGCCCCTCTGGGGTCCCCAGGTGCCCGAGTCAGCGTTCGCCAGCTGTCTCGCCCGGCACAACACCTATCTGCAGGAGTGCACCGGCCATCGGGACATCTCCTACTCCTCCACGGTCCACGATCTCAAGCTGCTGCTCCTGCGCTTCTCCCAGGAGAAGAGCTTCCACGACGATACCGGCGGCGGTGGGCCGCAGTCCAACATGCACATGATACCCTACCTCGTGCACATGGCCCTCTACGTCATCAATACGTGAGTAGTGTTCTTTGCTTGTGGATTGTGGGGAAAGTTTCGTTTTCGTGAAACAAGGAGAAATTTGTGGATTTTCGTTAAAAGTAGGCATTTGGAATTGGAATTACATTTGGGAGTTTGATTGAACTTTATAAATGAGTTCAATTTATCTGAATGTTTTATTTTCATATTTTATTTATTAATTTTTCTTATTATTTGAATAATTTGCGTGCTGTAAAAACAGTAAGATTGTTATTAAAAAGTAAAGCATGCTATTCTTCGTAAGATACACTTAATATGTTTTTGATTATTACAATTAAGTAAGAACATAAAGTGCTCTCTATAAATACGTTAAATATTCATATGCCCTGTCTGACAGACACGAAAATAGAGAATTGTTAATGTTTGCAATATTTAATTACATTCATATCATAATGGTAAAACTATATTGAGTATATAGAGTAGAGTATATTTTGCTTCATTTTTGAGTGGTAATAAAATTTTGTTTATATACAAGAACTAAAATATTATGTTGATAATATGCACATAATTTTATACGATTGTATTTGAGTACAGTAGTTTAAGTAGGCAACCTTTTAGTAATCAAAAATTTAAAGTACACTATTAAGGTCAACAATTATCGATTTGAAAGGCTTTCCAATGTAACTTTGAATTTTTGTAATTATTGCTTAAACTGCGTCCTTTGTCCATTGGTAAAATGGTCACTTCGGCATTATCCTGCTTCAACCGAAAAATTTAATATACGTGTTTAACAATTAGCACATTGATGAATTTTTAGTCGAATCACAAGTTTCTTAAAGTTCATGTAAATAATCCATATATTTTCGTATTAAATTTTTTATTAAAAGATATATTGAGTATATTATAATAAGTTTTTATAATTTTTTAAAGATAAATACCGAAGGACATAGTAATTGATTCAGTATACAGTAGCTGATTCTATTACCCTATACATCAATCACTGATGAATAAAATAGGATTCAAAATTTTTATAAAAATGTATTTATTCATCGCTGTAATACCTACTCTGAAAACAAAAAAGCCAAATTCATCGCATACACCTTTATCAGTGACAATCATCGTCAGCAATTTAAATACAAAGTAATCGTAAGTAAAGTCTCATCCATTATTCCATAATTCCACAGCACGAGGTCGGCGTCGCGCGAGGACAAGGCCCTGGCCACGTATCTCGAGTCGACCGCCAGTCCAGCCTGGTTGGACAGCTGCTACGAGGCCGAGGGTCCGCTGTACCAGTGCACCCTGTCCATACTCATCCTGACGCCGGCGCGCTGGACCCAGACGAAGCTCGCGCACCTGCGCCGGCTCCTGCTGCTCGCCCATCAGCGCTACGTGTCGCCCTCGGCCACCACCAAGAGCCTCTCCGACAACACGGTCAAGGACTACTCCGTCTACAAGAGCGTGCTCGTCTTCTTCGGCATCGTCGACAGCATCTACGCACATTTCTTCAAGGTGAGGGCGCGCACGTTTTTGTATTTTTTACTTTCAGTCTTATTTTTATTTTCGATAGCGGGAAAATTAATTTGCGAACGGAGAACAGCACTTGTTGCAATACTGCAAATCTAAGGGTGTTAAATCGGCTTCGCGCCATTTCATTTTTTGATCATTCAAAATAAAGACGTATCTTATCTTACTTTTATACACTTCTCCACGTATGATTTACATATATATGGATAAAGTTTCTATGTAAAAGTATACACGTAGACGTGGGTATAAATGGCGACAAGGATTTACACGCCTAAAATAACACTTGAATTTGCAGTGAAGTTGTATGAACAGAGTTTACAATATTTAGATTTTTTCACACTTTCTTTTGAACAGTTAAAATACTCGGTTAAAAACGAATTCATAATACGTTCGTTTTTTTGTTTGTTAAAATTTGTTTGTTAAAATTTGTTTGTTCATTTAAGGGGTACATACCCCCTTAACAACGTACGTTTTTAAAAGGTTAATAATCTGCAAGTATGTCAATTCTGATTTGAGGGTTACGTTTCCAGTTATATATTTTATGTGTGAAAAAATCAGAAAACATTAATTTGTAAACTATCTACGCCTATTTCGTTTCTTAAAGTAACATACAGTTTTGAGTTAATAACTTTTAACGTTTAATCGTGTTCTTTTATGTTTTTAGAAGGTCAATGTTTTGAGTGATGATCAGTGGCCAGCTGTTTTAGCGGAATATATTAGACATAATGATGAAGCTCTACTGAAAGCCTCCGAGAAAATACTCGCAGCTTATCGTGATGAGCTACTGCCTTGTGCAAGTTTTGAGGAGTTTTGCGATGTCGCAGGTTGGTACTCAAAATTATCATTCAACACTCTAGAAATATTTACTGTTCATCAAATATGTTACTTATGAAAATCTGTTTTTCTTTACAGAACTTCTTGGAGAAATTTCTAACCCCTCAACGTTTATAAGCGATCTTTTACAAAGTCTCGCCTAATCAAGTAATTGTTTTTTTATTTTGAGCCTTATAAGAAACTAACACAAGTGTACTTTTTTATCAATTCGCTTTCTTTTAATTATTATGTGATAAAAACCAAACATGTTTTACTTGTCGTTTAGGGGCATGTGAAACAAAAAGTGGATAACGTATTTGAAACAGAATTATTATTTTATAGCCTTGTATAAATTGTAGGAATTTTTTCGTTATAAATTGCGTGTGTTAAATCGCGTCTTCGTTTCGTTCATGTGCTTACATAATTAAACACAATCTGTAATATTACGAATTGTAATTTGAATGAAATACAACATACATCATACAAAATAATTAGTTTTTACATTTTTTGTTACGTTACTTCATTTCAGATGATGCTTTGTGATATATTTATTGTAATAACCTTTAAATTATGATCTATATTTAGGTGCAGTTATTGATGGGTTTCCGCAAGCAAGAATGTATTGCCTGATACCTTGTTGACAAAGATAATACTCTTTTATCTGTAGTACTAATGTTTCATCTAAAATCTTCAATATTTCTAAGAAAGATTTAAGATCTTTTTCGTGATTGCCAGCTTCTAGGATACACAAGATTTTTTTGTCTTTTCGAGAATTCTGCGCGATTAACTTGAAATTATTGGATAGGAGGCAGGTTAAAATCAGACACCTTCTATACTTATACACGGGATATGTCTGGTTTTATCCCCCACCCTTACAATGGACCCTAAGTCTTTTTTTGGCATTATTAAATCTGAGAGAAATAAAATAAATCATTTATCATTGTACTTTAAGTGAAATTGAAGTAATTGAATATGATGCAGGATAGCATCTACCACTTAAGTTTCTCCTTCCGAAAGTGCTTTTTCTGCAGCGTCTGGTGTTTTCACACAGTCCGGAAAATACGTACGAGGACGTTTTTAAGACTCTCAGTAGCCAGGCTGATATATATGAATTAAATAAATTCTGCTATATAACTGAATTAAATAGTAGTGATAATAATAAAATAATTTTTTTTTCTTCGAGGGGAGTAGGAAATGCCACCTAAGGCACACCCGACTGGGTTCGCACAGCCGGGTAGTGTAGGGCTGGTTGGGGATGCATCCGCCGTGTGTATAATATAGGATGAAAAATAAAATAAACAAAATCGCGGAAAAACTACACAGCCGTTGCATCGCAAACCGACTCACTAAAACCTACCACACAGAGAGAATTTTCTAATAAAAATTATAACGAAAATCAGGGTAAAAATTACCGTAAATAACTATAAAGCTGGGACACTCCTACTTTCTGGCACTTTTTACTGATATTTTACTATATAAATTACCTCATTGACTACAAATTTTACTGCACAGACTATAAATTTTACCGCACTGAATGGTAAAATTTGCCTGATTTGAGAAAAAGAAGACAGCTGATAAAGAAAACAACTGAGCGTGTACACATTTTAGGTGAACTCAAATATAAATGTGTATAATGTACTTATTTAAGTATTAATGATACTGCTACAACAATTGGAAGAAAATCCAGATTTTTAAAAACTATTTCGTACAAATTTTACCACAAATTTTGGTTTTCTATAAGATTTGTACAGGGAACTTTTACTCTACGGCAGGCAAATTTTACCCTTCAGTACGGTAAAATTTATCGTAAATATTTACCCTCCCCGTACGATTGAGGTGTGTGCAGAAGTACCCATGGTCACTCAGGAATTGGGTCAAGTAGTAATTTACCTCCCCATGGTCTCTGTTAATCCAAGGGGCCAGCTGGTCTATCAGCCTTGCTGTCCATTTACCCTTAGTTGTGGTTGTCCAGGATCGTTGCCATGTGTCCATGGTGCGTTCCCGTTCCTCTTTATAGAATGTTGTTCTGTCCTCTCCTGTTTTCTTCCGTTCGTAGATTCGCTAGCGCTCCGTCGCGTGTAGGTCGATCGGGGTGATTCCCGCAATAACAAGCACTGCGGGTCTCGAAACCGTGCGATAGGCACTGGTGACTCTAAGAGCTCCTCTACGCTGAACGGAAGTAACTACAAATAACTGAATTAAATAGTAGTAATAATAATAATAATAAAATAATTATAATAACAATAATAATAATAATATAATTATATATTAGGTAAAAGTCTTCGCTACTTATTTTTTTCGATAAAAATATAAATATTTTCATAGATATTATTAAATAAATGATTTCGCAAAAAGTACCGAACCGCGTCAAATTCAGTATTAATTTTTTTTCATAATTAATATTATAAATTTATTAAAATTTAATTTAAAAAATTTCAAGATGGGGTAAATAAATATATTCAAATTAACTGTTAACAATAAATATTTATTATTTTTTCATAAAACAAAATATCTTATTTATATAAGGTTCTATTCAAACAATGTATAATGGTTGACATTGATTATTAATTAAGTAATGAATTTTGGTTAAATAATAATTTGTTTATACGATTTGTAATTTCCTTAATTTATTTTTTATGTTTTTTGGAGTATATTTTTTTTTATGCGGGGGGCTCCGCCCCCCCCCCCGAACCCCCCACCCCCGCCGTTTCCCCGCCCCCGCACCTTAATTTATTTTTACCCTCCCCTATGTCGATGGCGGGTTTATGTCACTCGTGCTACAAAATAGTATACGATATTCGTGACCTAAGTGGCCCATAATTGCACGGCGCGTAGTTAGCGCCCGAGCGTAGCACATGTATCGTAATATACTATAATAAAATTGTGGCCACATGTATCGTAATATACTATAATAAAATTGTAGCCACATGTATCGTAAGATACTATAATAAAATTGTGGCCACATGTATCGTAATATACTATAATAAAAAGAATGCGAGAGATGGAAAAAACAAAAGACAACAAGCAAAAATGCTTAGCCTCAATAACATATAGAAGTGACGCTTGCACATTATATTAGCATACTAGGGAATAAGCTAAACGAGTCTTTCGACAGCAAAAACTAAAATAGGAAAATAATAAGGTTTCGGCTATACAGGAATACAGTAACACAAATAATATTCGCGAAGTGTACGCAGGCATAAATTTGATAAGGAAAATATCCTAAAAACATCATTGATTTTTTAAGGGACGAACAATTAGGGAACCTAATAACCTAATAGAGCGGGAGAGGAGGAGCCAAGAAGGGGATCTAAAGGGGACGAGAGGGGGGATGAAAAGGAGCTTCATACAATCAATATCACGTGTTAAAATTAACTTTTGAAGTTATTTTGAGGAAATAGACTAAGAGCGGGGATGCGGGGGGAGGAAAAGGGCCTGAGTAGTAAATTGTAACTTTTATAATTTTTATTTATATATTGTGTTAACAAGACTATGGACAACACAGTCCCATCAACCAGTAATGGTAACTATGGTGATGATGTGAACATGATCACAACGGATATAGGAATATGATATCTGCAGTCATTTAATCACAGCTAATAATAATAATAATAATAATAATAATAATAATAATAATAATAATAATAATAATAATAATAATAATAATAATAATAATAATAATAATAATAATAATAATAATAATAATAATAATAATAATAATAATAATAATAATAATAATAATAATAATAATAATAATAATTTTTTTTTTTTTTTTTGTAGGGAGGGGGAAATCTTTGATAGACCTCAGGGGGCCGACCCCCCGGTGTGTGAGACTCTCCATTGTTGGCATACCCACTAAAACCCACCCCCTTAGTGCAGACCCGCCGACTGCGCTCCGCGGCCTACAGCCGCAGACCGGAGTCGACGGGAGTCCACCGAGGGGACCTCCTCTCTGACTGGCCATTACATCCACCCCGGAACCGCCGTGAGGCATTACTTCGGGGTGGAGCCAGTTTTTTTTGCTACGTGGCACCTCGTTATTGCTGGAGATCCTCCCGCTTCGACATTAAGATGTTTTGTACGAAGTGGGCGATCCTCCTCCAGCTGCGCGCGTCATTTAGCATGACGTTGACTATGTTATCGGGAGTTATACGTCCCATCTCTTCTTCCAGAGCAGTCCTAGTGTCCCTCCATCGCTCGCATTCGAAGAACGTGTGGAGGACATCGTCTTGTGGGGATCTGCAGTAGAGGCACTGTGGGTCCGCCGCCTTCCCCATCCTGTGTAGGTACGTACGGAAGTATCCGTGTCCAGTCAGCATCTGCGTTAGGTAAAAATTTACGTCCCCGTGTTTACGACTGATCCACGGCGCTACCTGGCTTATAAGCCTGGCTGTCCACCTTCCGTACTTTTCGCTCTCCCATTGTGTCTGCCAGGAGAGCAGTGATTGCTCCCTGGCGACTTCTCTGGCTGTTCTTCTTCCAAGGGTTTCTTTCTTCTGGTGGACGAATTGTCGCTCCCGGGCTAGTAGGTGGATGGGTATTACCCCGGCAACCACTAATGCCGCAGGTTCAGAGACCGTGCGATACGAACTCACTACGCGAAGCGCGCATCTCCGTTGCACTGCCGCTAGGCGTTTACGATACTTTTCGTAACGCATGGCATCAGCCCAGACCTCAGCACCGTAGAGCATTATGGACTCTGCGGTTCGTAGCAGTAGCCGCCTGATACATGGACGAGGCCCGCCGATATTGGCCATCACCCTGCTCAGTGAGGCCACTATCACGGCCGCCTTGTCTGCTCCCTTTCTAATTTGTTCCCAGAAGGTGAGCTTCGTATCTAGCATCACCCCCAGGTATTTCACAACTGCCTTGGTCTGTAGTGCCATCCCCCGTATCAGTACCGGTTGTATTCTGGGGACACGCTGCTTCGTGAGGAGCACGATCTCCGTCTTTGCCTCCGCCAGTTCCAGCCCGTGATCGCTCATCCATCGGCGAATTCGGCGCATTGCCTGTTCGAGTCGCATCCTCGCTATCATCATGCATCTCGCGATGATAATGAGCGCTACGTCATCTGCATACCCGATCAGGAAACAGCCCTCAGGCATCTCCATTCGAAGGATTCCGTCGTAGAAGATGTTCCATATATCGGATCCCAGAATGGAGCCCTGAGCGGCACCGGACGTGAGCTCCCGCCTCCGTGGGCAATCCTCCGTGTCGTACAAGATGTAGCGGTCCTTCAGATAGTTTCCGATAATCCGGAGGAGGTGCACGGGCACCTTGAAGTCCCGCTCCATCGCCTGCAGTGCATCCTTCCACCTCACCGAGTTGAAAGCATTTTTAACATCAAGTGTGGCCATTAGACACATTGGACGCGAAAAGTGGTTTCCGCGTTCCGTGCTTCTGGCCGCCTTAACTACCTCCTGGATAGCATCTATGGTCGATCTGCCTCTCCGAAAGCTGTATTGCCTCTCAGAGAGATCGCCAGCTGTTCTTAATGCTGCGTGTAACCGAGGTCTAATCAGCTTCTCCAGGAGTTTCCCGGCAGTTTCCAACATGCAGAGAGGTCTGTACGACGACGGCTCGTTGGTTGGCCCATTACCCTTGCTTATCAGCACAAGTCTCGCCTCCTTCCATCGGGAATAGAAAACTCCCGCCTGGAGACAAGAGTTGTACATGGCAAGCAATAGTTCGGGTTGACTCCGTGCCACTGCTTTCAGTACTTCCGCTGGAAGGGTGTCTGGCCCTGGGGCTTTCTTTTTCTTTAGGCTGCGTACGGCCATATTCAGTTCTGCCCTTGTAAATGGTGGGGCCTCAGGGCCTTCTGACATCAAGGGGGTATCCGTGCGTTTCGGATGTGTGGGAAATAGGGCACTTACGATGTTGTCCATCGTCGCTGCGCTCATGGAACAGTCATTTTTAAACGCTCTCAATTTGCGAGCGACGATCTTATACCCCAGCCCCCATGGATCGTTGTTCAAATCCTCCCCCAATTTCCTCCAGCAGTTGTACTTGCTAGCTTTAATGGCTCGGCTGAGAGCTCTCTTCGCCGTTTGATGCTCTGCGATCTTAAGAGCAACATCGCGGTCACCCCTTTTGGCTCTTTGTGCTACGCGCCTTAGTCGTAAGCACTGTCGCCGCAGCTCCGCGATTTCGTTCGTCCACCAGTAAGCAGGACGCCTTCCACTCCGCGCTCGCTTCTTTGGAATCGCCTCTTTGCAGGCACGATTGATAATGCGCATGGTAGTGTTTGCCATTATCTCTGCCCGTTCGGATGGCGTCGCATCGACCGGGAATAATAATAATAATACTAATAATAATAATAATAATAATGTAAGACCTAGTAGATTTTTTCATGCAACGACCCTGTTCCAATAGCTTTAAAACTACAGTCCCGGTTGTAAAAGATATATAAAAACCGATAAGACCGGGTGCATTCTATAAGGTTTTTGCACCGTTTATCTTATAAATTTATCAGTAATTATCAACCTTTTGCAGCCGGGGTGGCCAGGGTGGCATTCTTTCCTTTGGAAAATGACAGTTTCTTATAAACCACCCATGTATTTTTTTTATTTTGCTCCTCATCAACAAAGAATAAAATAACAGATTAAAACATTTTATAAGAAATTATTTATTCAACGATGTAATAACATACATACTCTAAAAAGAAAAAGTAGAATTCATTGCATAAATCTTTGTCAACTACAATAATTATCAACAGCAATTGAAAAGTTAAAGTATAAGTCTATATTCGTTGGTATTATACGTGTTCAGTCAACAGAGAGCTGAAATCAACTGTACGGTTAGAGTGACAGCATTTTTTATATAGATATGTAACCTTCGACCTTTACAAACCTATGTGTAAAATTGCAGGGTCGATTGTCCATTTGGTTAGCGAGAAATCAGATAAACAATATTTTTCGTTTATAAGCATGTACAATGCTTGTGTGGGCATATAGTACTTTGTTTGCATACGTGATCGAGTTCGGAGCACAAAATATAGCACTGCTGCTTGCTTGTGCGCGGCGTTTGCCCCTCTTGCTTACCTAAATACGCGGACAAGGCTTGTGCAGGCTTATAAGCGAAAAATATTGTTTATCTAATCTCTCGCTAATCACATGGACAATCGACCCTTCAATTTTACATAGAGGTTTGTGAGGGTCGAAGGTTACACATATAAAAAATGCCACCACTCTAACCGTAGAGTCGATTTCGGCTCTTTCTTGACTGGACTATACAAAGTATATTTCTCATGTGTCACCCCGTAGCGTTCGTTATACGGAGCACGAGATCGGTATCGATTTCTCTAAGCTTACGGTGCTATATACATAACGCTTTAAAGTGAGCAACGTTCACCCGATTGGTTGATTCTACTCGGTTCTGACAGAATCAGCCAATAGAGAGAATGCTGCTCATTTCAGAATTTGCGCTATTTATATAGCACTGTAAGCTTAGACAATCCCACCCCTGGTTGAACAGCTGCTAAGAGTCCGAGGGCCCGCTCTTATCAGTGCACCCTGTTCAAATTGATCTTGACGCCGGCTCACTAGAATCAGCCCAAGTTCGCGCATCTGCACCGGCTGCTGCTGCTCGCCCATCAGCATAGCATGTAGCCTTCGGCCACCGCCAAGAGTCTGCCCGACACCACCGTCAAGGAATACTTCGTCGATAAGGAGCACGCTCATTTAATTTAATTCTCGATAAAGGGAAAATTAATTTGCGAAAAAAACATACGAATTTGTTTTGTACTTTTTGGGCGCAAGATATACGAGTAGAAGCGATAAGTTCTTATATAGTAAAGTCATATAGTAAGTGCTTCAAAAAGTTAAGGTTAGCCTAGCATAGACTTCCTTTATGTGTTATTTAACTACATGGTGCCGTAGCGTACGCCTTGGTGTCGATATTTTGGGATTAGTAGGCCTTGGAATTTTTAAGCAGCAACCGCCTTTTTTATTGGCGTCGATTATACAGTATTCTATAATCTTTTATGCAAAATTGTTCGCAATGTAAAACATAATGACATTTATCTTACTTATTGCAAATTTTACGTCCGCACGTTAAGTCAAAAAACACGATTAAACACGAATTCGATTTCTGGTTTGTTAATTTAACCCTGTATAAAAGTTTTTCAGTTTATCACGTGAAAATTCAAAAAATCGAAAAAAGTGAATGTTTTACTAGTGCATAGGATACCTTAAAGGGTTCGTTTCTTAAATAAATATGGCACCGAGCACTCGCCCTCTGGCGGATTAGAGCTAATCCAGACGGGGCCCGGAAATTCTCAAACGTGATTGGTTGAGACGTCAACATGTCGCAGATAAGCCCGAAATTATGTGTACTATATATAGTGACACGCCCCCGTGTCAGATCCCAATATTCTCTCCGTGCAAAGCTGGTGGAGCCATCTGGATCGTCATGTGTTTTCCGAGAGCTACGGCTCTCTTTAGCCACCGTGATAATTCGGTCGTTCTTTTTATTGCCATCCTAACATACTATCAGAGCAAAATTCTCAAGAGCTACGGCTTTTTTTCGCCTACAATGCGCGCTTCGTTCGATGTTCTTATCCCCTCCAAGCTGGAGGCATGGAGCGAATATATTTTAATATGTTTCTTTTGTATTTTGAGCATTATAAAAAACTAACAAAAGTGTACTTTTTTATAAATTCGCTTTCTTTTAATTATTAGGTGATCAAAACCAAACATGTTTCGCGTATCATTTAGAAGCACGTTAAATAAAAAGTGGATCACGTATTTGAAAAATAATTAATATTTAATAGCCTTGTATAAATTGTAGGAATTTTTTCGTTATAAATTGCGTGTGTTATTACATCGCGTCACCGTTTCGTTTATATGCTTATATAATGAATGAAACACATCATAAAAAATAATTAATGTCGACATTTTCTGCTACATAATTTCGGTATTTTGTGATACATTTTTCGTTATAACCGTTAAATTATGATCTGTATTTAGGTGTGATTATTGATGAGTTTCCGCAGGCAAGCATGCATTGCCTGACACCTTGTTGACAAAGGTGATAGTCTTTTATCGGCAGTGCTAATGTTTCGTCGAGAATCTTCAATATTTCTAAGAAAGATTTGAGAGCTTCTTCGTGATTGCCAGCTTCTAGATGTTTCGATGCCGTTTTGTAAAGCATATCCGTGTCTTGCAAAGCTTTCAGACCTTTGAAAAGATTTGTACTGTTGCCGCACTTCGAACAAGGAATCATAAACATTTCTGAGTTAACGTTCACAGACAAAATGTTACCGCAGGATGGTCCCGTATCACATTTAAACCTGTTGAACATTTAAATTATTTACAATGTGTTGTTCACAATGGTAATTATTTAAAAATCATTCACGTACTTCTAATATTCAAAGAGTATAGTTATTTTAAAACATTTTTAGTAAATACTTAAACATACCTTAAAATATTTTGATCAATATCTTTCAAAAGAGGCCAGTGATTCTTGCAAGCCTCGCAATCACAGTCGAACCAATACTGAAGACGTAGCTGTCGTTTTCTGTCGTTCTCTTCAGTTTCTGTGAATATTGGGCCGTAATTTTCGGAAATCTCGGCACCGGCAGAAATCGTTCTTATGGCTCGTACAACCATCGTATTACCTACAAAATACCTGATGATTCGTTTGAGTTATTTGGTTAGGTATATTTTTAATTTAATTAATATTATGATGCTTTATATTATTTATCGCACCTTGCTACACCAGGATTACAGGAATGATTGAAAAGTGCGATTGTTGGGTAAACTCCACCACCAATGAATAAACTTTTTCCCTTCGATAAATTGAGTTTCCCTTTAGACCTTACGAACTCTGATATCTAAGTACCGTTTACATAAGAAATAAAAAAAATATGATTTCAGTAAATATAGAAAGTTATTTAAGGTGTAAATCATTTATCACTGTACCTCATGAGAGTTAAATTGAAGTAATTGAATATGATGCAGGATAGCATCTGCCACTAAAATTTCGCCTTCGGAAAGTGCTATTTCCGCTGCGTCTGGTGTTTTCACACTATCTGGAAAATATGAGGACGTTTTTAAGACTCTCAGCAACCAGGCTGCCATATATGCTCTGTGAAATAGATCCTCAGCTGTTCTTTCGTCCTCGTGCGTAACTACGAAACAAATTGATTAATTATTATAATACTGCTGTTTGTATATTAAAAAGTTTTTGTTAAGAAGTTTCAAGGGTTACAAAATGACCAATTTATTTTCATTTTTCTTTCTATTTTGTTAAAACTTGTTAATGTCAATCATTGTACCTCATGCACATAATAGTACATTACGATACGTGTGACCTACGGGTGCTGAACGCCATGCTATGAAGGACGACTTCTCACACGAGTATCGTATACTATTTTATAGCACTGCTTGTCTAAATCCGCTGTCACGCCTAGCCGTGCCTTAAGCAGTCTAGTATTGCACAGTGAGATTAGCGTCAAGCGTAGCGAGGGCGATAAGGATGGTGCAATAATGGACTACTTAAGTCACGGATAGTTGTGACTTAAGTGCAGATTTAGGCCACACAGTGCTATAATAGTCCAGTACGATACGTGCGACTTAAGTGGCTCATTATTGCTCAGCGGCAGGTTAGCGCCCGAGCGTAGCGAGGGCGATATTTGCGCCGTGCAATGGGTCACTTAAGTCACTAGTATCGTATACTATTTTATAGCACTGCTTGCCTAAATCCGCTGTCACGCATATTCGAGCGTAGCGAGGGCTATAAGCACGGTACAATAATGGACTACTTAAGTCACGGATTGGCGTGACTTAAGTGCGGATTTAGGCCACCCAATGGTATAAAAAAAATTTTTAATCAACAATTGTTATGTTGCAAACACGATTATTGTCAATTGAAAAAAAAACATTAAAAATTCTGATACTGTTTTGTTTTAAATCAAATTTTAATAATCGAAGCCCTATTTTGTTCTCTAAATGTTGTTTGATAGATCGACAGAAAGAAAATTTCAAAATAAATTATAGGTGCTACGGAAAAGCTAATTGTTTAACTAGATTACGTGTTTAGTTATAAACAATAAGCTATTCTGTAGCACTCATGAATTATTTTAAAATTTTCTTTCGGTCGAACTGTCAAACAACATTCAAAGAAAAAATTAAAACCGCGATCATTAAAAATGGATGAAAAACAAAAAGTTTCTGCATTTTTAATGATTTTTTTTTTGAATTGACAATAATTGTGTTTGCAACATCACAATTGTTGATTAAAATTTATTTTTATATACATAAGGTACTAGTATAAAATATATAATGATTGACACAACAAGTTTTAACAAAAAAGATAGTAAAATTAAAATAAATTGATCGTTTTTGTAACCCCTGAACCTCCTTAAGATAATATTTTCGAGAGCTTACTACTTTGTGCGAAAAGAAAATTGTTTGACTTTTCAATTATAATAAATTGTTCATTCAGAAGTATATCTTTTTGCGACAATACGAATCTTTTGGTCAAGGTTTTTAGTACCACCAAGTAAGGAAGTAAGTAAGAAAATCAACATGACAACATCGAAAATTATTCAACGTTACAAAGCTTTCTCTTTGAGAAAACAAAAAGGGGTAAGTCAATAAGGGCGGTTATTGATCCCATTGTAAATGAACCAATCTTTACTGAAATATCACCTATGATGATTATTCTATAAAAAGATATAATTTTGATTTGAACGGAATTCGTTTGAGCGATACAAAACTTGACTAGTGAATTATTTAAACCCCAAAAGAACTACTACTTCACCCGCTGATAAATATATGTTAGAAAATAAAAAATAACATAAAAAAAATGTATTTTTGATCAACATTCGTGTACTTATACGATAAAGCGTTTGAACCGACATTTATTTTTTTTGTATTCTGAACAGACAATTAAATTTAAAAAAGTTACAACTTATTTAAAGTTCGTTGATTGAAATCTCATCGTTAAATGATCAAACGTTGCCGGCTAAAGTGATGTCACGTTGTTTTCAAAATTTTACTTAGATCTTTTTAAGATTTAAAGGTATTGTTCGAAAAATTCTGAAAGTTTACAAAGAAACTAACTAAGGGGGGTGCAGGTAATGTGGCGACCTTAAGGAACTTGCGATTCCCAGTAGATATGTACCGGGTATTGGAGCTTCGGAAACTGTTGAGACATGTTATTTGAACCTTTAACTCTAATACCTCATGAGTGTTTTTGAAAAAAAATTTACTCTCAGAATTTGAATTAAAGAAGTAGTTAAAAATTGGCCACTTTACCAACAGTGTTGGTAAAGTGGCCATCTATCAGTTCTTATGGTAAAGTCATATAGTAAGTGCTTCAAAAAGTTAAGGTTAGCCATAGCAGAGACTTCCTTTATGTGTTATTTAACTACATGGTGCCGTAGCGTACGCCTTGGTGTCGATATTTTGGGATTAGTAGGCCTTGGAATTTTGAAGCAGCAACCACCTTTTTTATTGGGGTCGATTGCCCTTTGTGTGTGTTCTTGAGTGGTTTCTTTACATGCATGCACTGCTAATAAATCAGAGCTTTGATGCTTTCACGCGTAAACATGACACTATATATCTTATGATTAGAGGCCGCTGGCAACGGTGTCACCATGTAGGTGGCCACATTATTGCATTCATCTTATATCACGCACTATACAAATACACTGTCAATGGAATATCGGTATTCTCTCCTATTCTATATTTATCCCCAAATGACAATTGATATAAAGAAAAGTCCTTTTCCAACAAAAACGTTTCTTCTCTGATTACACCCGATCCCAAAACCATCACCACCTACCCAACTTGCAGAAAGCCTTGTAATCCTTGCCGACGTAGGGCTTGCCCTTGGATATCTCCAGTTGGTCAGCCTCCGTCCTCTTCACCTCGGTCTTGAGCTTGATGAACTCGGCGTAGGGCCGCTGCATGATGGTGCGCAACGCCAGCATGCACGTCACCGATGCGTGCGAGCACCAGAGCGAGCCCAGCATGTCGCACTCAACCATGTGAGCCCGCTCGTCCAGGTCCCGGCAGCTGGGACTGCAGTAGGCCACCGAGCTGCACTGGTAGCAACTCGCCGGATAGGGCGCGACTATGCGCATCGAGCAGCGGTGACAGTGCGTCAGCCTGCGAATAGCGTTGGAAAGAGCGACTGAGTTGATTTTGGTTATTTTTTGGGGAATTACAGGGAGGCTGGGGGAGCCGAGCGAAGCCAACTGACTAAGAGTTTCTGTGAACGGGTATGATGATGTGTACATGTACGTGATAGTATTTTTGAAAACCTCAAATGAAATTCTGTCGAGACTTCAAAATACCTTTGCACCCTATTTGCGTAGTACAAAATGTAACTTCGACGGACCTTACGAAGACTAGCACATTTCAAACTCCCACACAGACTAGCACATTTGGAAATCACCCACGAAGACTAGCACTTTTCACCCGTATCTCACGAAGACTAGTACATTTCGCAATTTTCCCACAAAGACTAGCACTTTTCGTATAGAATATGTAAATTAAAATTGAACTGATAAACTCTCGGCGAATCGGGTCGATTCTTTTTTTTTATCGGATTCGGGTCGGGTACTAGACTCTTTCAGTACTCAAAAAATTATCGTTTTACCCGAGAAAATCAGATACCAGAATAAATAAAAGTAGCCCGAAATAGACAGACGTCGGAAAATCTACAAATGTGCTAATCTTCGTGGGAAAATCGCCAAATGTGCTAGTTTTCGTGGTGAAAATCCACATATGTTTCTCTTTGTGAGAAACCCAACAATCGTGCTAGTCTTCGGAAGGGCCATCGATATGACCTTTAAGGACTTCAATAATGTAGTCTGCTTCTTATAAACCTAATTACAATAAAAATATAATCCTATACTTTAACATACCGATATTCTCCTAAAAGGGAAGAACAATGTGGTTTCTCCACAGCGAGTATCTC
Organism: Gastracanthus pulcherrimus; assembly: GCA_949152435.1. Classification (NCBI taxonomy): domain Eukaryota; kingdom Metazoa; phylum Arthropoda; class Insecta; order Hymenoptera; family Pteromalidae; genus Gastracanthus; species Gastracanthus pulcherrimus. Next base: position 20,888,464 of record OX424573.1, read on the forward strand.
TCCCGGTTGTATATCCTTCGTCGCAACTGCGTATCGCCCTCTATCGCCACCCGCGTCTTTGATTTCCACAGCTTTGCTGCATGCTGGGTACAATAGATTGCAATCCTTGATCCTTGGCGTCATATCCTTCTCCTTCAATCTTGAAATTAAAAATTTAAAATTGTATTTAAACTACAGAATCAATTACAAAAAAAAAACGTTTTCTCAAGTATTAGCAATAGCAGATTAAATATAAGTAGTTCTGAAGGCTTAAACTTGCGAAGGCCATTTTTTTTGTCGCAAACATGAATGAATTTAGTTAACCCTTAAACTCGATCCTTTCATTTATAGTAATATATCAAGGAATTGTCACCCACCGGAACACGTAGTTTGATGAGGCTTTCGAAAATGTTTTCTGGTACATAAAAACTAACTCTAGTACTGCAGTTTGATCTCATAGGATTATCATCTCCCCTTCTTTCCAAGATATGACCTATTTTACTCCAAATTTGCATTATTGTAGCGAAAAATGACACCTCTTATTCCAATCATAACTCTACATGTATCTATTAATGATCAAAGATAGTGACAAAAATACATATGCTCGGAGTCGGAGTTTTTCGTCAGGAAAAGAATAGTTTTTGCTCGGAGTTGGAGAAATAATTTTTTTTAAGGTTTATAGGTATTTTGCCCTCTTAAAGTATATTCCCATTTTTAAACGATATTTTGTACCCTTCGAATCATCGCAAATGATAAATCTGCTTTCAACCAGCATGTTCTAATCACATTAACCAACGAAAGAAGTGACTTAAAAAGACACACCCTATCGCGTTCCCCTCGATCCAATAATCTCACCTGTTGTTCTCCATCTCGATGAGCTTCTCCTTGCTGACGCCCTGCTTGTTGTTCATCTGCTGGCCCTTGTCCATCACGGCGAGCATCACCAGCATGTCCGACTCGCACTTCTTCTTCTTCTCGGCCGGCATCTTCGCGTCGTCGAGCGCCTGGATCGCGCTCTTGAACGCCTCCATGGCCTTGGTGTGGCTCTGCAGGGCGAGCAGGCAGCGCGCTCGGCGCTCGGCCACCTTGTAGGTGAGGTGCTTGGGGTAGCCGACCTTCAGGGCCTCGTCGCAGTCGCGCAGCGCGAGATCGAACTTCTCCAGGTGGTAGAAGGCCGCAGAGCGATTGGCCAGGATTATGCCCAACTCTGTGTATGAGAGGTGTTTTGAAAGGCTTTAGCGGGGTGTGAGTAAGAGATTTTGTTCGAGATGGAACGTTTTTTGTAGATTCCAGCAAGTGATTGAAATATTACTATTTTTTAAATTATTGCTTAACTCTTTGAGACATATAGTGTATCATATTTGATACACCTTTTCTACAACGGATTTTCATGATTTAATTACACTGATGTTTTACCATTTTAGCCTAAATGTTTTCAAGTGGAAAGATGGCTTAAGGATAAATGAACGTAAGAATAAGTCGGACAAATAAATTTTAGTACCAATAGAATTATGAATGAACAAAACTTAAAAAATAACATTTTTTCAAGAAAAATGTAATTGCTTCAAAATTATGAAATATTTTGCTGACAGTTCACATACAGGAGTTCTAGAGATCACTGTTTACGAATCCGATGTCAAAATTATAATGTACAAAATAGCCGATTTAATATAGCGGAAGAAAATTTATTTATCCGCCATATTGTGACGATATATCGAGTCTTGCCCTTTGGGACGAAATATCGAGAATCTAGTCTGTATTGTATATATGTACCATGAATTATTTTTTAAGAATTTTATACCATTTTATAAATCCCGTTAATATTACTAGACACAAAGTTTATTAATAACATATTCAAGTATTAATTGCAGTGAAGAAATTCATTAAATTTGACTCTTTTATATCACTAATATTAAAATATTTGCAACAATTTGTAAAAAATTTAAATTGGACTTATTTTGTTATGGTTTCGAACACCTAAAATATCAGTATAGAATAGGGGTTATTCGAATCATTTTTGCTGATAAATTTCTTATATTTTATGAGACCCAAGAAATAAATTAATAATTAATTAACTTAAAATAGAGATGAAGTTATGTTACATTATGTGTAATACCACATAAAAGTCTTCAAATTTCTATTAGTTTAAAAATTATCCCAATTGACCTTCAGAATGGAAGGGAAACTAATTTTCTTACATTGTTAGTACTAAACCCGTTAAATTTCGTAATGTTTTATATCTATTTCTATTTGATTCTGATTCTGTCTTTGTTTTATGAATTTTGATGCAATCAAGAAAAGGTATTATTTATATGCTTTATAATATGAATATATTTTTAGAACGCGTAAGAATAATAACTGCATTTAAATAGATGATGTCAGAATCTACAAGACAACACTTCTGTAAGTTGTTATTTTTCCATGTGTATTAGTACATAATTAATCAATTTCATAGTGTATTATCAATATAATATACTAATCGCTAATGTCCCATCTCTATTGGGACTTTAAGCGAGTCTCGCTTTAACTTTCAATGTTAAATATTATTGATACTGTAACAACTGTGCAAGCAGTAGAGTATATTTTTCTTTATGTTTTACACCTTAACAGATTTTGTTTATATGAATAGAATAAATATTATTCAACATTGAAAGTTAAAGCGAAACGCACTTAAAGTTCCAGTGGAGACGGAATATAAGTTGAACAATTAAAAAATATATTTTTACCTGACTTATTGCACACAAATTACATAACTTAATTATTTAAATTTGCTCAGATTCGTATTTTCAATTTTGGTTTTAAATAAATAATTATATAAAAGTTAGTTGAAAATATAATTGTACAGTACTAATCAAATTTTGTTTCAATTTTCGTCTTAAAATAATATTCTTTTAATGTTCTAATAAACATACTTTTTAATATTTAAATTTATAGAAAAAATATTAAATTATTTTTAGGAGGAAGAACTCTCATACGTATTTTATTTCACATTGATTAAAAAAAATTAGGTTACTTTGAACTGGTCGAAAATGGGATTTGTGAGTGTAACCCGTTACAGTATAAGATCTTAAAAAGAATAAAATAAATTATAAAAATATATACATTTTCTGCTAAAATGTACACATTCCAAATAAATAAAACCAGTTTTATCAATCACTCCCAAACTATCTCAAAAACTTTTTCAACTAAACAAGTTAATCATAAACGTACTCTAAACGTTCCTTGACATTGTATCATCACCTTATATATAATACCGTACGCAAGTTAAAATAGAACCCTTATATCTGTCACTCTTCTTCTAGTTTAACGTACTGCATCCAATAAAGAATATACGATGTTTCAAACTTCGACAAGTTATTACTAAAGAAAAACTATGCATTTATTTACGTAAAGACATGTGAGAACAATTTTGACTTAAAATCGTCCAAAGAAACTAAAAGTTTGTTTTGAAGTTCAAAAATAAATTTTTAATCTCACTTTTTGGCACTTTAACCACAAGATTTGGGTTTAAGAAACCAAAAAACCTTTAATCGATCACCAGGTCCCATACTATTTGATGCCTATCCTATAGTATATTTCCGATTAGAACCGATTAAAATCATTAATAACGATTTAACTGGAGCATTATTTCGAATTAAACCCGATTATTTGATACAAAATTGTGTTCGGTTTTAATTATTTTTAATCGGGTTGTTTCCCCAGAATATATATTATAGATAGATAGATAGATTGATGTTTAAACTAACAAGGTAAGATCACAGAGTTTGGGTCACGGTTTTAGATAAAATATTGGGGATCGTTTCGGTAGTTCTGTCCAATGCGCCTTTATACAGTAGCATAGTATAGCATATTTCATTAACATTGATAATATATCTATATGCATATTCTTTTACCATTGCGTATATGAGCAATACTAATGTTTCTAGGTCTATCTCAGCTTCTAGGACCCATTAGACAACACTACATGTATTGGACTTCATTTTAAGGTATCTGAAAACGATCCCCAAAGTTTCATCAAATCTCGTGACCCGAACTCCGCGGTCCCCCCAATCGTAAGTTTACCCTCTTTCGGTGCGACGGTGGCCGCGTTGTTGTACTCCTCGATGGCCACCTCGTAGTGATCGAAGCCAAAGGACATATTGCCGCTCTCCTTGAGCGCCCTCGTCTTGCTCGGACTCTTGCGCTCGTAGTTCTCGACCTCGACGGGCAGCTCGTGCGGCTCGGGCAGACCGAGGATGAAGGCCACCCGGGCCCCATTGCTCGTAAGATTGGCGAACTTGCGGAAGTGCTGGGTGTCGACGGCGGCGCGAGTCTTGACGAGGTTCTCGCGAAAGAAGTCGCCGACCTCGAATTCAGGGTCCTCGTCGAGCTTGTTGTAGTCCTTGCCGTAGTCCTCGTCGAAGCAGTCGTCTAGCATCTTTTACGGGGTTGATAGTGCAGATCTGATTTTCTGATCAGGCGGTAAGGGGATTAACGTAGTTTGTTTTGTTAGAAGGGAGTGACGTGGAATTATGCGTTACTTTAACCCTCCTGCGCAGAAGTTTATTTTCGTGTATATCAATTAGATCAAATGTAAGTCTGCAACAATATTTTCTGCAAATTTCTAACATCTTCTAAATTAAAGCTATACTATTTAGCTTTAATTTGAGAGGTTGTAGATGTCCTAACAAAGTAAAGATTTAACATTGTGATACAAAATATGTACAAAAATGACGTGCAGTTTGGAGGAGTATACTCGGCTTTCTGCGCAGGGGGGTTAATCAAGAAAATGTGCGTAGATTGTTTTTGAACTAATGTTTATTGATTTTGTACACATAAAAATGTAAAAGTAGAAAGTATAAACAAACAAAAATTTTTAACCGTATTTGTAACGAGTTATGAAACGTTAATACAACATTAGGTATATAATTATATGCATTGACTTTTATTCAGTTTATGCTATTCAAAACTATACTTCTGGTATATTTAATTTCACTTTATCTAGATATAAAATCTTATAAAACCAATTTTCTAATGATATATTGAATTGCAGTAACTTCAGTCTAACGTTATTCGGGTTATTCGTTAAAAATTAATTATATACAATATTCTAGTATATTTAGAATCGTTATGCGTATTAGTAAATAGTAATTAGTTAAGTAATTAAGTGAAAATTCATAACTTTAGATTAACTTAAGTACTGATTATATTTTAAATTTTTATTAAACATCTTTCCTCTTCATTAAGACCATTATTTTTGTAGTATCAAATTTAAATACATATAAGTGAATATATAAATAAATAAATAAATTAATAAATGCAGTTGGAATACGTTCTACTGGATATCCGAGTTAGAAGATTTATATGGCTATAAAGTACTACTGTCTATCTTTTAATGTAAATTGTCCTCAAAACTAGAAACGTTTCAGACACAAACTTTTTTTAACAGATTATTATGATGAAAAATAAGTTGTCGTAAAATAATTTGTTTAAGAACGATTTGCTTACTATTTCAGAAACGTATGTTAAACGTTGAAATGACCGCACTTGTCGCGTAACATACATTAAGTGCCCGTGTAAAAAATGAGATTGAAACGTGAACACAACGTATCTTAAAGATTATCCCAAAAATATTTATAAAAACACAAAGATAAATTTAAAATACAATAGAGCCATACATTAATAAGGTAGATATGATTTTATGTAGATTTATTGATTAAAATTGATTAAAAAATCCTCTGTCAGTACTTCAAAACTCAATTTTTAATAGATTGAAAATTTGTTCTGTTTTATATTTTCGTTTTATTCTTGATTTGCTTTATATAAAACGACAGTTGTCCATATTGCACACAATGTGAATCCATCTTTATATATTGTCAGTTCACGACGAAGATCAAGACAATATAAATATACGAGTACAATTTATGGTTTCTTTTTCTCGAGCACATTTCTTAACAGTGCATACAAAGATTAACAATGTACTATAAAATTAAAAAATGTATTCAAATGAAATATTAGACTTCCACTTTTTCTAAACGTATATAAACGTAAACTTTCTTAAACGTTGACCGACCTATCCTATGAAACTATCGAATTTCAAATAATTCAACTTAATTCAAACAAAATCTGCCTACAAAATCTACGTTGTCGAAACTACATTACATTTTAGCACAAAAAACACATGTAAAATAAAAAGAAGACCAGAACACAATAGCACTATGAGTAGAAAAATCAATTACTGTATTTCAAGACAGCTGTAGGCGACTTATTTCTTCTTGCTCGAGGGTAAACGACACGATGCCGCACCGGTCGTCGTCGCGGCACTTTTGCCTCCTAGGAGCAACGACGCGCGCGGCCGCACCGGGCTATTTTCGAAGTGTCTATTTTGGCTCGCTGCCTCTCGTCTATAATGCGTGTGCGTTATCTTCAATTATTCCCCCTTACGCGGCCTATACGACATCGCACCTCCTCGAGTTTTACGCAATTTGATTTGTGACTGCGGGGGAGGCATTCGGTAACCAGCTGAAGGCTCATAATACACTTTTATTCGCTTTGTACCGATTTTTTAAAAATGTGATATACCTTCTCTAATAAATTTTAAAACCTAGAGCAAACTACTTTTTTGTTGTCCTCCGTTTGTTTCAATGCTATCTGTATGTATCTGTATACATGAAAAGACTCTTAATTAAGGTGGGTGCGTGTAATGCGGTCATGCATGTAATGTAGATATGTGGGTAATGTGACCAATTATGCGAGATCTCGCTTTATGAGTTATTCTAGGTTGTCATAACTCCTATAGTATGTGTTGTATCAAAAGATATTGAGGGACAATACGATCCCACTGCTAGTGCCCTCTAATAGGGAACTTGCATGGAAAAATCTATTAGGTCCGTCAGATAGATTATCAAAAAATAATCGGCACGTATTTTTTCTTTTCTTAATTAAATGACTATCAACAAAGTTACAGCAGGTAGAGATGTCGTGTGATATCACAATTCCCCATATATATTTTGCGTGATTCTGCCATAACTGCCCCAGATGGCGTTCAGACCTCGCATACGAGTGTATGAATGAAAAAAATGTTTGTCGAATCTAATGTACGTATAATGTTGCCAACTTTCTTGGATAAATTGCAGAAACCGATTGCTGGATTGTTTTTTAGAATAAAACAATAAAATACAGTCAAAATGTCAGTTCCGTCCCGCATCCACGTGAAAAACGCGAATATGTCAAATCTTCACATATACATTGCAAATTGTAGGGTTCATTATGTATATTTTCATTAGTTTGAAATCCAAATTCAACTAATACTATTAAAACCGGATGCATACTTTTGGTCCAGCAATTTGCATGAAAATTTCGATAATAGCATTAATCGCTTTGAAAAACATGCTATTTGACTTCTTAAAAGTATCTAACGACGAATTTTCAAAGTGTATATCCAGAGTACACAAATGCAAATGTCAGAATTGACAAAGGTTTGAAAAATTGTAAACGCGCATAAGTAGATTATTTAATTTTGTATCGTACAAGAATTTCAGTTAGTTCCGCCCCCCCCCCTGTAAACCACTACTTAAATTATGTTTATTGGTCAGCAATAGTACATTATGCTACAAGGGGCAAAAGCAGCAGATTTTTCCCGCAGATGGGTTTACTGCCCGAGTGAGAAGATTTTTCTAACAAGTATTTTGTTCTTAATGTTATTATGAGCGCAAAAAATCCTTAAATTCTAAGAAAGAGTTAGGTATGGAGAAAAAACATTTTTTGGTCTAATAAATTTTCGGATACTTTTAAAGCTAAACTGGGGCAGTTACGTCAGAATCACCCATATAGATATACTACGATGGGGAATTGTGATGACACCACATTTCGAACTGCTGTATATTTTGTAATCATTAAGAAAATTAAAAATACGTGTGAATTATTTTTCTATTATCTACCTGACGGACTTAATAGATTTTTCTTCGGCGGTATCGATCATTTCAATACAGTACTTAAGCCGATTCATCAATCTGTTTGAATTTTGCAAAATGAACGAAATTTACAAGAGTTACAGCTATTAAAAGTTTCTTTATGACGTCACGATTCATGCATTTTCAAATGCGCCTCGTTTGCACTATAACAACACGAGGATTTTCAAAGCGCTGCATCTTCTTTAAGTTTGGTTGTATTGCAAAAATTTGAAAAGTTTACAAAGGAAGTATGCTATAATCTATCAGAATATGATATAAAAAATCATGAAACAACCCAATTACAAGATTGTATAATGTTTACGCGCCAAATCATCAAAAGACTGATTTCTCAGCAGTGCATGCAGGTGAAGAAAAAATACATTTGACAGTGTAATACGAGCAAAAAAAATTACGGTACATGAAATTGAAGTTTTTTTACGTAATTGAAGATGCATCTATTAGTTTTTGCCATTGATTGTATTTTCGAATTTCGCAACTATTGTTGACTTAACAATAGTTAAGTAACTTATTGTTTATCGGTTGGTAAAGTGGCCATATGTATACTTATGTTGACTTAAATCTCCATTTCTACCGAAAAAAATTAAAACTTTTGTAACATTTTTTACATTATTAGGAAATGTTATATACCAATTTTTATCTCATTTAACAAAGCATGGGATTTTTCAAGTTATATTATATACTCAATCTTAGGTCTGAAAAAATTAAAACACTTTTTGAATACCAAAAATGTGAAAAAATTACTTATTTCAACACTAAAAATTGATAAATAAAACAGTTAGCATTGGTGTACCTTAAATCAAAATCCCATGGTCTTTTAGTAATACTTGAGGCAATGTTTCCTGAAAATTGCAACAAAAATCATCAAAATGAAATGCACAAGAAACTTTTTGAAAATAGAAAAATTTTTAAGAACAATCGATTTTCTTTCTCCAACGATAACTGGAGTAAGTCGGCAGCATTGTATCTGAAACTTTTCAAAAAGGTAGCGTTTTACTATCTCGATCGTAACTTGTATGTTTGCCCAGATCATGAGATCTTTCATTATTCAAGATATTTGCGGTTATGTGTTTCTTGAAAATTGTTTTGTTTTAGGAAGTTTCACAAGTTTCACTAGTTCTTTTCGGAATACCTCGGGTCATATATTCTGATCATCTTGGTGAGGATTTTTTTGGAAGTAGAAAAGTGTGTTTCGAGAAAAACGTGTTTGAAATATTAATTTTACATGCTATCGCATGTTAATTGTATTACTTGGCTGGTTATAACTGTTTTGAATCATCGAATTTTGATATTCAGCGCGTGTTCCAAAGTGTTCTTAAAAAGATAAGTATTACAGAAATGTGATGAAATTTTTTTCGATTTATTGGCTAAAGATTGGTCTATTAGGCCCATCTTAATAACCTAGTTTTGTCACTGAGAAAAACCAGATTGTTAATATAAAACAATTTGAGGTTACTAGTTTTTTTTAGTAAGTTTTACTATTTTATTGTAATATTAAATAATAACTTACAGTATGTAAAAGTAATTTGTACCTATTATAACAACTTACGTAATAATACATTTTAAAGCATAGCATATTAAATTAAATTGAATTTTTTATGATTTTCATCTTTCATTTTTAATTCTTAACTATCCATATTTAGAAGAAAATTTAAAAGAATTATGTTTTTTACATTATGTCATCCAATTCTATTTTAGTGACTGCTACATAAAAAATTTAGTTGTACCAGTTTTGCGCTAATACTGTTTTAATAATGAAACGTTCTATATTTTCTCAGTGTAAGATCCATTTCGTGTATGTGATTTTTTTTTACAAATTTAAAATATATTTAGATTTATTTGTTTTTAATAAATTCTAGATAAAAGTCTTTAAATTAAAAATAACATGTTAATGAAAGTATTAGTATTATAACTCTGCAAATTACATAGTTGAAAAGTACTATTATGCTGTTATTACATGCTATAAGCTGCAATAATTGTTTAAAAACGTAAAAAATTACTTCTAAGAATACAAATGAAAATAAAACTAATTTGCATTTCTTGTCCTAGTACATAGCAAAGTTGTTGTATTTTTCATTACCTATAGCATATTGCTATTGTTATGTTATCCGCAAACAGTTACAGTAATTAGGATAAGATAATGGATAAAAATGAATTTTTTGCTTAAAATATTTATTTAATAATACTCACATCAAATACTTCTGCATTTTTACAACTTACAACAAACGCTATGAATAGCCTATTCTATGTGTACATACTTGCAATCGAAATTATTTTTTTTTTACAAATAATATTCTTTTAACAATAATAATATTTTAATTACATCGAATAGAATTTTCGTTTGCGGTAACAAAAAATTAAACATATAAGCTCGTTTTGTGCCAAAGATTAACGATCCCATCATATAATTACACAATAAAAGTATACATTGTTAAGAGTGATTGTTATTTTTGGCATATTTGGCAGAAGTTTGCGCAAAATTAGTTCGAAGCAGAAGACAATTATAAAACTCTCTAGCTACTTTATCTCTGTATACACTTACAAATATAAATAATACATATATGTAACACAAACTATTCTACAGAATAAAACAATAAAATCTCAAAATAGTTTTTTCACATTTCTTTTCGAAATTTTGTACGATATCGCGATTTATGTACAGAGTAGACCGGCTACCGAAATTTATCGTTTTTTACAAGTTTTACATGGAAAATCGTCGAGGAAAATTTGACAGTTACGATGATTAGATGTACAGTTTGTACGTTAATTAAAAAATATAAAGAAAATTACAATAACTTATGAGACTCATTTTTAAATTATAGGTACAAATATACTAAGAAGGAAGTATTATTACAAGACTCATTGCTAAGCTACTTTTTGATATGATTAAAAAAAATATACAGACATAAAAATAATTTTTTAAATTAACATTCAAATATATGTATAATGAAACAAATTTAAATTTTTTTTTAGATTATGATAGTATAAAGTTACATAAGATTCACAAACGATTTTTCGCATCGAAACAGTAATTTTTGCTAGATTATCGTTCGAATGTACACGCAATGTTCCTGTTAAATATTCGATTTCTATTTAAACATTATATTATACAAATCGAAGGAAGATCCATCAGTGTAAGCCACGCACTCGAGTGTATATCAGTCCCAATTTCGGGCTTCAAGTGCGTAAATCGAGTTTGCAGAATGTGCGGCTTGAGCAACAACGCCGATGCTGAAGTTTATTTAATTGTATTTTTTGGCAGTGCTGGGCATCACTTTAAATGTATATCTGATTGAATTTTCGATTATATTCATGTCATTTTGTAGGTTGATATTTTTCACACTTTATATGTAAAAAAACATATTATGCATTTAAATGATTTGTAAATAAATTTTAGATATCATCTAAAATCAAAGGTTACGTTCACTAAAAGTAAAATAATGGGACGAGAGCGAAAAAATTAAGGAGGATGCCCGCGGTCATAAGTCTGATTGACCTTGTATGAGTTTTCGTTTGTAACCGCATAGTATATTCGTATAGAGCATAATGAATGTGACCTCCTTAGCTCAGAAGAAAGTTGAAGTTAAAGTTTGCAAAATACAATTTATGAATGGACGAATGGATCTGTATTGCAGATATAAGTAATGTAATGCATCTGGAATCTGACAATATGTTAATAATAATGAATAAAGAAACGTAAATGAATATTTTTTATAAATTTCTTCAAAATAGGGATTCTTACATTTCTTAATTTAAATTCTTGCTGTGTGCTCTATATGGATATTTTGGCGATAATGAATGTAAATATCGCATCCTCCTCAATATATCGAGATAAATTATATCACTACTTGAAGTGAGTAGTAGTTTACGAAGTTATCAAAGTTAGTGTAAGTAAATATTAATACTTAGACTAACTTTGACAACTATATGTAGTTGCAGCTAGCATATCACGAGTTCAGTATATAATTATTTTTAATTTAAATTTTTAATATTTAAAAAATTTGGTTAAAAGAACTTATGTAATTTTATTCAATATAAAAAATAAATTAACAGTTATATGTTGAAATAATCTTGTATTGAAATAATACATTAATACAAATTAATTCAAATTATTTAAGGTAAGATAAAAATTAGAGTACGATATAGAATATATTTAATGCCTTGTTGAAAACTATAATTGCATATTGATAGAAAGCACCAAAATAATTATTGAACAATGTATACTATTGCAATACAAGGAAACTGAAATTATTGAATTTGAATCACTTGTTTATTTAGAAAATGAGAAATTTCACTTCAATTTAAAATCATATAATATACATAAAATATCGTACTATTCAAGTAGTAAAAATAATTTTAATAAACTTTAACGAAACAACATTTTGTTTCTCATGTACTTCTTCCTTGTTCAAAAACAATTATTCCATAAACCAAAATAGACATCGATCATTTAAATTCAAGAATTTTTATATTTTATTGCTTCGTAAACAACGACTACTTCAAGCAGCGAATAACAGAATTCATTCATATGCTCCCAGCATTGCCTACTCAAATTCTCGACACATTTCTCGTAATGAATATCCAAGTTCGAATCGTTTATTTTGATTTTTAGCACCAAAGTCTAGATTATATTCCCAGAATATAAAATAGAGAGAAACGCCACCTTGATTTCTAACTAGAATTTTTGTTAATTTTAAAAATTCTAATCATATCTGGCGTTTCTTAAAAGAAAATCAAAATAGACCATTACAACTTTGATATCTGCCATAAATTTACCAAAGAATTGTCATGAGTGACTGAAGTACATTAAAAATAAACTTAGTAAATTCAAATAAACATTTATTTCAATACTGATAATAACGCGATTTATCTGTAACAAATAGTATTTATTTTCTTTCAAATAAGTATATTTTCGTAGATATTGAAATAAACGTTTAATGTGTATTTACTACATTTTTCAAGTGAACAAAAAACGAGAGAAAATGGGCTAAATAATAAGAGACACTTTAAGAACCGTACTACGTGCCTGAAATGAAATACCTTTCTTTCCAAAGTTCATCAGTAGCTACTTCCAAGAACCCTTATAAAAACGTTCGCATCGCTTCCCTTAACTGCCCCTCAATCCTCAATTTTCCACCCAACGACAAAAGTAACTCACGACACCAACTCAACCAACCCCCTAATGGAAGACCTTCCCCCCGCTCTCTCTACCCTCTAAAAATCATAGCTCGCCTGTTCCTCGTCCTTGCTCCTCGCCCTCAAGCTAATCCTGTACAGCGCCCCTCCGACCAGCGCCCCTATCAACGGTCCCACCCAGTAGATCCACTGATCCGTCCACAGACCCACGATCACCGCGGGTCCGAGCGATCTCGCCGGGTTCATGCTGCTGCCGGTTAGCGGCACCGCGGCCAGATGCGCCACGCTGATGCTCAGGCCGATGGCCATCGGTGCCCAGCCCTTGCAGTCCTCGCGCTTCGGATCCGTCACGCCGTGCACCACGAGGACCAGGAGGAAGGTGATGATGGCCTCGATCAGGACGCCCTGGCCGTTGTTCACGCCGTTGCCCAGGAGAGTCATGCCCAGGCCCTGCTGCGTCGCCTTTGTTGGTAGGGCGGCCTGGTGGTTGGTTGGTTTGTTTTGTGGAGGAAGAGAGAAGGGTTCGTATTAGAGTGGTTTTGTTATTGATTTAGTGATTTTTTAGAGGTTTGATGATGGGTTTGTGCGTGGGGTGGATATTAAATGATTGATGATTTGGGTACGAGAGGAGGGTGTGAAAATATTCGGAACTTTATAACATCGCGCTTCATTTTTTAAATAAACTGTGTAGTTTTCGTGAAGTGTTTAGTGACATGAATAACAGAAAGAAAGTTTTCATAAAATGCGAAAGTAAAATATATCGATAAAATGAATATATTGCTATAATTGTTAAACTTTTTAACGTAATATTCTACTATGGAAAAGTAGAAAAAAATTGTCATTTCTTCGATGAAACGCGATAGTCTTCTTATAAAATATAACGAATGGTATTGATGAGAATAAATTTCTTACTTCTTTTATCCATTTTTCTTTCTTAAAAATAAAGCTTTGTAACGATGACAATTTTGGTATCTGATATTTTAATATATTTTTATATTTCGAGGTTTTTATATATTCGTACGTGTGTGCACACGCGCGCGTATGTTTGATATAAACTAACAATAATCCAGGCAGCACATTTAAAAAAATGTGTGTCTGCGCACACGTATATGTAAGGTATGCTGATCGAATTCGAGTTAGTGTTCTAATGAGTACATAAGATTACTAACCAATAATGATTTATTTTACGAAAGTACTCTTACAGAAGGCAACAAAACTGGGAGGAATAAATTAACTCTTTGAATAAGAATGCTGAAAATTACTTTATAAAAAATATTACAACAACCAAGGATTTATAAAAGTGGTTGACAATTTTATAGCTTGGTATAAATTTTAATTTGACATGACTAGTTCAATAGCATTAAGTATACTTGAGCAACAACTCTTATTTTATATGCACTTTATATACTCACGAGTGAATATTACACTCCAAATGCAATAACTGTGTTTTCATGATTTTAGAGTGGAATTTCACTAAAAAAATCATGAAAATACAATCACTTATTGAATTTGGAGTGAGATTTTCACACCAAAAATTGTAGATAGAACTTTCAATAACCAAGTCAATTACTATATTAGTAGTAATACTTTTAAGCTAAAAAATGTAGGTCTTTAAAATGCTTAGAGTTATTTTTTTTTAGATTCTTAAAGAAATTGGAATGCAATATTGAACTTATCAATCATTCTTACGTCACACCAAATTTTCATATCGTACGCATAATATCAAAAGTTAATAAAATAAAATCACGCAAAAACTCTGCTTATCGAATGAATGAATACATGAATGAATATATGAATGAATGGCTGAATGAGATAAATTGCAAAATACTTTCTAGATTTACGAGCCATTGATAAAATAAATATTCTTACTCTCAAAATTGCGGAACCGGCGATGGCGCCGCAGCATTGACAGACGACGTAACAGATCGCCTTCAATATCGTGCAGTTCCCGCTGACGAGGAGGCCCACGGTGACCGCCGGGTTAACGTGACAACCAGAAACTGGACCTAACACCTGAAAAGGAAACGTTTTATAGATATGTATTTTGATAAAGATTCGTCAATTTTAAAATGGGTGATTTTCAAGTAACTGTGTTTTTTTATGTCCTCTACTCTAAATTGTGTCAAAATGTACCCTTTCTGATTTCTATCTGTGCAAATCAGAAGAACATGGTTAAATTTACTTGGCACATATTATAGTTATAGGCGAATGGAGCGATTTAATAGTTTTAGAGAGTGAAATGTACGAAAAATGTTAGTTTCGTGGCCTAGCCAAGTCTACGGAACTGACATTTTCTAAATATTTTACTTTCAAAAACTATGAAATCGTTTTATTCTTCTATAACTGTAGTATATATTATGTAAAACTAAACACGTTCTTTTGATTTGTACAGGAAACAATCAGATTAAGTAAATTTTAATGTATAATTGTGATAATTGATGTCGGGTACCTTAAGTTTTGTAAAAATGTACTCAATATGACTTTTTTTCGGTCCAAATCAGAACAACATGATTAGTTTTACTTAGTACATGACATAGTTATAGGAGAATGAAACTATTTTATAGTTTTAAAAAGTGATATGTCTAAAATGTCAGTTCCGTGGATGTTCTTCTGATTTGCACAGAAAACCCGCTGCCAATTCTTTGGCACTTAGCTTCCTCAAACTTGAATTTTGTTATCGAATTAGGTATTCGTTTGCATTTGAAATTTTACAAGTTAATTTAAAATTTGTTGTGTAGGTGTAAGGGAGAGTATTTCAGTATGACCACCCATATCTATTTTAGCTGTAACTTTTGTGTACCAAGGTGAAAATGAAAATTAAAAAATGGTATTAGTTATATGAATGGACCTTTTTGATGTAATAAATTAGTTTTGGTCAAAGTAAATAATCTGAGTTAAGTATTAATTAATAACGAAAAGTGAGGTTTCGAACTTATGAAAAAGTGTCTCCCAGTGTGACCACCTAACGTTTATATTAGCGTATTTTTGCTTTAAATGCTTAAAAAGTGTGATTCAAAGATAGGTAATACTTATATAACAGTACTATGACATGCATCTAATCGAACATATAAAGTACTGCCATCTAACGGTATGAGCCCAATAGCCATGGGTGGTGATACTGGGAGGGGGGGTCATACTGGGAGATTCTAACCTTTGTGTATGTACGTGTATGTGCGTGTGTGGGTATGTATCTCAGACAAGAGATAGTGGAACGACACATTTTCAGTTTAATTTATTTAAACGATTTTCCATCATATGTGTTCGAGATATCGCGGTTTAAACAAAAAAATGACGTTTTTGTGTATAACAAAAGACGGGAGATAGCTTATAAATAATTTTGTGTCGAAGAAGATAGGTAATGTTATCTTCTTTTAAAATGCATTTACAATGAAGCGATCATATCACTTATAATATACCATAATAATTTACATTGTCGATTTCAGAATAGCAGAAAATAGAAAATACGTTATAAAACGAAAAGAGCCGATGAATCTTGAAATTTCTTTTTAATATCAAATCTTCATTAAAAAAACGAAGAAGATGAGTCCTGTTTGGTGGAAACTGACCGCGTCGTTCTCGAGATATGAGCGATCAAGATAATGTTTTAAAAAAATACATAACCTCAAGTATCTCGTAATATAATGTCAATATGATCTGGGCAAATAGCTCAGCCAAAAGATAGTAAAAAGCTACCTTTTTGAAAAGTTTCAGATAAAATGCTGCTGATTTACTCTAGTTATCGTTGGCCCTAGAAAAACGTATCTTTTTTTTACAAAATGATTTTTTCTATATATAGAGAAATAAAATGACTCACAAATTTTACAGGATATTCTTCTCCATTGTCCTAATCACCTCAATTTTTTTCGAAAATTTTTTATCATATATTTCAGAGAAATCACCGTTTAAACAAAAAATGACGTATCCGCGTATAACAACCGAAAGGAAACGCCTTATCCAAAATTTCGGGTGGAAAAAGATAGGTAATTTTATGCTCTTTCAAATGCATTTTCAATGAATCAATGACATTATTTCAAACATACCAAAAAGTCTGAAAAACTAAAATTCAAAAATAAAAAATCGCTGAAAAAACAAAAACGCATCGAAAAAAAAATATTTTTGTCCCTACATCTCGAAAAAGAAACAAAAAAAATGAGCCCAGAAACATTAATTTTTACCGTATATATCTCGAGAAACGACGATATACATATACACACATACGGATATTTTCTAAAAATAGTGTATTTTTTTTTTTTTTTATTTTTATTTAACGTCGCCATGTTTGTGCTTCCGTGTGGTGCTAATCGACGACGGGGGTCTGCGGTGTGTTTGTAAACAAAGCACATGTAATTTTTACAGAGGTGCTTGTATCAATCCGCAGAGACTAGGATTCGAACCCGGGTCACCGGCGTGGGTATCCGACACTCTACCGACTGAGCCGCCGCAGGCCCCATAGTGTATTTTGATAGTAGATGTTTCAAACATGTTCCTAACATGTTCTTTAGAATTTTCTCTTTACTATCACAAAGTTTCCTCTTTGAGGAAGCAAAAATCCGATTGAGTACATTTTAACACAATTTAGATTAAAGGACAAAAATTCATAGTTATTTGAGAAACATCCAAATGTGATTATTTATACAATTTTTACAGAAGTATCAGAGTATTTTAACTTTAGTCACAGGTGGAATGAAACATACTATAATCTCAAAGCAAATACTTAAATGTACATTTTGAAATACGTATTAATTATTCGATCTTGTTATTAAAATGAATGTACTATATTTCATGATTTAAGTGTATTGCATCAAACTT
Organism: Gastracanthus pulcherrimus; assembly: GCA_949152435.1. NCBI lineage: Eukaryota > Metazoa > Arthropoda > Insecta > Hymenoptera > Pteromalidae > Gastracanthus > Gastracanthus pulcherrimus. Next base: position 20,906,337 of record OX424573.1, read on the forward strand.
CAAAATATAATTACAAGACATAAAATTTAGAAAATAATGAAATTATGCCTCTGAGCGAAAATATGTAACAATTTAATTGCCGAAATTAAAAATAAAAATCTATAGTATGTGCGCGGATTTCTATACTTGAATTTAGCATACCTTACGTGAGCAATCTAGTTATGGTGTATACAAAACTTCAGTGAAATCAGATTGTGAAGCTTGCAAAGAGATGTGAAAGTCATTATTTGTTAGCGAATGTAAATACTAATGCGCAAAAAATTGTGTATTCTTTCGTTCTTAGTATACGAGTCATATTATGCAAGTTCCGAATTCTTTTGCTCTCGCAGTCTTTTTGTTCGTGAATGATTATATTGAAAAATGAGTTCTCCGCGTGTAATTTCTTTCCCTGAGGCTGTAGATCATTCGCTTCTTTGCTGGATGGTTCTTCTACGAGAAAAGTGAATCATTTGTAGCGAATTTCGCAATACCGATGAACTTATATGCTACCAAGCATCTTCTAAGAATAATACAGTAATGTGGATTTGAAATGTACGTTGATAAACGTACGAATGCTTTTAACGTTTAGTTTTGTATATTTATATCTTCATAAATAAATATGCAGAAAAAATACATAATTTTTTCTTTTTTTTAATACATTAATCATTCATAACAAAATACCAGTATTTGTCAAAGAAACAATGCTGAGGTATCTTTATAGACTCATAAAAAATGGTATAGTTGAGTTTAGACAATTTTCTTTTTGATTAAATCCTTTTGAGTCTAATTAAAATTCATTTAGACCCGAGAAAAAGTTCATCGTTACAATGATTTCTCTTTGACAAAGCAATAAGAATGTGTCGCTATAATATGTGAGCTTCATGGGCTTACACTAAATAAAAAGATTCGTTCACATATACATAATTTTCAATTTATGTACATGACAGCATCGACAGCTATACCGGTATCGCGCTAACAACAGTAACAAACGTATTGATTTGATTCGCTCAACCAGAATCTGGCTGCTCGAGCAATGCATTGTTCTCAATGTATACATATACGTATGTTATACATTTATAAAAATTGTGTGGAAAACATTTTTTAGATAATTTTCATACAATTAATTGTATACAATGGTATATTCAATTTATATTCTTACTAATGACTGGCATCATTGTAGTCATTGTTTATAATGTATGTCTCTACAAATTAAATAATTCAAATCAAAATTTGCCCCACAATTTGAACCACTTTTGACTTCTGAGTTGGTCAGATTTTGTCCGAGTGTTTTACTTTTCGGAATACGATCAGGAGCCATGATATATGCAGTGACGTCACAATGAAATTCAAGTACCCCATTTTAAAAGTAGCCTACCTCAAAAAAGAGACCGACAAGAATTGACGATCATGAGTGTCCATAATAACAATCGAAATTGAATCGGCGTAAGTACAATTACCCCCCCCCCCCTTTCTCTCTCTCTATCTCTCTTTCTCCTCCCTAAATCGCGATCCACACATCGAAGGCTTCCCTCTCCAAAAAAACCTTCGCTGTCTTGTTCCTCATTACCCATACACCTTGCAGAATTAACCGCATACGACACGTTTGTAGACATCCCGATGACCTCGGATATCCACTCCGCGATCCTCCTCTTGGTCCCGATACTTGATTATAAATCGCACTCCGCCTCTCCTTCGGATTTCGCGATTCATTTAGTCCTATATGAGGAATTCTATAGAGAAAATTTAATTTTCACAAAGCTAGATCTAAAGAAAACTGTAATTTGAATTATTTATTTAGACCTATTGCTCTAATTTCACAATCATAATAAGAGTAGAGTCGAATTTTCAAAACTCGAAATATAGTATCGAAATACACCGTATATAAAATACATCGTATACATCGTATATATATACATACATACAAAAGTAAATATATTTGTGTCTAGATATCATTTTAAAAACTTACTTGATAACTTGTGGTACCAATAACATTTATCTAAAAATTATCCGTCGCCGCTGAATACATTATTTAAAAAAAGATATAAGGGAGTGCAGGTAATGTGACCAACGTAAGGAACTTTCCATTCCCAGAAGATATATATCGGGTTTGGGCTTCAGAAACTATTGAGACATTTTATTTGAACCTTTAACTCTAATACCTCATGAGTTCTTTTGCAAACAAAACTTCTCTCTGAATTTTAATTAAAAAAGTTCTAAGAAGTTAAAAATTGGCAACTTTACCAACACTATTTTTGTCTAAGTAATTTGTAGAAGCAACCGCCGTTTCTATCGGCGTCGATTGGCTTATGCCTTGCAATGCATTCGTATGGTCACTCAACCAACCGATAAATGTCAATGAAAGTTGCAATTTTTGCATCGAAAATAAACTTTACAGCAAAAATTAGCACATGTATTTAATGTACGTAAAAAGAGCTACAATTTTATGTATACCTTATGATTTATTTTTGCTTATATCACGTTGACAAAAGTGATATCTTTACATGTATATGGACTGCTATAACATGACAGTAGCTTATAATTAGAGGTCGCTAGCAGCGAGCTCTTAACATCTATTGTCACAATGCATACACTGTAGAATTTACGGCGCCCCAAAATAACACATACAGCGAAATCTCGTGTAGCTGGCCACATTACCTACATGCTCGCATTACCTACACCCACCTCACTCCTATCTCATCCACCTCAGACACCATGCACCCATACCATCTCTAAAAGAAAAAATCAATTTTACCCACGACTACCGACAAATGCAGCAGGCACACCGTACCGTCCCGATGAGTAAGCATGCCACGATCCTCGCAAACGCGTCCGAGGTTTATGGTGCTTCGGGTCCGCTCAGCTCGCGAGTGGAAGAAAAAAGAGCTCAAGCGAAGAAAGAATATATATAAGAAAGAAAAAAAAAGAGATCGTCGAATCGCGCTCGATTAGTCAGTCGGCAGCGGCCGGCTGCTGCTAAGTTAACAAGGTGCCGGGACAGCAGCAGCAGCAGCAGCAGCAGCAGCAGCAGCAGAGGTGTACACAGGCGGTATAGAGGCCCAAGGTAGAAGGGTAAATAAGGCCGCGGATTTGCCCAAGGGGGTCTAACTGTCTCGGGGAGCAGGCGATGGTGCAACCGCCGCCGCGCGGTCTTAACCGCCCGAAGGCTCCGACAACCTACTCACTGCCGCGGTGCTCTCTGCAGCAGCTCTCCTCTCCTCGGCGAGAATCGACGCGCGGGACATTCTCTCTATCTCTCTTCTCTCTCCTCTCTTCGTGCGCGTCTCTCCTTTTTGCTTCTTCTCTCTTCTCCGGTCTGTGTGTTTCTTTTTTTTTGCGCTTTCGTATCTCGCGCTCTCTCTCTCTCGTACTTCGCTCTAGGTATATATAGTCTCTCTGTCTCTGCGTCTTTGCTGGATCCTTTTTTTTTCTTTCTATTTTTTCGTGCGCGTACTTTGAGTTTGCTGTTGCTCGGGATCGAGAGCACGCGAAGAGGTTTGTGTATACGTGTGCACGCGTTGATATTCCTTCGGTCGTTACCTTGACCGTATAATTCGCCGATTCTTTTGCTCGCTACGCGAGTATAAGCGCGAGCTCGCGAAATTATGTTTGCCGAGAGCTGCGCGAGCGTGTTACAGGAGTGCGTAGCCTGGTGCGTGAGTATACACCCGCGGTGTGAGGTTTTTTCTTCGGCCTGATGCTGGGCTATCGGTGAAGTCATTTTTTAGGCCTTTTGGGGCCTGAACCTTTTATTTTTTATGTAAATAAGAATTGATAAGGTCCATACTGGTAGCAATGTATTTCTATAAATTAATACATTTCTTATTACCTTATCAACATAGAAATAGATTGATATTGTGTTAAAAATTAAAATTGATATGAGTTTTAACAATTTTTTTGAGAATTATGTGCCGAATTTATGTCATATATTATGTTTTATAGAGCTAACATTACCAGTGACACATGGCCAGTTCACTACAATAGCTTTGTTAGCAAACTCATTGACTGATTTTTGCTCATGACCAAGATTTGGTAAATTTTAAAGATTGATTTGTCACATATTGTTTTATCTATTAATTATTTGCTTATAAAATGATTATTATAAGACGGTACAAATTCAGGAAGAACATGTTGCTTTAAAGCAATACTTAGCTATTTGAATGATATTTTTTGAAGAAAACTAAATGCAACCTATGCAGCAACAAATCTAGCAAAAAACTATACAACAACAAATCCTTTGTAAACTATATATTATTACGTGGTCCATAAGTATTCTTATTCTGGTTAAGATAGATATTAACAAATATTTCTTTAATTTTAAAGTAATTTCAAAGGCTTGTTTGATCTTATGGATTTCTTATTCTTCCTTCTTTTATTCAATTGTCTGTAACCGTCTTCTCTCTCGTTCTATTCTACTTTTAATATTTATTTCTGCCTTTCATCAAAAAATTGTGTGAAAACAATTATTTTCTTAAATCTAAAAATTGCATCCTGACAACTTACTTAAGATTATTTTTTATTAGATTTAAAAGCGTTCTTGCTGATTCAAATGGTTTTTTCTGTGAGTGTAGAGGGTGTCCTATATAGCCGGTATTTTCTTTTTACGTATTTACTCTGTGACGTACTCTTGTAAGGTATATATATGTATTTGAAAAGAAAGAGAGGTAAGCGCAATAGTTCATGTATGCGACAAGTTTGCGTAAAATATTGACTTTTGTATAGTTCACGACGATTAGAACGGTGAGTTCGAGAGGTGTCTTTTTTAACGGGGCCAATGCTATTAGATAAAAACATATTTTTAATATGATAACAATATTATACACATCGTCTTAATTTTAATTCAAACAAATTTCAGTTGGCCATAATTTTGTTTGAGTTTATTATCATTCAGGACTGTCAAAACTTAAAGAAGATAGCAATCAATTTAATTCAATACCACAAGTAAATATGAAAAATAAATAAAAATTTAAATCGATGCATTATAAAAGATAAGCGAAATTCATCTTGACAGAACAATCGCTTGAATAAGAGCTTCGACTTAATGGAAGATAGCATAACATATCATCTCAAACTCCTTATGACCTTATCCCTCATTTAAATGCGAGAGAGCAAAACCTTATATAGCTGGATTGAGGCCGCAACAAACGATCGCAAATAATAATTTTCAACCGAGATCGAAACAACCCGTACGAAACCGCAAGTAATGGTCCGATTAGTGCTGAGCGAACACGTCAGTTAGTGGTAATAAAATATAAATATATTATATCAGTATGCAAAAACAAACAGTTCTCAAATTTAAATATTGCATACATTAAAAAAAGCTCAAAGTTTTATACTCACTAACTGCGAAAATTCGAATAAACGATTATTAGAAATACTGCTAAAAAACATTTGTTTGAATAATCAAACCATTGTTTAAATCTTAACAAACGTTTATTTATTTTACGTAAATGTTTCTATAGCAGTAGGTATTGCAATAAACGTTTATTTGAATGTATTGAATTATGTATTTATAAGCGTTTGTATTATTATTTTTATCAATAATACGCCTATCAATCAAATAAAACCAAATGATCGTTACTAAAAGTTTGCTGCAGTTACTTTCATCTAAAACTAAAAATACCTCGATTATTGTCTAGCCACTCATCATCCAAATTTTCCAAGAGTCAACCCCACAAATAATCGGAAAACCAACAATCGTACGAACGACTTCTACCTCCCAGCGAAACCACACACATATCTCTCCCAGTTTAACGCGCCGCAAAGTATATCCTTGCAGGCATCTCGCGCGCATTACATTCGTATATGTATATACACGAACGCTCAGCGCGCGAGCAAAAGGGACAAAAGGAGATCGGTACAAGTACATATATATAAAAATCGCTTGGGGGCACGCGACACGACCAGAAAGTACATACACACACACACACAGGCACCGACACACCGCATATATAAAAAAGATACATATACACACGCCATCGGGCGAAGAAAGGCGCGATTCCCGCGATGAAAGGGAGAACGCGCGCGAGCAGCAAGTGTCTACAGTCCCGGGCATTATAATAAACGCATGTAGGTGACGGCCCTCGCGCTGCTGCATGCCATGCACACACATGTGCGATGTGATCTCATTCACTCTTTCATTTTTCGCCGCGTGCGCGCCCGCACTGTCCCCAAGTGTGTGTATACCCACGTACATACGCCTTCTTCTTTCTTTTTTCGCCGATGCGACGACGCGTCGGCACTGCCTCTCGCATTGTGAGCGCGCGCGCGCGCGCGTGTGTGTGTGTGTACTAATTTTGCGCGGCGCGCGAGGCCTTTGCCCTCCGGCGAGGGATAGGCCCCCGCGATGTTATAATACCTCGGGTGTGCGTGACTTAATTTGTTTTTTTCTTTTTTCTCTCTCGTTGCTGCGGGTCTTGTTTCGCGGGCGGTTTTGTGGGGCCAGGCTTTTGTCTTTGGGCGAGGCTGAGCTGAATGCGAATGGAGAGATGTCAGTTTCTTTTTTGTGAGAGAAGTTCTTTGATTATAGATTGTTGATATTCGCACGTGTGTTTCCATTGTATATATGGTGTTATTGGGAGAGATTTTTAAACAATAATTCAATGAATGGTACTGAGATTAAAATAGTTACCGAATGCTCTGGTAAAATGCGGTTTATTTAGGGTTTCAAAGTTCTCTATTATAATGTACATATATATACATATAAGTACTGTTTTATTATGAAGTTAAATGAATGCCTTTGATATAAAAAAAGAATTTAATATAGGGACTTATATATAATAGTCGCTTTAAATTGAGACATAATTTAAAACTAAATTTAACTTTTTCGAATTTGTATTTATAACTTTTTTGTTGTGCACCTTACCAAAATTTGTTTAATAGCTAACTACTATTGAAAAAAAGATAGTTTTTCCGTTTTGATTATTATAATTAATTTAATACAATTTATATCGTTTTCAATTTTATTATTATAAAAAGCTGGTAACTGAAATAATTTAAATTTTAAATATTTCCTACGTTTGAACGCCTCAGGTTATTTACTTATTTAAATAATACCAATAATGCACTATGTAAAATAATTTGTAACAGGTGCCTTGTATGGAGAAATTGTATCGTGAGAAAATATCCTTATAGTATTATGAAATCCGAAGAGTCTAAATTATGCACTGGAATTATAAAAAGAATATTTTTAGGATGATTCACTATTCAAACTGATTAAAGCATTCTTAAAAGTGCCCGAAGCCATTTGAATAGTGGACTGACCTAAAAAAGTCTGTTTTGAATTTCGCTATTAATGTGCATTTAATATTACTATGATTTCAAAGGTCATTTATCTGCGAATGAGGATCAAGATAAATAATTTGAATAAAAAAATTATTTGCAAAGTAGTTAACTACATTTCTGTATAATAAATTAAAGTTACTTTTGCATTTGTATTAATATTTTCACAGATACTTTAATCGATCATATTAACAATTACCATAATAAATAATATTTTACCTTGCATGATCAAATATTAGTTAAAACTTCTATAATGTTTTATTTCTAATGAAGATAACGGAAAGTTTATTACTTTTTAAAATTCTATGTCTGCGGCTATTTGTACAATAATGTTAACACATCTAACCGAGACAGTATACAGCTTTTGAAATACGGTAGAAAGCACATAAACGCGTCCGTACATAAAAGGTCGTTTCGCAAGGTTTTGTATAATTTGTAGTCCTAATAAAAATGAACGTGGTATTAGCGAATTTTGATGAAGGTTCATTTGATACCGGAAATTGCGAAATTCTTCTCAAACAACCGCCTGAATTATAATTCGTCGTAAAACTCTCCACTCAATCAACCAACACCTTGAGTAAATACTCTGTGATTAAAAAACTGTTTTGAACACAAGATCTATAATAAAGGAATCGTCAGACAAAATGTTAATAATTAAAGCTTTATAGCATATCATTTTTACTGACTAAGTGATCATTTTTTTAGAAATTTCAGTAAGTATATATACCTATCAAATATAAGTAATCAATACAATTAAGCTCGATTTAACCTCGAGAATGACATGATTAATAATAATAATCTATTATTTTGCGAATTATATATTATTTATATATTTAAATTGCAGACAAATATTTTGAAATTCAGTAGGTATTACTAAAACTCAGCACATGTTTTTTTCAGAATTATATAATATTTTTGGTAATAGACATAATTTTGACTGTTAATAAACTAGAATATTTTATAATTAAAGAAATATATTACTTCAAAAACGTTTTTGCAATATTTGATATTCTTAAAAACATTATAAAAACTCACAAATAATAAAAAATGTATGCGTTCTAAACAATTACCTATATTTTTATATATATATACTTATCCAAATCCATCTTAACTAAGGTAGATGTCATCTTCACCATAACAAAAACATTCGACATCGTCTCAAACATCACATTAAGTACTATCAACAAGCCTTTAAATCGCAATACTCTTCATAGATCGATCGTATATAGATCACGCGATCGATTAAATCACTATTATGATTTAATCTCCCATCCCCGCAAACACGCATACGCACACGCCGCATCCGAATTAGGAACGATCGCGGACTCGCGTTCTCTCGGACTCGACATCATCAGCAATTTGTCGAAGCGTCGACGTAAGAGCGAGGCACAATGTAAAGATTCATGAAGCAAAAAAAGAACGAGAAAGAGAGAGAGAGACGGGAAGAGCGGCGGCGCGCGGACCAGACTCCGTGTCGAGGTCCTGGGAAACATAAATACACGCGACGCGAAGCGAGTTTGCTTGCTTTCTTTCTCTGATGTCTGGCTTGGGCCGAGGTGTTGTGCGAAGGCGAAGTTTTGGTGAATGGAGAGAGATTCCCTTTCCCTCTCTCGAGTGCGTGTGTCGCCGCGCTGGCTCGCGAATTTTTACTTCGGCTGGCTTTGCACGGCAGCTAACTACTGGTTCTTCTATGTGTAGCGTTCGCTCGGCCGATAAACAGACGCAATTGTATAAGAGTTTTATTTTGAATGGTGCAGAAGTAGCGAGGTAGAATTGGTATGAATGACGAACGTCACTTTTATTCTTTACTCGAACTGCGATTATAATCCAATAAATCATGAGATAAATTTAACATTTAATTCAATACATTAGCAGAAGTGGTTCAACAATTTACATGCACGTGTACTTTAATTGACCATCATTTATTTTCAATAAAGAAGTACAAATATTGAGTAGATACATTAACGTTAATGTCTTAAGGTATAAGAACAGTGATTATTCTTAATATTTGAAAATGTTTCATTTATGAATTGTGTTTTTTTCTAACACAAATTAATATATATAATTCGGATAATATATAATATGGATAATTATATATATGTCCAAATGAAAGCTGATATTAAAACCTTTAATTTGAGTGGTCGGAGTATCTTTGAGGATCTTTGGATAAAAAGTTATACTCTATTTAATTAAAATTACGAAAAAATATAGGTGATGAAATGGGAGACAGGAAGAAAATAGGCGTTTTTTGGCCGTGTCTGAAAATTCAAAACGCTCTACTGGGTAGCACAGGGATCCTTAGGGGCTGAAAATATCTGTGAGTGCTTCTTTTCATAGGTACTTTCATACAAAAAATCAACGTTATATTTGTGAAGCCCCTGCGCACAATTTTGGTGAATTTGTTGGAATGACACACACACACATATATATATAAGCTCAACAATGGCATAAATTGCCAGAGCGCTTAATTCGTAACTTAAAATTTCTAATATCTAATAATTTGTAGGTATTTATTCACTTGAGATGTCACATCAATCAAACGGCGATAAGCCTAATCAAACAATCAAATTTCAATAACGCTATTGGTTCAGTTGAAAAGCATAATAAGAAGTAATCTATATTTCGTTATATCGAAAATTTAGGTATGTACAATTGACAGAACCACCTCTGATCAAATTTGTTTGAATATTTTTATAATACTACAATTTCATTGGATCCAATGCTTGATTTTGCTAACCTCGTTGGAGAAATTCAAAAGAATTGAAACAAATTCAATAAGATGTTTGTTCCATTGAGTGTACAAACAAGGGGATACCATGGAGTTTGGGTCTCGAATTTTGAAAGCTTTGGGAATCGTCCTTTTGGTACATAAAAAATGAATTTGAATATTCGTAGTTTTATCCAATGGCTCCTAGAACCTGAGATAGAGCTATTGCTCAAATACACTTTGTTAATGAATAAAGATATATATATAACGTCATTACCCTATATATATATATATATATATATATATATATATATATATATATATATATATATATATATATATATATATATATATATATATAGAGAGAGCCTGTCCCTATTAGTGTGCTCTTTTTTTAAACAAGGCGTATAAGCAACAACCTTGAAATAAATAAAAGGGATGATTTTTTAAATTATGATAACCTAATTATCTTTATTTTAAAATCAATTATTTTTATTTGTATCCAAGTTGTTGCTAATACGCTTTATTTTAAAAAAGGTCACCCTAATAGGGACAGACTCACTAATACGGACCTTTACCCTAGACATACTATAAACGATAATGAAATATGCTAATTCCTACTGTCCAATACGGGCCCATTGAATAAAACTACGGGTATTGAACTTCACTTTAAGGTATATCAGGAAACGATTCCCAAAGCTCCATAAAAATCTGTGACTAAAACTCCGCGGTCTCCCCTTGTAAGTACTTCTTATTGGTAAAAAATTAAAAAAATTGAATCTACGAGTTTGGCTACGTTCTAGCAGTCCATAGAATTCCTGAATGTACCTAAATTAATTTGAGCCGCGCGGCGCACGTGCTGTGCGGGCGAGTTTGCCCCCGGGCATCCTACACCGCGCGCCGAACGGCGTAGAAAACCCAGAGCGGAGTTGGCCACAAAAATGGGTTCCTCGTTTCTTTTTTTTTGTATTCGTCAGTCAGCGATCTGTAATTGACGTGACTTAAGAGCCATTGTGTCGCGGGCGCTATTGCATAAAAGGAAACTAATTTCACTGCCGATGGGATAAATAGAGAAATTTTGTCTTGTTTTTTCGCGCGTTCTTTGTTGGATACTGTTGGATAAAGCGAGATAGAAGCGTTGTAGAAACTTTTATGGATCAATAAAAAGTCACGATTAGAAGTAATTTCCTTAATTGAATATTTGTAGCTGGTTTTATAGTAATTGAATAATGATTCTTTTTAGCTCGAGTGCTAATTATTTGGTTTAAATATGGAATGTCAATTTGTATCGGAGCTAATTAAAGTCGTTTTAGTAAATGGTATTCTTATGTATGTACGGAAAAGAAACTGCCTTGTTACTACTAACCAATATTTTTATCTAATATTATTTCATGTTTTATCAAAACTTTTCGAACATTGCAGTATCTACTGAAAATGCAAGTATGCGTTGCTAAATATTTACTAGTTAAACGTGTAATTTTTATGTATAAATATAGTTATTAATGTAAATATTATACCATTTATAGAAGTTTGTTGACAAGCGAATAATATATTAATATAATACATTTACGCGGTCAGCGGTGTACAACTTTACGCACTTGAGGTCTACAGTCATAATATTTACCAATTCGTATTAATGTCTAATGACGTCACGCTTTCCATCAATTATCCTTATTTACTATCCACTACCTATTAATCTATTTATGAATAGAATATCGCAAGCTCGCTCGTTTCCCATTCAGTCCCTTATTTCGCGGAGCCACGCTCGCTCTTAGCATAATGCGCTTCGCTAATTGATCCCCCATTTCGCGAGCGCCTTTTCAGGTAAATTTATACTTATATACCGATCGGTTCGGTGTTTCGCCATTAAGAAATCGCGTTGAATTAAATTCCTCAATGATTGACGAGCATCAATATTAAACATTTCAGTTGTGCAGGTAGTAAAACATTGTTGCATAGTTAATACTGTACCATTAATATGCAATGTAAGGAGTTTTTGATATTACTTAATATCTTATCGAAGGTATTTAATTAAATGTATATCATAAAACGTAATATTATTTTCAGAGAGAATTATTTTCAAAAGATATTAAAAATTAGTTTTATTTTTTTTAAACCCTACCATCTATTTTAAATATGTATCAAATACTTAAATTATCAAGTATAATAAATAAAATATAGTAGTATATGTTTCAATATTTATACAATTTCATGCGAATTAGCTTTTATCGAATATTAAAAATACAATAATTTTTTTTCTAAAAATAAAAGTTTTATTATAATAAATTAAGTATAAAATTTTATAAGAAATGTATATGAAATAAGTTGTTAATAAATACTGAACTGGTCAATGTTTTTATATTGGTGTTGTAAATGGGAAAAACATTTTTTGAAGGTTTAAGACGAAAATGAATGCACAAGGGGCATTGAATATAATTTGTATTATTTATTATCAACAAAAGTTTTTTTCAAATAACTTTTATTTATTATTTATATAAATACTGACTAAAATAGGACTATAAATTTATTTGATGAATTCAATTTTGAATTTTTACTACAGAAAATCATTCGTCTCTTACTGAATATATTCGAAATCGTAATTTCCAACAAATTACAAGTAAATCTCCGAACTCGTATAAGTAAGCAGCGCAATGACTTTTGCTAAAAACCACATCGACCATCGCGCACGTAATTCCACGGAAGCCGCGCCGCACCGCTCTTATCACTTTTATCTCGCCGAATCAACTCTAAGCTTCTTGCTAAACGCGGGTGGCACGCGCTCGCTTACAATATCTAGTGTCCTCCGCTTCGCGAACGCACACGACTGTGCGTTCCACTTTTTTTTCTCTTACTCTACCGCGCATATTATACACGCCACATCCGAAATCGTTCCCCGAAGCCCGGAGCATATCTTCTTGGGCGCACTGTCGCAACGGGTAAAACCACACGCGTTGCAAGCTCCGAAGCGGCGCGCGTGCGCCCGTGGCGCGAAATATATGCAGTGCGAAGGAGGAGACAAGTACCCGTACGAGAATTCGGGTCAGCTGTGTATCGATTCAGGATCGAGAGTATGTTCAAAAGCACTTTGTCAACGTTGAGTTTCGGCGCGATTCGAGTGCGAGCTATTGTAAGATTATAATGAATGGGTGATCAAAAAATACATGAGAAAATACATGTGTTTATCGTGTTGGTTACGTGGACAATGGGTTTTATTTAAATTTTTATACAGAACTTGGATTGATGTTTTAGAAGAATAAGAGTATTATGTGTACAAATAGAAAAAGGTCAGTTTGTTATGCTATGTGTATAAAAGAATACAATTTTTGTTACCTAAACGTTTCGTCACTATTATAAAAATATATGTGGTCTCGTATGCATAATAGTGACATTTATTAATTTGATTTTTTCTTTTAATTAAGGGGGCAAGGCACCTTAAAAACCTGAAAATAAAAATAATTATAAGTAACTTGCAAATCATTTTTTTCTAAAAACAAAAAAATATTATTATAAGGGTTCAGTTACTTTCAATTTGAGGGGGGTAAGACCTATTTACCTCCCCTGAAATACTAGTGATAAGACGAAGACTGTTTGACGTCATAATTTACTGCCCGTAAGATTTGAAGGAAATCCAGCGATTAGATGGCTTGAAACTCATGGATGTTTTTCCGATACATTAGTTTTCATGTTAATGAGGGAGATTATTCAAAGTTGAAATTAACTATTTTATTTTTACATATTATTAATTTTGGATTCATTTTTCAATTCATTTTTAATTATCTTACCATATACACATAATATGTAAAATTATTTATACGCACTGAAACTTAATTCTCCTCATTCAGATGAAAACTAATGTATTGAAAAGTAACATCCATGATTTTTCAGCCACATGAACACTGGATTTCCTTGCAATTTTACGGGCAGTGAATTATGAATTCAAACAGTCTTTACTCTGTTAATAGTGTTAAGGGGAAGGTAAATAGACCTAACCCCCGTCAAAATGAAGGTAATTATATTATTTTTAAGAAGAACTTTTTTGTTTATGTAAAAAATGATTTGTAAGTTATTTATAAAAACTTTTATTTTCAGGTTTTAAATAAGTCTTGCCACCTTAACTTTTTGATTCATCATATTATATTATTTAAAAAAAAGATGTTATAAAAATATAAAGTAATATTAAAATTTTTTCTTCGTTTAATAAAGTTTATTATGAAAATATAACTTTCAGCTAAAAATTTTAAAATTTATGAGTCTACAGTTAAAGAAAGTCATTGAAAATTGTAAAACTATTTTTTCATCTTATTTATTTCTGGATTTAGGTATCCTAATACATAAATTAAAAGTCCAAAAAATATTATATCCTACCGAAATAGCTAAAACCATATATTTTTTGAACCTTCAAGAACTCAAATTTATTTATGGCTATTAACCATTAATTTGCATCAAAATTTTAGATTAAACATGTACTTTCATCATACGCTAAAATCAAAATCCTCGAGTAAACTAAAAGCATTTTTACTACATAAAGTTCACGAAACTTATTTTATTGAAGCTCTGGCAGATGATTCTGGTACTTAGAAATGATGCCTAGCTCTCAAAGCTTATTCTGATGGCCCCCCGCTCTCAAGACAAAAGCCAGTTAATCTTATTATTGTTAAATTTTTTAGTAATTAAGAAGTACTTATGATCATAAGCTTACAATTATTTGGCTTTGAACACTAAACCAAAAGGAAAATAAAAGTATATTTATAGACAGCAAAAACTTGAATTTGAGTCTTATTTCATAATAGAATATTAATTCTTTCCACAGGTGTGAAGTATCGTAATTATAGTGACCAAAAGTATAAGAAAATTCGAGGTTTTTCATACTAAAGCTCAAATCATATTATTTTTTATTTCAAAAAGTCATTTAAACGCATGAAAAACGATGTACCATTTTTTACTGAAAATGCACAATATTGTGATCAATTGACTCATATCTCGACAACAAGGGCCCATTAGAAACAAACTATGGGTGCTAGGTTTTCTTTTAGGTATCAAACACTTCAAAATCCGTATCCCGGAGGTGGTCCTCACTCCCCTTGTCGGTAAATAATCGTGAAAATAATAACATTTAACAAGTATTCTTCCACAAATAATAGTAACAAATAAGTTCCACAATCTCAAAAATATTGAAGATCAAAAATAAAACACTTTTCGAGAATTTCGATGCGCACGCGCACGGATCGTTCAAATTCGATGTACTCACGTGTGCGAGACTGGCGACTGCGAGGCCGAAGGTGAGGGCGATGTGTAGTACGGTGGGCGCGACGCCCCAGTTGATGCAGGACGCGCAGCCGATAATGACGAGGAGACAGGTGCCGAGGGCCTCGGCGAACAGGGGTACGAGGAAGCCGACCTTCGTCACCTCCTCGACGCCCACGTAGTCCTTAGCGCCTGCTGGAAGTATAGAAATTTTTCAAATTTTAATTTTGTTTCTTTCGCAGGCGGTGGTATAGATTGTGCTTAGGATTTTCTGATGTTTAGCTCGCTGAATCTCCGCGAGTAAAAATTCACTCGTTACACTATGTCTTTCAATAATAGAAAATACAACCAACCTTTTTCGAGTTAAGATTCATCCACTTAACGAGCGGATTGTTACACGAAATTGAGTGAATGTGCTTTATCTGACTTTTAGCTAGGTTGAAAGTCACTAGGGAAAAGAGTACGGTTTTTTCGTTTAAAAAATGTTTGCTTTTCTGAGAGGGAAGAAATCACTCTGAGATGAGCGAAAGCTACAGATTTTACTTTTTTTCACGCGGAAATAGTGTGGTCTCACTCTATGAGAGTGGAATTCAATTGGACGAGTTATTTATTCACCCCTTTGATAAGAAAAAACACAACCTACCTTTTTCAAGTGAACATAAACGTTTAAACGAATACTCTTTTTTTGGAGTGGAATTTTCACCGACAGAATTCAGCGTGTAAATTATAATTGTTTTTTCTTGGACTGAATTTGAGTACAGTAGAATCGGGCTAATGAAGTAAACTTGAAGTAAACCGAGCTGGTGTATTTAATTTAATATCATATTTGCTATACCGAAAAAAGTTTATAGTAATCCTAACTTAAAATTTTGTTATAATTTATTATATTTTACTTTGATACAAAAACTATGATTACTTTACAAATAAATTGGGTAAAGTGTAATATTAGTTTATTTAATTAAATTATAATATTTGAACAAAGTTTTAGTAAAAAATGACCATCATCAAAGAAAGTTTTAATTTTGATAAATTGTTGTACTGTAAATGTAGTAATATTTACTAACAAATATAGTTTCTTTTTGTTACAACTGAATTATGTAACAATTTAAACTAAGCAAGTCGGTAGAATTAACTAAAAATGTATACTATATTGTTACGCTATTATTTATATCAATTACTGTAAGGGTATCGATACCATTTCAATAATGTAATTCATTATTATATAAATTTTATTATTGTCATAGAATTTTATATTTATATATTATAAGTATACAAAAAATTATTATTAAAATATAATAGAAAATATATTAATATTATTATTTAATATTATTATATATTATTTTATTATTATCCTAAAATATATATTATCTACAATTGAATTTATTTATTTATTTTACTACATATATCGACGGCTGAGCGGAAGAAGTTGTTAACTCGGTGCGCGCTACAAGAAGAGGTTAACTTTTAGTGCGCATATGCGCATAGGGTATGTCAACTCATATTAGTACACCCGCCCATCATATAGATCTCTTGTGGAAGACAGCTTCTTTAGCCAATTATTCCTCGTTTTACATTGTGTTTTGGCAACTCTAAAAAAATATGAGAACGAATATAACTGCAAAAAGTGTAATTTCCTATTTTTTACATTTTAATTAAGCTAAATAATAATCAGAAAACTTAGGTAATGTTTCTTTACATACTTTTTATGCGTTGTATTAGACTTAATATTGATTAGTAGATCATAAAGAATTGTAATACTTAGTCAATTACGATAACGTAGTGAAAAGGCTTTGACCTATTTATATTTGTTTTCGTTCTAACTGACATGTATTGAAGTCAAAGTACAGACGGCAGTAAAGTACACACGGACTATATTGTCAAAATAAATCAAGAGGCATTACCGATGTCAAAAACAAATATGATTTGTCTTACATCGACATTTTATTAGAGGCCTCATAAATAGCTTTTATATCGTCGAATCAAAGATATGTATCTCTATCAGAATGGCTCGTATATTCTATTCAGTCAGGATTGATTCGGGGTTCACGAGGTTAACCCCTGTAAAAAAAAAGTTTTACGAATTTTGCAATCAAATTCCTCAATAACAAAAGTTACACATATTTCAAAGCGATAAAATCTAGTGACATAAATAGTTATAAGAGAGTGCAAATAATGCACCGAGCGTGTACATTTTGTAACAGGCCTCATAAACCCGCCGAAATTCAGAAAGTTTTTTACGAGTAACGTTTTTAAAGCTTAATAAACGCGAGGGTCTTTACGGGCGGGTAATGAAAGTCACACTTAAAACGTCCAAATTAACGGTTGAAACATATATAATGAAACATATAAAGCGCTGGACGGGACCGATACGATGAAGGATGGATATTTGATTCTGGGTCTTTTTTTACGTCCTACCATTTCAATCACTGATTTTGACAATTTAATTACGTGTTCTCTGTTATACGGCCGAGCAGCTGTGTGTCATTACGGTTAATTTGAAACATTATTGTTTCATAAGTAGTGGAACTAAACGAAATTTCAGCAAGTTTGCACATTTTAATTGGTAACACATTAAATAACAATTCATCAATTAGTACAAATCTATGATGGTCACTTAGAGTGAAGCAAATGAATTGAAATTGTCTGTGTTAATTAAAATGGGAATGTATTTTAATCCTATGGAATGGTGGCGAAATTTAGTCACGTAAAAATGCCATTAGCAAGATACATCACTAATTAATAGATCAAACGAACATTAGGTTAAAAAACTAATTTGATTTACGACATAAAATTATTGATTTGAAATAGTTACGGGCCTCTATTTGTAAATCCATCAATCAGCAATAGAGTAACTTATAAAATGAATAAAAGTAAAACGTGTTTAATAATTTTATTCAAAACTTTTCCAATTTTCATTAAAATGTGAATCTTTAAAAACAAATAATATTTAGAGAATAAAATAAATAAAAAAATATTTAAGAAAAACCGTTTTTATTAAATGTACTAAAAAGTATAAAATAACATTTTTTATAGCACACTAACCTCAAAATGCCAACTTTATTGTCGATTTTGAGGTTGTTGTGCTATAAAATATCGTATGAGACTGTTGTGGGAGGTGTTTTTCTACCTTGCTCGATTTTCTCACTCGCTTCGCTCGTGCGAAAACCCTCGAGCAAGGTAGAAAACCATCTCCCACAACAGTGTCATAATATACTATATCCTACCTGCACCGAAAGTAATCTTTTTCTAACATGTGCATAGAAAAGGCCCCCTTTTAATGCAAATGAAGCGAATAGAAAATAGAGAATTTCGAGCGTCTCCATCGCAGCGGAAAGGAATGTGGCTATTTTTTCCCGCCGTTAACATTCCTAACCGCACAAAAGAGGAGCCTTACGTGCACTTATTAGAAAAAATACGGCATGTAACAGGGGGTGAAAAGGTTTTTCAAACTTTGATGATGATTTGATCACCATCCATATAGAAAAACTCGTACTATTTTCGTGCATGTACAGCGAGCGGAAAGTGATTTTTTCAGCCCTCGGGCGGAAAAGTAACGCACTTTCGCCCGCTTCATGTATGCACAAAATATCATCCTTTCAGTCCAGGTGGGACAAAAAGTATCGTGCGCATCACGGGCGGAAGGCGATTAACGCTTGTGCTGGTTGTAGCCTTTGCCTCGGTAACCCTCGATATCAATCGGCTCAGCCTGCAATGCGCACTCGCAGTAATCACCTTTTCCGTCCTTGATACACAATATACTATTTTCTGTCAGCTCTACATGTCCGTCTGAAACTCATAGTGTTTCATTATAAACATAAAATAAAAGTGTGGAACGCTGAATACTTATAACGTTTTGAAAAGTTGTAGCAGAGTAGTTCGCACTACTTGGATAGAGAAGACAATTTTAGATGTTTATATAGAATTCTGAACGAGATATAAACTAGATGAAAAATTAAGCGCTCCATGCTTTTATATCATATTTAAATTGAAATACTATTTGTTACAGATGAACATGCAGAGCTCATAGAAAAATGGTATTTTATACTTTTTAGTAAATTTAATAACAACATTCTTTTTAAAATAGTTTTTAAATCATTTTATTTTATCCTTTTTAGTCTTGATACATTGAAATACAAATAAAGAACACTACATGATTAGAATTACATTTTATTCTAATATATATTTTAACAACATAACTTTAAAATATAATTGACCCGAAATAAAGTATATATATATATAATTTTATTTTATTTTAAGTAAAATTGTGGATAATATCCCTAAATTGGGATACTGATGTCCTATAATTGGAGTACGGACGTCTTTAAATGCCACTAAAATGTAGTGTTATCAAGTATTCACAAAGTTTTCACGAAAGTTTAAAAGTCTCTAACTTTTTCAGTTTTTTAAATACAAGGTTTAAGGTAAGTAAATATATATTGTATCAGTAGCGGGATAAAGACGTCATAAAATTCGGACAGACCTGTCCCAAAATATTACTCAAGTATTTTGTCATATAATCTCTAACTGTCTTAAAATGTTTTAACTCTCTAAGCTTATCATAAATTTTATGAATTTTTAAATGCAAAATTTCACGTAATATTCCAATATATTAATAAAGTATATTGTCATTCAATCTTATCTTATTTTATTGTATCCTATCGTAAATGCAAGATTTATTGTCTCCTAATCTCCACCCATTCCCAATAATTTCAACTCTTTAGCTTATCAGGAAGTTTCTGAATGTTTAAATACAAAATTTGAGGACAAGCAATTAGGTAATATAGTAATACTAAATGAAAATAAATAAATTGGTGACATTAAGTACGAAAATTATAACACCCAGGCTTCATGGATTATTATTATATTAAGTCCGAGCAGTACAAAATTAATAAATGTCGTATATATAAATATGAATTTTATTTTTCTCCGTAGAAAACGGAATATTTTTGTGTTTGATCTAACTTATCTATTATGAACCGTGCTATTTGGCCAATAAAAAATTTATCTCCACATTCAAACTTTTTCCGCAAACGTTACGCTCATTAGACATCCATAATCAATTTAAATTAGCGTAACAATGTAAACCACCTATCACAACATAGTTCTACACCTCTTCCCTCTTCCCTCTTAAATCCAATATGCGATTCTAAAATAAACGAAAGAAAATTCCTTCGCCAAGGCGCGTAATTTATCGCAATTCTTATGATACTTGCAAATGTTGCTTCCAGTAAATAAATTGCCACAATGATGGTTACAAATGGTGTGTCGTTTTATTTTTTATAATTATTAAGCAATTAGTAGAAATTTAATTATTTCAGAAAAATTATTGAAATTTTAACAGATATTAGTTGTACGTTGAATAAATAGTATAGGTACTATATTATTTGTTCAAAAGGGCAAAAATTATAGTTCGATGGATGATTGTTTAGAATATTGATTTCGTCAAAAATTATTTATATAACAAATAAAAAGTTTTAAAAATTGATTAGAACTTTGAAGAAATATTGCAATTGCAAATAAATAGTAATAGTGTGCATTTCTTCTGTAAGTGCAGTATAAGTCATCAGTAATATCGTTTTTTCGTACGAAAACAAGTTCTTTAAAGAAATATTGCGCGTAGCTCATTTTTTCATCAAAATCAGTATTCGAATTCCAATAATTTTTCTAAATCTATGAAAACTAGACCAGCTTCTTAATATTTACAAAAACATAATACTAGAAGCTCACTTTAACGCGATGCTAATCTGAATTTGCGACCACCGCGCGGCCTTGGTCAATCTCAAAGAGAGCGACAGTTTTACGCATGGAGGCCCCATACGGCGAATGAATGATCAATCGATCGGTAATTTTGACTCACTAGCTTATCGCGAGCGCGGTTATTGTTGTATACACCGGCACGATGTTTTGGCCCCGCGCGATTGTTCGGCGTGTCAAACAGTTTGCGCACTGCGTTTAATTGCAGCTCTTTTTGCGCTTGGTGAAAGATACTTTGTCGAAATAAAGTGCTTTCGAGAGCCTGTCCCTTTCTTTTAATTTAAATTTTCGGTTGATTTTCATACATTTAATAAACAATTAATTTACAAAAAGAAATTAATAATGGTAATGTGTATTCGAGTGTCATTTCACTTTTTATGGATTTTTTATAGTATATGAAATGCAGTGACAGATAAACATTTTATAGCTAAATTGTCATTCTAATTTATTCCGCATTATTGCATATTAAGATTACGTCTTCTATTTACATCACTGAGATGTCTGCGTAATTTAAACGAAAGTGTTTAACAGTTACTCAACTTTAAATAAATTGCAATTCAAATACCCATTTAATTCAACTCATTTTCTTACATTGTATATGCTTTTGCCCGTAGCCAACAAGGAATCCCAACATTTATATCTGATGTTACAGTGACAGTCCTATTGAGCTTCCGTATTGTTTTCAAAACAGCTTAATCGCAGAAGTAAGTGATTTATAGAAATACCACCGTACAACATCTATTAATAGTTATAACGGTTACAGCTGGTTTGATCACCTCGTTAAGCGCGTAAACGATAACTGCGCGAAGTTTCTCAAAATGTCTAGAAAAATCTGCTCGGGAATGGCAATTGTCTTCTGACGCAAGTTTTAAAATAAAAAAAGAACACGGCATTTGTGACATTTGTACGAAAAAAGGAGAAGAAAATAAAGAGGTGTGTACGATTCGTCGCGAGCTGCGGCAAACTTGTCGAGCAAATAAAAAAAAGCAGCAAAGCTGGGTGGAAGTACTGATCGGGTTAAGGTCGATCCTCGGATCCTCGACCGAAATTGCCATCCGATGCTCGCTAATGACTGATAATTGACACTACTTTTTTTCTTCATACTACTTTAATCTCTCGTGTTGTGCGTGACACACATTAAAAAAAGATTTACGAATTTTAGTTTATCAATAAAGGATTGACTATTTTTCAAGAAAGTCAATATTTATATATTATAGTATTTCTAATTTTCTTCACTGTTGGAATATTAATTAGTTTAATCAACAAATTTAAAAATAATTAATTTGTTTTTATTTTAAATTAATATTTTACACATAAGCATTTATTTATTAGTTATGTATATTGAAAAATATAGTATGTTAATTTTATTGTGTTTCTTAATTAACGCATAGTTTCGAGGGAGTTAAAGCATATGCTTATTTATTCTTAACATTGCGTGGTGAATAAACATTACTAAATATCGCGATAAGATAAAATTGTTTGGATGTTGTACATAATGTACAGTAGTGCTCTAATACAATTTTTAGTGAGTTGATAAGATAAAAATAAAAAACTTTAGAAATGAGCTAGAATCGAAGTATAAAAAAAAATTTAACACGCGTAATGATTGAAAACTTATATAACAAAATGATGGTTATAATACGCTTTAGTGTTATTTGAAAATAATATTGCATTTGATATAGAAGTAATTATAAATTTATTCTATAGTCATACGATCGTTTTAAATGTAATTTATCTTATTTTGAAATTATATTACAATCGAACAATTTTTTTTGTTCAAAGTTGACTTCCCGATTTTCTACAACTGCGTGTCAAATGCGAGTACCCCATTTTCACGGGACGGCTAATCGAAGTGCGTTACGTCGCTTTCTGTTGTTTTTCCATGCCAACCATTTTTCTTGTCGCGTCGGAGTTTATTTGACTTGTAGCCTTTAAACTTCTTTATCAGCAGACGCGCGCGCGTTATTCAAGTGCACATTTGCAATTGTAATTTTTCATTTTAGACATGTTTCACATCTGTCAAATGTTTTCAACGTTTCTATTCTTCTCGTATTTTTTTATGCTTCATTTTTTAATGACGCTTTTACGATCGAATTCATGTTTTTATCCTATGAATTATATATTCCACGTGCAAGTATTTTGTAAAACAATTTCTTGAAATATCTTTTATCGCGGTGACTAACTTGTGCATAGGTATATGCGTTAAACCTTTTTTGTATCAGCGCTTTTTAAAACAAACAATTTCATAAAAATGTTCACATTTACACGTTTGTTTAAAATAATCAGTTTTCAAAACTAATGTCAAAAGAATTCTTTTGTTACTCAGATATGTTGTTATCGAGAATATTTAAAATAGCACAAAAATGCTTGCGCTCTTAAAGTTCAAGTTTAAATAACAAATTTTCAAATAATACCTTTTCAGTGAAAAAATTTTATAACAAAAATTACTATTTGTGTTTACACATTGGGGACATATTTATTATAAATTACAATATTTATCGTACATATATTTATATATTTACAGCAAGAATAGCTAAAGGAATATTAATTATTATTATATCAATTTTTACTATAAATATAGTAATTTTTGTACAAATCGGGTGTGTCTTCAAACATTAAGGATAAATTTTGCTATACAATTTTAGTTTTATACATCATTTTTTTCATCACGCCTTCATTCGTTTTTTCCTCAATCCAGAAAACATTTTTAAGCAAAATCTATACAAACAAAAAGTTTTGAATTAATACTTTACTTGAATACTAATTTAAATTGAAATTCTTTCTAAATAGTATGTTAAAATTCATTATATAATCAAATAATAAATTAGTTTATCACAAAATATAAAATTTACATTACTTTATATAATAATTATTGCCGATTAATTTTTCACAACCTCCAAAAAATTGGCATATATTTTCTACAATTCATTCGTTTACATAATAATTATTTTTTCATTCATCTTTACAATAATTATTGCCCATTATTTTCACAACTTCTAAAAATTAGTATCGCATCTCTTACGTAAAACTAATTTTTAAAATATCCTCATCCTCTTTTTAAAGGCCAGAAAAACATTTTCAACTCAAATCCGCACAAAACACAAAACTTCGAACTGCGAAACACTAAAAAAACAGACATCTAAAATACATAGACTCATGTCAAAAGAACACAAACCCTGCCACGTTTTGCTCATGTCTGCGCTGTTCCTCCTCTGCGTCCAAATCAATCACTCTTCCTCGATCCTCCAACCAGCTAATCAACGCTAGTTACAAACCGCGCGAATCCTTGCACTGTACACTGCGAACAAACGAGAGCTTTGCGCAAGAAAGGAAAGACCGCTCGACACTCCGGAAATCAGCACAAGTAGAAACAGCCGGGCACCGTCCAGACAGTAACTCTGCCGCGCGAGCGCACGCGTCTGTCCCACACACGAGGGTTGAACGAGAACGAGATTTGACAATCGAGCCGAGGGCAGCTGCGGCGAACTATTGAGTGCGCGAGAGGCAGGTTTCGCGTTATATCGCTCTTCGGCCCCTTTCCTCCTTTCCGTTTCTCTCTCTCTCTCTCTCTCTCTCTCTCTCTTTGCTCTTCTCGTCGCGCAGCCAGCAGCCAGCGGCAGTATGTACACGCGGGAGGCGGTGTATCAAGACTCTACTCCCCACCTGTGGCTATATGCGCGCGCGCGCACGGCTGAAGCCAAGGACTATTTGGACTCTGAGCTCTCTAGCCATGTGCGCGCCGCGCGAGAGTGCGAGTTCGCTTTTGGTGCGCAAAAGAGAGCGAGAGAGAGAAAGAGTGATTCCATTCATGTTGATGGTCAAGAAGACTGGACACTGTCGCGATTCAGGCAGTAAGCTGCATGGGGAAAGGGAGAGAGGGAGAGAGAGAGAGAGAAAGAGCAAGAGTGTGGGGAAGTTGCATAGAGTTGTGAGTAGAAGTTAGAGGAATGAGATTTGTTGCAGAAAATTGTAACGTGTGTGGCGATGACCCTTTCTGTGCGAAAAACAGCTGCAATCTTCTTTCTTAAACAGGAGTTGATTCAGAATATGTTTGTTGAAAATTAGCACTTGAAAAATTACTTAAAGCTCTGTCAGTTTGAAATAATCCATCAGTCAAATAAAATAATAAAAAAAAATTTTCTAGTTATTTTTACAAATTTAAAAAAGTGATAGTTATAAAGACAAGTACTTAAGAGTATTTAATGAGCTTTAAAATCTGGTCAAATTATAACTGGTTGTACTAGTAATGCCTACAGATCTTTAACAAAAATACGAATTGAATTAAATATTTACCAAAAATGTTGAAAATCGTATTTGGCCACAAAAATTGATATAAAATATATGTTTTATACATACATCAATAAATTACATCAACTTGAACAGTATGTGCATACATTTCACGTATACCTATAAAAAAAGTATTCTTTTTACAATTTCTTTAAATTTTTCAAAATTATATATTTTATAAAATTAATATCTGAATGTTATCCAGTTGGCTCCAAAATTTCATTACTTCTAAGTTAGGCATTCCTGATATGCATCCAAAATTTGAACGAAAAATATAAATGGGTAGGAGAGTTTTCGTGGATACAATTTCCTGTTACACATACACACGCACGCACACACACGTACACACACAAATGCATACGGACACACATGTACACACACAAACGCATACGAACACACACGCACATACGCATGCATACTCGCACGCACGTAGGCATGTGCACACACACGCACATACGCACGCGTATAGGCATATGCACACAAGCACATGCACACACGCACACACACGTACACACACGCACGCACACGCATGCACTCACACAGACAGACTCACACATGCACACATCCACACACACACGCACGCACACATAGACACATGCACACACACACAGACACATTCATGCACACACAGACACACATTCACACACGCACGCACGCACACACACACACACACACACACACACACAGTCACACAAAAATTTTTGCAAAATATAAGTAACTTAAAAAAATATCATGCGACGTAGGTCGCATCTCCCATTTGTGTGGGTTTATCCATAGTGATATCACTAATCACCTAGATGCCCGTACGAATCAAGAGTTAATCTGTTTGTGTTAAGATGAAGCACTACTGAAAATTGGTGTTTTAGCTGTTTTCATTTTTTATCCTTTCATGTAAGAAACATAAAAAAAAGTTACAACAATAAATATTAAAAACTGTAGGAGAAGATAGATTTTTAAAGAATGTTTTAAATACAAATAGATCATACGCTAAAAATCTATCTTGTCTTACAGTTTTTAATAGTTTTAGTTACAACTTTTTTACATGTTTCTTAGATAACTATAAAAAACTTCTCGTATGAGTGTGGCATAATATTTAGAGATCGGATGATATAAAGTAAAAGCTGCTAAAATACCAATTTTCAGTAGTGCCTCTCCTTAAGATAACTTAACAAATTTAATAATTGTCCCAAGTTATTTAAAATTCCAAAAAGAAATTTGTTGCCCATGTACCTTTGGAAGAATCTTTTGCATAAGAGATTCAATTTATGAATTTGGAACTGCATTTCGCGATGAATTTCGCAATAAATTCATCGCGAATCTATTTTTAGTAATTTTCGAATACATAGTGTTTACCATTATGTTAATTTTGTTTTTCGCTTGAGATGGGTTTTTAACCATCAGAGCCAGATGTGGATGTGGTAAGCACATGAAAAAGCTGAATAAAATTCAGTACAGAGGCGCTGCCGAGTTGACCGAGATCGGTATTCGAACTCGGGATCTCAAAAGTGTTAGTGTCTATAGTCCAAGCCTCTAATCGACTGAGTCACCGGGTCTCATAATTTAATCTATTTAAAAAATGAATTAAAATGTATCTCATGCACAAATGATCATCTCCATGGCATCGAATAAAACAACGTACATAAGCGTATCTAACCTATAATATACATGCACCTTTAAATGATTACACAAGTCTGTAAATAAAATAGTCAAAAAGTCAAAAGTTATTTTCGAAAGCTTAAAATTGTCAACTTTGCGTTTTCATAAATAAATAATTTTGCTAATAACATTTCATCTCAGCCATTTTTTTCTCTAAAATGGGCCTTTCAAGAAATAAATTCATTTTTGGAAAATCAATTTGTTGCTCTAATCAAAAGTTACAACTAAAATAGCTATAGACGTTCGTACTGTACGTACTTCCCTATAACTCGTATCTATTTTAACAAAACTTAGTTTTAGCCAGGTCACATATTATTTATCTATTTTTTTTTGTTTTTACCTTTCTCGAGACTACATTGCCAAAAATGTGCAAGATCGAAACTTCCATGAATCGAGCATTATTATATTGATCTTTTTAACTGTGTGCTACAGAAGTCGCTGGTCAGATGAATCACTAAACAAGACTCGAGTGAAAAAAAGAGTACACTTTATCGAGCTCCCTTCTCTGTAAGTGATAAAATTAAAAGAGTCTTTTAGCATCGCATATAAAAAAAGGTACGTAATTATGTATACGAAAGCATCCATCAGGCTGCGTTCGCAAATACGTTTTCGGAAAACAAGTTCCAAACATCTCAATAAAATCCTTACGTAAGGTCCTTCTCGAGATAGATAATCATAATTCGTATGCTTGGAAATTATAGGTTTTGGCATGAAGGTGAACAAAAAGCGTTGTGCACAATATTTTGTGTGCGCATAATACACAGAATTCTACTGCCA
Source organism: Gastracanthus pulcherrimus (assembly GCA_949152435.1). Classification (NCBI taxonomy): domain Eukaryota; kingdom Metazoa; phylum Arthropoda; class Insecta; order Hymenoptera; family Pteromalidae; genus Gastracanthus; species Gastracanthus pulcherrimus. Next base: position 20,934,019 of record OX424573.1, read on the forward strand.
GTAAACACAGAAAATGACAAGTAAGATAAATAATATATACAGTTAAAAATAACAATATTCTTTATTTGTTACAAAAAAACTTTTTCCTTATTTTTCTGCTGTTATTAATTAATAGACGAATCACGTAAATAGATCGGTGAAATTTTGAATTAAATATCTATATATTATTGTAATATATAAGAATAATAAAATAATTTATTATTAACAGGCCATTCACATATTCCGTAACCCCGTTTCCCTCAATTTTAGACTCCTCCCGGGGCTGTAATGCATTTTTACTGATTTTTCTATGTCTTTAACACATGCTGTAAATGTAACATGGACCCTTCCTCTTCACTCAAAGCGTTACGTAATATATAAACAATCTCTTAATAATAACAAATTTTGACGAAAAAGTGCTTCACTTAATTTTTAGTACATGCTAAAGGAGTAAATTAACCGTCGAAAAAATTTTTGTTTATCATGTCAGCTAGAATTTTGCCCGCCTCAAAGTCCTTCCAATAAATATGTTATTGACAATAGTAATTTATCGTGATATGTTGCATAAGGATTTTGAGGTTTTACACCAGTAGACATTAGGTACCACCAAGTATTAATAGTAAAAAATATTTATGAATTAATACAAAATAGAATATTGTGTAGGTATCAAGGGCGGAAAGTAGTGGGGGCAGCCGAGGCAAGGGTTGCAACCAGCACACGATACCTTTTGTCCTACCTGGACCGAAAGGTTGATTTTTCTTGCATATATGAAGTGGGCGGAGAGTGAGTTACTTTTCCGTCCTAGGGCGACAAAGTGCTACTTTGCGCTCTCGGGTAATAATTCGTAAAAAATCTCAGATTTTGCAAAAAAATGGAAAATCCGCCCGGTTTTACCCCATTTTCAACGAATTATTACCCTATTTTCATTTGGTCATAACTTTGCACCGAAACATCCATTTTCAACGAACACAAACTCAAATTAAAGGTCGTTTCTTCTACTTTTATATAATTTTTGGAGGAAAAGAATTCCACCTTAGTGTGCGCTGTTATTAATTGCACAGTAGAACCCTTTCTTTTGCTATATAAAAAATACCTAATTTTCCAGAAAAACACAGTCACATGGCCAATTATCATTCTTTAAACGCAGTTTTCTTCATAATTTGGCCCCTAAAACAAGATAGAAACGGTTTTTGAAACCCCAGAAATAAAATTTTGTGTGTATCACGAGTGGAAGGCGATTAACGCTCGTACTGATTGCAGCCTTGTCTCGGCACCCTCGCCTTCGGCTCGCTCCGGGCCGCTCGGGTGTCCTCGACTCGTGCATTGCGATAATCGACTACTTTCCGCTCCTGATACACAATATACAATTTTGTAACAAAAACATTATTTTCACATGGGCAAAAAAGTATCTATAAAATAGTACATTATGTAACAAACGAATAAAGTCAACTTTATTGCCGTGTTACATATAGAACTTTATTTCCGACGTAACTGTGGCCACTTTATTGATTTGATAAGTGGGATTCACGGAAAGAGAAATAAATAGTTCAAAATAGAAAAAAAAGAGAGAATAGAAACTAGACTTTACTTTATTCCCGCATTTGCAGGAAATAAAAAAAATGCATTTGCGGGAATAGTGCATTGTGCAACTAGGGGTCAAAATAGGCTTTTTCTAAGCGAGGATGATGATTGAGCACGAGTGGAAGTCGAGGATGCCGAAGGCACTCGTGTGTGAACAGGGCTTTTTTCATGCATACAAAGCGAATGGGGAAATGGGCATTTCGAGTCGTCCAACAGACCTACAAAATAAGAAGAATCAATTTCATAAAAATTTCAAATTATTTTCAAATTTTTTAATTTTTTTTGAAAGTTTGAATTTGTTTCAAAATTTTGAATTTTTTTCATCTGGATGATATCACATGTTTAGTGGTCCTAAACTTTAAAATTTTTTAAGATTTAAATGTGTCTTGTCCCCAAGGAAGGAAGATCGGACGATACAGTCTAGTAGAACAATAACATTTTTATAAATAACGAAGTTTATTATTGTATTTTAGGCAGTCTATATCTAAATATAACTAATAATTTATGAATAATTTGTAACAAAAAATAAAATGTATGTAAAATTAATGACAAAAGAATTTAAGGATTTATTACTATAAATATGAAAAATTATTACTTAAAGATATCATGAAAAATTCAAGCCATTAAAAAAGTTTTCAATCAGATATGGTAATTTAAAAAATAAGTTTATTCCTTTTATTCGAATTAAACAAATTTCGAAGTAAATTCATCAGGGGCGAGCTTTCCAAAAAATTTTGCAGTGGTTACTTATCATTTTCATTTTTAACTATGTTTTCATGACTTTTAATCATTACTTGATTAAATATATGCCTGTTAAAATATTGTTTTTTAATTTTTATTGTCATTTACAATTTCCATTACAAATTTAACTTCACAAATGCACGCGACAAGCGTCAACGTCAATCACAGATACGCATCCTTATTTCACATGTATATTACCTACATCGCTGGCGAACTCGAATCTAGCCCACACTTCGCATCTCCTCTACCCCCTCCCAACCATCTCTCCACACTCCTCACCAACGCACAATAATAATTCGCGGGACCAATTTTACTTTCGTTCGTGGTGAGGTAAGGTATAAGGTACGACCCGACGGCGGTGGCCGCGACGATAAGCGCCCTCGGGACAAAAGTTCCACGCGCTCGTCCGCGCTCGCAGCTATGAACGTGGCCGAGAGAAAGAGCAAAGAAAAAAAAGTCCAATAGAGGGGGGGACCCGGGCCACATTGCGAACTTGAAGTGTCATGTCGAGAAATTGCGCTCGCCGCGGCTCGAAGAAAAAAGGTGACTCAACGCAGTGTAGGCTCTCGCGAGCGGCGGGATGAACTCGAGAAATAAATCTCCATAAATTATGTAATAAATAATTTTGTACCTGCCACGGTGGGTCGATCGCTTTTTTTTTCTTTCTTTTTTTTACGGAACGCGATCAAGGGGAGACCTTTTTGCCGGAGCGATCGCGATCTATTGTGTGCACGTTTTGGGTATGGAAGGTGCATGCGAGGTTTGGGTTTTTATTTTTTTTTGTAGTTTGGAGGCGAGATAAGAGGTGTAATTATGCCTTCGTTAGGCACTGATTGAAGAGGATGAGGATGTTTTATCGCGAGGGGGAATCGAAGTTTGAGTGGCGCTTAATTGGGTGATTTTGTGGGACTCGTGCGTGCATGCGATGGGAGTGTGATTTTTATCGGCAATGCGATTTTGCTGCATTGGTGACTTTAATGAAGACTTTGAAATTGGTTGTAAAAAAATTTGATAGTGTTTTTACGTTTTTATGCAAACAGATGTTCTCGCACGTAAGAATTAAGTGTTGACGAGTTCTTACGATTTGTTTTATCCTCTTGTGCAATGTTCAAAATGTCTTTATTTTTGCCATTGCGAAAAAAATTATTTTTTATCACGTAGTTTGTTAGTGAAGCGTAGATTTTGGAGAAAAAGTCATAGCTTTGATTATGTCTTTGATATTTTTGGTTATCTTAGAAAACATTAGTCAGACCATTTCTCCATTGTGGATGTGACGAAAATATATCTTATCATAGAAGTAATCAATCTTTATAATGTCATTGGACTGAACTATTTTCAAGTAACTTATCTTATACGTACATATATTTCCGATCATTTATTTAATGCATTTTTTATTTATTTTTAACGTTAAAACGTGAAATGTCAGAATTTTCAAATATAATATCGATAGGAAAGTCACATTCCACACCAAGTAGAAAAAGTCGAGCTCTGCAAGACGCACAATTCACGTTCGATTCGCCCAACCAAAAAAATTAAAATATTTACCATAAACATAGGTAATTCACCTTGCAGCAAAATGCGCACTATTTTTAGTATCGCCCATTTTCAAGATCAATCCGAAATTCCCAAGAAACATCGCGATAAAACAAGCAAAAAGACGTATGTATCCTATGAAAATCCCGCGCGCGGTAAAGGCCCGTTTATGTAAATTCGGAGAAAAGACCTCGTAAGGTCAGCGCGGCGCACAACTGACACGCATTTGGAACGCAGAGAGATCTAAGCGCGCGCTCAAAAGTGGACTTCAAGGCAGTGCTGATCTTAAATCGGGCTAAAGGCAAGATACAAGCGTCGCAGAACCGAGTGTATAGAGTCCGTAGAGCGAAAAAAAGGACGCTCTTGGCGAAATAAGGTCGCGCGCATCGACACAAGAAAAATCCTCGAAATCCCGAGAGCCGATAAGAAACTCGAATTCTTTCTTTTCTGTTTTGTCTCGTAATCGACGAGTGATTTCTTACTCTCTAAAATAATAGAAAACACAACCAATTTTTCTCGCGTTGAAATTTACTAATTTATCGAGTGGGTTATCAATATGAGAAAAGCACAACCAATCTTTTTCGCATTAAAATTTACTGATTGAACGAGTAGATTATTAAGCGAAACTGAGTGAATGTTTTTCTTTGACTCTACAGCCGGGTTAAAAGCACGTGAAAAGAGTAGGATGTTTTTTTTTGTTTTAAAAATGTTCTCTTTTCCAAGAGTGAAAACAATTAAGCGGAGAGAAATTAAGCTAGGTATATCTAAGATTTACATTTTAGTTTTATCACTCAAACAGAGTATGATGTCTCTCCGTCATTTATTCACTCTTTAGCAAGAGAAAATTCAATCTAACTTCTTTGAGTCAAAATCCATCATCATAAAGAGTGTAATTTTTATAAAGTAATTATATATCTATATACTTATTATTATATGCTCAGTCGATGCTGAGTAAATCTTACTATAATGGACTGATTAAAATTGTACATCAAAATTCATCGAAATTATAATTATGATTTTAAATTAAAAATTTCGAATACCCTGGTAGAAATCGATCTCATTTGTAGTTCGTAGATTATAATACGTTTAACAAAAATATTATTTTTTCTATATAATGCATAAAGTACAATGTCTATCTGTCTGTCTGTTTATTCGGGTTAATTTTGAACAATTTTCTAGGGAATACCTATACGTTTTCGAAAGCCTTAAACTGTGATTTATTATTTCTATCATTATAATAGTCATTTATTAATGGTTAACAGTAATAGTGCTTAAATGACGGCAGATATAAGCATTGTTTTAAAAAGAGCAAAAAGTTTATTTTCTCAACAATACAAGCAAGTTCTCTAATTCGAAGCGAGAGTCTCCCTCGGTAAAATTCAGCGAGTTCGGTATAGAGCAATAAACGTGCGTCGCGTATTACGCGACGATTGCACGCACGCTTTGACTTGCAATTAGAGTACGAAGCTCAAGCGGCGGCGCCGATGATGATTTTGCGGCGCCGCCGGTGTACTTTTCGCGCCAGTTCATAAAAACAGCCGATGTTGGGTGAGTCGTGGAGTGCATCTCCGTGCGATATTTCCTGTTCTGGTTAATAGACCAGCGCAAAGTGACACAGGACGTCTGGAAAAACACCACGTCGAAGTGGAAAAGTTAATGCTTCGGTTTTTTCGTTAATCGCTGTTCAAGCTTCGAGCGATTATTTGTTTGTAGCTGCTCTGTTGAACATTACTTCTTAGTTGAAACGAAGTGATTTGTGACACTCGAGACGTAATTTATTAACTATATTTATGAATAATTATGAATGTATGATGCATCTCTATGTTTAAGCAAAAGTGATTTAATAAGACATTTTTACGCGTGACGTCAACAAATAAATTTGACAGTTATCATACACCTGCAGTATTAAATAAGTTTGTCTTACTAATTACGTCACAAGTGAAAATGCCTACGTGTTTATTATTATGCGATTTTGCATTGTTTTTAAAGTAAAAACAATCTAAAAAATGTTATAATATAAGTATGTTAATTGACGTGATAAAAAAAAATTGTTATCAAAATACGTGTTATTAAGCCTAAACATTGCACCGAATTAACTAAAACAACAAACAAAATGGAATGCAGTTTATTATATCGAGAAGAATTGTTAACACTCTGCAATTCTGGTTATAAAAATTATAGGTATATGTAAAAATTCATATGTGCCGAACATAAGTAATATGGCTTTAAGATTTTGCATTTTTTCCAATTAATCATCTCAAAAGAAGATACCAGGATGATATAAATAACTCTAGTTACAATAGTGATATCATTTTAAACTCTGTAAAATTCAATTATTACAATGCGGAATCTGTAATACATAAAAACGAAAATAGATAAAGCAAATTAAAACTGATCACCTCAAATAAGGAAGAAACCTTATACATATCCATTTAAAATATATAATAGCCATTTTAAATTGCTCTTTTTACAATAATCAACATTAATCGTTCATCACAATTTCCGAACGCAATTACGTATCCCATCCACTCCGTCAACCTCAATATTACCGAATCCCACTCTAAATCTCTGCACACGGCGCATCTCCGCTCGCTTGCGCACAACAATGATGACAGTACATGCACCACGAAGATTTTTTTTCTCGCACCTCCCGCAACAGAGCGGCGAATTACGCCACTTATTCCTTCGCGGCGGAAGACGCGCGCGCGCGTGGCGCATTACGTGATATCGGGCGGGCGCCGCGAGAAGAGACTTCCTGCTGCTGTGTACATACGAAAGATGCGCGGCAGAAAAGCATTTGAATGTAAAAATCTACGATAAATTTCAGTGGTACAAATACATCGCCGCCGCCGCGCGACTCCTATACCTACGAATCGCGATGAGAATGAAAAATTTACCGTGCGATGTGGCCTTGAAGAGGTAAACGCGGCGGTGCGCAGCGCGACATATTGTCTGAGAATTTTATCGGTCTTTAAATTGATGAGGCTCTCGCGTCTTCCTAGTGTTGCCTTGTCATTTTTAAATGAATTTGTTCGCTTTTAATATTTATCGTTTGTCGTGGCGTTCTCGTGCGGAGTGAGCAACGTGTCGCCCTGAAATTTTCAATGGTCTTTGAATATTGTCGTAATGAAAAAACTATTTTGTTTTTCCGTGATTTTTATGCGATACATTGTTTGTGCAACATTGTATAGCTGCATAGAATGATTCACTGAGAATAAGAAGATGAGTAGGCTCTGGTGCTAATAAAATGGTAATAAAGATTTGTTAACAAACTATAAAAGCTTAATAGAAAATTTCAGATTTTTAAGCTCATCAATTATGAAGATTAAACCTATACCTATAATTACAATATTTCAATACATAAAAAATTTTGTTTCATACCTAATTATCATGTCAGTCAATTTCAAACATTCTCTTACCGTACGTTTTTTATAATTTTAATAATTTATAATTTGTTTTTTGTAAGTGGGAACTATATTGTGAGAGTAATAAACTTATTATCTTCAGAACAGTAAATGCACTATTCTTATAGTATTTATACTACATTGAGAATAGTATTTTTACTACTCTGACATATCAGGACTTTTTACGTTACAGAGTATGCAAAGAAATGACGAATCTATTTGAAACGTTATTCGTAGACTGATTATTATGATACAACTAAAAAATCGAAGGAGGGAGTCGTTCAGCATAAACAAGCTTTCAGTATGAATATTTTCGAGTTATGTTGGCGGCTCCTGACCAACTCAATTTGATGTTGTTGTGGTTTTATTAATCATAATCTGCCATCGGTTTTTTTATATTTACGGTTTCCAAAGTTAGTGCACAAATAAATTATTAGCCAATTTTCAGCGAGTCAAAAGTTATTTTTGAAAACATAAAATTGTCACTTTAAAAAGGGTCCTTTAAAGAATATATCCTTTTTAGGAAAATCAATTTTGTACGATCTTCTCCTACATTCTTATTTAAAAAATAATTCTTTCATTTAATCGTTTACAATTTTATTGGTTGTTATAAATAATTTTGTTTAAATTATTATTTTTTTTTAAATATTCAGAATAGTACTTAAATATAACTATTACCTGAATACAAGAATGCACAATATTTGTTATTGTGTCAAACTTAATCTTTGATGAAAGTTTGAAGTATGATATGGTCGATTTCTCATGTACAAATCAGCATTAGCTTTTACATAAACCTTTTGTCTTCTGCGGGTTTACGATATAGGTAGATAAATGAGATTGATTTGAGAGCCTTATTACATTTTTTAAAAGAATCTTAATTAAAGAATGTTATAGCTTATTTACGTTCCGTTACATGACTTTAGACTGTAGTTACTTCAAAGGAGCCGCATATATGGTATGACGTCATGTGTATTTTAAAAACGTTTCATCTTCATTAATTTTAGATGTTTTGTAAAAATGTATAAAGTTCACAGAGAAAGTATGCTATACCTAATATGTCTGAATATCATGTAACCAAAAATCATGTTAAAACCGATGATGCCAGTAGTCTGAAACAGTATTCATTAATATTTACTCATTTCTATCTAAGTATTGTAAAATAGTACATTATGCATCAAGGGAATAAAGTCTAAGAGTATTCTCGAGGGTGGATTTACGGCCCGAGTGAAGCGAGGGCGATAAACACCCGAGGGAATAGTCGACTTTATTACCGTGTTGCATATAGAACTTTATTTCCGACTTATAACTGTATCCACTTTATTGACTTGAAGAGTGGGACCCACGTAAAGAGAAAGAAATAGCTCAAAATAGAAAAAAAAGAGAGATAGCATTTGCAGGAAATAAAAAAATGCATTTGCGGAAAAGAAGTAGATTTGCGGGAATCACGTACTTTTGTCTCGCTCTTCAGGTCAACAAGGTGACCATTACGGTTGAGTCGGGAATAAACTACGTTTTAATACGCTGCAACATACTAAAATTTTGAATCCCATTTAATTTCTACAAGAATCATCAATGAATATAATTCCACTTCAATTTCAAATCTCATCGCAAGCATCACACGCGTCCACGTCCGATCTCTCGTCAGCAACGAAAGACCCTCTCTCAGGACACTCTCTCGCCGAAGCATCCCGCGAATTCTCGCTCTCCGCGTCGCCGACTCGGTCAACTCTCAGTGCGGCGAACGGCCCTGAGAGCGTGCGAGCGCGCGCGCGACAGGCGGCGGCGGCGGCGGCGTATTGACCGACTTTCAATCATTGCCGGCACTCCTAGAATAATCGGCAATTCTTCTCAATTCGCGATGCTTGGCTCTGCGTGTGTATACCGCTGCGCACGCGCGCGCGGTAATTAAATGCTTCTTAATTGGGACGCCGCAGCCGCAGCAGCAGCTCCTAACGGCTTGTGTGGCTACTGGAAAGGGCCGCAGCGACGCGAGCTCGTTTTCTTTTCTCGGTTTTTGCTGCGGAATCGCGAAAAAAAGTTTGCATGCATTCGTGTGTGTGTGCGTGTGTGTGTATGTGTGAGTGTATCTGTGCGTGTGTGTATGTGTGTGTGAGCCCGTACGTGTGTGTGTGTGTGTGTGTGTGTGTGTGTGTGTGTGTGTGAGCGTATGCGTGTGCGTGTGTGTGTACGTGTGTATGCGTGTGTGCATGTGCGTGTGTGCGAGTATGTGTTTGTGCGCGTGTGCGTGTCTATGCGTGTGTGCATGTGCGTGTGTGTGAGTATGTGTTTGTGCGCGTGTGCGTGTGAGTGTGTGTGGTCGTTTTATTTACGATCGTGGATGTGGTATTTGAGTGGGATGTATATTGTTTGTTTCGTTTTGTTATGGGTGAGGACTGTTTTTTTTTCAATGGTGTTTGTACGTGAAAATGTAGTTATAATTGACGGGTTATAATTGGAGGTTTCTGGGTGGATTTTTGAAATATTGTGGTTGTTTTTTTTTGACGCATAGTCAGTGAAGAGGTTTGGTATTTTTAATTTGTTTTTATGTAACGTTTTACAAAGATTTCTTGAGATAGATTGCAGACTTCTAGCTTTCAATTGCTTCCTGAACGAAAATGTTTCCTATCTAGTTGATTTATGGTGGCCTTTTTTTGAAGGATTATTGAGAAAAATGACTAATTCTGTTTGTACATATTGGAGATATACGCGACTTTCTATACAATTATCATATTTATAGTAGAAATTACCATTCAAAGTAAAATGTAATATACGTGTGGCAACGTTTACTTCGAATATGTCAAAGCTTATATTATAAATCTGTGGTCTCAATAATAAGGGCACATGTCTATTGTAATATTTTTTGTGGTTCCATACGTTTGGGGAAAAACAGCAACAACAGCTTAACTTAAACTGCAATATTTTAAAATTGCTCGCAAATAACATGTGCTTTTTTTCGCATAACCGCAGAAATATCGCGATTGTTACAGAGAATCGAGTATGTCCTCAAAGAATAAACAAAAATAATAATTTTTGTTATAGGTACAACTTCTCTCAATATTCGCCAGGTTCATATTACCACTCATCACATTTACCGTATTAATAACCGAAATTTACATATCTATAAAATTGATTTGTATCTTACGTTTTAACGCAACACTTGTAAAATAAAATTTCTATATCCAGAGAAAAGACGAATCCATTAAAAAATTCTGACACTCTTTTCTCATGCACTTGTGAAATCCGAGGTCTTAATACCCGCGAATAAATTGCCCCTAAAGGACCGTTATAATTTCATTTAACTCGCACCCGTGTCTCGAAAAGCCCGCTCGCATGCATTAACAGCTCGCCCGCCGTTTTTCGCACCGCCAGCAAAAAACGAAATTTCCAACGAAAAAACCAAGAGTCCATTAACGAGTGTGTCCATGCGTCTGTATAAACAAAATTCTGCGCGTGTGCGCGTGCCCTCGATCTTTACTTTTCGCTTTTCTCTCTCACTCTCTCTCTCTCACTGTCTCTCTCTCACTCTCTCTCTCTCTCTCAGTCGCACAATGAGAGACTGCATCGCGCGTGACATATTTTAATTGCCCAAACATTACATTGTGAATTCGCGATGCACAGGCGTACCTTCACGCGCGATACGAGAGAGGCAGATATTATGTACCTGAGCGTCGGCATTGTTGGCCTCTTATCAGCGGCGCGCCATGTGACGCAATAGTCATCTCCCCGCGGGTTATCTCGTGCGTTGTTACGATTATACCTACGACTGCAGTTACGTTTTTTGTCGCTTGCGTTTGATTTGTGCACTGTGCGTATGTGTGTGCGAGGTTCGAGGTTTCAGTTTAAAGGGGTATAATGATGTGGGGAGGAGGAGGACTATACGCATTTTATTCGCAATTAGAAAGTGTAAATAGGGTCGGTTTCGTAATTGCGCGAGCCTACAGAGAGGACGTAAACGGTTCTTTATTCATTTTCAAGCGTCCTGTTTTTCTTCATTGGGGGCACAGCTTTGTTTTTCAATATTAACTTCTTAAATTCCTACAATTACTGACATTTTTGGTAAAATGCAAAACAGTTTTAGCATAGTCACTCGATGCAGTTGGATATTCATTCCAAAAATTTTAAAATTTAAAATTAAACAAAAATTAAAATTAAAATCGTAAAGTATAAAACTATATTGTACGATCACAAACTGATCACTGCAGTAAATAATTTATATATTATTATTACTACCTATAAATAATTTAATACATAACATTTCACTGCCTTTAAAATTAAAAGGACTTTACTTATACTTGGCGTAAATTTCATTTGATTTTATTTCTTATTTCCTAAAAATTTCTTTAAATTAAGTTGCATTGAGAAAAATAAAAATAAAAAATTTAGTGGGTAAATTAATTAACATAAGTTATGGAGATAAAAATAACAAAAGAAACGTGTCGAGATTTAACAGAAGAAAGTCATACTTTTGCAAGTTCTACCTTATTAATCTACTATTTTTTTAATTCTTTTGATGATATAACACAAGTAAAATAAATTTGTTTACACTTTGTATAGATTTTTCGCGACTAAATTATCACGAATCTTATAAATTTCAAATCTGAAATTCACAGCAACTTAAAAGCATCAAGTCAGCTAATTAATTTCGATGTAATTAGAATACAAAAGAATTACTAAAAGAAGTTATTCATTATTGATCAATGTTATCCTTCTCAGTGTAAAATCTCAATACGACAACACAGCAATTAGTCACAGCGAAAAATGTGCGAAGAATCCGAAATCAAAAACGCGTCATTAGAAAAAAAAATAAAGATCGCGCAGCGCCAGCAAATCTGCCGAACGTGACGAATTTCAAAGGCTCTCCACCAAAGACATGGGAGAAGCACTTACGAATGTATTAAAACGTACACACGCAACAGCGTCCATTACATCTTTATGCTCGCGGCGCGGAGACACAAAAAGAGAAGAACAGGTAGAGAATCGAGGCACCGGTGTTCGGTCGGCTACTTTGTATTCAGATGATTCGTTAGATTCCCACGGAGGCTTGAACGCGTGTACACACAATGCGCGCTATCCGATAGGTACTACATATATATCTATATATTGTCATCTCGCGTTATTGCCGCGCGTTTTGAAATAGGCATTGCCACGCGCATTTTCAGGGTCGACGAACGCTCTCGAAAAATCTCTTTTGTGTGTATTTGTATTACCGGTTTGTTATAATTCTCGCGATGCTGGCGTTTTTCGCAAACGAAAACATCCCGTATTACGATATAAAAGGCCAGGGTGAGGCTGCACGCTGTGCCAAATTATTGTCGCAGCCGCGAGGTATGAATTTTTTATTTTTGTTTTCATTGCCGTTTGTTGCCCTGGCAGCCTTAAACGCACAGTGGGCAATAATGCAGTCGATCGTTTCTTAAGTTTTTTATATTTTGTAATGAATAAATCATGTGTTTTGGTTGTTTCTTTTTATCATATGGTCCTTAATGCAATGAAAACATAAAAAACAGAACTGTAGAGAATTGTACTTATGGTAATTATTATAGAACAATTATGAACAACATTTTTCAAATATAGATTGCATTTATTTTGACTCTATCGGTCTCCACGGGCATATTTCCCTTTAATTTTGTACCTATCTTACTCTCTCTAATGGAGAGGTGATGAAAATATCATCTCTTCCATCTCCATAGTAGAACTTTTTGAGAAGGCAAATGTAATCAATAAGAGGGAAAATGTTTTGAATTACAAAGTATATTTAAAATCTACGAAATTTAATTTGCGAAAATAAGGTTTCTTAAAACAATATAAAATTAAAATGTGTTTCGCCCCGTACTGCCTACTGGGCTCGTCAGGAAGACATGTAGGCAGCACTATCTTCGACACAATATGATAAATTTTTTGGAGGGTATAAATGAAAATTAATGGTAAAATTTACTAGTGGGAATACATTTTAATTTTATATTGTTTTAAGGAACCTTATTTTCGCAAATTAAATTTCGTAGATTTTAAATATACTTTGTAATTCAAAACATTTTCCCTATTATTGATTACATTTGCCTTCTCAAAAAGTTCTACTCTGGAGATGGAAGCGATGATATTTTCATCACCTCTCCATTAGAGAGAATGAGATAGGTACAAAATTAAATGGAAATGTGCTCGTGGAGACCGATAGAGTCAAAATGAATGAAATCTATACTTAATACGAGCGATAAATTCATCATTTTATTTTTCAAATATATAAGATACTTAAAGGCATTGACCAGTGCAAAATCTAAAATCTTATATATGTTCGTATTTACAATTTATCTACAACTACTAGGTAATATATACGTAATAACAAAAAACAGTGCCTACTTATAAATTCTTTTAATCCAACCACTCTCAAACTACCACTAAAATCCTTAAAAAGAACGGCTTCGATGCTGAGAGCTCTTAGCGATGAAGCTTATAATGGATTGGTATGAAATTTACTCTGCATCTTCAGAAAACTAATATAGAAACAGCTGAAAAACCCTTTTTTCAAAAACATTACAAGAAAAAATAATATTGAATTATTTATAAAATACATATTTTTTTATATTTTTTCACTATGAAATTGGGTATAAGTCCTTATAGCTTTGTTCGATATCATTTTTACACAAAACGGCTGCTTAGTTGGTTTTGTATTAGTATTCTGGAGCTTCAGTCCAAATTTCTGATCAATCGGTTAATAGCATCGTGAGGAGCTATTTAAAGTATAAAAGAAAGAAAGATAATAATGCCTATTATGGTTATATTTTATATCTTTCTTTCTTTTATATATATATATATATATATATATATATATATATATATATATATATATATATATATATATATATATATATATATATATATATATATATATATATATTCTTCATTGCGTAAAATGATTTAAAATGAGTTATAAACAATGTTTTTAAAAAATAGAATTTTCCATCCAAATTCATCATTTTTCCACAGGTCTATGCCCTTTTAAGGAATTTTTCTTTTTGGAATTTTTGGTAATTTCTTTATCTAAAAATAATATTAATGCAAGAAAAGAATGTGCTAGTATAATGAAACCTATTAAAAACTGCTTACAGTCTAATACAGAGGATATCAAATATATTTTGTAAACAAAAATGAATTTAATGCTTAATAAGCATTTTTCTGTTAGATATTAAAAATAACATTTATTTCTAGTATCCTGAATCAAATTTCTTTGCGGATGCTAGAAACTTTGATTTCAATGCGGAAAAGTAATCGTCGACTGATTTTAGAACGGAGATACGCTTGCACGTACCTTGCACAAAGGTCTGAAACGCAAGAAGCGTGCGAGCCAAGTGAAAACTCGATGCATTATTCACGCATAACGCATTATGGGTATGTCATGCATTATACTGCAAAGCGATTGTAAAGGAGACCATTACACGCGTATTTACATGTTTAAGTAACAAAAGCAAAAGAAAATTTGTTTCGACTACTGGAGTAATTTTCTGCATTAAAAATGCAAGTGGTAGCAGAGATAAAAGACAAACAAAGTAAACTCTTTTTTTACAGCATGGCGAAAGGCAAGAGAAAAATCGCTTTAGCAGTTGTAGAAGGTCGATTGGATGACAAGAATGTAGAAAAAGTCACTGTTAAACTATAGTGAGAGCTTTGGTGAGTTACGTCGGATTGTGGCCTTATCAAAATAAGAGACTTTATCAGAAAATATGTATGTGTTATTGCCGTTATTATAATAAAAGATAATATATCACATATTTCTAGTACGTTTTATTAATTTACCTTTATAACAGTGAGTTTTTTATTTTTCTTATATTTTCTTACAATTTCAAGTGTACTAGCAGACTATAATTATGCAAATATTATGTATTATTGGGTAAGATGAAATACGGGGACACGTTGCTATAGCTGAACGGATAAATTATAGCTACTAAGGGGTATTTTATTATAACGCACCAAAGACGCATTTAAAGATCTTTTTATGAATAAAGTTTTATGATTTCTTTTATTCCGTTTACTATATGGGCAAATCCACGAAACTTATAACTTTTAGCGTTAACTGATAAAATTGTTCATAATTCTTCTAAAATTACCAATAGGACTTTCAGTTTTTCGTATGCTATTTATACACATTAGTAATATATTTGCACAATATAAACATGATAGATAAGGTTTTGAAGTTGATTTAAATTGTTAAAGAAAAATCTCAAAAAATGGATGTGATTCGCCAATTTTTTTCCACTTTTAATAACATTTTGTATGCGCAACTTAGATTCGTTCTGTTTCCAAGTGTTTAAATAAATTAAGAGTAATTTGAAACTTTACCCATGGGCCCATATGTATACCAACTTTTAAAAAAAAGTTGTGACACTTTGAATTCTGTACGCGGGTTTTGAAAATTTTCTAATTTTAAGGGGAGGTCAGAGCTTACATACAGTTATCTACTTACCGACAATTTTGTATTTTTATCTAACCATGCGCCGCGCTTTTTCGCGGCTTAGTGACACTTGAAATATGTCTTGAAACATAACTGATGAATAAATTCGTTTGTAAAATACAGTTTTTACTATAGCGCAACTAAAATTCCACCTAATTTGGTCTGAATAGAATTATAATCGCATTCTCTATACATATCTTTATATAAAATAATAATAACGTTTATGAGTTATGCACATTTGAGATTTTATTAAGTTAAGACTTTTTTAATTTCAAAATGCGCCCAATTGGTGAAATTGAAAAATTCGAAGTTATGAGTCGAAAAAATGTTGAGATATTCTATACGTAATTTAAATAAAAATCATCTTTTTTAATTTTTTGATTTAATGTATAGTTGTCGAGATAAAAATACA
Source organism: Gastracanthus pulcherrimus (assembly GCA_949152435.1). Lineage (NCBI taxonomy): Eukaryota > Metazoa > Arthropoda > Insecta > Hymenoptera > Pteromalidae > Gastracanthus > Gastracanthus pulcherrimus. The sequence goes on from OX424573.1 coordinate 20,950,112, forward strand.
TAAATATATCAGTTACTTAAAATAATACTTAAATTTTTGGTTCGCCATATTGGATCCACCATTTTGAATTTTTAAAATTTCATTTCGGATTCGTCATCAGCGACCTAAATAATCCTTAATTACTGATTTCTAATGAAATCGATCGTGAAGAAAAATTGCGACGGAAAGGTTTTAAGCAGACTAAGCAGAATGATATCACAATACAACACACCTCATATAACAACGCAAGTGCCAAATACAGAAAAGCAGTAATCATAGCCCAGCACGTTAGTTGGGTATCCTTGGATGCAAGCATCAATAAAGGACCTGAGGCAATCTGGATCGACACGATACTGTCGTATAACCCGGATGATGAGCTGTGACGGTCGGCCCATGTATCAATATAATTATTGTGACCATGTTCTTCTTGGGCAAGCACACACCAACCACTGATAAAGGCTGGCAACAGTAATCGTCACTCCTACCAAAGTCAGACGGGTCATATGATCGTTCAGCCGTTATAAGTTATCAGGACCAAACGGTATCTACCCAGCTTTCTTACAGAAGGCCGAGGGATCAAACATTGCAACACTGATAAGGATTGTCAAGGCTAGTCTATCTTGGGGCTACAACCCAGAGATTTTGAGAGGCATAAACGTTTTTTATATTTTAAATCAGTCTGACATCTCGCATGCTTAAAACAGCTAATGGTTGATAGAGTAGAAGAAACTGTACAGAGCCTGAGTGTTTCTTCGTTTCAGTACCTGAGATGCAGTGTTTCTCAAACGACTGTATACATAAACGCTTAGAGTGGTGGGTGCACGGAGTATTATTGTATTGTAGTAGGACTATATGACTAAATTTATCTTAGTGTATCAGCAATTGGAAATCATTGATAATCAGATATTTGGAGCTGCGTGAAAAGGCTTTCTTCTCAAAGAAGTTCTGATCCTAAAAGCAAAATACCCAGTTGTAAATCTAGATATGCACTCTGGGAGTGCTGGAGGATAAGGAGAAGGAATGAGGATCTGAAACCAGATAAAATGACAGACAGTTTTACAAGAAACTGTGAAGAAACAGCTGGAGAGTGTAAGAGGAGTACTAAAGAGCATCATCGGGACCACACAAACACTCCGACAATAGCTTTAAACACCCTACTAAGTATAGAACCTTTCTTCAATTAAACTCATTTTCCTGGTAGAGCTTGGATATCCAGATAAACCGAATTCCTCACTGACGGAGGTCTCTGATTCGTCGATGGATCAAAAAAAGTTTAACCGGATTATAGACAGGCTTCTACAGAAGAAAGGCGGGCGTAGACTTCCGAATACTAATAGGGGTCTATTCCCCGACTCTTCATGTTGAGTTGATAGCCATTTTGTAGGACACATGTAAAGCCTTAGAGATGGCGGTAGAAGGAAACATCTATATCTGCTTAGACAGCAGGGTCGAACTAATAGTCATTGATGGATGTAAGACAAAATCGCGAGTTTTATGACATTGTTACCCGGTTCTAAACATTCTTATGGAAATGAGCAAAGGTAATGAAATTTCCGTTTAACAAATGAGTGATTTGAGAACATCAGAAAGAATCGGAAAAGACCCGAAGAGCCAGGAAACTTAAATCTATCTTAGGCGCTATGTCGAACCAGGGCATAGTCATTCTGGAGCTTATCAGGAGGAAAGTTTTATTAATAACTGAAGTTCTCCCAAGACATAGAGTATTGCATTACCAAAAGATGGGTATAGAATCGAACCTTATATTCATATATCGTCTGTGTCATGAAGGGACAGTGAGCCGTCCAAATATTATGTTACTGTCCGTCTCTGACAAGACGTAAATACTACACGGATAAGTTTCTCGAACAGATGGATAAAGATGCTATTAATATGCCTGAGATCCTCTCTATGCAGGGAGGGATATTTTTTTCTGGAAATGAATTTCGATGAGGAATTGGGAGATGGTTACTGAAGTTCAAAAACGACCCTAGACTCATAATTACTTTCAGTTGACCCTTGTTCACAAGATATGAACTATTTTACTCCGAACATGCATTATTTTAATAGAAAAAGAACAACAGAAGATGATACAATAGGTAATCAATGTAGGCGATAAATGTTTCAATTTAAGCTTTAATTAATTTGTATTTAAATATTAAGCTGATCCAAAGTTATTAACAATTCTCGATGGCGACTTAATATGCATACAAAATCAACGAATTTAAAAAAGTTAAATTCCTTTAATATTTATGCATTTTCACTTACCATTTTATTATCATTTGGATCATTTTTCTGTAACAAAAACTTGAAACGTTATAATCAGAACTAGCAGTACCTTTTTTCATTAAAATAACGCATATTCAGAGTGAAATAGCTCATATTTTATAATAAGAGTTCATTGGAACTAATTATGGGTACTGGGTTTCGTTTCGGGATACCAGGAACCACTTCAAAGCAGCTTCTACAGAAGCAGCTTCTACCTCGCCCCAATTCGTTTCCTTGATGTGAGACACTTTCCTAGTCAGATATCTGGTATTTAAGTGTCTTTCTAAGCAGGCAGCAATAGCTGTTATTAATATGGCTGAATCTTTCCCTCTTCCCTTAGTAGAGGGTCCAAATATAAAAATTGGTAAACCAACTTGCGCCGAGAGTCCTTGAGAATAGGATTTACCTGAATATTACAACAATGATTCTCGAGAACCCTTAGTTTTTGGAAATTTTAGTTTTGATGTCTACAATTGAAAATTCTACTTTCAAGAATATCCATATAGATCTTATATGAATAGTCATATATAGAATCTATGTGAACATTCGTATTCTATATAAATTTCTTTCATATGGAATCAGTCTAAATCGACCATACAAAATCTTTACAAGTTCTTATAAACAAGGAAATGTATATACACATAGGTTATCAGACAAGATTTTGTTCTATTAATTCCTTCAGACGGCAATGTATATTTAGATTTTTATATGTATTTTACGAATAATGCAGATGAATTTCTGTATGAATTCCGCATAGAATATGCACCAATTTATAAAGGTACTCTATATTATTTTTATTATTATTACAGTGGCCAGCCATTAACGGTTAGCAGTGATAATGCTTAAAAGACCGCAGCTCCTATATTCGCTATGATCATGTTCGCATCATCACCGTAGTCACCATTCAATGTCGATAGAATTAATAACTTTAAAATCACGCTTCACTTATGAAATAGATACCTACAATTTAAGGGTTGATAGTAAATATATTACATTGACCACCGGCAGTTTAAGGGGAGGTCGGAGCCGATTACAGATTTCTGCATTGAATTTTACATTATCCTAATTTAATTGTTCATAAATGTTAAAAACTTTAGTTGTCCGGTGTTCTCAATCTTCTAAGGAACATCGGATATCTGAAATAATTTAAAAAAATTGAAAATTGAATAAGAATATTGAAAAATACGAAATTGTCGGTAAGTACGTAACTGCATGTAAGCTCTGACCTCCCCACTCAATTAACCCTCCTGCGCAGAAGTTTATTTTCGTGTATATGGACTAGATCGAATGTAAGTCTGCAACAATATTTTTTGCAAATTCGTAACATTTTCTAAATAATAGCTATACTATTTAGCTTCAATTTGAGAGGTTGTAGATGTCCCAACAAAGTAAAGATTTAAATTTGTGATACAAAATGTATACAAAAATGACGTGCGGTTTGGACGAGTATACTCGGCTCTCTGCGCAGAGGGGTTAATAAATTAATTTTCTAACTAGACAATATCGAACCTTACAAACGTCGCCGAAATGAGTGTGCCGCTGGCTGACGAACCACAGGAAGTTAATTTTACGTACAATATATACTTTCATCCAGTGGCGCGTGCCTGTGATACGAGGGTCAAGTTTCGGCTAAATCAAAATTGCTACTGTGAAAGATTATGTAATGGAGCTTATCTTTTTGCAAGCTGGCAGAAAGTAAAAAAATTTGAGTGCATTTGAACTCGTTTCTTTCGTTTGAGATTCAATTGTTTTCTTGTGATTGCATTCTTATGTCCAGATGTTTATTTTTTGAAGGGTATGAAAATTTGTATGTACTTCACAGTTTTACGTTTTGTGCAGTAAATAAGCTTTTATGGATTCGCTATACATAAATAAAGGTTCATATTATTGTGCTTAGTAACTGTAGTCATGACATTATTATAGTTTTTTCTACTAATATTTTTTTATATTGTTTCAAGCTCTACGGTCTAATTATAGCTACGGTCGCAGCTTCATAATTTTAATACGCTTATTAAATTTTTTAAGTAGCTGTAAAAAAATATTATCAGTACTGAGTGGACAATATTAAAAAGTACCATAGAACCGAAATAAAAGGCGATAAAGTTATTTTTTACAATTTTTTCAATATTTAATGAAATCAAAGCATAAAATATGACTATAATAATTTATTTATTATTACGAATTAGTTACTAAATCATATAAAAAAAATTTTTTTGTCATTTTTGTGATACCTTACATTTTGTATACATTATTTATTTTTACAAAAGGTTAAATACGTAGTAATGGATAGTACGTGATTCAAATTCATGATTTTGATGTCATGAAAATCAAGTTGGTTAAAATTGACTTACATGAGTATCGCATGTTTCAAAAATATATTTTCATTTGCAAATACAAACGTGCGATGAATTTTTTATTTTATTTGTTTCCGTTATTATATCTTTTAGTATTCAACCTTATGAATAGAAACTTATCGAAGACTTAGAGGAAGAAGGTTTTTAACATCAACGTAGTAGAACACTGAATGAATATGAGCTACATTAGGAGTCGATACGTAAGTAGAGGGGATAGACAAAAAAATACATAGCAAGTGAGTCCGGATATACTTTTTGATCAAGTATGCAAATAACCCAAAGTTGCCTACAGCAGCAACAGTGTGTATAAGTGACGTACATTGCATTTGCCTTTTATGCTCACGGAATTATTGATAATGGACAATAGCGGGAAAGCAGAAAAGAAAAGAAATGTAAAAGTTTACGAGTTTAGTCGAATATCAGAGATATCTGGAGATAGAACTTGAATCATGGATATTTTGAAGAGTTCATATTATATTCGATGTAACAAATTTTTAAGTTTCTTCGGGCATTGGCCATATCAGAAAACTAAAATTAAATTTCGCAACCAAATATTAATAATGTTAACGATTTTATCTGTATTTTTGCCACAAGTATAATTATATTTCATTCATCACAAATTTGTTGTTTAAATAACTTCTGTTATCTTATTTCTTACAAGTGAATGTTCAAAATTTTACATTTTCAGTTTGCGAAAATGATCGAGATACGGCACTATTTTCACTACTTTATATTGAGCATACCGTCGCTGCTTTACTACACGCAATTCATTGCAAAAAATATATTTGCCTTTCTTGGAAGAAAAGAGGTTCAATTGTTATTATGTAATCCAATCGTTCATTACGATTTTAACTAAGCATGTGGTTTGTGTTACAGATTAAAAATATTTTGGAAAAAATCCAACAGGATTTTAAAGTTTATAAAGGTGAGGATCTCAAAGTGCTTCATGCGTATTCGAAAAAGGCCAAACAATTCAACAATTTTTATACAGGTTTAAACTTTATCATTACAACTTCTTTTTATACTTTTTTATTTTAAATAATAGTTCATAACTTTGTATAGTGTATATGTTTATGGTAGTTGGTGCATACAGCATGTTACCCTTAACTCTTCATATGTTGGATACTTTTATGCCATTAAATCAAACACGCTTACAACAAAAACCAAGACTTATAAAATATTATATTAATATTTTTGATAATAATGTATTGTTTATTATCTTTCATGGATCTTTGGCTGATATGATGGCTATAGTTTTTGTGATAGGTTTTGATACTCTGTTCTTGAATTTTGCATATCATATTTGTGCGCTTTTTGTCATTGTAACGTAAGTACATATTGTAAAGATTTGCAACTTGAATTTTAAACATTTATGGCTTAAAATAATATAATGCGATTTTGTACTTTATTTTACAAGTAATAAGATACGTGATACAGTTAATGTAGAGATCGATTGCGAAATCGATACTTTAAGTCAATATTCAGAAACAAAACAAGATATTTATTATCGAAATTTTGTAAAAACGATTGTCATGCATAAATACGTGTTAGAGTTAGTAAATCTATGTCAAATTTCTTAAATATTTTTGAACCACGTTGTTTATCAATCACTTAGTAATCATTTGTGCTTTGATAGATTTATAAATACAATAGAAACAGCATTTGCACCTCTAAATCTATTGTCCATTGGATGTGCAATGATTCCTTTGACAATCACAGGATTTGAAGTAAAATTTTAGTAATATTCTATCAAGAATATTATTTTTCTTAATAAGTCTAAATTAAAAAAATGTATGTTCTCCAGGTCGTTATGAATAAAGGTAATTTCGGTGAAATGGTGCGATACTTTCTATACGCGTTTGCTGAAATTGTTCATCTATTTTATTACAATTGGCCTGGTCAAAAGATCAGAGATCATAGCTTGCTCATTTATGAGGCATGGTAATTGAATTTTAATCACAATTATGAGCCAGGATAGATGCACTAAATGTGAAGAGCTATTTTTTATTAATTAATTTTTTGTTTAAAATTCCAGTTATAGCTCTGAATGGTACAGAAAAGATTTTTCTGTTAAAAGTAAAAAATTAATGAATCTTATGATGGTCAGAAGTCAGAAGCCGTCCTACTTGACTGCGGGCAAAATTTACGTTCTTGGTTTAGAAAACTTTGCTGCGGTAATAAAAGTGTTAACGGAGTCGAGAATGTTTTAGTTTTAATTATCCTTTTGATACAAGTATTTATTTTTTTAGGTGATGCGAGTATCGATGTCTTATTTCACGGTATTATCATCAGTAACTTAATTCGGAACGTTAAATGTAACTTACGGTTTTTATATATGTATAGAGTAAAGTGTTTGTATACCAGGTTGACTAAACTGTACAGTTAAATATCTATCTATCTACTATTAACATTAACAAATGATTCTTGTAATACTCAGTATATTGCTTGCAACATAATCGTAATAATAATGATAATCATAAAGAAGAGAAATATTATCCTCATACGTAATACAAACTTGATTAACTTGTCTGATTAATATCCTTTTAAAAATAACCATTTCATAAATCTTTTTCATCTTTAAAAATAACACACATTCACCAACAAATGATTTGACCATTAAAGAAACTTTATTTGAAACCTATAGAAATCATTCCACGTGTGCTCCCTGCGATGAACTACGTCAGTTAAACCAATAAATGGTTGATCTTTAAAAAAAGACATTCCCGATTTCTTATTTTAAAAATCAGAATTCTACATGAATTTTTTACGATAAACCACGTCAGCTAAACATAAAAATAAAAATAGAAAACATTCCCTCTGTATAATACTCGCAAAATTGATCCCATAAATGTACCGCAAAAATAGTGTTTCGTCTCCTTTCATCGCGTACCCACCGAAGCGCTATTACGCAAATTGATGAAAAAAAAGACCGCGATACCATATGAGCCGCTTGGAACCCAGATATAAGTTAAGTACACACTTTTCGCGTACGCGGAGGGATAGCTTCTTGCAATAAGCGTGTAATTTACGTTGGGGGCGATCCGCCACGGGCACGCGATGCAGTGGGAGGAGGGGGTGCGTGCGCAAGCAAAGTACAAATACTCTGTAAGTGCAGCGGTCATTACGCGTATACACCGGATACAAATTGCTTTTTGATCAACTATGCAAATAGTAAGAATGCAATTGCTTGCGTATTTACGTTACACGCTGTTTCGATGATACGTGGCGCTTATTTTATTTTTCTTCCACGTATGGGGTACATACTTTATTGGATTTAACGTGTACATTGTTTTTTGATTAACTATGCAAATAGTAAGAATGCAATTTCTGTGTATTTACGTTGTACGCTGTTCCGACGATAAGCGGCGATAATTTTATTTTTCTTTCGCGCATGGGATGAATTTTTTATTGGATTTACGTGTACATTGTTTTTGATCAACTATATAAATAGCTCGAGTGTTTCTTGTGTTTTTGTGCAAGGCTTTGATAAAACGTAGTACTTTTCTTTTCCTTCTGTACAGGGTACATTTTTTATTAGGTTGATATCAATTGCAGAAGAGATCAAAGCTAGGTTTTTCTTTATTTTGGTTCAAGTGATGTGCGGAATATCAGTGACCAGGAACCGGAAATTTATTACCTATATAGCCGTATTAAAATAATAAGATAACATTTATTCAAGGAAAGACTTGCTACACCGTATATTCTTCAAATATATAGTACTCAAAAATACCTTTAAAAGGATAGAGAATGGACAAAGTATATCATACTACATGCTTAATATTTCTAAAATCTATGCTCTTAAACTTTTGAAAAAATCATTATATTATAAAACTTAATTAATGAAGTAACTGAAATCTTAAAACGTTGCCATTATTGGTGATTGTGGTATGTTCATTCGTCAAATAAATTTTATATGTACTTATACAATTGGCCGTCAGCCCACTACTGTACACCTTGATTACGATAAAATATTTACTTAATTATTAGTAAAAGTAGTTTGAATGCATTTTATTCTATAATTTTAAAAGGTTCCAGAAACCGAATGAAAACTCAAACATCAAGTCGTTTTAAATTTATGCACAATGCTATTCTACGAAATTAGTCAGACACTTGCTCGTCACCTTCTAAATTGCACTATGATAATCAGCATAATAATAAACTGTCATTATCTCATTACTATTATATCACACTATTATTTTCCTATGTGACTCTTAAATACGTCAATTACCGATGACATATGCTCATTTTGGATTACAATGTACGAAGAAATTCATTGCATATAGCTAGAAAAGCATTACTAGGGATACGGCCAATAATTGCTTCCAAGTTATGATCAATTATCCATCTTCATGCTCATGTTTTGTAAGATGCTTTATTTATGCAAAGTTTCCATTCATCAACTGTCGTAAAATAAAACGTGTAACTAGTGAGCCATTCGTAAAGTAGTTTTTTCCATATTTAAGTTTCACCAAAGTAGTTCATAAAATAGGCATAAGTATGTTTTTAAAAATAAGAATAGCGTAGGTCTGAACACCATATTTTTACAATTTACTTCTTATCACGTTATCGCTTGATTCTTCGAAATCGCTAATATAAAAAAATGCATATATAAATATAGTTTTATGTTCTTTTTATTAAGCAATATTCCACAAAACGCAAAACATAAATTTTAATAAGCTGTGTCGTACCACATTTTATTGAAAACACTAAAATCCAAATTTCACAGCACGGAGTAAACCTCTTAACGGTATTCAGCGATGCAGTTTATACGCTATATCTACTCTTGAAAAGCGGAAAAATAATGCGCGAATTCAACGCTTAACGTTCCACAGCTAAGAAACAACCGTAAAAAGAAAAAACGGGAGTATATAGCTTCCGTGTCATTAAAATTTTCCATTGTGTTTTTTCCCCTTTTTCACGCGCTGCACTCCGCCAGAATTTTTCCGAGCACCTTGGGATCGCTTATGATAAAGCGAAGAGGAGCCACAACGACAAGGTCCTTTGTTTCTTATATATATGTACAGTCCGTCGCGTTTATATGTGCATATCGCGCGCGAAAATTACCCTCGCGGGCGTTTTCGCTGCACTGTGCAATTATATATTACATATATACATCGCAAATTGCCGGTGCGCGATTGTTTCTCGCGCCTACAGCTGCATAACCGGAGAAAATTGAGAAGCACATGGGTGAATTTATTATCTGGTGTTGTTGTGTCTGTCATTTAAAAAACAATCGCGTTTTGCAGCTTCCACGAAATAAACGATCTTTTTAAAATTTCTGATCTCTAGGCTACGGAGCGCGAATTCTGTAATTGTTTGAAGGAAATTGTTGTCAACATCATTGATGAAGTATTGAATATTTGATGAGCTTAATGTTTGTATTTGAAGCTATTTTCACCTGAGAAGGAACATTTTGAAATTGAATCTATTTTTACGAGCGGATTAAGATTCAAATGATTATATCCATCAGTTGGTAAATAATATTTACCAGTATTTGTGATTTAATTGCTTTTCATTTTAGGTAATGGATATTATTTTTTTAAAGAATTTTCTTATATTATGCAATGCTTATTTTGCAATATAAAGTTTACGATATAAACTGCAAAAGTAAAATCGCACATAGTCAAAATAATGGATTGCAAGGAATTAGTTTTATGTTTAATCAGATTAATTTTTAGTGTAGCTTCAGTTGGATTATAACCTGGATTGTATCTACCTGGATCGTAGAGGATACTAGCTAAAGTTGGTTAAATTTACAGACTAGTCTCTTTTGTAAATACATTTTTAGAAATCAATTGCTTTTTAAGTAAAATAATGCTACCATTCGGATAATAACACATCTATCGTATCCATTTAATAGTTTAGTTATCTGGATTAAATAAAGAAAGACCTGTGTGGTAATTCAGTTTATGTAATAGAGCAACTGTTTATAGAAAATACAACAGAAAATCCAGCTGGAATCTAGTCCAATCTACCTAGAATTTTAAGGAAAATTGCAACAACAAAACAATGAAGAAATTAATGAGAATTTGAAAGATGTATCAGGTCATATATGATTAAGAAAATGAATATCGCGAATGTATCCTAACGAATATATTGACCCTATTTACGAAGTTTATGAAACACATTTCATATTTCTCGAAAAATACAAGTTTTTTTAGGAGCCTCCTACGGAAACTAGCAATTTTCAGAATCTCCAACTGAGACGATTACTTTTTTTACGGTTCTGAAAGTAAGTATTTATCAGATGATTTAAAAGTGTTAGTTTTTGTAAGAGTCCTCCGAGAAAAACTAACTGTTTTTGAGAAATCTAAAATGCACTGATTATCGTAAGGAGTGTCGATATATACAAATATAATGTATCCTGGCCTTGACTTTCTGAGGTACTCCAAAAATAAATAGGAATATGAATGAGCAACCGTTCAAAGCATGTTTCCTACATTCGTGTAAATCAGCAACCATAAAAACTCCATTTTTTTCGAACATACAATTCAAACTGACCACTTCAGTTTTTGTAGGCTGTATGGCAATAAGTTATGTCCACCATTTTACGTGGAGCCCCAATCTGAGTGTGCTGCATCTTTGAAAAACTAATCAAGTTTATAAATTTGTATTTAGTAAGTAAACTAAAATACACAGGTATTACATCATCAGGAAATTGAATATAATATAATATTATTAATGACTTTCTATATTTCAGATTAAAAATTTTAATTAGCTGTATTTTCATGGGTCTCTTCCCTAAAGTGTGAATTTACTTACTTTACTATACCATTTTGAAAATACTATTGTTTCTTATCTATTATTTGACATCCGTGCACAAAAATAAACATTGTGCATTTTTAGACATAAATAGTCTTATTTACGAAATTGAAAATTACACAAACAATAGAATGATAATATGTTGGATAATCGTTTGAAAAACAAATTCATACGAGTATTACACAAATATAGTGAAATGTATATTGTATGAAGTCAACGTTTCCCGGAGATTAAAAAAACAATGAAATTAATTCGTTTCTCATTACTAATTTACCTCGTTGACGTAAACACGATTGTCAATCAGTTTCAGTAATCGGCGTTAATTTCCCTTGCGCATATATAGATACACGCGTTTAAACGTGCCATACCTGGTATTCGACATAGCGATAGAACAATAACTCGTGAAATACAATTACACAAAAACACGAACGAAATGAAAGAGAGAAGAAAACGATACACGAGTCAATAGCGTAATTAGGCGCAATTTCCTTTGGTCTCCCTCGTATTTCCCGACAATCATATGCAAATATTCGTGTACAGTGTGACGCAACAACGGAATGTCGTTCGCGGCGTCGAAAATCAGACCTTATCTACGTATACGCTTTATTATTCTTACGTGTAAGCTCGTATGATGAATCATTTATCGAAGAAAGTTATAAATATTTTGTTTGAAAAGAATAAACTGTATTCACAATAAATATAAACTTTTCACTGGCCCAAACGGCGGTCCTATCATTATTTATTGAAAAAACTGTACACAACTACTTATTTGGAGGAGTTCTGAGAAATATCAAAATTTCACAATAGTACGCGGCACTTGTTATAACTCCGAATAGCAGTTATAAATGTTATTTTATAAATTCGGAGAATGCTAATTTTACCCGTTTTTAACTACATTATAAGCTCTATCAAAAACTACCATACGAAATTCTCATATAACTCTATATAGCAATATATATTTCCATGTATATTTCCATATGATTACAGATTTGTTTGCTACAAATTTTTCAAAAATGCCGTTTCATCCTATATCCTTATAAGTTGTATCATCCGCATTGTAATATCTCGTCATGCACCCTTATAGATTGTATTATATGGATGATACAGCTAAAAAGAAAAACATTGAAGCATTTTTAAAAAAAAATTTTAATAGTTCATAAAATATAAATTTGTAGATCAACATGGATCTATACGAATTTCTTTGAGAATTTTGTATATCAGTTTTAGATAGATTCAATATAGATCTTCATATAGAATCAATATTACTTTTCCTATGGAATTCCATATAGCGTTTATGGGTGGATTTCCATACACAGAGAGAATCTTTTGATAAAAATTACCGTAAAAATCTTTGTAGACATGAGACATCCTGACTTCAGAGGACAAATTACTCTAATGAATGTTAAAAATGAACATTATTCATTATAATTGTCAACATTCAGTACGGTCAATTGTACCGTGAATCAGGGCAGTATTTACCGTTCATCAGAGTAATTTTTCCCCTGAAATCAGAATGTCCTAAATTTATGATTTTTACGATAATTTATATAAAAAAATTCTCTCTGTGTATGGGTATTGCCAACTGAGTAAATATAATTTATTTCATAGATAATCAAACGTTATGAGCTTCAGTTACATGTAATAAAAGTGTTCGAGCCGAAACGTGCACTATTTGAGGTCTTGCTCATATAGAAAAAACTCACTGGATTTTCGATGATTCGGTTGCTGCTGCTGTTGGGACTGCTGATGATTCGCGTGCTCATGCTCGGGATTGTTTTCTGCCTGCAGCTGCTCATTGGTTTCTTCGTGGTGCACGGGATATTCCTCGGGAAAGACCGTGGAAACGTTCATGCTATTCTGCAAGTTCACCGTCTACGTGGAAAAACAATAATGTATTGCGCGTAATTGGGATCTCTATGTTGAATCCAGTCGCATGATTTCACCGCTTGTAAAATATTTGTAAATGGATGTATCAAATAGTGTTTTATATAAGTCAAGCACTAATATTATTTATTTTATATAAATATAAGCACAGGTGAGTTTGACAGTATATGTATATGATTTCAGAAAAAATGATATGTAAATATAATAGAATGGCAAAACTTATCGTAAAACTATTTTAAATATTTACACAGCAATTCAAACGTACAATATGGCGTATATTACGTTGTATGCAGTTTTTTCGTAATTACAATTTTTTTTCGTAAATATAACCTTTTTATCTTAAATAAGGCATCAGGTCTAGAACTATTTTGAATTCTGTACAACAGATGTTAAGCATCGCTAAAATAAGAATGATGTTACATAATTTGGTAATTTTAGTTTTCACACACATGTTCACACTTTTAATCATGATTGCAATTGCTGCCTTGTAAGCTCTGCAATTATTTTTCTTTGGAAAACTAAAGTTATTATTTACAAATAAGTTTTTTTTTAAATATTTAAAATGAATTTATCGGATGATTATAAACATTTTACGCAGACACTTTAGTTGGAATTTCAAAATTATCAAAGATTAATAGGTATAATTGCATTTTTTAATAACTCACTTAGCTTTGGTTTTTAGTTGTACAACAAACTGAGGTGCTTAAATTGCAAAGTGCATTCAAGTGCAGCACTGTTATAAATGCAGCATGTATTTTGCGACAATCGAGAAAGACATATTAAAACTAGAGCACTCGCGCGCTAGCGGTTTAATCAGACGTTGGTAGCTATTGTAATTCATGGAGAGCCTATAAATGATAAATCACATGGAAGCTCAACGCGGCAACAAAACCACAGATAAAAATAAAAAGGCACTCCACAAATATACAGAAGAATAGTTTTTAATACACATCACTCACGTCAGTATAAATTGGTATTTTCATTGTTTTTTTTTCTTATTGAAATTAAATTGTAGGTTTAAATCATATTATTATCAACTTTTTCTACACATATCTCAGGCTCATATTTTTCAATGGTCTTATTATATATTGAAGGTGCAACTTTATGTTGAAACTTTTTAGCAAAAAACTGAATCGTCGAAATAAGAAGAAATCTATAACTTGTTACAATTATAACAAGATCAAAAGATATTGTTTTTCGTAATTAAACGTCTCACATGCGTACACAAGCAGAAGAAAAATTAAAGTCAAACGTATTTACGATCTGATCATTTTGTGAAGAAGCACTATTCTCTTGTATGCTCTTATGTATTACGTTTCCCATTGTGGTAGATGAACAAAAAACGCACGGCACTATTCTTAACATGAGAAAAAAGGTATAACGAAGACAACCGAGTTTTTGCAAGTTCATTAATTATACAAGCCACTAATCGAACAAAGCCTGACATGTGACATGATTGACACTTGCATGCAGTACGTTGGACGTTAACGGAAGAGTCTAGCAAAATTAATACACGAATTTACAGGCACAAATCAAGAGAACGTTTTTTATATTGCTTTTACAATATTAATTTTTAGAGACGACGCATGAATAAACGCAATAAACAATTGCTTGAATGCTTGAGTTGATGAACTTCATCAATAAAATCATCAGTAACTATAAAGAAGATACAAATCGTACTTGCATCTTCTTAAAGAACAATATCTAAAAAAATTTTATAACACTCATATTTTAAATGCAATCTATTCATTCATGGCTAAATTACTCATCTTTGAAAAAAGATAAAGGTAATGCCTATCTAAAATATTAGATATTTATATAACACGTTATTTAGATAAATTATTTAATTAAAATTTTCCTATTGGGGTATACCCATTTTTATCTGTGTATCTATATATCTTTTATTTATTTTAAATAAAGTTATATTTTATAATCTAGATACCTTGGTAGAAAATTATTTAGTCTTATTGAGCTACATAGTTCTGTGTAGGCTACTACAGTGGCCTCGATAATTCTAAATAGGATAATAATTAGATAATCTTTTAGGCATTTAATTATATAATTTATCTAGATAGTGCAATGCATAGATAAACATGCATATCATTCAGTTTTCAATTGTATTCTGGCATTTATTTAAGGTAATTGTGAGTCGAACCTCGAACATTGATCGTGGTCGGGAAAAATAACCCTGAACACTGCTCGAAACAATTAACTTTCCTGACAGCTAATGACGTTAATAAATCGAGGTTCTATGTAGTATACATTATAAGGTAACATAATATTGTCGTATAGACATAACATTTTGCATTAAAAAATTTAGGTAACAAGTTCTTAAAAATTAGTCGAGCAGTGTTCGAGGTTTTGTTGGTGCAGTGTTCGAGGTAAATTAGTGCTCGAGGGAGCAGCATTCGAGGTTCGACTGTATCCTTGTAATATGTTGTGCATATATTTTTGTAATAACAATACTTTCTTATCTATTTTTGAATGTAGATAAACTTATTTTGATTTTTGGTCATGATTTAATCCATCTAATAAAATGTCAGTGTAGGAATTTGAGAATACCTAGTGAACAATGTAAGAATAAAAATTAATCAATTAATTCCAACATATTTAAAAGAGTAAAATCGGCAAATAGTTCATTAATTTCTTAAAACAGTTGCACTATTGCCATGACATCTTTAAGAAAATGACAATGTCATGATAATTTTATAAGGGTCTTCGCATAACTATATTTGGGCCTTTTCGGTGGTGTAAAATGCACATAATAAACGTTTTGGCAACAACGAACAGTCGATCTTGTAGAAGCGTTGCACCGCAAGAAGACAACGCGAGACATTAGGCCATGTGATATTGATAGAATTTTATTCGTTGGTACTCGTGTGTCTTTTATCCCCTACTTTCTTTTAGCCGTAAAATGTGTGTAAGTTAATGTAGACTTATTAAAATTTCTACATCTGAAGAAGCCATCAGAGTTTTGATATGTAAATTTTCTTAAATGAAAAATTGATGCTGTGAAAGTGAGCGTACAAATGCTGGATGAGAATAAATAATTCATCATATATTATAGATATTTATTACTTTATTGTTACTTTTACTCAATACAAGTACGTTTCAAAACTTCTTGTTATTTGCAGCATAAGAAGCAAGGACACAGTGTCTGCTTACGGTGGAACGCTTCAGCAGAAGCGGGTGTGAGCTAACACAGTAATATTTTTGCAAATATCGCTGCTGTATCAATCCATCAAACTCTATCGTCGTTCCGACAAAATTTTCAGTCGATACAATAAATTATTTCTACCCGCGCTACTACCAAATCCTTTATTTCTCGTATTTTGCACCGCGACAAAATTCCTCTTCCCGACTTGATATGACAGTCCATCATGAAAATTCTCGGACAGTCACCGACGATCACAACCTATCACACTACTACTCATCCATCAAACAAAAAACGTTCACTCCGTGTGTTTCCAAACCACCCCAAAGTTCGAAAATCCCCCCTCGTCACTTAGTCGAGAATCTCGGAATCTCGCCGATCGTCCTCCACAACTGACCTTGGACTGATCGGCAAGGAAGGGAGCCGGCGGTGGCGCCCCCGCAATCTTCCGCCGCCTCTTGTTCCTGATCCTACTCTGCTGCTGCTGTTGCTGCTGATGGTGGTTGGCGAACGCGCGGCAAAAGTCGACCCAGAGCTGCCGCTGGCTCCGCTTGCGCTCTGCGGTGAGTACCGCTGGACTACTGGTAGCGACGCCGCTGGCCATCGTGCGGTCCGCCCCCGCCGGGATTCAGCCGAATCCGGAGCGGAAGTTGGCCGCGCACCTGCACGCGGACATGGTAGCCTCTCTCTCTCTCTCTCGCTCGCTCTCTGTTCCTCTTTAACTTGAAGGGTTCGTAAACGCTGGATTGGCGTGACGAGAGAGAAAGAGAGAGAGAGAGAGAGAGAGAGATAGAGAGAGAGTGAGAGAGAGGGTTGTATAGACTAGGAGCAGCTCGTACAGGTCGACCTTGACATAGAGCGTGGGTCGATCTCTGCGCGCGAGCGAGCGAGCTGATGCAAATGCCGCTGCAGGTTTTACAGCTCGAGCTGCAGGGGCTGGTATTTTATATCGCTTTCGTGTACTGATACGAGGCTGCAAGGTGGGCTATAAGCGTCGTGAGGGTATGTCTCTTGGCGTGGCTACACGCGGCACACGATGGTCTTCTGGCTTCCTTCTTTAGAGGCTTCGATTTTTCGCTTAAGTGGATGCACTGCGCACTTGGTACCGAGGTTGTTGGTTGTAGTGGGTGACACATGCGAGGTG
Organism: Gastracanthus pulcherrimus; assembly: GCA_949152435.1. Classification (NCBI taxonomy): domain Eukaryota; kingdom Metazoa; phylum Arthropoda; class Insecta; order Hymenoptera; family Pteromalidae; genus Gastracanthus; species Gastracanthus pulcherrimus. Next base: position 20,967,654 of record OX424573.1, read on the forward strand.
TGATGTCGTCTGTCCTTTGGGTTTGAGATGGGGCAGAGTATCTTTTTAGAAGTGTGCCTGACTTATGATTTTCGATTTATATTGTAAGTGGGAGTATATTTTATTATAATTGCGATGTAATGTACTGCGTCAATTTACACTTTTTCCTAGCTAACCTTATAACCTAAACCCAAATAACCCTAGCTGAGCACTTAGCAATGAAAAAAGTTTAAATAATTACACCATACAGCATAAACCCCTCAACTAGAGAAATTAGCAATTAAAAATTTTTATAATTGCTTACACCGTAAATCCATGAATCTAAACCCAACTAAAAACTATAAAGTTTAAATGATAAATCCGATAACCCTAAGGCCTAGACTAATACTAATCATACTAATCTAGGCTGAACAACAAGCATTAACAATAGCTTAAATAATAAAACTGCAAAGCCTAAAGCCTAATCGCTAAAGCCAACTAACCAAAGCTTAGCAAATTAGCAATTAAGTATGTTTTAATACTAAACCCAACTAGGCTTTAGGCTTTACAGATTTCCTGTCTGAACTTTTGTAATTGTTAATTGCTGAGCTTTGGTTAGTAGGGTGTAGGGTTTACGGTCTACAGTTTTATTATTTAGTATTTTTTTATTGCTAATTGCTCAGCTTAGATTAGTTAGCCTTATGGGTTAGGATTTACAGCTTTATTATTTAATTTTATTTTTAATTTAATAATTACTTAGCTTGAGTTGATCCGGTTTAGGGTTTAGGCAATACGGTTCTATTATTTAAATTGTATTAATTTCTCATAGTTTTTAATTCTTGATTCTAAGGTCTGTTTTCCATATCCTTAATGGGACACACCACCTTTGAACCTAAAAACAAAACTTATTTGAATGGGACCATACAAATTCTTCCGTTTAAAAGCAATCATTCTGATATTTTTTTCACTATAAATACTTGCTAATACCTTTAATTTGACCAAAAAAAAATTTTAAATCTTGATCCAGCACGTCATAAAAAATCACAATAGATATTAAGGAGGCTGGTTAAATCCAAATTTTATGCTATCATACATAATAATATCTTAAATTTTAAAACCTCACAATCTTGATACTACATTAAAGAGAATACAGGAAATTAATTTTTACTACGTAGAAGAATTTTTACATATATATATATATACATATATATATAAAAAGCAGTCATTATGAATTTTTTTTTATTATAAATACTTGCTAATACCTTTAATTTCACCGTAAAAAAACTCAAAATCTTGATCCAGCAAGTCATATAGAATCACCATAGTTATTAATGGTAATACAGGAAATTAATTTTTACTAGGTAGACAAATTTTGACATACATATTATTGACCTTTTAATTAATTATTTATATATATATATATATAAATAATTAATTAAAAGGTCAATAATATGTATGTCAAAATTTGTCTACCTAGTAAAAATTAATTTCCTGTATTACCATTAATAACTATGGTGATTCTATATGACTTGCTGGATCAAGATTTTGAGTTTTTTTACGGTGAAATTAAAGGTATTAGCAAGTATTTATAATAAAAAAAAATTCATAATGACTGCTTTTGAAAAGAAGAATTTTTATGGATTTTTTATACAAATAAGTTTTGTTTCTTGGTCGTGTGCCCCCTTAAGGAGGTTCGATAGTGAAGTCAAAATGATAATATGTTTCTAAAAATGTAATATGTCATTCTTCTATAACGTTTACAATGGCATGTGAAATTTGAAAGCATTAGCCATTACCGATTTAAAGATAATTGACTTCAAAGTTTGATTCTTATACACGGGCTCTTATGAGAGTAGCTTGTAAACTGATAATAAACTTAGAGTGCGATTGTTTAAAAATGATAAGAAAGAAATGAAAAACTATACAAAATATTGGAAAAGTATTAAAGATCACGTACGCGAAATTTTAGAACGAATGAGATCACCGATCCGAGTACTAAGCGAAAACGCAAATAAAAAACACTAGCTTATAGGCTGCGCAAGGAGGTGCACGGTAAGAGGGGAGCCGGTGCGCGGTGCAGGGGGACTCCCCTTTCCTCACCCCGCGTTGGAGATCTATCTAACCTCCTTAAGTCAGCAAGGTCTGGTTCCACCAGAGCTATCATACCCTACTATATGCCCCTGATTAATACTTACATTTACGTCACAGTTTACGACATCCTAAAAAGTTATTGGAATTAAAATTTGTCCAGTCTGACAAGGAGAGTGTCGAACCTTCAGGTCACGGTCTTTTATGAAACTTTTTTTCAAATAGGCATCTGTATATTAGATAAAGCATGTTTTGTTAACCTTATAAGTATATCTATGTATACAAGCTGTTTAGCATTTGGCATATGGATGATGCTAAGGTTTGTAACTGTATCTCGGGTTCTAGGACCTATTAGGTCAATCTACGGATGCTGGGTTTCATTTTGTGGTACCAGAAAATGATCCCCAAAGTTTTATCAAAAACTGCGACCCGTAGGTCTGACACTCTCCTTGTGAGTACAGTTTATTTTGATGTATGAAACTTCGTACATAGGTTTATTATTACTCAATGAATTCGGTGTATAAGTCTTTTTTACCCGACTGCGCTCCGCAAAGTATGGTATTTTATATAATTAAAAGTACCCTAGTGGAAATTTCAAAATGTGAAAAACTGTGACAAAAGTGTGAAAAAGTGTGTAAAACCATGAGAATTTCGTGAAAATCTGTGAAATTGGGTATACATTTGGAACAGAATTTTAAAAAATAATTATAGAATATTTCATAAATTTTGTCACAGTTTCTCATAGTTTTTCACAGTTTTCATAGTTTCTCACATTTTATCACAGTTTCTCACAGTTGTAATTTCTTTTATATAAGAGAATGTAACAAAAAAAAGAGTGAGAAAATGTGAAAAACTGTAAAAAATTGTGCAAGTCTTATTAGATAAGATACGAGTTTTTTATAAGTGTGAGAAACTTTGAAAAGCTATGAAATTGTGAAAAAGTGTGAAAAACCGTGCATATTTATTTTGTAACACATTTTCACACTTTCTCACATTATTTTCATAGTTTTTCACAGTTTTTCACAGATGTCATTTCCACTAGGGTAATTATTAATTACTTGATCGGTAAAAATAAAGGTAAGAAATTTAAACGGTTTATTGCCTTTCAAACTCTATCAAAAATATTATAGAATTCAAATCTCCTTATGCTGCTCGGCAACTTCATTTTGTAAGTAAATAAATATTTATCATTTTGGTTTAAATATAAATTAATATATTATTTAGCACAGCGGTGAAACAATAAAATTTTGTAGAATAATACAATGAAAACAATTATATAGTGACGTAGGTATGTAACGCGGAGATTCTAAAACATCCCAAAATCTAAACTTGCATAGCTTCTCCAAAGATTTTATGCCCTGATATTTGTCGTTAAGTGAATTAAATGTAGATATTAACACTGATACAACTTGAAAAGTTCTAAAAATTTTTATCAAATATCCACAAATTTTGCAGACGGTCTCCAAATAAGTGTACGCGGAGTCCTGCAGGTATTATTTGGGACGTTCAGAACGATAATGAATCTTATCTCTGCAATTAATACTTGGATATACTATTTATTAGTTGCATAGTTTACAACAAATAAATAGTGACGTGATACATAAACAGTTTTAAAATTTCTATGGTCGTTTACTAAATTTCGTTATGACTCTGAACGTTTTATTTACAACTGTTTCTCGTTTAGGCTGAGCTGTGTATATTTCTTTAAGTAACAAGTATGTATATGCTGGGAAAATTTGTCAACTACACGTTCTACGAAAATCTATTGTATTAAGTCACGTGGGTACAAACAGTTAATTTTGTACAAAATGTAAATTTCAAGATCAAAACGATAAAATTATAGTTCCGTTACAACGTAACAATGCAAAGTGCACCGTAAAACAAAATGGATGACACTGCAGCTTACTCTAATAATTATTAGAAAATACTGTTCTAAAGCTGCAATAATAGCATTTTTACGTATTTTTTGTCTACAGAGCAAAATTAACACACTCATCAACGCAATAAAGTTACCGCCATAAGTCGCTTGGCTAATTATATACCTTGGCGTGAAATTTCACTGTAAAATACCAAGGATAAAACTATTTCTACCCAGCGAAAAAATAATCTCATCGTTCCATCAATAAAGATAATAGAAAAGTACTCTAAAGCGCACCCAGCAATCCAAGATAAAAGCTCTCAGGGATGAATCTCCCTTGTTAACCTTGTTAACCACCGAACTCACGTTCCAAGCACTCCCCTTACAGAAGCCGCATCAGGACTAAACGCGCTCCGACCCCATCCCATCGCGTTATTCGGGGGTCTCGCCGGTCTCGTTATAAAAGCCGGAATATACGGCATCGCGCTGCACCGATGCCGCGGCTCGCGTGCGGCAGATAAGCATCGCCGGCGAACGCGATTAGCATATTGCACGCTCGCTCTCGCGCCACGAGCGATACGTCACACACTCGCGAGTACTCCTCTTCTCTCGTGTGTAGGTGTTTCGAGTGCAGGGGCCCGCCGATCGATGACCCGTTCAATGCGGAGATCCGCGGGCGCGCGAGTAGGGGCTTTCGTGGGTTATACCGATCTCCGGCGCTATTGGCGGTGAGCGACGGTTTCTCGTGGGCTGGGTTGGAGCTTTCTCGAGGGTGTGTATGTAGAATGGAATTTTGGATGTATTTGATATATGAATTTCGAATGGTTGCGCACGGGTTTGCATGTGTAATGGATAAGGTGGTATGCTTTTTCACCTTGGAAAATATTTTCTTTTCTGGAAGGTTTAATTTACTAAGGGTATTTTTTACGCTTCGTTCATGAATTACAGTGATTTTTCAATCGAACAGATAATCTCAAGAATAAAATGCTATTTCAATGAAAGAATATGAAAAAGTTAAAAGTGATGCGGTAAAGCGATTCCAAGGTGTATATTTAATTAAGGTACTTCAGGAGTATTTTAAAATTTTGTAAGGTAAATTAAACTGAAACAAAAGATTTTAATTTACATACCTCGAGGTATTATATATGTAGTTATACCAAGAAATTTGCCTAGTTTTAAAAGAAAAGTTATATTGAGATCTTAAAAACATTTATGTTAATTTCTGGGTACGGGATGCCGTCGAGCTATTAATTTTATTGAAACGAAGATAATGATATGGAATATGTTTGACCTCGTATTACTGCTAGAAAAATAATACTACGCATTACTTCATATAAAGCATTAGTATGGAAATTGGATTCTTATATTTGGTGGTTTTTAGGTCGATTATAATATAATAAATGCAAAGTTTAAATTGTCAACTTTTTGAAGTTTTTCGATTAAAAATGTTTGACATGGTAATCTGGAAGGTTTTCGATTTATCGTTTTATCTTGGTTGGCCTGGTTACAGCGTTTAATGATTACCGTGAATAATGTTATATATGCGTACCTGACCTTATACATTGTTGAGATAAAGATTATATTTTTCTAAATCAATAAAAGCTTTTGTCGAATTAGAAAGGAATAATGGTATTGTTTTATACACAATAATTTATATTCGATCGATGAACTCTAAATTTCAATATTTATGATAATAATTTATATTTTTTTATAGAAGCAACAGCCAAATATGCAGTAATCAATTATTCTTCACTTTTTGAAAAAATAAAAACAATATGTTTTTTTCATTTGTTCATGTGATTCGCAAGCATAGGTCTCGGTCGATTATGATTCATGCGAACAGAGTGCGAACCTTGGTAAATCAAAATCGGTTCAGTTCTTTCTTCTGAATCATCCACGTAATGAGAGTAAAACCTCCATAATAACCTGCGGAAACAGTGTATACCCACTACTTTCACAAGTAAGCAATCAACATCGTCGGATGCTACGTACACGTTTAGAAAATTATGAAAACTACTTTTAGAAAGTGCAGATCAACATTGATATTTTGTGTTTTGTAAGTAAAAGAATTTCAAAGATGTTTAGTGCATAACTTATGTTATGCACTAAACACTAATGTACGGCAGTGTACTAAATCACTACAAATAAGATAAATATACGCACTCCTATCAAATTGCCAACCCTCCTGCACTAGTCTCCTCCAAAACCTCATTTCCTTTTTGCACAAATTGACAAATCACCGACAAAAAACCTCACGACAAATTTCAACCCCTCGTAAACAACCGCACCGGCAATCCGCGACACTGAATAAAAAAAGTCACAACCCTGGTTTACCGGCAACGAAGCGCATGTCACGCCATACAGCGAACAATCCACCCCCGTGTGCACTATTCGAGTCGCGACCGCGAGCGAAGTTTCAACCTCGCGACTGTCAAACATATACTAACAACCACACGTGGATCGCGATTAGATGCATGCTTCTTTTTCGTCGTTCGCGGTTCTGTCTCTCGTTGTCGTGGCTGATCGATCGACGTATAAATATCTGTGGGTTCCCGGAAAAACGACTTAAGTCCACTTTTCACGTTTTTGAGACATTAAGGTTAAAAGCTTTTAATTTCCATTTAAACTAATGTTAAAAATACTAAATAGTAGACATGGACACTTATTTTTACACTTTCTTGATTCTTTGCATTTTTATCTAAAAATATACTATGTAAGGATATCAAAATCGTTCGAAACTCAAGTTTCAATAAAATGAACTGCGACGATTCTGAGATTGCTGTGTTATGACAGATCGAAGTAGGCATGAGAATATTTGCTTCGCGGGGGATGGATGGCTTTGGTAAACAGATCGACTATTATTGGCATCACGTGCACTTTAGAATTTCACGGCCTTTTCGCTTTTTGTGCATTGGAGCTGGGTTGATTGTCGTGATTAAAGATATAGGTACTGTATTTTTATAGTGACTTTTGCTGATATGTTACATAATTGAAAGAAAACCAAGATCTAAGTCAATACTTCTTTTAAGATTACTAACAAAACATTTAGTTGATTCAACAGTAAATACTTATTTCATCTAAGGCATTTTAAATTTATGTTTACATTATTCACTTAAGAAAATTTATTAGTATTATTGACAGAAATATTTTTAGAAACAGTGAACATTTTTTTAGCGTATTTCATTTTTTAGATTTGTTTAATACGACCTATATTTTTGCAAGAGAGAATTTAAAAAAATCTAAGCCAATACTTGAACGATCATTAAGAATTTAAATTCACTTTGAAAATGATGATGTATTACAAATTTTACTTAACGCGAGTATAATTACTCGATCTTAACACTTTTTAAAAGTATTTAAGTCCAATCTTTTTGAACAAGTTAGGATCTTGGATTGAATCGATAAAAAAATTATGGATCTCACTAAAAAATTCGCACGTATGTAAACACGATAGAAAGTTCTTATTAAAACAAATTATAATAAATAGAATCCGTCAATGAATTGAATGTTCAAAGTATTTCTATACTTTATAAACAACTATTATGTACCAAACGAAGCATGCAATTTATAAATAACTATATTATTGTTCAATCAATATTTTTGTCCTTGAATTAATTACATAACCCACAAGTTCATAACGATTAGAACGCTATACCATAACACCGACACATCCTTATCATCGCGTAACTGCACATAATATATTTGCATATTGCGCGTGCAGATGACCGATAGCGCGGTTGTTCCGCGTCGCGTAATACAACTTCCTATTATTTTACTCCATCCTTCCTCCAGTTTGCGTCGGGCGACTGATTCTAGATTAATGTCTTTTTCGCGATGCGCGCCTCATCACGTGCAACCTTCGGGCTTTATCAATGGAGCGCCGTGCCGCGAACAATAAATAGTCGCCTTTCGTGCATGCGCGGGACGACCGAGTAGAGGCGCGACTGTGAAATCGTCCTTTATCGGGTAGGTAGAGCAGTCTGAAATTTCTGGGGCAGCATTCGGTGTAGGGGGCTTTGTAATTGGAGTGACGAGATTGCCAGCTGATTAGATTTTTATTTTCGCGGGTTTATTAGGTCGGCGTGCTTTTGATGGCGAATTAATTTTGGTCGGGATATTGCGGGGATTTGTTTGACGATTTATGTAATTGCGTACATTGAAAAAATAGTCTGGGAATTAAAATAGATGTATTACTCTAATAAGCTTGAGGTGGAGCTCTATAATGTTTTCTTGTTAGTTTAAAATAATGATTTACTTATTTATATAATACTAAGAAATAAGTTTCTTTTATAAGCTTTAGGTGACATTTTATTTTAATATACTTACCTATTTTATATAAACCAAAATAAGTGTTTTTCGTTAAAAATAGTTAAATTTCAAAAGATTATATGTGTTAGACTTATACGAATCAACAAATTATTTACAGTTTTGTACAGGGGATGGTAGGGCAAGGTGGACTACCGAAGATTCCAGGTGGCTTCATTTGTATCAAATGACCGATATAATTCAGTTTTGAGGTTTAGATGTCTTTATTAGTTCATAAACTAATAAAAAAATCATATGAAGTAAAAAACAAAAATTTCATCATGGATTTTGTAAGATTTTTGTAAATAACCAGTTTAGCTGATTTGCCCAAACTGTGGTGCAAGGTGGTATACTAATGGTTTCTGCGTTGTATTGCAAACAAATTGGTACGCTATTTTTTATATATTTGGCGCTAAAAACTCGTTTTAAGAACGCAAATCAAGATGCGCGAGTATTCAAAAACCTGCTCACGATCGCCAATATTTAATTATGAAAGTGCAGATTTTTTTAACATTATTTGCGAGGCAGTCCACTTTGCCTTATTCCACTTTGCCCCACATTGACTTTTTTAAATATTTCACATAACAAGTAGTCTATATTTGGTATAAGAATTATAACAAAGAAATCAAACAACAAATCTTATAAAAGCCTGCAAAAAACTGACATACACTCGCACAGGCAAGGGGAAATTTCGAATTAACCTAAACACAATTTTTATAACGATCTGAGCATGTATAATGAAGTTCTTAACTACTTTCGACGGGTAGCGCCACTTGCTGCATGAGATATAGCCTCCAGTCCACCTTACCTCACTCTCACCTATACTGTTAAAGTATATGAATCTGTATTCAGTATTATTTACTAGGATCGGAACTACTATGAGATAGTCTTGAAATACCGCTACCACAGGCAATTCTTGGCGCTGTTGTCCAGCTCCGATCTTTATTATTTATTTCTAATTTTTTTTATAAAGTTTGAATTACAAAAACGCATCTTACTGCATAAAATGTCTATTCTTAAAATGTTTTAATAACGTTCGATGAGTTTTCATAATAAACATCAGTTACGTTCTATAAGTTTTGTTTTAACCCATTAGTGCCCTGTGTGATATATACGTTCATCCACTTTCAAGCATGCGTGTAATTTTTATAATTGATTAAAAATGTTTCTGTAACATGTGATTCGATTGTTTGAATGGATAGTAAAAGAGAGGTACTGTTAGATTAAAAAAATTCGAATTGACTGTAGCGTAAAATTAAAAATAGCAAATCCACATTGACGGGACAATGCGTATGACGCTGTAGTTTTTTCTATGAAAATTCCAAAACATTTTTTGTTTTAAATTCTTTCGATAGGTGCTTATATAAGAACATTTAGACTAACAAAATACCATGTTTCTAGTAAAAATTCAATTAACTTAAGAGCAAGAGGACAAATAATCGTTTTTAAGGTTCACCTCTAAAAGTCTTATTTTGAGAATTTTTTATTTTAATTAATTACTCGGTGCAAAGTTTAGAATCATTTTAGAGTTAGCTAACAAGGAGAGTCCACAACCTACGGGAAATGGTTTTCGATGAGACTTCAGGAAGTGGTTTCTGGTACCAAAAATGATTCTTAGCACCCGTAGTTTCGTTTCATAGGCCCTTGGGGTCAAGATAATATGATCTTTTGTATTCAAAATACAATGTTACGTTTACTGCGTTATTTCAGTAAAAAATGGTTCCTATACTTTGTATCATAACTCTGTTAGTTTTTTTGCTTTGTTTCATATAAAATATTATTCTGTTGCAAAGTTGTGGACAATAAAAAAATGATGACGACAAATGCATGGGAAACTACTCAATTTAAAGAGTTGAAAATCCTCAAATTTTCATGCATTTTTCATCATCTTTTATGATTTTTCATAACTTTACAACAGAATAATATTTAAAGTATAGGTTCCAATTTTTACTAAAGCAATGCGTATTTTGATTACAAAAAGTCATATCTTGACCCCAAGGGTCTATGAGACGAAACTATGCGGTTGCTAGGCATTATTTTTAGGTATCAAAATCTACATGCTGAATCCTCATCGAAAACCGCTTCCCGCAGGTTGTGGACTCTCCTTGTAAGTACAAAAAGAATGTTCTCTTAGCTGAATCAAAATCTGGGAAATAAAGGATTAAATAACATTAACGTAAAGAAAATACTAGTCATTGTTATTGTTTATAAATTAGATATATCATATATTATTATATATTATACATTAGATATATCCAATGTCTAATGTTTTCCTATGTACGCATTAGACCTGGTTTTCTATAATCGTGATGCACTTCCCCTATATCCCATTTGCAGAGTTTAGTAGATAAAGTAGGTATCCGAATGCATCATAAGTGTTCGGAATTTAGATAAAAACCGAATCACCAGGTAGGAGTCACGGTAACAAACACATGAAGATTTTCATTTCCGAAAATGTCATGCTGGAGATTCTATCCTAACCTCTTGGTTAAAAAACCCACTAAACTAAACCGCCGCGGCAATATAATTAATAATCAGTAATTTAATTTGGAGAGAAAATGTATCTAGGAATAAAATATGTATTTTTATGGTTTAAAAACATAGAGAAATTATTTTTGAAAAAATAACATAAGAAATATCGGTTTAGCACCACCTTAATGACCATTGTATAATTTGTTGAATATACAACATATACGCGATAATTTAATGATTACATAGTTAATTCTTTCATATAAGTTCATTTTTCTAATCTGACTTTTTATACGTTGAGTTTCCTTTTACAGGAGTGAGAAGCAAGTTGTAACTTGGTTTTACTGCTGCTTTAAATTTTTTATCAAGTCGTAAATTTTGATAACATTTGTTTATAATGAAGTTTATACCTCTCGTTATATATTATGATAAAAATTATCATCCGAGTTATCGCATAGTGAATATTTAATATCATATCGTGACAAATATTATAACACTTACGATTGTTCTTATTTGGCCGTCGTGTACTAAATAAACTTCTGTACAATCGTACATCTTACATAATAAACTTGACATACTTTCTGTATGTCATCTTTAAAATTAACTTTTGTTTCTGGTCATTTGAGGTATATGATACCCACGTGAAAAAACGGTGAATAACTTTAATATAGGTATCAAAATGTTTCATTTTATTATTAAGTCAAATTTATCTACTTTATAATTAAGTCGAAAACATTTGAATTAATTGATAATCATTATCAAAACGTGTTCAAATATGATTTAAAAAATATCTTGTATTTTATAAATATTAAGTGTACATTTTTAAATATTGTTCTTGTAATATTGTATCATCAGTTTATATTAATGTATCAGCTTCTCAGTCAAAAACAATTACTGTAACGGACCCAATATTCCTGATAATTTTTTTACATAATAAATCTTTACCTCAAACTTATAATTACAAACTATGGTTTTAAAATAATTAAGTCTATAAAGTCTAAATAAAAAAAAAAACAAGATCAGTTCAGGAATTACTCTTAGCTGATCAGGAACTAATAACACAATTACGTTCCTCATCTGTTAAATTTCGCTCGCGTCGCACTCCCACTCGAACCCATCAAACTGCACACAACTCAAAACCGACAAGAACCTCCAGTGCTCTCTCTTTCTCTCTCTCTCTCTTATGCAATTGACAGTTCATAACCGCGTCAATCTCAACATCCACTCGAGAAAGACTACTTCCTCGCTACTGCGCCACCCGTAAACATGTTCATTCATCATTGCCCCAATCCTCCGACCGAAAAACAATTCAAAAAAAAAAAGAAAAAAACAACGAACCAACTCAAAACGCATGATGGAAGACAGAGACACGCAAAGCGTTTATAGTCGCAGTGTTGTCGGGGCCGCGCGCGATAAGGATGAGGCTGCAAATGAACGGGGATTATTTGTGCCGAGGTCAGCAGCTGCTGCCTGCGCGACTGCTAATCGTCTCTCGGCGATAAATCAAAAATGGACTTTAAGGGTGACCGCGGGCAGCACGAGTGCACCGCTACTGGAGCTGATGGGGCCTCGTTTTTGACGCGGGATTTCGGGGAATCGGTCCATCGAGAGACGTGGAGAGCTCGATTATCTTGACGAGGTGTCGGGCAGCGCGATTTTGGCGTTAAATCGAGTTTTGAGTGCCGCTCGCGGAGGTGGATCGAGGTGTGCATTGGTGTGCGCGGGTGATTGCGTGGACGTGAGTGCAGAGAATTTTCGAGTATTATTACGAGATTCGAGTTTAATTGCGGCGTTCTTTCGCGGTGGGATTGTTGATCATTTTTTAATCGATTGGCGATCTAGAAGATATAAGAATACGTTAGTAAAACATTTGTTTAAATGACCATTTTTGTTGTATTTGGAGCTATCGGGTTTTTAGTAAAATTTACTATTTTATTATAATGCTAAATTAATACTTTTAGTATATACAATCTATTATAGCAAGGCAATAATTTTTAAGCGACAATATTTTAGAGTAAATGTATAACTATTTTCATGAATTTTATGCTTAATTGATAATAGTCCATAGACATCCATGATATTTAAGTTGATATAATTTATACAATTTATTTTAATTTATACATTTCGAAAATTATAAGATTGCATATGACGATATTTTAACTATTAAATAAATACCTTCAGTTTAAGTAAGCAGGCCTGGGTTAAACCAAAAAGAATTTTTTTTTCTTGAGTCCTGGAAACGTTTTATATTTATACGAAATCTTATCGTTGTAAAATCTCAAAATCTTGATCCTACATGTCACAGTAAACCACTATTTTCAATACCATATTTATTAAATGAACTTTGTTCCTCACACGATTATAGGTGAGATGACAAACGAATTTGTTTCGACGGTTATTCTAATCTATTATCGATTTTTCGTTTTACACAGTTAACTTTTCCTTGAATGCAAATTTGCGAACGTACGTACATTCTAAGTGATAAATAGATTGTGTGTACGTTCGCGAAATTTGATTATCTCATATATTAACTAAATTATATGAAAAACGGTAATGTCGGTATCTGGAGTCCCCTTAAACCGTGTAGAAACCTAAGATCCTGATCCTACGCGTTACAATCAATTCCCATTGTCAATATACCATATTTATATGACAATTTTTGTGGCGTCAATCGTAGGTGACATGATAAGCGAAAGTTGTTATTACAATGCTAAAGTTTTAATGAACACACGAACTAATATTTATTCATTAATAATTAAAGTGAACTACTTCTCCAAGAACTATTAAAAAAAACTATTAAGCAAAGAATTAATTTTTTCCGATTTACATAGATGAGCATTTTTGTAGCGTCATAATTATTAAGAATCTGTAAAAAAATGTTTGAAGTTAAATTAAGAATTTTTGTTATAATAGGTGAGAATATTTTAGTGTCACATTTATTAAGAATATATAAACAAATGTTATGACAAGAAAAATTAAGGATATTATTTTAAATAATTAATCGGAGCTGAAATACTAGTTAATAATTATTTTAAAAAATATCTTAATTTTTTCTTCAAACATTTATTTATAAACTCTATTTTTATTCTAATTTAATTCTTCGCTTCATAGTTCATATCAGAAGTAGTTTACTTTAATTAATAATGAGTAAATATTTGCCCGTATGTCTATTAGAATTTTATAATTGTAAAATTATAAAAGCGAACTTTAGAATCTTCATACATGAAATTTCTTTATTACATAAAAATTAAACAAATAAAATAAACAAATATATAAGAAAGAACATGTGTAACAAAGATGTATATCACGGCTAACGTTAAATGTATTAGCAAATATTTACAATGAAAAAGATGTTTTAGAATGATTACTTTTTAAGACACATTTTTATAAACATATAAAAAGAATTTCATGCATAAATACAGGATTGTTCTTTAAGGGAATGTGAAAGGGAGGGGGAGATCTCTACGTCACCGGCAAAATGTTTTTATTTTAAAAATAGCCTGTAAATAATTTTCTGAAAAAAAAAAACGATTAGGTCTTTTCACTGTCAATAAATAATAACTAGACATATTTTCAATCGATTTCATAAATCTTATCACAACGAATTCTATACATGATGCTTATAAAGGAATCTCAAACTTTGTAGTAATAAGAACAATTAAATCAATTGAAATTTTTTTAATTTGTTGTTTATTCGTAATGAAAGGGCCTAATGTATCCAATTTTCCATAAATACATTTTCATGCTATTTTGAAAATGAAAAACATCGAGTCTGTAATGTGGGAATCCTCCTTTCTCCTTCACATTCCCTTACGAAATGTACAATAAAAAAAATTTACCCTCTAAAAATCACGTTTTATGTAAATTAAATATTTAATATATTGAATATTTTCTGTAAAATATTTTTAATTCAATCGTCAAAAATTAATATTAAATCTCAGTTTCAGGTTTTAACGACCCGGAATCAAAAAGATCACTCTCGATAATCCGTATAAATGTCTTTAGAAATACATTCACATAAAAAGCCGTAATAATTGACAATTGAAATATTTTAGACATGTTTTTCTAAATATTTTAAGAGATTTTATTTAATTATACCAAAATGATTTAATTTTTAATACTAAAAGTAATTAGTTATTTAAATATTTTTACTTTTTTTATTTTCATACTCGATCGATTTATTAAATTGTTATATACATAATATGTATAAAATAAAATTTTGTTACTATAATTATATGAAAGTAGAACTGTAGTCGGTAGGACGTCCCGCTTCTAGAGCAAATGTTCCCGGGTTCGATTCCCGACAAGATCAGGTTTGTTTCAGATAACATAAGGTAAAAGTACCATTACTGGAACACTTATGGGATACCCGTTTAGACATTCTTGAATTCCGAAATCTGATAGAAAAAATTTAAAAAAATAGTATAATCGTGTAGCCCGGGAGATTTCCTATCGATTGAAAAAATATTGTTTTTTAAACCTTTTCTATGCTAATAAACAGTTGTTTAAATAAAAGAATTCCTGACTGAAGTAGTAGGACCAATACTGGTACAGTTATTAAGTAGCTTTATTCGTTACTATTCTGCAAACAAATAAATAAAAGCTCATTTTCTTAATTCATTGGAGAATACTAATCGATTTACATGCTTTTGTAGTTCGGTAAGAATCGTCAAATTAAAAATCACAAAAATTGATAATCAGTATGATTGATACCCACTACTGCTCCCACGCAAAAATATGGGACCAAAACTTGGGGACCAAATTATACAGAAAATAATTATGGTTTTCACTAAATACAACTTTAATCGTATTCATGAGCATGTCATCTATTGATGAAAACGTTATTTTGATACTGGTAGAGTAAAATATTTCTTTTGAATGCAAAACTCAATTCTCGCGATTCAGTTAAATCTGCATATTCGCACGATTCAGTAGCGCCATTCGATATTCTCGGATCCTGTTCAGAACACATTTTTAGTAAAAGCGTTGAATATAATTTCTACCGTAGATTTTGAATAATTCATGTTCATTTGAATAGTTGATACCCTAGACAATAGATAACAAATTTTACTATAACGATGTATGGCAAAATAGCATGTTAAAATAGTAATGATTAATTTAAAATCCGTGCATTAAATTTCATGTGAATGTAATGGATTTCATCTGAATGTACTGGAAGTAAATTTTCAGTAGGTACATTACACAATTTGTATGAACATCTCACTTAAATTTAATGTACATGAACATTAAATTAATGCAAATCTAACGCAAAAATTTTCAAGTCTAATCGAAAATCATGTATGTACATTTCATGTATGTACATTTCATGTATGTACATTTAATGTATGTACATTTCATGTATGTACATTTCATGTATGTATATTTAACTTAACTTTGTACATTATATTTTAGTTACAACATTGAAAATGAATTAATGTACGTTTGTGATATCAGCTTCCAGTACAATTACAATAAATTTAATGCATCTATTTCTAACAGTGTAGCTATCCTAACTTTGTCCCATTATGCTAACGTACCCTCCCATCATCTCCAAATTGACGCTTCTAGTACTATGTCATAGTTAAAACATATTTAATTTAGCGTTACGCCTATTTCCGGTTTCAGTGATTACAATCATTGTTTTACTATACGGATTTCGATGTTTTTGAGGTCGTTGAATCAGAATATATAGGTTTTTCAAAGTGTCTGTCTGTATATAAATATGTGAGTATATGCGTGCGTGAGTATGTGCGCGTGTATGTGTCTGTGTGTGTACGTACGTGGTAAAATGTTGTGGTCACCATAAATTTTGCAGGTATATCAGATATGACGTAACATAGAACTGATTAGATTTTGGAGCTAAAGAGAGAAAACTTACAGCTTATTTGAAAAAATTTTGAATTAAACATAAATTTTAAAATACAAATTTTTTTTCTTTTTTTTTGTTTATGCGATAGATATGACAAAAAGGTGCATAAATTCGCAAAGTAACATATAATCTCCTTTCGATTGGTATATATTAAAATAGCTTTACAGTTTGTTTTTAATACAGATTTGCGATTTTAAATTTTTTAAATTTGTAAACTTAGAAAAAATTATTTTTGTAATTTATACGTTTGAAATGTCAAATAGATGCATATATCTGTAAAGTTCATGTATTTTACGATTACTTTAAGTTTGTTTTTGTTAAAGAATTCAAATTTTCAATTTTTAAAATTAGTAAAAAAATAAATTTATTTTATTTATTTTATACGTTTGATATGTCAAAAATGTGCATATATCTGTAAAGCTTAAGTAATTTCCTTTCGACTAGTGTATCTTACACAATTACTTTAAACTTGTTGAATATTTTTAAAAATTGAAGAAAAAATGTATTGTACATTTATACATTAAATAAGTAAAAAATGTGCACTTATTAATATACAGTTCGTAATTTACTTACAATTTATATATCTAACAATTACTTTAAATTATTTTTGTGAACAAAATACGATCTTAAATTTTGAACGTGCATCTTATATAATCACATTTTGTGGTCACCATAATTTTTGACGACTTTGTATTTTTTATTCAAATTTTGAAGGTCTATCAGAAATAATTCAGTATAGAACTGATAAAGTTTTTGAGCCAATAATGCACCATTTTTATCTAGCTTAACACCGTAGTCTATAACATTTTTGATTATTCCAAAATCACATTTATCAATGTAAATATTCATTAAATGATTATGCATTAAATCTCTTTGACAAAGCATTGTGCTAAAGCAGTTAGCAGCGGTATTTTATATTTTGTATCTAGTTTAACATGTTATAACAGTTGCTAATGAAATCCGCAAGCAAATTTGTAAATAACTTATTTTACTGAAATCGTGCATAAAATAATAAGATATGCTATATAATAGAGAAATTTAAGTATAATATCCAATGTCATTGATTAAAACTAATATGTAACTGTTACCTCTTTGAGAAAGCTGAGTGCCAAATCTGTTAACAGTGTTTATTTTTTTTTATTTATGGAATTAATTATATCTTTTGACTTATTGAAAGTTTAAATTGATGTATGAAGACTGCTATGATTTATCTGTAATATTGCATTATTCTTGAACAATGAAATATTAAAAGATAATTTTTAAATAAATGTCTTCATTTTTTATTTTGCTCTTGGTCAGTTCTTAAATCTGCATAAGTATTACTAACATATTGGTTTCAAAGTATCAGCAAATCGTACAATCTGTTAATTTGCTGAGTATATTTCGTATTGTCATAAAATATGAGAACGTCGTATACATTATCTGAAAATAACAATGTTTGAACTTTTTTTAAGTAATACAAATATTTGTACATTTTTTTATAATTAAATACTAACCATTGCTAAGTATTTTCTATTAAATCTCGGCATGAATCCATTGACATATATTCTTGGTAATTTTTGGCATCTCAGGATTATTATATTTTTTGCAGTGATATATTTTACATTTTCTTCATACCATTTTGTAGAATAGACAGTAAATTCAATGTCTCTACACTAAAAAATTGTTGATTTCAACATCTTTAAAGATTTTTTAAAAGCTTATTCTGTAGACAATAAACTTACTGTTGTTATCATCTTCTCAGCAATTTCTGCGCATACGTAAAGTCTTAAGTAAATAACGCAAATGACTAAACATATTTGAATTAATTGTGTTATCGATATGTTTCTCTAAAGAATAATGTAAATTATATTACTTTTTAAGGTTTATAGATTTGCTATTCGACAGTTTTAGACTTACGTGGAACAGTAATAGTCCTCCGCCAATACTATAAGCCATAAAAGACATAACAGTTTTTATTACTACATTGCTGACTAATTGATTTGTTTCTTCTATCAACCTATTGAGAAACAAAATTTTTATTAACATTTATTTATATTTTTATATATTATATAATTAACCAATATAACTAACGATAAAGAATCTTGATGTTCACAAATATATATTTTGAGCTGCTCATAATTCTTTGACTCTTTAAACTCTTGATCTACTATTTTTAAGTGAATAGTACACGTGTACATAAATAGTACAACAATTCCATCGGTTATTATAAGACTTGAGGCATGCATAAATGTTATGAACTGACTAAAGTTTATGAGTAATTTTAACCCTATTGATTCGATTTCAAAAGGATAACGAGTCGTCATAATTAGACCTGTTTGATAAGTCTCTGCTTTGCTTACATACGTGATGACAATTATAATGAAGAGAAAAAGCAGAGTTATGAATATTGCTGGATATATCTTGTAATTTTCTACAACAATTTTAGGGTTTTCCCTCGTCACCGTATTTTTTGAAATATAAAGTAACTGCTAGGTAATAAACAAAATAAAATAGGTATATTACTATAAAATGATTCGCCAGAACCATAAAAAACATTAAAATAAATAAAATGTAAAAATAGTTTATATATCATTTTTTGTAACACATGCACGATTTTTGCGGTTCTTTGGATCTAAAAAGCGAGCCTAAAGTGCTTGATATCTGACCGGCGGGCAAAAAATGCAGTAGAAAAGTAGCTTTTTTCCCACTGATGATTTATTTACTTATTCTTACTTTTCGAAACTTTTTTGTTCTTGCACGAAGACGCGGTTTTTCATACCCATATAGCGGGACTAAAGTGGCCGTTTGCCGACCGACGGGAGAAAAAAGGATCAGCGAAAAAAAATTTACTTTACTCCCGCTTCTAATAAGCTATACCGAGCGTAAAGTAAATTTTCGAAAATAAGTCATGAGAGGGTTTAGGTGGGCCTAAACCTTTTTATGGATTATTTTAAAAATACAGCCTACTACAGTATTTAGATCCACCTAAAAACGTGGTATCATCCGAATGATACCCCAAGCTTAGGGGGGCCGTGATATTATTACAGTTTCATTTTGCAGTCTAACAAGTATGTGTTTGTTCCGTGTCGAAGAACGGCCAAATTTAGTTCCGCTTTACAGGCATAAAAAAACACACGTTATCCAGACATGTGTGACAAAAATACGATGTGTACCATGGGGGAGAGGTCTTTTCGCCCTTGTGTGTTTGCAATACTTGTCTTCAGCTCACAATACGCACTCGTCTGCCACTCGTATTGCAAACCTCACACGTGGGCGAAGAAAGTCTACTTCTCCCCCATGGCACACAATATAATATTTAACGATGATTCTAATGTACAATTTCAATTTATTTTCATGGTACATAATATATACCTTCCATCTGGATTCTTGAACTTTATAGCTAATCAGAACAATTACAGATTCTACTACAAACGCCATCTCCATCCACGTGTAAAACACTGTTAAAGGATCTTTATTGTAAGTAATAAAAGTATTTAAACTCGCAACAAAATTAATCAAATGATTCACTAAGTAAAACCACCACAAAACTTCGTAAGAAAAGGTCCAAAACTTTTTTGTAGAATCTGATAGTGGCCAAGTAGCCATTAACGTCGCAGAGATGCGCAAAAATTGGTAAGCCAATTTTGCATCAAAATGAATTTTCATTTTTCTTCGTATCTTAGTATATTATACTGCAACTATGAGAAATAGAGTGGTGTATTTCTTAGAGTTTTAGCTAATAAGATTCCTACACTTAAGGTTTCAACTCATATACAATTATATACTTCATTCTGAGATGTCATTTCATGTAAATACAAAGTTAATGATCTACGATATTAGCCACGCTTAAAACGATACTTAACGTATTTACACTGAATCGTACTAATCGATCACGGTATGGCATATACGAGGTAAACATTTAAATAATCAATGTAATCGGTTGATATTAGTCTATAGTACTTTCCTAAACTATCTTGTCGTATTATTCATACTTAAATCATTTTTAAAAACTAAAATTAAGGTCAGACTTGCTTTTATTATTTTTGACACTTAAAAATGATATTATATAAGAAATAATTGAAATACCGCTATAAAATAAAAGGTTAACATTTATTTTAAGGATAAATATCATCTTAAGGGGGTTTAATACAAGAAAATCCTCCATACAGAAGAAAAATTGTAACTTTTTGTAAACTTTTTGAGCGCACAATTTCTATACGCTTGTGACGTTAGAATTTTGTTGAAAGTATTTTTTCATTCCATTCCGTGAAATACGCTTTTTGCATATCTGTGGGCTTAAGTCATAACAACATAAGTTCACTTTTTATATTTTTGAAATATTAAGGTTTAATATTTTTATTTTCCATTTAAACAAATATTTAAAAAGAATCATAAATAGTAGATATGGTGACATATTTTTACACTTTCCCCCATTACGGCTGATTTTACCAGCTTCAAAGAAACTATAATATCATACGAAGTTTTTCCTTATGAAAAAGCCATTTTATGATAGATATCGAAATTATATATTGAAATTCTAATGCCATTGATATTTCACATGATTGTGGAGTGACTGCCGCCGACGTATCCATACAAAATTTACACGAAAAAAAGGCTCGTACTAGTACTACAAACAGATGCACTCAAGCTAACTGAGCTTCTCATATCAAGGAGCCGCATAAAGTACTCGCTACACGCCTGATAAGTGCAACCAGCCAGACGGGCGTGCGTGTCCGACCACCTACTATGCAGGCGTATCATACTCGGGCTCTATTTGCATGCCAAGTGGAAATGCGGGATATACGGTGACGTTTAATTAGCTATGTTTTTTAACGCCGCACGTACGCGAGCCGACGCCGCTGATTAGACGCGATGATGATGATGATGATGACGATCGATCGATGGAGCAGCGGCTACCGCGCCGCACCCACAGGCAATTTCTTCCAATTGAATGTTTGCAGGAAGGAAGTTTTTATATCGCGATGACAGGGGTATGTGCAATCGCCGGCTTTTAAAACTATTAGGTATTTTGCATGATTGATGGTTTTTTTTGCTGGAAAAGTGAGTTAGTTGGAAGAATTAATTTTCTTGGTGTGAAGGTACATGTGCGACTATGTATGCGTTCATTTGAAGTTGGAGTTTTCGCTTTTTGGAGCTGTGCCAAATTTCTTCATTATAGTATCTCTTTTGAAGTAAAATGAGGTGTATCGAGTGCACGTTGGGGTGAATAGATGTACTTTTTAAATCTTATATTTTAGTGCTAACCTGTTTTAACTCTAGAACTTAGAACACTATAGAAAATTCACTGTTACATCAAGCTTAATCCCCCTTTTAATGAAAAAAATTAATCAAAATAATTTTGATGCTAACATATCTGAATAAAATCTCTGATACAAAAAAGTGTCTTGGGATCGAAAAGACTCCTGGTGGCGCTCTGGGGTACAAGAAAAAGACACATATGAAAATCGTTTGAGGTTGTTTAAATACGTAATATACATCCAGATAAAACTTAATTATGCTGTGTATTTGTAATTTTTTAAGATATTGTACATGCACCTCTTTCGACAATAATTAAAAATTAAACTTGCTTATCTGTATGGAAATTTTACATTATATAATTATTGATGGCAGTTTTTATTTAATGCAGAAAATTGTTTTGTTTTTAGAACAAGAAAAAATTGCTCGAAAATGTAAAAAATAAAATTATGTATTATTAAATAAATATGCATGTAATTATCTGATTCTGCGAAAGAATCAACAAAAACTTCATTAAAGCCTAGCATCTAACGACGGGTTTTGCGAAGCGATCGTTAATCAACAAAAGATCCTAAGAATCTTAGGCTAAGATACATACAGAGTAGTAAGGGACAAGAAAGAGCGTGCAAAACAGCGAAAGATCCTTTCTTTAATACAAAGTGCTTGTAAGCAGCTTGTTTTTACGCATTATTGAGATCAATGAAGATGTTGTTAATGATGTTACGTATGCTTTTTAATCTGTTTTATTTTATTATTTCATTGTGCTCCGAGTAAAAGTGTTTTCTGACTTTCATATGCAATCCTTAGAGAAAAAATATTTTTTTATACTTAATGGTTAACTCTTTGTTAAGTGAACAAAACTTATCCGCCAACCGATTTAAACTTGAAAGAACCCTGGTAGAAAGTTAGCTAGAATAGCTGGTTAGCTTATTAATTATTAGCCAGATTAATAAGCTATTAATAAGTCAAATTATAGCTAATATCTGGCTAGAATCTGCTTAAGACTATGCTTTAAGCAAGAACGTATTTTGTTTGCAAATCTAACCTATTTATATTTTGTTTTCAAAAGTTATTAGTTTTTAAAAATATATGTTATTATACTTTATTAAATGTTCAATATAGTATGCCGCCAAAATAAATATTATTATCAACAAATAACAACTTACGAGATTATAGAAATATGTATATGCAATACTAAAAGTATTTGATAACTAATAATTTCCTTTCTGATTGATGTCGAAAATAAAATTTTGTAATAAAACTTCATTGTAATATCGTCATAACTTACATTATTCTGTTTTTATTGTTATTTTTAAAATAACAATAATTATATGACTACATGTATTCTATTATTTATAACATAAATTTCTTTAATAAAGACAATTAAATTGTACTCGGGGCTTTGGTACTTTTTGTGTAAATAATACTTTTTAAATGCACGCGTCGTTATATAAACAAATAACCTAACCTCCATTATTACTAGACATTTAAGGTACATTTTTAACTTTAATTTAGTAAAATACTTAATGTAGTATGCTTAGAATTGCGTATTACTTTGATTATTATAAAACTGTTATTATTTCCATTATTAGTTAATACATAAATTACTTATTTTATTAATTTTATATTAACTACAATATTAAGCAGAATCTAACTAGAAATTAGCTAAAAAGCATGTCGTTTTTAGTCGTTTAACTGATTCATAGCTAAATTCTTAACAGGAATTAAAGCAGATTTAGAAAATCGATCTAATATCTGGCTAGAAACCAGCTTAGATTTCAACTAGGGAAATTATAGACGAATTACGCAAAGTAACATATAGTCTAACAATATGTGAGGATACGTAGAAAATATCGAGCATAGTAAGGCACCTGCAATATATCATCGGCTCCGTGTAAAAAGGTACCAACTCGGCGTCCAGTTAAAAAAGGTACCAACTCGGCGTCCGATTTGAAAAGATACCATTTCGCGAGCCAAGAATTTTAATACAATTTTCAGTTAGCACTTTTCCTGACAACTTTGATACCTGAAAGCAAGTAGTGTATATAGGTTTTCGGTGGCGCTGATCACGATTCTGAGGTCAAATTATGCTCATATATATTTGTTTGTATAATGTTGCAGTATTTTTTATATAGGGATTATAATAAATATATAACTATATTGTTGGTGTCGATGCAACTGTTTTTTTTCTGTTTACGATCAACATATTAAACAAAAAGACAAAATTTATTTTGTTCAGAGAATTTTTTTATATTTATTTTATTCGTGGATACATGTTTTAATTCTTAGATGCGGATATTTTATTCAATTTCGACCAATTTTTCCCTGTTCTTACTAAAGATAAATATATATGAGCATAATTTGACCTCAAAATCATCAAAAACCTATACATACACTACTTGTTTTCGCGAAATGGTACCTTTTCCAACCGGATGCCGAGTTGGTACCTTTTCCAACCGGACACCTTTGGCACCTTTTCTATACTATGCAAGAATGCCATTACTTACGTTTGTTCATATGCGTAAATTTCTTTGAAATTATTCTTTGATTTTTTTTTCGAGTATTTTATGATTGGCTTTCATCAGATTCTAAGAAAACTATTCATAGTTCATAAAAGAAACTCAAGGGAATTATAATTATCATAAACGTTTCCAATGCAATTACTAATCGGTTCAAAAGATAAACAAGACCTATAACATTACGCGATATGCTACCGTTCAGCAGACAATTTAATTATAAGTTTATTAAAGTTCGCATATATGAATGCAGAAATTTCTACACTACCGCATAATTCAGTCGAAGCCTACTTCAAATGAAGATAGCTTCAAGGAAATAAGACAACGCAATGGAGTCGTTATATACTGAATATATATGAAGCATCTGTTGAAAAGACATACTTACAATTTTGGTCTTCTAAACTATCTGAAATTGTATAAATTTTACTTGAAGTACTTATTTATTTTTAAATTTTCTAAAAATTGATGAATTGTCATGAAATATCAAATTTTCTTATAAAATGATACTCATTGTACAAACCTATTTTGAGAAGCTTGTTTCGAGCTCAAAAAACTTCAAAGTAAACAAAATTTTAATTAACCTCCTTCCTTAGAAACTTAAATAATGATAAAAGTAATCAAGATATATTTAAATACATATTTTTTTTAACTTTTTCTTCTAATAATGGGCTCAACTTTTTTAAGCTTTATGATTTTATTACCAGTTTGGTACATATATCTTTAAATAAGACAACATAATCGATATAGGTAATGAGTGAAGTATCTTAAAAAATGAACACTTAAAAAATTATGTTATAATAAGACAACAATTTTGAAAATGTTTGCAATTTTTATTGAAACATGAAAACAAAAAATGTAATTGAAAAGTATATTAGTACAACATTTTTTTCGGAATCACTAAATTAACAAAATTGATTATGGGGATGCGTTTCTTCTCTGTCAATCAAGTAACCCATCACATTTAATTATTTTCATTGACTTTTTAACAAAAGAAACATTGATACAAAATTAATACCTTTTATCCATATCTGTGAATGTATAGTAAACTTGAGCCATACGAAAGTTTTGAGAAAAAACACATTGTAGATTCTGGAGTAAATTTAAAAAATGTTTACCTTTCGAGCACCATACCTTATTCTCGAGATTAATATTCTTGGCACTTTGATCTTGCTATTTCTTGAAAATTTGTCTCCTAAGTTTGTCTTATATGCATGCCTTGCAATTTGAGACAAGGTATGACATTTTCAAGACTATTCAGGGTATCTCGTAAAACTCTATTATTTTTCTAAATTTAACGTTTCTATTCACTCAATGATGTTAGATACTTCATATCTCCACTCTCAAAACTTAATTTTATATGCTTATACCATATGCTTCTATCTTATCATCGTTCTATTTCCTCAGCATCAAAATTCAATTCCTCATATATCAACTCTAAAACAAAAAATCAACATTCCTCCTCAATAACCGGTCAAACAAACTCATACTATACCTCCATCATACCTTTAACTAACAAGCTAACCCATCTGACCTCAGCTCCGCTACAACAAAACACACGCTCCAAGACTCAACAGCGTAAGCTCACCTGAATCTCTTACACACACGCTATAGCGCGCAAAACAACCGACGCGCTGCAAAGGGCCTTCGCCGCATATAAACTCTTATACTCTCTTATAAACTGCATGTACACAAGCAGGTCTCTCTCTCTCTCTCCCTCTACCTCTATACGGTGCATGCAGCAGAGGTAAGAAGGGATCGTTACGTGTATCTCGCGGCGGCGGCGGCGGCTCCGCTCTTGTGACTCACGGGGGCCTTAACGGTTTTCAACCGGTTCTTTTTTGCGAGCCCGCGGAGCTCGCATTGTGCAACAGGAGACACGCTTATACCCAGCAGACCAGCACATTGCCAAGGCAAGTGGGAGCGAGGGAGAAAGAGAGAAGTATAGAGGCAGTGGATGCATCGCTACGCCTGAGAAACGCTCCCGGGAATATATACCTGCTCGCGCGCTCGCTTGCTCGGGTGCATGTTTGTAGGTGTATATATATGGGAGCGCGGTGGATCGCCAGAGATAGGAGATGTAGCGAGCAAGCGGCTTCGTGGAAGTCGTGAAGTGGGGGGGGGGGGGGGGGGTTTGCGCATGGATGCTTCGTGCTTTTTTCAGATGTTCGAGGGTTTTAGAGGGGAATTTTCGCGATAACGAGGGGGAGCGTAGAATCTTTGCTGGCGAACCAGTTTTTGGACGTTGGGGTAGTTCTCTGGCATTTTGTTTTGCATAAACGGATGCGTTTGACTTTTGCGACGAGGAAAATATCTATTTTCAAGACTAACATTGTATTTGAGTAACTGATGATACGTGTGCAAAGCTAGAATGGTTTAATAAGATATGTTGTTGTGAGAGGAAAGTTGACTAACGAATTGATTGAGGTCGCCTCTTAGCTGACCGAAAAATTTATCTACTATCTTATCCCCAAAATTTTTAATGTTTTGATAATAGCATTTTCTGAAAATTAATACTCGATAACCATGAAAATAAGATGTTTACTAAGAAACATAAAAAATTTTTATACGAAATTTTATTCTTCTTGTAAAAGAATTACGCCTCAAACTCGTATAGTTTGATCTAATAGGGTCCAGAACCTGAAATATGCTTATATAAGCATTGTTAAAAATATTATACATAATAGATCTACAATGTAGATACTAGCAATGTTAATAAAATACAAGATTTTATGGAAGACCTCTCGAAGCTTC
The DNA here is from genome assembly GCA_949152435.1 of Gastracanthus pulcherrimus. Lineage (NCBI taxonomy): Eukaryota > Metazoa > Arthropoda > Insecta > Hymenoptera > Pteromalidae > Gastracanthus > Gastracanthus pulcherrimus. Next base: position 20,994,706 of record OX424573.1, read on the forward strand.
ATTAAAATCCATTTTCTGTATTTCTAGACTTGTATATGTCTAGATTACAAAGAAATTCATTAGTTCATTAACTTTTGGCAAGAGATTTGTAATCCTAGTCGTTTTCTGCGGAAAATGGAAATCAGTCTTTCTCAAACTACTGCCAAAATACACGAAATTCTCGTTTCGTAATATTAAATTCTGGCAAATGTATTTCAAAAACACTGCAATCATCTCTCAGAAATTGACATATACTACACACTTTGCACAAAAGATAAACTCTATGCATAATGCCAACTGCACTACTTTTATTGTCCCTCCTTTTCAAATCTTCACACGCAAGAACTTCTATAAAAAAGCCTAAACTACAGCTACACTCCTACAAACAATAGCCCCCTCTAAAGACCTTCAATCATCTTCTCGCCACCTCGCGTACACCCATAAAACCCACGCCGTAAACTCCCTCAACAATACTCCCATTACGCACCATCATCATCATCGTAATCCTCCCGATAAAGCCTCATAAAGTTTCTCACGCAACGCGACGCACGCAATAATAAAACCGCTAAATCGCGGGCGCCTAGACACGCCTTTTCTCACAATGGTGTACGAGTGTATAGTAGGCGTCTCGTGCAGCATCTGCTGCGGCACAAACCGCTGAAAAGTGACAGTTCCTGGGCTGCGGCGGGTTGGTGTTTCACATGTGTATACGTACGTATGTACGTACACATGTGTAGCAAGGCGCGTGCAGTACTCATAAAGCGCGCGGCGCGTGACGCGTATTAATTACGCGCGCGCGCGCGAGCTCAGAAGCCGCGGTTATACACGCATACGTAGGCGAGTTCTCTTGATGCTTCTAAGACCTACATTGCGTTAATACCTGCGATTACGCTCGGGCGTGTTTGAAGAATTTTAATTGATAAGAGGAGCGGGCTTCTTCATTTTTTTATATTATGGTATATTGAGTGAAAATGATTGAGATTATTTTTTGGATATTCGAGCAGGTGATAAATCGAATGAGAATTTGGATGAGGTTTTGATATGATTTCTTGTCTTATTTCTTGTATGGAATGTATTTTTTATAAAAGACCGTGTAGTCTTACAAATCCGTTAAAAAACATTTGTTCGAAGCCGTATACCTAATGAATGTATTAAAATGATACTCATTTTCTTAAATAAAATATAACACCTCAATAGTACTTTAAAAGGAAATAAGGTTAATGATGTAATTTAGTAAGCTTGCAATTATCCATATTACTAAAACTTATGTTTTAACATGAACATTCACTGGGTATACGTTAATAGTCAAATTGTATCGAATCGATATAAAACTGTTGGAGAATCTTTATAAGATGTATTACGTTGGATTAGTTGTATTCAGTTCAAGTATTAGTCAATAAATGAATTTTATGAGCACAATAAAATTTTCATTTATTTTTACGACTTTTGCTTGGTCTTAAATTATGCTATTAAACGTAATATTTTAAAAATATTTTCGGACAATCCAAGAATACATGTAATAAAGTTTCTCTCTTGAAGTTGAAACTTTGATTTTGGCCATTCGTAGAATTGTAAGCATATCTAAATAAGATAATTGATTGGCACTAAATTTTAGAATAGCCATGAGGTGTTATGCTTTGCCTAAATATCTTACATGCCTAGCTTTAAAACAAATATTTTTGTAAGGCCTTGAATATAATTATTTATCATCAAGATTTAATTCAGGCTGTGTACCTGAAATTATTTTATTGTTCACGTTAAAAATTACATCTAGACAAACTTGTAAAAGACTATTTTTATGTTCTATTATTAAAGACATGACATCAAATAAGAAATTATGTTAAAATCTCAAATGTATTATTTTGTCTCTTTTCTTACCTGATTTTTTATTTTAATAGAAAACAACAGATTATGTGTTTAGAACGACAGAATTAATGTTATACGACGATAAATGTTACGGTAAGAGGGAGTTAAAGTCATCGCGTGGACACGCGGCATATTTGCTTGTTTTCCTCTTTCTCCGCGGGGAAAGCTAGAATTGCAGCTGCTATTTTTGATGTATTATAATGCTCTGCCTGTGCACTCGTCGTCATCGTCATCTAGAGCGACTCCGACCACGTTATTTCGCGTATGTACACACGTTCGAGCGCTTTACTCGAGTGGAGCGTTTGAAAATTAGTACAAGAGCGAAGTTAAGCGACTGTAGGCGTACATGTACAGCGCTGCCTTCATTCATAAAGCGCACCGGGAATTTCGAAGTTTTCGGTTTCGTTATTGTTGTGGCAGCTTTGTTGCAGGGATTTGTAATATGCGAGCATCGTTTATTTCTATTTTAATCTTTGAGAGTTTATACTTGCGTTTTGAAAGCCATAAAATGTAAGAGCCAACATACACAAACATTTATGAATATGCTATATATGAATACAAATATTCATTGCAAATGACTGATGTTCATGTTCATAATTACCTGATAGGGCAAAATTTATATTTGAATAGTATTGTAAAAACTTGTAAGCATGGTATGTTTTAAAAAATTCCACTTTATGTAGAATTTTTAATTTTTTAAATTGAAAATTACTATTTATTTTGAATTAATATAATAAAGAAAATTTTACCTTCTCATCGGCTTTATCGATAAGAATTTCTGCCCTCATCTTTTTCACTGTAAAACCCAGATATAAAAATATGTGGCGCTGTTTTTCGTAATCGGTCATTCACCGGCTTATGTACCTTAAACATAATAAACGCACTATTAGTTAATTATTTCGTGAAGTAAAGCTGTATTTTCAACAGTTTTGCAGCGTATGATTAACATAAAAAAATAGTTTTACCTTTCAAAGTTAAAATTAGAAAAAACAGGTAGCGTGCGTAAGCGCTCAGTAGAAACATCCAGATATGGTAAGACCAACGCTTGCAGTTGAATTTCTCGTATTATTCAATCAATTACCATTACCTTCGATTTTCTTGCTTTTTCCCTACGGATAAGACATAAGACCATGTTTTTTTCTATTCCTAACAATCATATCCACGTATTATATGTTTTCTGAATAAACCTTTTAAGGAGTCAGAAGTAATCAGGAAGTACTATGAGTACTTTTTAAGGATATTTTCGTAAAGTATCGTATGTATCTTTCATTTTATAATTATCTGAGCCCTATTAAACAACATTAACTGTATATTCTATAAAAACTTAATTAAAAAATATTAATGTTTTAAAGAGTTATGAGCGATTATTTTAAAGTCCTTAAGGAGGATATTCCATCGAAATAATGGAAATACGGAAAAATATTATTTTTCTGTAATAAATATATGATGTGCAAAATAACTACACAGCATTGATTAAATAAAATGTTTCTATTTACGAAAAAAAATTAATAACTATAAAATTACAACAATTGTGCTTCTACCTAGAGTAAGAAGGAATTTACACGCGTTTACAACTCAACAAACTTTTATTTTAAATCTTATGATTTTCTTCAGATGCTTCATAGAATCCTTAGACAAGTTACAAGACCTCCGTAGTTTCTATTTTTTAAAAGTATTTTATCAGTGATGAAAAATGTACATTTGTTTATAAAATGTGACGCACGATATTGAGAACTGCGATCAAAAGTATTATAAACAAATGCATAATGTACTTCACTGATTAAGTATTATATAAATTTGAAACGGCTGAGGTCTTGTAAATTGTCTAAGGATTCTAAAAAGCATCTAAAAAAATCATAAGTTTAAAAATAAAAGTTTGTTGGGTTGTAAATGTACGTAAATTTATTCTTACTCTAGATAGAAGCATATTTGTTGTTATTTTTTTGTTATTAAATTTTTTTCGTAAATAGAAATATTTTATCGAATGAATGCTGCGTAGTTATTTTGTACATCATATATCTATTACAGAAATATAATTTTTTTCGTATTTCCATTATATCGACGGAATTTCCTCCTTAATTAAAAGGCAACCATCGCACTTCCTTTTATAACAAACATCCTCTTTAGGGCTTCGGCATATACTGACATTTTCGTTTTGATCGCCCAGAAGTAACTGTGTGACACAGATTCTATTAAATATACTATTAAAAAATCATCAAAATCAATCTTTCCATGCTAAAGTACCAAACTTTTCTTCTATCCAGTTTTACGATAATCTACAAGCGCTAACTCCGTGTACTCATTCATCGTACACAAAGAACCATCAAGCTCAACAAACCAACGCCTCTAATGAATTTCCAATCGCACAGTCCAACAATGCTCTAGTCTCCACCTCGCACTCGCTCCACTCCCATAACAAAGCAAAATGCCCTTATACACGCGCCCTTCCCCCAACAAAGTGCACGCATGGGCCTCGGCTGCACCCAACAGCTCGTTACTCTGCGCACTCGCACAGGCGCGAGACGCATCCTTCGCGGAAGAAGTCCGCTCGCGCAGCACCTGTGCCGCGTATAATCGCCGCAGGAAGCGCGCTCTGTACCTGCCTGCCCTCTCTTCGAGAAAGAAGGAGGAGGCGCGCATCAAGGAAGTCAGTTGAGCGCGACGACGAGAGGATCGTCGTCGGAGCTGCGTGGTATAAAGTATTGAGAGAAAAAATTCGGAATACGCTGGATACGAGTTCGCAGGTATAAAGTTGTAGGGATTTCAATGTGACCAAATACGCAGTTTTTAACAGTTAAGACACGTTTTTTTATGTTTAAGGTGGGGAGGTGGTATGATGAACTTTTTTATTGTCGTAGAGCAATGAACTGAAATTTGAAAGGCTTATGTATAGGATGATATTAATAGGTTCTGTACGAATTTTTAGCTCAATATATTAATTATTTTCAGCATTATTAAAAAGAATCGATTTTTTTAAACAAAAATGACAGGTTTGCCAATTGACACTCGCGCAAGGCATTTTAAGATAAAGCTCTGAAAAATATTGAGTATTTCTTGTTTGACAGACAAAAGAAACTGATGATTAGATTTAATAAATCTGTTTCTGCTTCCTTAAAATAAACTAGTTTTTACTTAACTTATGAAGATGCTTAAAAGATCACGTTACTTGATAATAATGGATGAATAAAATGCGATAAGAGAACTAATTTTAATGTAATCAACTCTTTATATTCTATTGTATATAAACTAAAGCACTTTTTCTGAAAGTTTTAAAAAGAGGAATTAAGACTTTAAAACATGTTTAAAATATTAATTTTGTGTAGCTTTGTTAAAATATAAAATTTTTATATTTGACAGGTTTTACAACATTCTTATAATTATAAAGATTAAGAAGGCGGCTGCTCAAGGGGCGCGGGTTTGATCCCCCGGTAGATAGAATATTTTGGGGTCAATTTAAAGAAAATGTCTTTCCGGATTTTTCGGTAACGGAGATCGGGCTTCACGGCCTGCAACTCGCTACCTGAGTAAGGGCATGTATGTTCATACATGCACTTAAAAAAAAGAAAAAAACACTAGAATCCTACCTTAAGGACGTTTTCCGGATAATCGATTTTCTATGATTTGCTCAAAATGTTGACCTTTTGTTATTAATAGTATTATCTATACACCTGCAAAAAGTATGAGTACCCTGCCAGTAGCAAAATGGAAATCCTTAATGTCAAAGTCATGAGCTTTATCACATAATAAGATATAGGCGAAGCGTGTACTAGAGAGATATTTTAATTTAATTTATAGCTTTAGAAATATTCTATATATATATTTCTTTAAAGAAGTAAAGAATTACTATATATAATTACATAGAACAAGATAAATTATAGTTTGCGGTCCTATTTCAAAGATATAGCTAAGTAAACATTATATTCCTGAGTTATTGTTCGTATATCTACATTGTGATGCGATACAATCTGTACAGAATATTATACCGCACTTCAGTTTTTTACCTTTTTGCTTGTTTAAAAAATTTTGAATTGCTTTTAATATTCTAGCATCATATTGATATATAAATTAACTTTTGAATTTTACTGTTACCGGTGATCGACACTGAGCATTTATTAATTTGCTACAACGAATCATCCATACAAATATCTGACGATTTAATACAGTGAAAAGTTCAAGTTTTAGAGTCTAATCTTTATTTATTTTTAGCCCGTTAACTTCCAGACGTCTTAAATATATGCGCCAATATGCGAGGCACAGTAAAAATCTGCTGGTATCGTTAGAATAAAAACAGAATTTAATTATCTGCTGTAAAATTAAAAATGTCGCTGCCGTAACAACAAAGCAATGTATATAGGTGATTGTCAAGATAACAGTAATTTTTCACCTAATTTTCGGACCAAACTAAAAATCTCTTTTTTAGTGTTAATTTGGGGTTTAAGTTGTTATTTATGGTGAAATGAGACAAACTTTTCTTGGAAACAGCTACACGGGACAAAAAAGTTTTTACATGTATTTCTTATGGGGGATTTTACCAGATCGGCCATGGTAATTACGGCCACGGTAATTACTTTTTGCTAGAAAAATACATGTAGTTTTATTTTAGTGTAACAAAAATATTTTTCCGCATAGTATGTATATGGGATATTCCACGTCAAGTCAGCAGACCAAAACTTTTTAATCTCAATACGAACGGTAAAATTGTTGCAACTAATCATCAAAATATACAAAAAGATTTTTAGACCTTAAGGTTAAAAGTGTAAAAAGTTATGTGGACACATAAAAATTGAATTACTTCCTGAGTATATATATGGCAAAGACCATGATATATGTTATTGTTTACAGTGGAAGTCTTTATTTAGTGTCTTGTACAGAATAAAAATTTAAAGGATTTGCACGGTTTTACCGACTATTAGATAAGTAGCTTATTTATAAAATATAATACAAAAGAAAATAAAAAATGATGTGCTATACTTTGTGTATTGTTTGATTTGTTCTAGGTTCTGTGATGATCGTACAAATTTGACACTACATTGGTAAGTTTAGATTTATTTCATTGTTTTCATTAGCACTTATTTAATACAGTATCGCTTGAACTTTTACTGTTGAATACCATTCATGCTGCTTAGATAAGCAAAATCTATTTTGTATGAAAATGTGTAGTTATAATTAAAACTTAATAATTAAAATGTTATAATTTGTACAAAATACGGGTGAACTTATATTATTTTTACATACTTACTATCCTGATAATATTTATGAGCTATGCCTAGATTTTTAATATGTTCTGTATTATTTCTAGTATAAATGAATAGAAAAATATGCCTAAATTATTCGACCACCAGAAATAATATGGTAAATTAGTGGATTTTACAGATATTTATGTGGATTTGAAGTTCAGCAATCTTTTCTGTACAGCAAGAAAGTTATTAATTACATGTTAATAATTGAAAACATCTGTAATCTTGGGTTGTAACCCAAGCTGGCATCGATAACTGTCTACTTAGGATTTTCTTTACTTGTGTGCATATTGAATCTTGAGTACAGTTATTTAAAAAAAGTGTCTTCATTATTTACTTTTTTAATAGACAGAATCCAAATGCATATCGTGTGAAACAGAATGACCGTGTTTAAGTGAAGTGCTATGAAACTGTGTTTTAGTGTAATTAGTGTAACCCAGCATTCCAGTATGTGTTGGATGTTTAAAGAAAGTTCTAAAAATATTAAATTGATAAAAAAAAATTTAATGTAATTCCTTCTTAGTGAATTTTTGTGATATCATCATAAAGCATTATTTTGATTATTTTCATTATTTTATCGTTTTGTAAGTAGCATAACTTTTGATAGTAATTTGGACCGTTATTTAAATGCAGCTCATTTTATAGGTATCGATTCAAGGAACAATTTGAAAGCTGATTTGGCCAATTTGGTTACGACGATACCGTACTTAAGTGTTAATGTAGATGTACACTTTCCTAGTTAATGCTAAATAATGCTATTAGACTGTTTAAAATATAGTAACATATTCTCCACAAAATTTGCAAAAAAAAATATTGTTACATTTCTTTCTCTAAAGTGCAATAATTTCAAATGTAAAATACATGAAAGTTAGAAGTTACGGAAAAAATTAAAAAATTCAATTTTTATGTGTCTACATAACTTTTTACAGTTTTAACCTTAAGGTATAAAAAAATTTTTGTATATTTTGTTGATTATTTGCAACAATTTTACCGTTCGTTCTGAGATTAAAATTTTTTGGACTTGACGTGGAATATCTCATATATTCATACGGTATTACACCAGATACCGCATAAAAAATTTTCTTCGTATGTAGCTTACCAATAATTATGATGACCATGGTAATTACTTATTTTTTTAGCTTTTGGAATTTTAAAACGAAAAACGTTAAAACTAACTATAAAAACTGCAAATAAAAATCGGGTCGCTCGCTTACGTAGTTGTTTAGAGTTCGAAATAAATAACCTCATAGGTTAGATGACGCTACTAAGCTGATGTAATCATTACAACACGATAAGTTGAGCTGGGATTTTAAAACTCAAAATGTTGGCGACAACATTCGTAATACTCCTGTAGACAGATGAGTTTAAAAAAAATTTCTGAAAAAATTAGAACATATTGTACGTATAATGTACTTTAAAGTTTGATAGGTTAGATATAATTAAATCCTAAAGTTATTGTCTAATAAATTCGGAATTCCGCGAATTGTTCGATGGCAACAGGCCACGGTAATTACATTTAGGCTATATATATATATATATATATATATATATATATATATATATATATATATATATATATCACTTGTGTGTTGAAAATATAGCATAGTTGTCTTAGTTTTGTGTTGAAGATGTTCAAATGCATCGTTTTTAAGAACTTCAAACGTTTACCAGACCGTAATAATATTTCCTTTCTACTCAGTGTATTGGCGACACTAAAAATACCGTTTTTTTGACAATCACCCATACATAAACATATTCTTAGGGTAGAGCAACACGTATGACACTGTGGGGTTTTTTTTGAAAAATCCAATGTAAACTTAAATTTTTAAAATAGTATTATCGGTAGATGCTTGTATAAGAATACTTAAAGCAGATAATTACCATTTAAATTATCAAAATTTAGTTAATTTAACAGCAGTGTGTTATTTAAGTCCACCTCTAAAAATCATATTTAAAGCTATTTTTATTTAATAATAATAAACTATAGGATTCTCAGTTTGAGACAATTGATTATCGAAAATACACTCAAAGCTTTACACTCAAGTTGAGTGTAATTGCGGTTCTTCACTTCTGGTACAATTTGGCGGATCCTCGATTTCAGTTGAGTGCAATCGAAACTTAATAAGGCGTTCTCCCCTAACACAAATGATCAACTACAAACCCTACAATTAAAAAACTCGTAAACACACGAATCCTCAACCACACAACAATAACTCTTTTCCTCGACGCAGCAACTCCCGCGCTACAACCTCATACCACTCCACTCGCTTCTTCTTCTTCCTCTCCGAAGATACCTATATACCTACCTACGGAGAGCAAGGAAGACGGAAAGAGAGAGGGGCTATAGCAAGAGGAGACGCGGAGCGAGGCATACACACACCTACCTATATGAGATTGGCAGACGCTATAGCGGGGCTCAGTTCGAGAGCGGACACGACGGCTGCGAGAGTGAGAAAGAGAGAGAGAACTTACTGCGAGAGGAGACCTCAGCCGCGCTAGCACCACCAGAGCTAAGCTTGCCCGCGCCAGTGTCGTTTGCGACCGCCAACCCCTGCGCTCGCGGTTTGCCCGTTGTGCCCGATCGTGCGATATAACCCGCGGTACTGATTTCTATCGAGAGGAGTGTGGGAGTGTGTAGTCGAGGAAGTAGTGAATCTTCGTTGCGGACACAGTGAGTTCTTTTTATCCTTTTTTGATATTGTTGTGTACTTGTTATTTTTTTCTTGCGTGGCTGTTGCGATTTAAGTTGTGTTCGATCCGATGAATTTTTAGTGTTTTAAAGAAATTTACACGCATTCGTTTATAAGAATTTTCCAGGTCGAGTGTGTATACGTAAATCTTGATTTGGATGTTCGAGATAGCGATTTGAGATTTGAGTTATCGAGTTTATTCGGGATTCATTGTAATGGAAAAATGATAAGATGATGGGTTATCGATCATCTTGATTTGATGTTAGAGATCACGTTTCGACATCCGAGTTACCGTGTTTTCAGGATTCGTTTTAATATAAAATGATGATAAGTCGTCGATTTATCGCGCACGAGAGTTAGCGCGCGCGTCGACTGCACGTCGAAGTAATTAGTTTGTAAGCTTTATTACTTTTCTCCGAGAAACAATCGTACTCCGTTAGACAGTAAATATGATCTAATTCTATCATGACATCTATCTTATTAGCGCTAATTAAAGCTTGTAACTATAATCCATCATCTTTACAGGTAATGATACGTAATTAAATTATTAATAATTTATAGAAGGTTCCTGTAACACTTTTATAGAAATAATACTTAATTACGTTATAAATAATTTATGGAATCTTTGCAATACGTCTATAGAAGTAATGTGCTTCACAGACTTCCAGACTTTATTCCTATTAGTGCATTAAAGTATAGCGCCCGTGGAAAAATCTTCGCATCATATTTACTTTAACGACGGAAGAAAAAACAGGATGAAACAGAATCTTTATGATTCTAAAATTACTTTATACAGCCCAGTAAACTACATTTACGGCTTTCAAAAAGTCAAGACCTTCGATTTTTTTTCCACGAAGCTTACGTAAATTTAGATTCCTCCAAAGCTCCTTCCTCCGTACGTTTTGCGCGGCACGCGTCTGATCTCACCGCGGAAAAAGTCGCGTTATCGCGGCATAAACAACGAGAATCGGCCCGCATGTGTAATTATAGTGCATCATCGATGTAAATCATTGAAAAAAAAGGAAACAAGGCTGAATTTATGTAATGAGTAATAGTAAACAATTATTATAATATAATGGTAAATAATTATCTACTGTATAAGTATGGCATGACTGTAGTTGGATGCATGAGTTGGTAGTAGTAAGTTCTTGTATTATGGGCTCAATATTTGACATAAATTCTTTTAATTATATATATATATATATCCTACAAGGTATAGGGAGCACATAAAAATAACTGGAGCATGATATTTTCTGTTACTGAAAATGTAAATACCAAAGAAGTTTTGAGTCATCCATTGTTTAAAAAAATGATCTCATATAATCTGAAAGTAGGAGAAAATTTACAACGGGTATAAAAATTTTATAGCTACCTGCAGAACAAGACTATGATAACTGAATATTCTGGATTTTTTGAAAATTAAGTGAAAAACAAACTACTTTCAAATAAAATATTTTCGTAATAATTTGAATTTAATCATTATAGGTTTATAAGTGTACTTTTTATATTGACTTTCAACATACATTTTGCATCCATAACCTTCATCCAAAATCTTTATAAAGGTATAACATATACAACTAAAACTTCTCAAATTGAAAAATCAAATCTAAATGATGTGCATTAGGATTAATTTTTATTTTCTCAAGAGTTATTTTTCCTTTATACTCTAAAATCAAGTTTAAAGTAATATTAATCAGTCATAGCCTTATTCTAGGGCACCAACGTAATAATATCCGAGAACACAATTGAACTGTTCCACCACCGAATAAAGCGAATGTCAACAAAATCTACGAGAACATACAAATTATAAAAAAGAAAACCAAGCCGAATCTATTTCGATCCCCCAAAAAATCATCATCCTCTCAATCGCTCTTTATATACTCTCAAAGGTGAATAACACCCACTATACGCATCACTCATCCACACTCTATAACAACTGCACTTGCAGTCCGATCCTCTCGAGCATCTACGGCGCGCTCCAGGTGCTTATCGGAGATAATTTTCGCACCGCGGCGCGGCGCAGCATCGCGGTCAATATTTATACCGGGAATCGGCGCGCCGGGCAGCGGCGATAATCGTAAAAAAGGCAGGACGCGCGCGCGCGCAGCGCACTCGCAATTATTAGTGATGCGCCGCGCCGTCGGGGAGATAATGGATAGCGCGCGGCGCGCGAGGAAAAAAGAAAGAGAGCGAATATAGTCGGCCGAGGTGGGGCCGAGACATTTATTAGTTCTTGCGCTATACGCGTAATGTGCCTTTTGTATTTTCTAGGATGCGCGTGAGAGAGAAAGAGTGAGAGATCGAGAGTTGGTATAGGCAGGGAAGTAATGTAGGAATGCCGCGGTGATCGGTGATCGGCTGGTACAGGAATTTTTATGGTGGAATGCTCTGGTTATTTTTAATGGGGTTTGAGTATATATGTGTATATGTGTGTGTGTGTAGGATGTTTGCGTGTGTATGGTATGAGAATTGTAATGAAAATTAAGTTTTTCTCACGTTTAATTAAGACATTTTATGGATAATGGTTATGATCAATTGTGTAAGCCATTTTTTAATCTGTTTTTACGGTTTTATGATGAATGAAGATCGTTATGACTTTATACATCGTTACGTCACTTTAGATTAATTAGAAGAAGCAGCTGTAAGCTATAATAATGAAGTTTGCACAGTATGAAGTAAAACTTCATTGAATTTGTCTCAATTGTACGAAAATAGTTTCGGTAGATAAAAATGTACGACTTAATCGCAGTACTACATGATAATAGAAGTGAATCGTTTTGTACATTGTATGGAAAGCGTATTATCCATTTAGTTTCAGTTAGTTGCAGACTTGATTCGAGCAAGTCACGTATTTCACCCGTATGCACATGCAGGCCCTCATGAAAATGCCAGTGCTAGTACAATTTAAAGCAATAGAGTGCAGTTTTTGTACAGACAATAGAAGTAGTTTTGCAAGCGATACTTTTCTATTTTAACATTCAATTTAGAAATTGATACAGAGTCCCGTATATTTAGAGTATAGAAACTCATATTTCATATAAACAATTTAACGTCAATTTAATACAATTAATAATACCAAACACCAACATTTTCAATCTGTGAGTTCCTGGAATAACGACTTACATGCATTTTCTTAAAGTAAAATTGAGTTAAGAACAACGTTTTATGTTTAAATAAGCCTTATTCAATATTAAAATGGTAACAGTCATAAACATGATAACAGTCTTTTTCTAATATTTTCTTTTAGATTCGAATTTTTTTTGTGTAAATATCAACAATCAACCATTATCATACGTCTACCCGATATATCGTGAGTTACCTGCTTCCATACCATAATAGCTCAAGCCCACATTGGTGATAATTCGACTTGTTTGTACTAATAAAAAGTAAACAATATTTGGTAAGATCAAATGACTGATAAATATTATATTTCATACTTTATTCAACAAGTATAATTTCACCGGTATAAACTCTATGATTCGGTTTAGCACATTAGTGCGAATATTAAAATTTCATTATATCCAAAATACAAAAAAATTATCTCGAATCTTTATTCCTCAAAGCTGCAGATACCTAAATCTACGCATCCTTAAATCCCAGATTATGCATCTCCAACCGATATTCCGTTAAAAGATCCACATCCACGTACCACACAACAAAAAAGCACACATGCAACAATACAAGCTACTACTCTCGGTTCCACTTATTCATCCTCCTCCTCTTTACACACGCGCGCGCGCATACGCGTATATATACAACAGTTATATCGAGGCCGAGCTGCAGCTGCAGCCGCATTGTAATATCCGCGAAAATTCCCTCGCTCTCGAGATATACACACACGCGAGCGCGCGACACCTGAACACAATGTCGCGCGCGCGCGCGCGGCGTATATATTACGTAAGCGGTGTTTTCCGAGGACTCGGAGGGCAGCTTCTCGCGTTGCAACTCGGCGCTCGCGCGAAACTATATTGGGAAAAGCTGCTCGCGTAGAGTATGGCGAGAAAGAGAGAGCCTGGAAACGCGGAGTTTTTCCCGGTGGACGCTGGGCGAATGGCTAATTGAATGAGGGGAGTGGGTGAGATTTGCTCTAGTTAAGTGGGAATTGGTGTTTATTTTCTTCCGGGGTTTGGATTTGACGGGTGGTCTGGGAGAGGGCAGGTTCTTGAGATGGGATTCTGAAGAGAATACATTTATGGTGTTTGATGGTTTGTGTCTTTAATGTATGTGGTGTACTTTCTGAAACTCAGTTTCTAGATAGCTAGGAGTAATTTATGTTCAGTTAAGAGTAATTTCTGATCAACTCTTGTTTCTATGAAAGTAAAATTTACTTTTATTTTTTTAAGCTTTAAATACACGCGTGCATACATTTTTAGATAGTCAATGATTATGTTCTAAATCGTAAAATCATATTTCGTAACAAGAATACTTAGGTAACAATTTATGTAAAAAGATGATCGTGAGACCTGCGGTCCGCATAAAATAAAATTAAATCTCTAAATAAAATGTTGTGAATTAAAGAAGACTAATAATAATTTTAAAATATGTATATTTAAATACAGAATTCAAGCTTTTTATTCGTTATATGTAACTTTGTTTTGTATGTTTTTCTTATAAAGGAGGATAGAATTGGGTCCTTATCGGAAACTAGGTTTATTATGGTATTAATATTAACATGCATATTTTCAGTGTATAATATATAACATGCGATACAACATGCACGCATAAAGAGTCATAAAAAAAATATTAAAAAAAATATTATGAGTCATGCTGGAAGTTGCTGGAAACTGTGTAATAAGAAGTAACAATATAAAAACGATCTCCGTAACTATTGTACACGACATCTGTACTGTAACTATCGTAAACTATATCACGGCTACAGAATGAATACTTATGCACCAGGATAATGTTACTGAATGCCGAGACGGCAACAGATGAATGACGAGAAGCATTTGCGAAATACTTGTACAGAGCAGTAAAAACTCATTCATTTTTCTTTGAAACTCATCGCGTCATAAAAAATTTTTGCTAATTAACAAGAGAAAACAATTTTCTTTTCTAACATTTCGAGACTACCTTTTTCGAGCACTTTTACAATGAATTTGCCATTTTCACATTTGAAAGTAGATTAAATTTCTACTAATCATAAAAAGATCGGCATTTCAAGTAGACACGGATTTGTTAGTAAAGCATCGTTTTGATAAATAAAGACACACAAAGTTTTTTGGCTCTTTTCCAAGAAAAATAATGTTACTTAGAGCCTCTACTAAAACATTATAGACACTAATTAGAAAAATTATTACCTCTGCCAAAGAATTGATACCCATATAAATATTTAATCAACAATTGAACCATTCCAGGCAATCGTTCACAAAACGCTCGGCGATAAACCTTTAACAGTCTAACTATATACTCTCCTAATTACGCCAATCTCAAAGTATATAAACTACATAATCTTCTAACGACAGGAAGCAAAAAATACGAGCGCGACAACGCTGCAATTCCGCGTCTCTCGCATCCTCCGAACCATAAAAAAAATGCAACAAAGAGAACATAACCGCATCATCCTCGCGATCTTCCTCCGTGAAACACGTGCCTCAATGAAGTGGAACGTCGAGTCCCAAACAAGAAAGAAACAGACAGACACACATAGCATAAACGCCTCGACCGCCGAGTAGCGTAAAACCGCGGAATGAAAAATGATCGCAAAGCGCAAAGCTCATGAGCCGTGCAGTTGCCGATGATTGATGCGCGCCGATCATCTCTATAAAGGTATATACACCGGCGTCCACTCTCTCGCGGGGCTCTACGCGCTCGCATGTACACCCGGGAAAAAGTGGAACGAGCCGATCTACCGGTTTTCCACCTCGCGTATACGTACAGTTTACGTATACGTACGTGTAACGTACATAGGCGCAGCGCAGGCTATCCCTAATCGGACAAAACATCGGCGTTTCTCTCCTCCTGAAAAGTAGAACGAGCGGCTTACCGGTCGGACCTCTGCTGCTGCTGTGGGTATATATGAGAGAGAAGGAGAGAGACAGAGAGAGATCGCAAGAGTAGATATTGCGAGCGCGCGCGGCGCGCGGCCATATGCGGATTATTTAGGGGAGGATCGCGCGACTCGCGCTTAATGCGCACTTCTTATTGCGCTCACGCGGGAGATGCGGAGAGAGAGAGAGAGAGAGTTAGCGGTAAGAGAGTTTGCGGTGAGATCCACGCGCGCCGTTTGTAGGTATGTATGTACAGTCGACTCGAGGTAATTCGAAGTTAAAGGGGCCGAGAAATTATGTGGGATTATTAAAAAATTCGAATTAGTGATGCTGGAAGTGTCGATACGGAAATGTGAAAAATTTGAGATACTTATATATCGAAAAAATTTGGATTAGTCCCGTTAGCGTTCTGGGAAATACATAAATATTATTCGTTTTTCTAATTTTTCTACGTGATAAATTCGAAATTCTGGAAACTAAAGATATAGATCAGATCAAAGTATGCCATTTATAATCTCGTAATGGGAACCTAAAGTTATTTTTGACCGCATATAGGAGTTGAGCAAACTCAAGAAATTAAAAAACATTTTGTTGAGAAAATTCTTTTAAAAGGGTCAGAAACACATGTCTAAATACTTTTCCAACGTTTTCGAACTTTTGAAGGTCTTAGTATACCTTACCTTTATTTACCTTAGTAAAAGTTTATCCAGTTTTATCGACGTTCCAGGTTTATTAAGCTAGAAATTTCGAATATAACCCAGAAACCTATACAAAATTTGAATCAATGTTGTTTTTTCAGTGTATATTTATATAGCACAGAAATTGGTACAATAAGACCTGGCAAAAACTTCGAATTATCTAAAGTGCATTTTAAATTACCGAGTTTTCTAAATATTGGTTAGTAGTAAACGGACAAATACCGATGAAATTTTTACGTATTTGCAAAAAATTCTAATTACCAACGTTCGAATTATCGAGAGTCAACTGTATCTGATACATATGCGGGTAGCGGGAATTTTTCGAATACCACGCGAGTTGAAGATAGCGGTTGTTTTAGAGGTATGATATGAGGAGAAATTATTATTGTGTATACAGAGAAGTCTTTTTGCGGAAAAATGAAGGATTCACATGGACGAGTTGTGCGGAATTCGATAGAAAATGTGTACAGGTTTATAGGATATGGATGCAGCTGGGTTATAGAGTCTGATACGATCTTATTGATGAAGCGGTGTAGGAATGTAATGGGAAAAGGAGTAGCCATATATATTGTTACTTTTATGGGCAAATGTTTTATGAATATAGACAGGTATCTCTTGTTTGGTTACAACAATTTTAGTCAGTAGGTACGTTTGTGTATGTTTTCTCTGAAATATAAACACTATAGAATAAAAGGGGGCCTGCGGCGGCTCAGTCAGTAGAGTGTCGGATTCCCACGCCGGTGACCCGGGTTCGAATCCTAGTCTCTGCCGATTGATACAAGCACCTCTGTAAAAATTACATGTGCTTTGTTTACAAACACACCGCAGATCCCCGTCGCCGATTAGCACCACATGGAAGCACAAACATGGCGACGTTAAATAATATAAAAAAAAAAAAAAAAAAAAACTATAGAATTGCGTTAGAAACTACATTTATTACCAGAGAAAACGGAAAAAGTTATTCCATTGTCGTGAAATATATTCTATGTAATGAGTTCATTAGATACATTACACAAACTCTTATTCTTTATGAAAAATAATTGGATGGGCAAAAAAGATCAACAAATGAACTCACGCCTAAAGTACCGATTGTGCTTTTTCGGATTTGTTTATATAAAGTGATAGTATCTAAGAATCATCTTGCAATGTACAAGATTTTTACTTTAAATTGTATGAACACAGACAGTGTAAAAAACTTATTCAGTTTTATTTAAAAAAAATGTCCACATAAACTGAAGATATTTATGTTGAAAAAAGAAAGAAACAGACAATTATATACCGGTGCGACCTACATCTTTTTTTCGACAGATATAAATACATACTCCACTTCTTAATCGCCATGGTGATGTTTGGAATATTAAATGTGACATCAATGTCTTTAATTCTACGCTTTTTTACGTTACATATAACACACCTATACAATTCCGCTCAAATTTCATATTGATCCTACTAATCACAATAAAAAATACAACAAGCATAAAAACTCATCTAATAATAGATGACGCACGTTATTTTCCGAAGTAATCGAAAGATGAAAAATACTTAAAAATAATAGCCTTCAATGCAAGATTCCTCTATAACAACTCAATTTTCGTTAATGTATGCCGAGGGACGTTCTCATACCTCCACGCATCTCGGCCACACATTTTCTCCATCTTACGCGGAATTCGAGAATAATGCGAAAGATCCTCCTCCCGAAGCCGTGCCCACGCGCGTATCACCAGCGGCGCGCCGCGAACATAGATTCGTCATCCGCGTCGATTGTTCAATAGCGCTCGTTGTGAATCAATACATATAGGTACAGCACCACCCAGGATCGCAGTGGCGCCATTAACCTAATCGAATATGCATGCCAGATGAGACGGCAGGTGCGCGGATAAACAAGTGATTTTTCGTTGACGCGATGGTACTTTGTGTATCTCGTGACATCACGGTAATCGCAGGAATTCAGACCTTCGAGTGCGGGTTTATATTACTGTGTCTGTTGATATCTCCGATCTCGTGATTGTAATTGAAAGATTAAACGCGTGTGCGATGCGCTACTTGTTGGTATAACAGGGATCGTAAAGTGTGAGCACACGAGCCGCGTGAATTTCGGTCTGGGTATAGTCTTGTACTAATTGTCCCAGTTTTCTTCCTATATCATTATGCAAATATTTGCTTTGTTTCGTCGTGCCTTGCTAACGTCGCGAGAATCTTAATTCTTTCTACACTTGAACGATTACCTATGGCGCATTAAGTAATTTTCGTTTAATTGTGTGCGCCACCTACTACGTGTCTTAGAATCGGTGAATCATGAGGGTTTCTTCCTTACTTTATTGTAAAAGAGAACGTGCATCATTTATCAATGAAATTTTACTTGAATGAATTTTCATGTAAAGTAATTTATAATTTTACATTTTCGGTTTTATATTATATATTTGGTATTACAATGTCTAACCGCTAATGAGTTTTAAATTATGTTTGTATAAGGAATTTGGCATTAATATTATTTTGACATTCATTCTTGTTTTCTTTGGCCTTGAAATAGTCAATAATTGTATCAGTGCCAAGAGCATGATAGACTGTCAATTTTATAACAAATTAACAGAATAGGATTGTATTACTGTTTTAAAGATTACAGTTTGTTATATTCGTAATTTATTATTATACCAATTTTATTAAGTTAATTTAAATAAAAAAATTAAAAACATTTTTTCTAATTTTTGAATGTGCTACTGCAGAATTATAATTTAAAATGAAAATTCGAAAAGTAGGATAATACTTTACACAAATTTGTGTCTAATTCTATCTGAATAACTTTGTTGTAATCTAAACTTTAATGGACAGACTAGATCTATGTATTCGATTATAAACTTTTTCTTTACTTTACGCAACAGTAAAAGTCTGAAGAAACTCGTACTACGAGTGACCATTCCTAATTTAGTCTTGAATCGTAAACTTCATCTCATAAAAGGCTGTAAGCACATTTTACCTTTTTCATGGTATCAACGACCGAGTAAAACAATTTAAGTTTGTTGGTAACAAACGGTTTCAGACTCTTTTCTACAAAAAAAGTTTTTTGGTAAAGGTGATTGATTGTTTTTATTACTGTACGTCTCTTCCCATTTCTGTAAACTTTCTGGCAATGCATATTTCTATTTTATAGAGATATATCCCAAAAGCTTCAGTAAGGCAACTTATATAGTACATTGTGGAATTGCCGAAGGCTCCCAATACTAACACGAGTGCACAAATCATTATCCGAATCTGAAAAAGCCCTTCCCTCCCGATTACACACCGCATTTTTTAATTAGTGCATGAATAAGCCTATCTTTATGCATGCGAAGTGGATGGGGACATCCAGCTGCAGAGGGAGTAAATGGGCTCATTTCCACACACTTTACTTACAGTTTTCTCTCAACCAAGCTCGAAATGCGCAATTCCCTATCCACTTTATATGCACGAAAAAGGGCCTATTTCATGCACGTGTTGAAAAAAGTCTATTGAATCTTAAAATATTTTACGAATTTCAAAATTCTATTACTCGTAAATGATAATTATTACACAAAGTGAATTTATTGATCTATATATAAGCCAATTCTCACCTTTAGCGTTCATTGTCACTCTGAATTTTTTGAGGGTTAAAGCATTCTTTTGAGAACAGATTAATGAATAAATTAATGAAATTAATCAATATCGGACACACTCTATTTCTGTATCCACTGCGGGCATACGGGTGCGAATTGTCATGGAGAGTTTCGTGAAACTGTGATCAGTAGCTTGCTATCCGATACAACAGATGATGGTCATACTTATAACGTAGTGTTTGATTTTTGCTCCGATGAATCTCTTACTAGCCATAACTAACAAATTTTGGGGGTGCAACTTCGCACCCGAGTGCCTGCTACGGGTTAAGCTTTAAGCCGACAATTTCGCTCTGTATAAAATAAATGATATTGTACTTATGAAAAAAAGCTTTCGGTTTGAAAAAGCAAAATCATCCGCAGATACTCAAAATTTGAAAATTGTCACGTGAAATGCGCGCGACCCATTTCCAACTTTTCTACTTGCATTCACACCCTTTTCCAATACATCCCCATTTCTCCAACTAAATATCCAACAACCACAGCACTCTAATCTTACAATCCTCCGAAATCCCTCTTGCCAAATCTCTCCCAAAAGCCACTATATACTACTCCACCAAAAGAGTCGAAGAGTTCACGCTCTGATTTCCGCAAGCGCAGAGCCTCTCCAACGCTATATATATATACCTATACCTCCGCCGCGTCGTCGGCCGACAGAAGTCCCCACGCTCTTACGACCGATGAAAATTAGCCACCCACGTATTATACACACACACACACACACACGCACACGTTCTCTCGTCGCCGCAAGCGAGCTGAGCGAGACAACGAACTGCGCGCGAGAGGCAAGAGCGATACGCGACGGTCATTTAGCGGTTCCCGCGCGCGCACCGCTTCGGATCGTGAATTTAGATCGAGGACAGGAGAGAGACAGACAGAAGTGAGCTTGCGGGTGTGTGCGCGGCGCGACGAAACTGAGATGCGAGATGAGAATGGATGTATGTGTATCTATGCTTGCCAGGTGATATATGCGGGGGGAGTTGTTTTTTTCTTCTTTTTTCAGACGAAATTTAATATTGCACTGTGTGTGACGTGTTCGCTGCGGAGTTTATTGAAAGTCGATGAATTCTTAGTTATTGATGTATAGTATTTATGTGCAATGTGGTGTATTGTTTATAGGTGTATGTTTACTGGTGTGAATAAAGCATGTTTGTTGACAATTTTTCGATTCATTTGTCAAGGGGATAGTGCTGGATTGATACTCGAAGAGCTGTGTAAATATTTTGTACAATTTTTTCTTTTTTTAATTAAAGAGTCAGAACTTGTTTCTTGTTTTAAGAAGCAATTGACTTAAAACTTTCAGGTAATCGTCTGAACAGCATTCTTTGAAAAATAAGCAAAATAAAATTTAGTAAAACTGAAGCTTAGGTAAAAATGTTATTTGTACAGTGCAAGTTTTAAGTAAATGTATAGTATTTCACTAAATTTAATGAATGTTACTATTATCGAGTGCAGTCTGATATTCTCACTAATTTTAATGATTTACTACTGTAGAGTGCAGTTGTTTTTTAACTTCTCAAAATGATGCTATGCGTATTTTAATGAGAATAATGTTCTGAAGAACTTTTGAAAATTCCAAGTAAATCCGTCAAAAATTGCTTCTGCGTATTAGGGATCGCGTAGACATTGGTGATGCTAAAATTTTCACTTGAACGTCTTCAAGTACCCAACAATACCTGTTAAAATATATTAAAAAAACTCTAAATTATGTGAAAAAACTTCTGACAGTCCCCTGTTATTTACGTAAGTGTATTTGTAGGTAAAAACACTACATTTTAATTTATGCATGAAATATAAAACACGAGATGTTCTAAATAAAATTATTATACTTTTGCGCAGAAAAAGAATTATATTGCTGCAAACAGTTATATGATGATTACTTTGGACGTGCTGCTCGAGTTCTTTTTGCATTTCTTCGAAAAGTCTGCCAAGAAGATTATGCGCGTTTTAGTACCTAACGGTGTTTCGTCTTGAACTCACTTTCATAAAGCCAACTTGTAATTAAATGGATCCGCATTACTCTACTTCTTTTAGTATTCTTTTTAATTCTAAAAGTTATTTTCAAATGTTTATCGTTTATCATCAAACACGAGTAATGTGCATTGCTAATAGGTAAAGACGAGTTGAGTCAGACATACTTTCACATTATCAAAATTAATTGATCTCTTTATTAAAATTAATAATTAATAATTAGTAATTAAAAAACATATGTCGATTTTCACGAAGTTGTTATGTATAAAGAATATCATGTGTACGTATATCGTTCTCGATATCGTTAAATTTATTACTTACCGAAAATGTAATAAATAGAATTATAATAAGAATTATTAACCTCTTAGATAAGGAATTAAGTGACGAAAATATCAGCTCCGTATTATCCGTCATATTTTCATATTCACTAGGTACCAAGTAAAAAATGTTTTCAGAAATGAATAACATAAAACTAGAATATTATTATTTTATAATGATCTGAGAGAACCTCAAATTTGTAAAAGCAAATCGTCCCATGATAAAATTGTGAATTCCTTGTACAAAACAATGACCACCCTTTGATACTGCTAAAAATTCTACAAACATGTCCTAAAGTTACTCGAATTTTACATAAAAAGGCGAAAAAATATATACACTCTTTAAGTTCTAAACGCTACTTATTATCCATTCTACGCAAATAAACTAACAATGCCGCTGAAAATGATTTCAACGAGTAATCGAGCCTCGTACGTGAAGTAAGCTCAAAACAGCAAGCCCCGCTATAAGACAGCACTCTTGATTCGAGCGAAGAGCGCAAAGAAAGCGCGCGCGCGCGTCTCTAATCCTGCCCTGATAAAGTCGCGCGTCATCGCCCGACCCGGTCTCGCGCATCCTCCTTCGGGCGAATTGAGCCGAATTATTTAATTGCCGACTGTTACACGCTCGCACGCGTGCATCGTCATCGGCCAATCTGCCCACGCTGGGCACTCTTACACGCTAAACGCCCTCCAAACTAACTTTGTATCGTGATACGCGCTGCATAAGCGACGAAATCTTGTGCAATGTCCTGCAGTCTAAGGTTGACATTATTTGCTCTGAACAGTGTTAGCTTGTTAAAAGAAATATGGCATGCAAGTATTCGGTGTATGCGTGGACGGGGAGAGAAATCATACCTATTACGCGTAACATAGAAGTAAACTAAAAGATAGTCAAATGAAAAATATATTGGTATTTTAAGGTGGTCTAAAATTACATTCTAAAATTAAAGTGTAGGACTACAATCAAATTAAAATCAAAGTGATCATTTTAATCAGGAAAGTAATAATTACGCCCTAACGTGTTTGCGTTATTTGTTTTTTCATTATCGGTTATATTGCGTTTTAGGGACCAAATAGACATTTTAAAATCTTTTAAATGGTACTCCTTTCATATTGGTAATCACGAATGAGTTATTACAGTAGAGTTCAGAGGTGTTCATTTTTCTTCAAATGGAAATTACATTTTTTTAAGTAATACAATACCGTATTATCCCGACAAGTGTCTATTTGGATCTGCTTGTCCCTAATAAACTCGCACCAGATTACTATATGAAGATTCAATAGTAACTATAAGATTTTTCTAACAAAATTGTATGCAAGTGTACCTTCCATATTCTGAAAACTTATAAGAACAGTGTGGACACAGCTGTGGAAAATGTATTATTTGATAGGGCTTTGAGAAGCTATTTCCTGATACCTAAAAATGAAACCCAATATTCTCTACGGATTGATTCATTGATCCATATTTTGTTGATATAATCCTCATGATCTCAATTATGCGGTATCTTAGTAAAGAATGGCTCCTAACTAATGAACAATTGGAGATAGTGGTGAAAAATTTATGATTGAGGATACTTATCTCTTTTAAATTCTATGATTGTATACGCATTTTTCATCACAATCACGATCATTTATCTAGCGTAAAAACTTGAAGATTTCTAATAAGAAGTGTAGGTACTACTTTTCATCGGAATAACACAATTAAGTCCATTTACCTCATTTCACTAGAGCTCGTTCCCATTATTAATACATATTAGAAAACACTCTCTCTCTCTTCTTTTGCTTTATAAAAAATCCGTTTACTGCAGCTGTGACAGTCTTCTTGTTAGTAAAAGAACCAGAATTAATAAAAAATTCGACGTTATTTTGACCGCGTGTTCGTACGAGCTACTTGAGTTAGAGAAACGCGAAGACAAAAACAAAACAGCAAGATACACAAACGAAACACGTCGCATTTTCGGCGGTTCTTTTTTTAAGATAATCACGAACGACCGCTGAAAGAATGCCGCGTACGTCTGAAGTAGAAGAATGATGTCACGCATGTATAAATGCGTGCATATGAATTGGGCAAGATTTCGGCATTAGAATGGACAAACGATTTCCGGTCGTTTCGGTTTATTCGAGAAATTGGATTCTGGATCGAATAACTTAGGAAACTGCAAGTTACGTCTGCTAGGAATTCGAATGCTGATTCATAGTATCTCACTTTGTTTTGATTTTGAAACTAAGAATTTTCTGTCAACTGTATATATTTAAAAATCACATCATTATGGCGTCATAATGGTGAAACGTATTGTATATTAACGATGTGATATCATAATTTTAAAATAGAGCCATTAGTAGATACTTGACTTTTAGAAGGGATTGTCAATAATACGAATAGTAAAACGATAAAATTTAAAACTTAGTCATCATCAATTTTACAAAAAGTTTCTATATACTAATAATGATGAACAATATTTTACTAACTTAAATTTGTCATCTTGCAAACTCTATAGAATTAAATTATATTATTTTGTTGATTCCATTTGTTAACGCAACCTTTCGCAGTTGACACATCTCCTTCGTGCTTATGCTGGATTTTTCCGTATTGTCTGCATTTCCTAACAAACAACAATCAGCAATGCATATTACACACTTCTTTAAAATGGTTCCGTTGTGATCTCTTTTTCTGTTTTTAGATTGAAAATAATTCAGTTTATTATGTACTACTATCACACACACACATATATATATATATATATATATATATATATATATATATATATATATATATATATATATATATATATATATATATATATATATATATATATATATATATATATATAAATTAAATAATATGTATAAATTAAAAGAGTTCTTGCAAGTCAATAATTCTTCTATGAGTAGTTTCTTAAAAGCCCAGAATTTAAAATGATACTTTTAAGTACTGTTTATAAATGTATACTTTAGAGTTTATGTATATAATAACAATCATTAATAAAAATTCGGCATCTTTTAGTCATTTTAAAACAAAAACACGTATATTTTTTAAACTACATGATATAGTGATATCAAAAGTTACTTTTTGTTGTTTTTGATTTCGAAAATATTTTAGAATTCTTTGGAACACATATACATCTCAATTTTTCAAGAAAAACAAGCCATTAACGTGAACTTCATATTTATGAAGACAAATATCATATTCTATTCCTAATTTATTCAAATCAAAAATACAAATTTTAAGATTTGATACGATAGAGCTGCTTTTAACACTCTCTCTACTGCGTTAATATTAATCAAGGATCCGGATATGTTTGCTTCATCACTTGTTTCAACTTTACATGGAACACCAAGGCGAGATGCGTTCCGTTCTTAATAAGATAATATGCTCTAATATATTAAACAAAAAAAATTCTATCTATCTATATAAACATATGTTTAAATACCCTATTTTATGTAAAAAGAAATAAACTACCCGAGTAAAAGAAAAATTATAGGTAAGCACGATGCCCTTAAGCTAAGTGCAATTATTAGTTGTAATAGTTTAAAAGCACAAGTATAATACACTAATCTCATTATTATTAATAAACATTGAGATATATACATCTAGTATTAAAGAAAACTGGTGGTTGTCTCGGTCTCATCTATACACACCAAACCAAAGGAAGTAAAAGAGCAATGCCAGCACAGCTCGTATACTCGCGCGATGTTTATGCAGAGCACGTTCTAACGGCCGTCTGATAATGCTTAAAAGAATCATCGCAGCGGCGACGCATTACAGTCGGAAGGCAAATGTGATAACCAGGTGTTTCCACCTTGGGAATAAGAGAGCAGAGCGTGAAAAAAAGAACGAGAGAACCGTGTCACGCATGTGCCAGTCTAAATACAGAGCCAGCTGACAAGATTACTTAGCGTGCGCAGTCGCGGTGGATAGTGCAGAAAAGATGAGATGGTATATTTTTGAAAAAATTAAATTGCGATCGGTGAGATTTTAATTCTGTGAGAAGATCTGGAGTTTAAATTCAGAATTCCTAAAGTTGATTTGGTGCGCGTATGTGAAAAATCGATCTATACGGAATTTAAATCTGTGGGTTCCCGGAAAAATGACTTAAATCCTTTTTTCGAAAATTGAGTTTCAAGCGATTTTGGTATCTTTTCATAGTATATATATCAAATAAAAATGCAAATAATCAGAAATGTGTGAAAATAAGTGACCATATCTACTATTTATGATTTTTTTTAACATTTGTTTGAATGAAAAATAAAAACTTTAAACCTTAATATCTCAAAAACATAAAAAGTGGACTTAAGTCGTTTTTTCGGGAACCCACTGAAATTTTTCCAGTATGTAATAGGACGCGTAGGAAATTTTTTGGGTCAAATAATTATTCTAAGCGAAAAATCAATTTGCCACGCACATGTACATAATTTAGAATTGTTTTTATTGCCATCCTAATCACGACATACCAGTCGAATATTATCATTTTTATCGCAATACCAATTTAACTGATTATGCGCACATAATTTGGATCGATGATAATTAAGTCACTTGTCTAAGTCGCTTGGTTCCCGCAACAATTCAAAAAGTATTATGTGTGACTGCAATATATTTGAATCATTTAGCGTAAGTTTTATAAAATTTTATTTATAAATATTCTAAGCTTTTTGAGTGAAATTAAAGTTAAATTTTCGATTTCTGGAAATTTATCATCATATAATGATACGAAAATAAAATGAAATCAAGTAGATTACTAATTTTACTCATTATTAAAAATATAAATAAAATTGTTGTCATAATCGCTCAACACGTAACGTTACTCAGTTGACTCAACTGAAGTCTTCTGTCATCGTAACCGATCACATCCGTCTATAACAATGATGATGGATACATTACTTCAACGTTTACGTAATTAATTAATTCGTTTACTATAAGATCATAGCGCATTTCTGTATTTATTGTACAATACTTATTGTGATGAATGATTGTTAACTGAGCTCACGAATTCTATCAAAGTAAGATATGAAAAGAAAAACAAACAAATATTAACCCAAAAGATCCACATTTTTTTCTAATCATTTATATAAAATAGTACTATATGAATCGCAAGCTACGTTAAGAAAATTGTATACAAAATCCAACTACATATCCAAATGGCCAATTCTGCATTTTAAATGTAAACAATGAATGTTACGATATAAAAGTCTATACTATAAAGAAAATCACAGTTCCTAGTGAAAAATATCAACTATTCCGTCGAAATCTATAAGAGCGACCACAAAAGTACCTTTTAATTCTGCTTCTTTCTGCTAACGTATGCATAACTTAAGCCCTTAACCAAGTAAAAATTAGATTTAAAAAATTAGACGGCCAATGTCGATCGTCACCTCGTATAACTATCCATTTCAAAGATTAGAAACATATTTAGCTCTAACAACCATCAATAGATTATTAATCCACTCATCAACTACGTATAACCAAAATACTCTCGAACAATTTCTCAATTTCTAAACCTATACCAATCCCATTTACAGATGGCAAGTCTGAGGAGCGCCCTGGGCGTGAATGAGCTGACGGACAAGAAGTCGAACCTGTACCGGGCGCTCGTGGCCGAGTTCCTGGGCACGATGCTGCTCAACTTCTTCGGCTGCGGCGCCGCGGCCACCGAGAACACCCTCGCGGTCAGTTTCTCGTTCGGTCTGACGGTGGCGGCGGTCATCCAGGTGATCGGCCACATATCCGGCGGACACATCAATCCGGCAGTGACGTTCGGCATGCTGTCCATCGGCAAGGTATGAAGGCCTCTTTACCGTCTTGGTTCATGGTTGACTGTATACGCTGTACGTTGGTTGGGTTTGTAGAGGTTTAGTTGGATTCTAAGATTTGGTAATTTTGGCTAGTGGTTACTAATACCGTGAAAAAGATATAAGCATGTCAGAATCTTATGCTGGCATAAGGAGGTAGACTGGAGGTAATGATTTTCGTTGACTCGGAGCTGCGATTTGTCAGATATATATACCAGTGTTGAACAATCGCAACTGTGATTCAACGGAAACGGTTATTCACACTATACTTTCTCATACCAGTATTAGGTTCTGGCATGATTATGTAGACGCTTTTTAAGAATTGTAACAAAATGTATAAAATGCAAAAAATGTGAGGAGTTACACTACGATGGGATGAATGTTCAAACGATTTTTTTCATGTATTTTTGCATAAATAATGGAGTTGTAGAAGGTTTGGACTAGAAAGGTTAGCAGGATGCATCGCTTCGTTACTTTACATATTTGAAAAAATAAATGTTTTTTGTGTGTACTAATTTTGTGTGTTAAGTATAGTAATTGATATTGTGCCTGCAAATGGATTTTATCTGATTCAAAAAAATAACGGATTTATACAGCTGTAAGGGAGACAGCGTCGCGTGAATATCAAAAACTTTTAAGACATTTTCTCAAAACGGTACACAGTGTACTTGCATCAATTTTTATCAAATTGACTTAGAATTTTTGTTCTTTTTTGGCTAGGGACCTCATAACTGGTGAGTAATTATGCACATCGATTAGCAGCTCATTTTTAAATTATTACCAAAAAGCATCCGCTAGACCTTCATTTTGTCATTACAGAATTACGTACATTTCTCTTATACTTAAACATATAAGACAGTAAATGCCTGAAACAGATTTTTTTACATGTTATTGTCTTTCTTAAAAAAATGTCCAAGAATACATTAAGATTTGAAGTGATAGTGGAACTCCTCAAGCAACTAACATTTGGAGTGGTGATTTTGTAAGCTTTTTCGAGCAGAGCGAATAAAAACTTTAAAAAACAGCAACCCATTATTTAAATGACAGTGAACTTTTTTTAAGAAGCCCAATGCAAATTTATCTCGTACATACATATATTCATTTTGTACACTCGACGTTAAAGATATCTGATCGAATATATTTGAATTTTTTTGAATGCTGTAAATTCATTGTATCGAATGCTCGTTTTCGCTAACTTTATTGGAGGATTCCGAAAAATTCAAACTAATTCAACCAAATATTTTGAACGCCGAGCATACTAATTCATCTAATATAAGTAGATATGTTCCGAGTGTGGTAAGGCGAGGTATATTTTGTACAACTGTTCTCTTTCACTCTATCTGCCTATCAAACAATGTTAAAAGAACTTTCTTTTGATTAAGTTCACCCTAAATGTGTAATTTCTTACTTAGTTTAAGTTGGGACATTCACTCAAAATTAAGTGATAATTTACTCAAATAGACCGAGAATTCATCCGACAAAAGGTTCGTTGCGATTGGACTCAAAAATAGCCAACTTTTCACTCAGAAAAGGGTTGATTTCGCTTTTGACCCGAAGAAATAGTAAACGTCTCACCCGCTTAATTTAAGAATGAAAATTACACGATTTAATTAAACAATATCAGCGGGAAATTTTAATTTTCAATTGACTTTCTAACCCTATACAAAGCACAATTCTCACCCCAACCACGCGTATGTACTTAATAGATACCGGTGATCCGCGCGCTACTGTACGTGGTGGTGCAGTGCTGCGGTGCGATCGCGGGCTCGGCCGTGCTGCTCGCCCTGTCCAGCAAGTCGATGGAGACGAAGCTCGGCTTCGTCCTGCTCAAGGACAACACGTCGCCGGAGCAGGGCATGGGCGTCGAGTTCTTCCTGGCGCTGATCCTCGTGCTCGTCGTATGCGGCGCCTGCGACCCGGGCAAGCCCGAGGCCAAGCCACTCGCGCCCCTCATCATCGGTCTCGCCGTCACCGTTGGACACATCGTTGGGGTAAGTTGACGGCTGCTTATTTTAGGAATTTTATTTTAACTTTTCTTTCATTCAAGGTGATGCTTAAACCTCGTGTTATCGGCTAATACGGGGAACCACTTTTCTTTCGTTTACTATTGTTTGTTATTCAATTTTGAGAAAATATGTCTCTCTGGGAAGTTGTTGCTTTCTATTTGGACAACAACGTACCAGAGAGATATTTACTTAGAATTGAAAATTAAATGAAAAAGTGATTCCTCGTAATTACCCGTGAGTGGTGAGTTTAGCATCACCTTAATTGTGAAAATTAAAGGTTGCGGGATCTAATAAATCTTGGATACAGGAGCGAAAATATACTTTAAGATAATTAAGATAGACTTATGGCTTTGACTTTAAATAAGGCTTAAATGAGTAGAGAAAAGGTGTGGCTAATGTTGGTGCAACTAGATGTTATTATCCGATTTTTATTATACACCTGATAAAATTAAATATATAATATTGCCGCCTCTTATTCATATAATATTCTAGTGTCACTACATTACGATTCCAATTTTAATTTGCGTGCAATACGATTCGATCTCAAGTTTGCGTGCAATAATATTCTAATTTAAGGTATCCTTATAATATAATTCCAAATCGAGATAGCGTGCTTCATTTAATTAAAAAACTGTTTTTTAAACATTTTCTATAAAAATGATGCCGGCTAACTTCTTTCTTTATATAAAAAGTATAACGAAAAAATTTTTAAGCAATTCAATAAAAATATAAGCATCACGCTAGTTCAAGTTGGAATTATATTGCTCGCATACCTTGAATGAAAATCGTACTGCATACAGAAAGCTAGCTAATTAACATTCAAACCGTTTTACATACTTAACTTACTTGCTTTACTTTTATATTTGAAATATCAAATTTAGAAAAAAAAGTTTTTGCGTGGCTCATTACATAAATTTGATTAAAAAATTAATTTTATAATAGCTTATTTCTAGGTTATGGTTTTAAATCATATTATTTACATACAGTAAATGAGAAATTGTGTACAAAAACTCAAAACGAGATTGCCTGTTATTACTAACAAAAATTAGTTTAATTTTCAAATGTTTTAATTGAGTAGTTCTTTGAAATAAGGGTATCTGTATTGAAATAGAATTTTATATTTCTTAAGCTCTATTATATTGAATTGATTTATTTAATTAAAATGTATAGATTCAAAGTTAATTATTACAGTATAATTTCGTAAGTGACTTACAAATAATATATAGTTGAGTCAATAGGTTATGTAAATTTAATAATTAATTAAAGGATATATTTCAAACCAAGTTCTTATTGTATAAGTGTTTTTATGAAACTTATACAAAATACTATTCATTTCATGGCACGCCCGTGCCAATTGTGCCCCAGCCTGTGCCCGTTTCGTACCATGGGTGGGGCACGACGGTCAAATTAAGGAAAATATGTAAATTGTTTTTTACGCAAGATATATTTTATACAATTTTTTTTATATAGTGGACCGTATTCTCCATTAAATAAGAGTACGTTAGTATTTTTTGTTTTGCATATTAAGTGTAAAATAAATTATCTACGCGTCTTTGAATTTACGGGTGCCCGTAGTGCCCTACCTTCTCCTACTTATTACACAATTGCGACACATTAGCCGTTTTTCTTCTAAAATATTATGTTAGACAGAGCAAATCCAAAATAATAATTAGAAAGTAAAATGCAACACATTACTGAATCAAATGTTAAGCTAATTCGCTTACAAGCGCGTGTATCTGTAACTTTAAAGGTATTTCAAAAATCAAGTTTGAATGAATCATCACTAAGATTTTTATGGTCAAGTAGTTGAAGGACGTATAAATTTCATTGAATAACAAAGATTTCTTGTTGTTTATTTATTGTGGTTCTATATATTTTAAATTATGATTCTGATCGTATCTCTTTCAAAAGATTCTTTTTTTATGCCGTGACATACATTTTAAATTTTATGATACTTTTAGTCAGAACCAATATCAATATTTAAC
Source organism: Gastracanthus pulcherrimus (assembly GCA_949152435.1). Classification (NCBI taxonomy): domain Eukaryota; kingdom Metazoa; phylum Arthropoda; class Insecta; order Hymenoptera; family Pteromalidae; genus Gastracanthus; species Gastracanthus pulcherrimus. The sequence continues at coordinate 21,026,858 of OX424573.1, forward strand.
TATATTATAAAAGTAATAAAATACTTTTTAAAACTCATACCAAGGAAAATATAAATCAAACTTTGGTATTTAATAAATTATACTCGAATAAGTTGTTAGCTTAGAAAATGTGTTACGAAGTTATTATTACCAAAAATTTTACTTCTCTTCTGACAACAATCTAAATAAATTTTCTTTCCTATAATTTATTTCTTGATACGTAACATAGTCTTGGAAACTATGTTGCATCAATAGCGACAAACAACTGCAATTTTTGGAACTGTTCCAATTATTAATCTCGCGCATAAATTCTAATGAATATACGTGAATAAAGTTTTTAGAAATTCGTATATATACGTATCCATTTACATTGAGTGAGAGTTATACACAATATCAAGTAGGTAGTAAATGTTTTTGTAATATTATAACAACCTATAATTAAATTATTGCACATGCGTCACAGGTAAAACAATAAAATCCCTCGAATATATCGCAACAAAAGCTTCAAATCAATTATTTTATATCCATAGCATCTAAACCTCGATCTGAATACTATATAAAAAGGCGTGTAAGCCATATAATATGCAAATTCTAGAAAGCCCACGCACCATAGACATCATATAAATGTATTCCTACATATATCGACACTTTATAGATGCAATAAAAAATGGCAGTTTAGTAACGTTAATAGCAACGTTTGGTCTTCGAATTTACATTAAATGAATTTCATCTCTTTTTTAAAATTCAATTTCAGAATAAGTTATTGAAAGTCAAAGTTCGATTTTGTGAGATCATGTTTTCATACAAATTCAGTTCTGACAAGATATTGGAATTCTATACAAAATTTAAACATCGAACAAATAATAGCTATTTGTTAAAGTTGATTGTTTTAATGAATTTGTAAATTAGAAGTCGTATGTGTTATATTATCATTTTACTTTATGGACTATAATAATATACCTCATCAGATATATGTATATCATATGTTACGGTGGATCTTAGTATGATTTAATTCTTAGTATGTATTTAATACTTAGTATAATTTAATAAAGGTATAATTTGCACTGTAAATTTCTTTTCCGGGTTCGGATACGCATTGTTACTAGCATCATTAACATACAAAATCAAAAATAATCGGTGGAGCCGTTTTCGCGAAATAACACTTTTGTTCACCACATAGAGCAAGTAGGGATGACATTTTTCGAGTTTCTAATTCACGTATTTACATCTGTATTTAGAATAAACTACAAAATAATAGTATATTTCTGCCCTTGATACACAATATCATATTTTTCCTGCTAACCACTTTAGCGGTCGTCGATCGGAACTCGATTACATTAGTATTTTTGTCCTCCTGTATGGGCATGAAAAAACACAAAACTCGTGCGTTATCAGCCTTAATTATAACTTCTTGTAATAAAATTCTTAAATATAAAGCAAAAGTCCAGTACCTATCTCATTTTTATTACATTATAGATTACACAAACATAATACTACAAACATAAGATCTTAAATTTAAACTACTTATTACGGTTATACAAAAGTCAACAGCCTTCAAGACAGCCACACTGATCGCACCCCAACTGGCTAAAAATGCTTAAGTCTCCCCGCAATCTATAAGTTACCCGTTCCGCTTCTCATTCCGCAACTCTCCGCAGATCCCGCGCACGAACACGGGCATGAATCCGGCGCGCGCCCTGGGCAGCGCGGTTGTCCTGGGCGAGTACGCGGACCACTGGCTGTACTGGGTGGGACCGATCCTGGGAGGCGTCGCCGGAGCCCTCATCTACACGCACGCCCTCGGGCCGGCCAAGGAGCCCGAGCTGCCCAGGTCCTACACGACCGTCGCCACCGAGGAGAAGGAGGTACGTTCACGCGGTTATGAGAATTCTATGTAGATTGTGATTTTTTTTTCGTTTGCTTCATTTTTTTTTTTCATGGTTGTACACAGTGAAAAATCGTGTTTTGTACAATGATATATCGAGGACCCATTTCGTTAGATAACTGTTTTTTTTAACAGCATTGTTGAAAATATGATTCAAACGGGCATTCGGTGCAATAGTCAGTTTTTTATTGTTGAAATTATCTGGTCCGTTCATTTGCAATTTTATGAGATCGATCAATCTAGTATTTTGATTATACATTTCGCCAATTGTTAAAGTAAAATAGAGTTTAAATGGAGTTTAATATAAGCATACTCTTGTGAATTTATAAATATTCTTTCTTGATATAAGAATATGGTGGTTATAAGAATATGAGGTAATTTATGTTTATCCTTTATTAATAGCAACATAAAACGCCAGCAACGTTAGTTTGAATAATTAATTAAAATTTCATCGCGCGCGGATAATAATAAAAGAAAACAATGTATGAAAAATCATTATTTTTTACTGTGTAGATATTTTAAGTATCGCTGTGGGTGTTAACAAGATCAACTTCTTTTAATTATTTATTTTTTTCTATATTTTATGATCTTTGTATTATTGAATAATAATTTTATTCGATTGATATATGCAATTTCAGAGACATTAAGAGGAAAAAGAAGTATTATAAAGGAAATTAAAGAATTAGCAAAGCTTCACTTTTCGTGAAAAATATCTAAGTAAGATAAGTGCCACTATATCTTTAAGAGCACTATACATGTAGAGCATATTTCGCACATTTTCTTAGAAAATAGATTTATTAGAAAAGCCTTCGAGAAACATTAGCTTTTTTACACAATGTTAGTTGAAAAAATATATACCTAGAGTATTTTGTTCTTCAACAAATTATGAATTAAAAGACATTTTCGTACATTTTTGTAATGTTTTATAATAATTTTAAGTTATTTATACAAAGGGAATAAAATAGTTCTTGCTAATAATAAAACTAAGGAAAGTTAACAAAATACAATATTTTGACGAGTTCTCTGATAAGGGAGGAACACGGAGTTTGTGTCACGGATTAATATGAACTTTATTGCGGGTCATTTTCTTGTTCCTGAAAATGAAGCGCAATATACCTACTTTTGAACACTGCCCATATTAGCTATGCTAATATTTGTGCCTGACTGTGCTTCATTTCTAGGTTCCAAGACTTGATTTCCTAAATTTTATGAATATCCGAGACCTTAACTCAGTAATCTCCCCGTAGGTAGTGAGTGCAACTAACAAACAAAAAATGATAAAATTCACACAAAACAAAGCCTATGAAAAAGAGTCTCTGACAAGAACTGAACGAGTGCAATTATGTCTGCCCCACAGCGGTTCGAGTACATAGACAGTGGACGGGGCGGCCTGTAGAAAAGCTCACAGCGCGGATAACGAACTGAAAAAATAAAAAGATTAAAAAAAAAAGAGAAAGAAAAAAATTGACGAGAAATAAAGAAAAGAAACACGCGCACAATCGAACTGTGCCTAGAAGCGAGTGCCAGCAGGCACACGCAGAAATCACTGATCGAGCATCTCGTATGTCCGTTATTTTGCAGCTCCACCGGCTCACCAGGAAGGGAGCGCAGCAGCCCGCTTGACCTGCATCGCCTCTCGCATCCTTTCCCTAAAACAGTATATAGAAACGCAGACAAACGACCGCGCGGCTGCATGTGCAAATCCGCCTGCGCTTTATCTTTTGTACTTTGTCTCTCTCGCCCTTGTCTTCTTATCTTGAACACGATCGGTGTGAGCGAGTCGCTGTGCCTTATTGTTACGTGCCTCTGCCAAGTCTCGAAAGAACACCGCGGGGAAATATTGTCGAGATGGATTTACATTTATATTTTTTTATGAGAAAATGTACGCAAATTAACGTGAGGATTTATTGAAAAACAAACGAATTTTTCGCTCAGAAGAAGTTCAACAATTTACACATTTTTTAGAAACATATTCAATGCAAAGTTTACTTGCAACTTATCTCTGGTGTGTAACGTTATTGAAACTGTATAAACATGAATTCAACAGAAATTAGAATTAGAAGAAAAGACTATGTGAATTCTGATAATTGTTTTAAATGTGCAATGAATTTTAGAAGAGTTTGTAAAAGTTATCAGCGAGCTGTCATGATCATTTGAATTTCTTAGAGGCAGAGTTTCCAAAAGCAGATAACCAGCTAATTTGTCAATGCCTTTTCATTTGCATTTAAGGCCTCATGCATTAACCCGTCTATATTCAAAAACGTCTTTTATTGTTTTATTGTAAATCTACAATACGAAAGTACTATCGCTTTGCTTAACTATTTTATAAACAGACAAATATTTATAGCTTGCCGACGTTCATTTTATCAAGAACAATCGAGTATTTTTTACTTTATTGTATTGCATTAGATACTAATAATGTACATGTACAAGTTGAACTTCAGTATATTGTAAGATTATTTCTGTTTTCGACGTAAAATGTAATCAATACGAACGCTTACGATACACAAGTAATTTAACTACTAAAAAATATTTTTTTAACTAACATTTATATTGTACGCCGAAAATAGAATACAAGACTCAAATATCTATGTTCATTATTATTCTTCACATAATTATAAATGTTAAATATCATAAGATCTATTTTATTATGTTAAAGTTAAGGTCATTTGTAAGTAGTTTAGTTACTAATGTACGAAATATAGCTTATACTTATTTATTATCTTACATTATGTTTAATTAAAATGTGCGCTTCCGGAGAGTTGTATTTCAATAGTAAGATTTTATTGTTTTGATAGATGATATTGAGATATAACAATCATCTTATATAATAAATTTTATATATTTTGCATAAGTTACATTATTATTATTATAAATTTCATTCTGTATTTTGTAGAAACCATTATTTAAATTAGATTGTACCTGATTACGCAATTTGATAATTATTGTAAAAAACTGTTTTAAACCAACGAAACGAAATCTATTTTCCCTGTTATATGACAAAAACTGAATAAATTTTCGTATTAATTAAAAATATGATATATAAATCCCTGAAAACATTTAGAGGAATCTGAAGAATGAGAGGATAATTAAAAACTGCATTTTTCCGTACGTACACACCACACTTTGTATTTAATACAGAGTTTGTAAATGTAATAGCGATGTTGTCACTATTATTGTAAAATGTTTAAATTTTCATACATCTTATTACACAAAAATCGGTTATCGAAAAGAAACTGTATTATAATGTACATTCACAATTTTTTTTTATTTTGTAACCGACACAATAACATTATCCATCTTTTTGATTTTTGTCAACAAACTCACTGTATAATTATAATGATTCGCGAAATACGTACAAATAAAGAATAAAAACTTGGCTCTTTTCGATCGCCGTAAAAATCTACAAATTGTCAGTAGTATCATTGAAGAAGCATACGTGATTTGGTTTTCCGATCCTTGAAAAGCTTCTTCTAAAAGAAAAAAATATTCTTTACATCTGCACCTCTTCTTCCTACTTTCCATTAAAGTAGCAAATAAAATGAGTCTACCGTCAAAACATATAATAGCACTGACATCATTAAAACGGCGATGCTTAAGATAAGTATATCTTAATTACATGAATGCAGAGTGTATTTTCAGAAACATATTTTAATACAGATCGCAAGAAGAAGAAATCTGACCCAGCGATCATATATTAGAATCACTCAAAAGAGCTTTTCTCAACACTTGTTCCCGAATGTTCTCGTATTTTTTACATTGTCACCTTAAGCGTACATAAATATTCGTTAAATCTGTAGTTATATACGTTTGGCTTTCGTCTTGTTTTATTTTCTTTGCAAATTAAGTTTATATGTGCTTACAATTACAATAGTCGATAAACGGTAATATAAAATTCATTTTGAAAGGAATGGTCAGGTATTTACAAGATTTTACTAGTTCATTAATGTTATCATGGATCATTGCATCGCGTCAACCGACCGCAACACTATGTAAAAGCTTTAATCATATAAAATAGTATTAAATCGATTTCATACAGAATATCTGAAAAAATGATCTCCCTCTACGCGTAGACAAGATCGTTACAAGGTGCAATGATTGACGCAAACCAGCTAACCAATAGTCACCCCAACATGCGTGTAACAGTATTTCAAGTGTAAAATGTATTTAATGTATGTATACTTCAGTTCGCAATGCGAGAGCCTTTGGCAAGCAGACTTAAAGAATTCACAGAGGAATGAGAAACAGAAAAATAAAACAATGCCACGTATAAGGATCAACAAGTCGCAGACGCAGTCGCAATTTCTCTCTCGCGGAGAAAAATACAGTCCACCGACGAACCCCCCCTCATTTTTTTTACACGTAAACTCGCTACTGTACGATTTCCGAGCCACAGTCATTGCGCGATCCGCGGCGTCGCGCTCCAAAAAACCCCAAATGCATCATTCTCAACCCTGACGCCAACCGGAAAAATCTCTCCCTCGAAAATCGCAACGCAGCCATGTGCTCGCCGGCGACACCGCGACACTCGCGCACCAAAATTCCCGCGATCCACGTCTCTCGTCCGGATTCGCAATTAATTTACAAGATTCCCCGGCGCAGGCCACCACGCTAGCCCTCCATCTGCGAGAGTTTGTCCTCCAAGCTATCCCGGCTGTCGGTCGTGTCGTTCAGGTTGATCGTCTCGTTGGTTACCGACAGCTCGATCACCGACTCGTCGAGGTTCGGCTGCTCTTGTTCCTCCTGCTGTTGCTCGTGCTCGTGTTCCTGCTGCAGGTCCTGCTGTTCGTCCTCGTCCTGGCTCTTGTTGCCACCGTCGACCTCCATCGTCACGTCCGACGTCTCGAATATGTCGTGGGACTCGGAGAGCGAGGGCAGACCCTGGCAGGACTCGCTGGACGGCCTCTCGATGCCCGTCGTCTCCTCCTCGGCCACCTGGATCTGGTGATTGTCGTGGTCCTCCGAAGGTTGGACCTCGAGCTTCACGCCGTCCTCGTCAGACTGCGTGATGACGATCTGCAGACCGGCGTTCTGATCGGTGTTCGATTCGACTTCTTCCTCCTCCACCTTGTAATGTATATCGATGAATGAATATTATGGGACGATGGTTTGGTTTACTTTGCGGGTGGGCAAGCGTAAATTATGACTTGATAGTAATTATTATTGAAAAAAATTCTAATTTTTAATAGTTGTTTTCCAAATGTCCTGGTCAAAATTAGTATTTAAAAACATAAGTTATATAAAGGATAAAATTTAGTGTATGAATTTCAAAAGGAGATTTTCAAATGCTATTGTTTTATTTAGAACATTCGCTTTTTCGTGCATGGAAGGAACTGAAAAATTATACGCATAAACTAATTTGTTTAAACAATTTTTCAATAATTTGTGTAAATGCATTAAATTTGCAATTATGATGCCACATTTAAATTCAGCAGTGTTCCAGTTCCTGGTAATCGTAGATGCTTCTTCTTTTATAGTTAATCAATTACATTTTGTTAAAAATTAAATTGTTTGTAGAAATTAATTTAGTACATTTGATTTTGGATGTAAAATCGTGCCCTCTGATTTCTTAAAATACATTAGGTTCATACGTACAATTTTCCATTTTCTTCGAAACATATAAATGAAGAGGTTACAAAGTAATAAATAATATTAATTATATTTTAATTTAATAATATTAATATAATATTTATTATATTTTTTTGTATTGGTAATGTTAAAATTAAAGAAAAGTTATATAGAAAAGTTAAGCTATGATTTTTAAATTAATCATACATTGAAATGGTGTGGTAGATTACAGTGAAATTGTGGTATATATTTCAATAGATACCGATTTAATTTTGCTCCAATTTCCGTTTCAATTTCTTTGTAGATACTATACTATTATTAATTAAGTTTTTTAATTTTGAACTTTAAAGACCATACTTCGAAAGCTATATGTCAATTACTTTTAAATGTAATACACAACTATTAAAAACTGAACTACATTTTCTGTAAGTTACAAAACAAATCCGCATTATCATTGTGTTTATTCGCAAACTACCACCTCAATCAAGACCAAAAAGACAAAATAAAAGCATAAAAGCAATCAAGCAGCGTATCTATACCTTCAACTCAGCCCTAAGCAAAAGCGCGCAGGGCCCGGTTATCGCGTCGTTATATATGTCACCTGTTCCTGGTGCTGCTGCTCGACCTCGCTGCTGACGACGACCTCGTGCTCCATCGGCTCGTCTTCCATCATCGCCGCGGTCGTCGTCGTCGTCGTCGACTCGACCTCCTCCTCCTGCACCGTGGCCGCGATCTCGGCCACCTCGTCGTAGTTCTTCTCGGAGACGGCGGTCGCCTCGTTCACCGTCGTCGACGTGATCTGCGTCAGATTACTGAGCACGTTCTCCTGCATCTTCACCACGCTGTCCGTCGAGTCGAGTATGCTGCAGAGCTCGCGGCTCATCTCGTCGACCTCGGCCGGATTGTCCTCGGGCTTGATGATGATGATCTTGGCGTCCTCTATCGCGCGCGACGGACTGCTCGACGCGACGGCGGAGATCGAGGCCCTGTCCACCTGTTGGCGAGGGTGGAAACGATATTGAAATAGAATTGTCTTTTCTTTTTTTATTTTAATTTGTAGAATAGTAGTAGCTTTTTGATTATCTATTAAGGTAGTTGACCCTGTTCTCGATAGCTTAGTAACAGACTCAACTTATTTCGCTATAAAAAGTGCTTTAATTTTAAAAAAATTGAAAATTTTTGTTCAACTATTAATTAAAATACTTATTTAGCAAATAACTCGAAAAAGACGAAATTTTAACGTAATGTTTACTTCTAAATTCAATAAACCAAAAAATAGTCCGAGGGAGCAGTTGTCGATAACCATTTTACGAGTCGGAGCAATTCTCGATAGATGCAAAAGACCCAGTTCTCGATATACCAACAAGCTCATTATTCAGGTTAGGTTCTAGGTTATGTCAAAACTTGATTGAATAACATACACATTTTGATTATTATAATTACATAATTATTAATTAAAAGTAGTGCTTAAGTACTTTTAAGCATTGAAATAACATTTAAAGAAAAATTTATTTGTATTTTGTATATATTATCTGACTATCGACAACTGGGTACGCACGCATAATTAAGACGGAGTTGTCGATATATGAATTAAAATAGTTATAAGTAAATAAATCAAAATTTAACTTTTTGATTACGCTTATTTTGTTGAATTTAAAGCTAATCTTGGTTTTACAGTTTTTTAAAACGTTCAATTTATTACAAAAATGTCACTTTAAAGTTTACTGTTTGTTACGGTCGTTATTAAGGAAACGTCGAGAAACGCATCAAATCTGAGAGTGCCAAGAAGTGTGAATTTCTATTTAACAAGTAGCGCTAACTGAATTTTTATAATTCAAAATATTTATTCAATGATATATTCTTAATATAGAAATAATTTTCTCGTACCGAAAAATTGCTCAAAATATATCTAAAATCGTATTATTCCTTCGAGTTATCGACAACTGGGTACCTATCGAGAACCGGGTCCACTACCTTACCTATGCAAATTCGGGATAAAAATTGAGAAAGTTATTGCATATATTTTTAAGAAAAAACATTAGTTTTGACGCTACTTTTTAACCTGTTGAGTCTGGGACATTAAAAAAGTTGAAAATAAAAACCGGAAAATCATTTAGAAATGCTTTTTAGCCGTTTACGAGAGGATTCGGGCAAATAAAGCCTTTTCAATCTTTCGCGGATTCTATGCGATTAAAAATGATTTAGGCCCCTATTTCAGGATCGAAAATAGTCCACTTCAATATGATGGATGCATTTGTATTTCTAAAATTCATGTTTATCATGTAGAAAATTTAGAAAAACTAAAAAATTACTGTATCCTCCAGGACACATATGGCACTAGCGGGTTAAAACCTACAACGTTTTCAGCAACTCGAAACATTATTTATAACGTAACGACAAGAAATTTCGAGTGGCTGGATGATTTTTATGATAAGTACGCATAACAATTTCCCGGGTATAATATGGAAATTTGACAAACGAAGCGTTAAAGTGTAGGAGAATATCAGCCGAACGCACTGCGCGTAGTTATAGGCTCACGTGACACGGGACTATGAAGACGGGGAAGCAACCGGTAACGCGAATTTTATAATGCCAGTTTTTCAGTCAGTTAAGAGGTGTTTTAAGCTTAGCTTTTGGTTAGTTAAGAGTAGTGTTCTTCCAGGGATCAGAAACAGTGTCCAAGTATTTTATTTGACAGCTGTCAGGCCCATAAGAAAAGCATAAGATAGAAAGAGACTGAAGCCTTCTATTGATATACTGCCATGCAGCAAATCAACATGGCGTCCATTTTCCCGGTCTTTCCGAAGGAGGATCCTTAGTAAAATGTGCCCTAAACCTAATGTTTGCTCAACTTTATTTTGCATAAAAACATTTTAAATATTTGAACTTTTCTTGCTTTTTACACTGATTATCAGTTCTTTAATTACACAGGCCAGCAAAATTTGAAGTAAAAAGAGTTACAGAAACTGGAGTAGTTAGAGATATCCTAACAGAGATGTGCAAATAATGCTATTTTTGGACTGTTTTCGACGATCATGCATATTAATTCGTGAGCACGCGCGTGGCTCCTTTGAGACACCACACTTTTTTCAAACGGCTCTTTCACAGCAAAAAATTTTTCATTTTGGAACTTTTATGTATTCTTTAGTAATGTTATTTAGCTTCAATTAAAATGTAAAAAAAATATGCAAAAAATTGAAACGTAGGACCGAAAAGCGCGCCTAGTCGCGGGTTAATTGCACTTGTTGTTTGGCATTCATTTTATAATATTAAAGTTAGAGTTAATGTAAGAGGGGACGAGATTTTTAAAAATCAAGTAGCCCCCTTAACCCTTTAGTGCCCCATGTAATGTATACGTCCATCCACTTTCAAGTATGCGTGTAATTTTGATAATTGAATAAAAATGTTGAGTACCATTTTTGAGTTAACTAAGTGCAAACAAAAATTCTCTCCTAGCTACAGGATTGAACACAAATAAAATATTCTCCATCCATGTACGCACCTCGTAGGTGGTCGAGCCCTGCGACAGCTCCTCCTCCTTGGGGGCCTCGTCGTTGATGAGGATGCCGGCCTCCTGTTGGGCCACCGCCGCCGCCACCGCGGCCGCCGCGTCGCTGTCCCGGTCCTTGCTGCTGCACACGACGCCCGTCTCGTCGTTGTAGTCCCGCACCTCGTCGTAGATGCTCTGCTTGCGCTTGACGAAGACGCGCTTCAGGGGCAGCTGCTGCTCGTCCTCGGACTCGTCGTGGCGCTCCGGCATCATGTCGTCGCCCTCGTACTCCTGCTGCTTGCGCGCCTGCAGCTCCTCGATCTTCAGTCGCTGCTGCTCGACACGCTTCTCCAGCTGCTCGAGCTTCTCCTTTGTGGCGCGGTCCTCCTCCAGGAGCACCTGATTTCAAGGGACGCAACAGCACAGGTGAGTAAGAGTGGTGTACGTGGTTTGTGGGGATTTTTTTTCAGGGGTGTCGAGGTGGGTAGTTGAAGAGGTTTCTATTTTGTTGAAGTTGATTACGTTTGTTGCGTAGGTGTATAATATTAATGAGTTCAGATATGAAGAAATGTATTAAGACAGAAACGAGACTATCAAGTGCGTTTTAACAAACGTAATTTGATCAAACACCAATTGTTCTTGATTGGATTCTTAAGAAATAACAAATAGTGAAACAAAAAGATGGTTCGAAAATTAGGAAATTTCAAAATAGCATCATGTTTAAAAGCTAGCTAGTTTCTGAAATCGTCTTAGGATTAAAAAACAATATTAGTAAGAGATTTTGTGACGAAATTGAAGAAAAGTAAAAAAAAAAACATGTAATCTTATGAATTTAAAAAATAGTTCCTATGAGAAAAAAAAAACAAAAACAACTTTTTGTGACCGAAAAAATATTAGAATGTTCGCCATTTTCTAGTTAGCCAGTTTTTGCAATTAACTAGACAATTAATATATTCGAATTTCTCACTAGAACATAATTTACGAAAGAGTTAAAACTAAAATATTTCACCTAAAAATATTTTTTAAAGTTTAAACTTAAAGAAAAAATATATAATTTTCAATCAAAATCCATAGAACTCAATGTATATGAGGTATTTGCGTTACTTTAAAAACCTCTTGAAACGCTCAGTGTGCCTTATGCATCAGTCATGTTTTAAGCTCGTGCAAAATGTTGTTTAATCGTTATAAAGGTTTCTAAAACATTCTTTTATTTTGATGAACACTAAACCAATGATTCTGTTAGATATAAAAAGAATGTAATTATTTGTTGTGAAATTCTACATAACGATGCCGCATCGACAAAACAATGCGTATAGTATGGCGATACTAATTATTCTTTAATGACTTAAAATTCAATTTTTTTTGCAATTCTATCGATTGATTGTTGTTTAAAAACACATACAGCAATAAATTACCATACAAGCTATTAAAATTTAATTAAATTAAGATTAGATTTACTTAAAGTCGATTTTAAACTCTACCACTAAAAATTATATTAGGAGCTTAATTTTACTTGAATAAACTATTCGATGTAGATAATAGGGACACATTAAAGATAAAAAGCCGTCTCCTATTCATTTCTTCAATAAAAAAAGGACCCCGGGCATTATACAGTCAAGCAAAAACGAATCAAACGAGACTCACTTGTTTCTGCTGTGGCTGTATCTGTATCTGCTGTTGTGGCTGCGCCTCGACCCTAAGCACCTGGGCTACGGTCTTGGGCTGCTGAGCAACGAAGCTGCTCGCCTTGGAGATGTCCTCGCCGCTCTCGGCCATCCTGATGATGCTCTTGGCGTCCGCGGACTGCAGCATCGCCTCGATGTTCTGACCCCGGTCCAGTGGCTTCTTCACCACCACGCGCTTGACCACGTTGCCGGTCGGCAGTCTCGCGAGCTCGGCCGGATCGATGATCGTGCCGTCCGGATTCATGATTACCTCGCGCGTCGTGTCGCCCTGCCGAATGATCCTGCGCACGATCACTCGCTTCGTCACCTGAAACCAGGGTGGGAGAGTTTTCGATTTTTAAAAAGATTCGGTTTTGTTTGATCACTTTGTAGTTTTAAGTGATAAACTTGAGGGTGTATATGAAGATGGATTTTTGAAAAATTACATTTTTGGAAGTGTATTGAGAAGTACTATCTCTGTTATAAAGAATTTCTCAAAGTTTTAAGTGAATTCGATTAAAATTCAGAAGATATGAGTAACGTTTTTGAATATGTTCTCTCAAATTTAAAAAACTACTGAATCGTTTTCATAAAATAGTTTTATAAAATTTCTTAGTTTTCTACAAACGTAAAATTGCTGTTTTTTTATATATGAAAACTTTCTTCGGGTATGGTGGACTATAGACAGGATAAAGTAATATACCAACGAAATGTTTTTGACTTTTTTACGAAAAGTCCATTATAAAAGCAATGATTCATTCAAAACACGCTCTCCTCTTAATAAAGAATGCTTTCTGGACATACTAGAATACAACTGTATCTAAAGGTTCTACATAAATTGCACAGAGACCCCGTAAATGCAATATATTTTTTGTGTTAAATGTGCCATATAGCTACAATGGGAACGAAAGGGTTAAATTTATTCATCCACCATGTCTTCAAAAAATACAATGAATTAGATTATCCTTTCATATTCAAATCAATAGCATATTACAATTAATTTATAAATTAGTAGTCACAAAAAAGTAAAAGAAAAAGAAACAAAGGTAAATGTTGTACCTTGGGACCGGACGTCGAGGGAGTCGCGGGTGACGCCTGCGCCTGAGATGCAGCGACGGCCTCCTGGACGAGTTCCTTGATGGGCGTCGTAACGGAGGTCGACGTATCGGCGCCGCTTCCGACCGGCTTCCTCACCACGAACCTCTTGATGACCTTGACGGTGTTGACGTTCTTCGGACTGATCGCGGCGATCGGCGTGTCGAGCTTCTCCTCCTTGATTATGGTCGGCGCCATTATGGGCTGCGACGCCTGGCGGGTGATCATCTGAGGCGACTCTTTGCCCTGTTCTGCAAATTACGAGAAGAAAAATGCATAATTATTTGGGGGTTATACTGAATGCTAGTAAGAAATCGAGGAGCATTTTTGGAGTAACGGCATGTCTGTCGGAATGGTGCATAAAATACATTTTTTATGCAGCGTAATCCCGTTAGTGATTTACAGATTTATATATAGCTAGGTTCATAGATTCGGAAAATTCGATGATTAGAAAAATGATATTTAGAAATTCTTGTATTTAAAAGAGCTCCTGAATTATTAATTAAAACCACACATAAGTGTAACTTTTTACGCAAAATAAAGACTTCACGAGTTTTAAAGTGTATGTACATAATTCCTTTGATTCAGAACATTATTTTAAATTAATCTCCAGTGTGTCGTGGTTTCGTAATTTTGTAAGCAATTACAAAGAAAATATTTTATGGAGTTAATATATATATACACAATACCTAACATGAATTATCAGAATTTTAATGTTTGCACAATTATTTTATATCAACTACTTTGAATATTCTTGTAGAATTAAAAAGATAAAAGCAGAAAAAAGTTTTATAACATTTTAATGTAAATTCTGAACTTTCACGCTATTGTAAAAATATCTTGTAAATTTTTGAAATATACATAAAAATTAGTTTTTTTAAAAACCGTTTTTTAAAATTTTCGTTCAAAAATTTGTTTTGAAACTGTTATACCGAATTGCGGCATATTCACCACGAAAAACTAAATCACAAAGAGCCCCGAACGATGTCAAATTTAGACGAGGATGCTTCTCATCCTTCAGCATCTCGTCTCTTAAGACTCATCAATAAAAACTTTACCCCACTCAACAGACAATTCATTTGAATTACAATCAAACCTACCTTGATGCTTCAACGGTATCTTGTGCTCCTTGAAAACGGAAGCTACGATCTTCTGCACCTGGGCCTCCGTCTCGTCCACCCTTCCGCTCTTCTGCACGATCGGCGCCTCGTCCTGCTTCACCTGCTTCGAATTGACGATCTGGGGACTGGCGCTGGACTTTCCTACCTTCACCTCCTGGACAATCTGCTGTGGCTGTTGCTGCTGCTGCTGTGGCTGTTGCTGCTGCTGTTGCGGCTGTTGCTGCTGCTGTTGCTGCGGCTGTTGTTGTTGCTGCGGCTGCTGTTGCTGCTCGGCCCTGCGCTGAATGGGCATCAGCGTCTTGATCGTCTTCTTCAGCACGCCGTCCTTGCCGCGGATGTAAACCACCTGCTGCTCCTTCTCGTCCTTGTCCATCTGTTCGTCCTCGCTGTCCATCTTCCCCATACCAGAGGACGAGGCAGACGCGGACTTGGACGACGGGGGCAGCTTCTGCTGTTGCATCTTTTTCGTCGAGTAGTGATAGGACGAGGGCGGCTCGTAGTCGTCGTCGCCGTCCGAGTACTGCTCCTCCTCCTCTTCCTCCTCCTCGCTCTCGGTCTCGCCGGCTGATTGGGTGAAGACAGTGGTTATTTTCGATAACGGGTGTGTTTATTGAATAGATCGCGTGTTCTGGCAAACTTTTGGAATTTTATTAATAGGTTGCAAATCGACAGAGCAAATTAAAACCAATAAATACGAATTTTTTTCAATTATTCGTTACGAAATTCTTTACAACTCGGTTAAGCCCAAATTTTTAAAATCGTCCTTGTTTCTTTTTAATGCGTTAAAAAATAAAAAACTTTATCAAATCCTATATAGCTGGATAATTTCAATCCCCAAACCCTAAATCTAATACTATTAAAAATGACATCAAACTTTGTAATTCTATAAGCGAATACTAATAACAGCCAACTCCACAACCCCAATATCCATGTCAAAACCTGTACACCATAACACTAAACTTTATAACTCTAAAAATAATCCATTATCTGATATCTCCAAACACTTATTAACTCATTCTTCAAAACCAGTTCTTTTTATTTTTTTTTGTTCTTAATTTTTCGTATTTTTAAAATATCCTTAAACCATAGGTATCAACGCGTAATACTCCTAACTTCACAATCTCATACTTCATAATTTGAAAATCCACAACTAAAAAATGGTTACAGCAAATGAGGTAATGGTGTTTGGTGTATTATATGCTTATAAAATTTAGAATTGTGTGGTTCTGAATTTTGGTGTTTCTGTTGCGTCATCAAGTTTGGAGTTTGTAATATAAAAGTGTACAAAGTGTAAGTAAGTACACAACTAAAAAAAACAGGCAAAGCCTGTTATGAACTTAGTACATAATTTTATTCTAAAAAAGAGCTTGCATCATCTTGTAATCATTTTCAAATGTAACATTAAAAGTACACAAACTGTATAACAACCGAAAAACCGCGAATCGTCTTCTGAACTTTTCTATTGGCCCAAAAGAGCAACCCCACACAGTACAAGCAAATAGAAAATGACACAAGCCTTTCTCACCCAGTTTCGGCTCCTTGGTATCGGGGGGCAGTCCGTCGGGGCCCATCTTCTCGCCCGCCTCGATGTGCTGCTTGATGTGCGTCACGTAATTCGCTCTGTTGCGACAGGACTCCTGGCACACGTCACAGGTCAGACCCATGCCCACGCGCTTCGTGGTGTGCGTGAGCTGATGCACCTCGAGGCTCTCCTTGCGCTTGAAGGCCTTGCCGCACTCCTCGCACTGGTGGCGCTTCTCGACCGAGTGGCTGCGCATGTGGCGCGTCAGGTGATGCGAGAGCAGGAACGTGCGCGGACAGAGCTTGCACATGTAGGGCCGGTGGCCCGCGTGGGTGGTCAGGTGGCGGGCGAGCTTGGTGCTCGTGCGGAAGGCCTCCTTGCAGTAGTCGCAGACGAAGGACTTGTCCTCGTTGTGCAGCATCTCGTGGCGCTCGAGACCTGTCGTCGGAGAGATGTTAGGGACGTTATTTCACAGTTGCTCGATGATAGGAGACTTGTATTTTTTGTCAGTGCTATTTTATTAGATAGATAGTTAATTAACTAAATTCGATATTTATTTAGGATTTCTTTTATTTTCCATTTTCTTTTTTGTTTAAATGCCGGAATCTTTTAAATGTTGGGATTGTTTCTTTATACTTTGCTTTACTAACGTGGTCAGCCTCCATAATGGTAAATATTTGATTCGTATGTTAGAACAAGTTAATTACAAATTATCAAGATTTTTAACTTATAAATCTGATGTATTATATCAGATTTGATCATAATTATTCGTCTCTTTACCACAAATTCAATATTGCAACAATAGAAGCTATACTTTTCTACAATGACTTAATTTTCTTTATAAACCTAATATTTTGCAAATCTTTTATGAAGCTTATGCGATATTACAAATTATGTTACAAATGATTCTTACTACAATACTAGATCTCCATAATCTCCAAAATTAACTTAATACAACTTTACTTATGGTATATATTCTATTATAACAAGTTCCATTGATTTATGAAATACATCACCTATTAGATAGACTAATTACAATAGTACAAACAATGTTTAAAGTACTCGCAAAGAATCATTTTGTTAATTTCTGAGCATTGTTTGTATTAATCCGACTTGATAATTAGTGAATTTCGTATGTATAACTTTACGTGACAAATAATTAAACCGTTCAATATTTATATACACCTTCGTACTACCCTTTCATATATTAATTTTGCTAATTTTTATTTTAAAACCTTACGTATTGCTTTCTAAATTTTGCAGAGCGATATTTTCATTTTCTTTTAAGCAAGTCACAAGCGAGCCACTTAAAGCCTATCAAGTAAAATTATCATTCTTCAAAATTTAGATAGCAGTCCGCTAAGCTTCTATTAAAATTAAAATCAAATAAATAAACTAAAAACCAGAAAACCAAAAGCAAATGCCAAAACAAACCTTGCTTGTAATTGAAGCGCTTGTTGCAGATATTACACTGATAGGGCTTGACGGCCTTGTGCACGGCCTCCTCGTGTTTCTCCAGCTCCTCGGGCGTCAAGAACTCCCTATCGCAATTGGGACAGCCGTATCTCATCTCATCCTGGTGGAGCTTGAGATGACGCTGCAGCATGTTTGCCCGGGCGAACTGCTTGGGACAGATGTGACAGGCGAAGGGCTTCTCCTCCGAGTGGGTGGTCATGTGCTTGTTCAGGTCGTACTTGGAGAAGAACATGCGGTCGCACTCGGTGCACTTGTAGTTGCGATCGCGATGGGCGCGTTGTATGTGGATCTGCAGGGATTGCTGGAGGGGAAAGGTGCGCTCGCACTGGTTGCAGGCGTGCACGCGTATCTCGCCGGGCTCGAGCTTCGTATCCTCGTGGTGCTTGGCGACGTTGCCGCCGACGCCGCCGTCGTTCGCCTCGTGCTCGGCCTCGCTTCCCTGGAGATCTTGCTCCTCCTCGTCGTAGAGCTGTTGTTGCTGCTGTTGTTGCTGCTGTTGTTCGCGTCGCTGATGCTGCTGGAGCTCCTCTTTCTCGCGTTGCTGTTTTTCGGCGCGCGTCTCGGTTTGGCGCTGACCTGAGGATGAGAGGGTTAAAGTTGTTAGATTTTCGTGGTGTTTATCGATTTATTTATTTATATATATTTTTTTGGTTTATTGTGTTTATTGATTATTTACATTCGTGATTTTAGTAATTTAGTTTAGAACATAATCTGAAGAATTAAATATGGGAGTCAGTCTCTAATTTTAAAATCGTTTGTTTTACTAATGATATAATATTTTGGATATGTTTTAACATATTATAATTTTAATTAATTTGTCATTATTTATGAATTTATTTTAGTTTTTCATTCAAAAATCATGAAAAAAGGAACAATTTCTACATACACCTTATGCATGAGAAATTGATTTGTCCACTTTAATTATTTTTAGAATACTTTTTAGAAAAATTGTATATATCCTTATTAACAAATAATTATTTGAATCAATATTCTGAATATGTTATTAAATAAATAAAAATTTAAATATAATTATTTTTTAACTGGAATGCACAACTTGTAGAGTATATATTTTAAAAAGCTTTTTAAACTCGATTCAAATAAGATAAACATAATTTTTATGTCCAAAATAAATAAATTAACAATATAAATTCATTTTATCTAAAATTTGAGATAAACTTGATATTGATAAAATTTATAAAAATTACTAAAAATGGATAACGATCCTTATTAAGTACTTATCACAAATATTAAATTATAATTTTATGAAATTGAGGCTTTGCTTTTTTAATTTTTATTCAATTCATTGTTGTACCTTGGTGAATTGGTTGACGTTCTCTGTCACCATTGTCCAATCGAGCTTTCTTTGCCTGTTCATTTACAGGTTTGGATTCTATATTCCTTTTATTACTCTGTTCAGGCGGATCATTCATATTTATAATCATTGGTCTTGGAAGAACTCCCGAAATGGGATAGGCACGTAGGGCTTCATCTGCCTTTTTGCATTGCTGCTTAAATTTGTAACACCTATCCAGATTATAGCGACACGTCGAGCAAATCATTTGTGGCATTCCATCTGCAGAGTATACCTAAAATGAAGAATTAACATTTATTGACTTGCTGTATTATATTGCTTTAATTTTACATGTATGTATTATATATTAATAATAAAATATGATCAAACATTATAAAATTAAAAAAAATGTTTTATATCCAAAATTTAAAATTGAGAGGAATTAGAATAATCAACATTATAACAATATTTTGTTATTTACGATCTAGTTACAAAAATAATTAATTTTAAACTTTTAGTAAAAAACCGACGTTACTCTTGTGATAAAAACGGAAACGTTCGATATTTTACTCAACAGGTAAGGCCAATATCTTCCTTATCATAAGCGTTATTGACTTTATAATATGCTGTTTATTTCTTTTTTGTTCACAATGTATAATGCTCAAAAAAATCCTAAAGATAAACGCGGTTTTACCTACTCTTATTTTATTGTACTTATTTTATGAAATAAAATCAGGAAATAAAGTTATAATTATTTTTAATAGTAGTTTAAAATAAAAATGTTAATTTTTAAAAGTTATAAAAAATAAACTTTTTTATTGAAAAGTAAAATAAAGTATCTATACAAATATAAATAAGGAATATAGAAAAAATAATATAAAGGAAAAATTTAGATTAAAATCTGTTACTATGTGATATTGATCCTAAATAACCATGAATTTCCATATCAATACAATTATTTTAAAAGTTATTTCCATAATTTAGCATAAAGTTTATGCACTGAATAATTTTAAAGCTTAACCAGATCGTAAGAAAATTAAATTATGAATTATTTTATGAAAATTAAATTTTTTTAGCTATTAGTTCATTATAATAATCAAATTATAAGTCTTGGTTTTTTACTAAACCTAACAATTAATAACATAAGAAGTCAGCGCTCTATTTTATGTCCATTATAAACTTTCTTTTATTTCTAGAACAAATGTAAATATTTTACTGTATTATATTGTGAGTTAAATTAAAATTTGTTTAGAATAATAAAAAAATATAAAAAATATTCAAACAAATGAATTTATATATACATTTTCCTATACCTTTGTAACAGCATTACATATATTTATCAATCAATCAGTTTAGGTATATTGAAAAATGAAATAAATCAAAAAATAATAAATAAATAAATAAATTAATAAATAAAAAAAATTATTATACATGTACGTTTTTAATTCATGACTAAAAATATTTGTTCACTGCAATGGCATTCGGCAAAGTCAAAGTAAATAAACCAAAAATACAACAACTTTATATCCCGGTCAACGAATTTGCTACACCTCGCAGCTGCACTTATGAAAAAGAAACTCACGTACTACACGAGTTGCAAAAAAAGAAACAAGTTTCTCCAAGACGACCACTGCTCCAGAAAAAGCAGTGCCAACGATCTTAAAATTACACCTTCTCCAACCAACAAAAAAATTCCTCAAAAAACCTCGAAATCCTCGAAAAAACCATTTAAAAGAAAAAAGAAATCGCAGAAGATCAGACGTGTGCACATCATTCATAATTCCTTACCTCGATGGCGACGCAGGACATGATCTGCAGGGATAGCGGCACCTGGAAGGGCCTGACGAGTTCCCGGTCGTAGATGAAGTTGAGCGGCTCGTTCTCCGTCAGGCAGAACCTGCAGATCCGCCTCGACCTCAGCGGCGCCGGTCTGTTCTCCATGTCTACCTCTCTCTCCTACAATGAAGTACACACACGCACCCGATTCCCCGAACAAACCGAAAAGAAAAAAAGAAGAAAAAAAAAAGAAAAGCACAGCTCTCGACGTGGAGAGCTCACCTGGAGGTGGAAAAGCACCGCTGCCGCTGCCGCGCGTCGGTAATAATGGAGTCCTCGCACGCGCAAAAGCTGCCGCCGCTGCTGCTGCTGACGACGACGACGCCGCCGTCGCTGTTATATTACACTTGTACTCCCCGCGCGCGCGCGCGAGCCGACTTGTTTTGTCCGGTAGGTAGGCAATAAACAGACCAAGAGAGCGAGGGAGAAAGAGACAAACGGGCAACGGCGAGCACAGACGGAGAAGTTGGCGAATGGCGCCGCCACTGATGGGTAATAATAATTTGCCCTCTCGGCGAGGGACGGCCGATGTTTAGTTACTGCTGCTCGATATGTGTGCGTGTGTTATTTCCCAGCTCTCGGCTCGCGGCGCCGTGCGCTTTTTCCCGATTGACCGCTCGAGGGGAGTATATCTGCTGTTACTTGCACACGCCACTCTCTCGGCTAGCGCAGTGGTGTTGCACTCACTCGGTGTTGGAGCTGCTGCTGCTGCTGCTGCTGCTGGGCTCGGCCGACATTCGCCGTGGCGGACTGACGCGAGAAGCTCGCGCTGCGTTCTTCTTCCCGACCCGACCCACGCCTAAGCTGCGAACGGGAAATTATTTTAGCCTCGCGACCGCGACTCGGATGGTAAGTGCAGTTCGCGGGGGGATAATTGTACGCGCGGAGTGCGTTGGCGCTGCCGGTGAATTTTAGGCGTGGGCTTGGCCGAGACGCCGACCCGGGGATTGAGGACGCCGACTGGAGATGGCGACGCTGTGGGTGTCCCGGGCGGCGGGAGGGGATGACACGCTGGCAGCTGGCTGACGGTGTGGATCGATGCGAGCTGGTGCCGTGGTGGCACTACCTGCGTTGATTTAAAATGAGATACGAGACTCTTGGTTTGTTTGTTTGTTTTCTCGGCTTGGGTGACGATTACTTGAAATTTTTAATAATGTAATCTTCAATTTTGCTTCCTCGTATAAAAGAGGAAGCTTTCTGATAGATAAAACCCAAAGATGTGCTAAAATCATTATAGAAACATGATTAAGGAATTAGGAATCAAAATACACTATTTTTAGGAAATGTCTGTGTGTGTGTATGTGTGTCCTATACTGATTGTGAGATAAACAGTGTAGTTAAATTTACTATTTGTTTTGCAAATTGAGGACATGCCCGTCTGTATAGTAAAAATTATTATATTATATATCAAAATTTACTATTTATATTGTAAATTATAATATTATATAGTAAAATTTATGATCTCTTAAAATTTGATATATAAAATAGTAAAATTTACAATATAAAATAGTAAATGTCTCAGAGCTCATTTTTCTGTTATATATTTTATGATATTTTGAAATCGATAAAGAACTTCTTGCATGAAAAAATCTATTAGGTCCGTCAGGTAGCATATCTGCTTTGAACTATTAATTAGAAAAAGATATATAGCATTTTAAAATAATTTATTAAACTGAAAAATGTTATACCTACTGAAAGTTATTTATATTGAGGAAGCTAAGTGCTATTGAATTGGCAGCGGTCTTATATGTAATTTGTAAATTAGACGCAAATAATAAAAAAAGATAGAAGAAACATTCGAAGAAACGGATTGAAAAGGTAAAAAATATGATATTCTATTTTTGGAAATATTTAAGTATTATTAAATTAAAACTACTTACATTTCTGTTCGTGCCCGGCAGAAGTCTACTTTTCAAAAATAATCGTTATAATCTGGGCAATTAACACTCGCCAGAGATAGTAAAAAGCTACCTTTCTGACAATTTTCAAGTTATCGTGGGCCAAAAAAATAGATTTTTTTCACAAAATGACTTTTTCTCGAACAAAGAAAAGGATAAACACTTGAACATTTTACAATATATTCTCCATATTTATAATCACCTCAAATTTTTTCAGATAACATTGTTTAAACAAAAGCAACATTTCTGTATATAACTAAAAAAGGGAACTAGCTCATTTAAAATTTCGGGTCGCAAAATATAGGTAATTTTATACTCTATCAAACGCATTTAAACTGATCGATAATATTATGTCAAACACATCAAAAGACTCGAAAAATTAGAACTCGAAAATCGAAAAACCGCTAAAAAGCAAAAACACATCGAAAAACAAAAAAAAATTATTTTATATCCCCCTTCCTTTAAAAGAAAAACATAAAAACGAGCTCTGAATCATTAATTTTGACCGTGAATATTCAGTCATACGCACGCACGCACACGCACATGCACACGCACACGTACAAGCACACACTAGCAGACACATCCATACAGACATTTCCTAAAAATAGTATATTTTTATTCCTAATGTCTCAGAACTTGTTTAATTCTGTAATGATTTAGCACAACTTTTGTTTTTATCCATTAGAAAGCTTCCTCTTATTTGTGGAAGTAAAATTGAAGATTACATTCTCTACACAGTTCTCTGTAGTTTAAATGTTATAAGTGAAACAAGAATTCTCATAGAAAACCGATATTTAATGCAAATGTCAAATATCGAATAATAATGCAGACTCAATATAAAATGCGTATTATCTATAGTCAAGAATCCACCCCCATTCTGTATTTTAGTTATTTTAAAGTAGTATGATAAATTGTAGTATCGTATTTTAGGTTTAAAAAATATTTTATTTCTTTTTACAATTTTTATATTACAAAAAATAATATTTTTTATTGCATTTTGTAGTTGAAATGAGTATTTTCTCTAAAAATAGAAACTTTTAAATTGTTTCTTTGATTATCTCCTTCTTCAGGGCGACTGCAAACTTGAATCGTTTTGATCAAGATCTCGAGTTTCTAAACACTTCAATTATTTCATCATATTATATAATGAAGTGGTTTAGAGCTTTAGAGACTTTGAGATCAGTTTTTTTGTTTATTTCGACGACAACAGGCCTTCAAAGTTTGCATACGAGCCTGGAAAAATATTTTGTTTAATACATTTTAACCTGGTAAAAAGCACGCGTGTAAACTGTTAACATTTTTAGTCAGTTAATAATTTGTCAGTGAAAATGACAGAGGACAGATAAACGACGGTTAATTTAACATACGTTTTGTTGTCCAAAGTATACTGGTTTACAAATGTTTATTTTTGAAAACAAAATATCGGAAAGAATATTATACATATGTATATGATCTAAGTATTGAAAATAAGCGATTATGATGCTTGAACTCGAAGAAATACCTATACCTTATAGGTGCTACCCTAAATTGAAGCTTATCTATATTACACCTATTACAATATTTACTGCGTAAAAAGTTCAATTTTATTATTTGTGCTTTTCAATTTTAGTAACATATATTTTAGTACAGATATATAGTGTTTCAATACCCCATTCACTTACATTTTGTCCGTCAAATTCACTGACGAAACGACTGTTTTAACAGACAAAAGCTGATAAAATTTTTTTAGCATGTAGTTAGAATATTAATCTACCACCTTAATCCTTCAAATTTTCTTGCCAAAGAAGCAATTTGAGTCTGCTCTTGCGGAGTATCAAAAGATCGCAATGGTTTTCTCGTTGGTCCCACGTTGATTGGCGTTAGGTATGTCGTTAGATATTTCATGGGCGATAAAGGTACACCTATGTAAAATAAAAATATTGTTTATAAATTTAATTATACATTGTATTTCATCTGCGACGCACATAATATTTAAATGAGCTAACCTTTGTTTAAGGCTGCTAATTCGTCAAGCATACTCCCCAGTTGCTTTTGATAATCTTCAGCTTCGGACAAGTTGCCATTTTGTGCGAGATCAACAATCTTGGTAACCAATTCAGGAGCAACATTTATACTAGTTGGCATAAACGTATCTACTCCAATAATCGTACTAGCTGGCAAAACCTATCAACAAAAACAGTTTACTGTAGTAGTTCAGTTTTTGTATAATAATTATATAATATGATAGTTGTCTAATTAATAGAATATACATACGAAATTGTTAGCCAATACAACTTTATATCGATTGCCTGCAGCACGCAGAGCTTGAGAGCAATCATCTAATTTTGCATTACCAAATTTGACGCCAGCTAATGAGGGTATTTTATTTTCTACCTTATTTAAAAATTCAGCCATATTTACTAAAACAGAATGTAAAATCAAATCATACTATACATTATTATTGCATGAGACTTTTTAGTTCAATTTTTATAGATCTTTAATTATAATATATAAAAACACTGAGTTCACTATTTTAAGCAATACTTCGGTTCCGATTAAAACAAAATAATCATAAAACATAACGTATAACTCACCTGTAACTCCTGTAACATCTGGTGAATGATAATAGAACAGCGGAACTTCTGGAGCTGATGATCCAACTTCTCTCAAATAGTCTATAAGTTCATCAACTGTTTTTGGTTTGTAGTATAATTCAGGAAGGCAAAGTAAGGCTTTTGCTCCTACGATTTGTGCATGTCTAGCCTATATCAAAACCGGTATGAATTTAGTAATGCACAATCAAATTTAAGGCAGTATGAAAATCCCTAAGAAATAGAAATTTCCCGCCTTGAATTTTACCGACCGAGAAATAAATAATCAAGTACAATAATTAAGAAAAGTACTTATTATATTTATTAGGCAAACCCTATATTCACTTGCCCTTAAGATTAGAATAATTGTATACCATTATTTAAAGTTGCAATTTTTTGTTACAAAACATTGCTCATATCATTTAATGAGGTCTTCACAACTCAAAAAATCACGAACTATGTTACCTAATCATGTTTTTTAAAAAAGGTCATATTATTGAAAGAAAAAAAAGTATAATAAAAATTGTAAGTAGATCAAACATAAATTTATAAAAATTTAAATGGGCAAATACACATAGTTATACTGATTGGGGTTTTCTGAATCGCTGATTACGAATTCGGTGCCAAATTTATAAAACTGAAGATTGCGAATTCAAAATAGCGGATGAATATTTGCAAAATTCATAATTATCATCGGAAAAAATCTGGACATATTCTACACGCAATTTAAAACAAAATCAATCTCTTGTGAATATCTAGCTAAACAGAACCAGAACAATGATGTCATTTCATTACAAATGTTTAACAAATTTTTAACTTTGTAAAATGCTATAGATTACATACTCCAATATTTAAGGCAAGAGATTTGGAGACTTCCTATTAAATATAAGCATTTTATAGATTATAGTTGATTATTCGTTATTCGATAGATAAAACTGTGTGTTAGGTAAAGTGTCTTTACATAGGATTTGTATTCTTATAGGTTCATAGCATTCTTACCAAAATTTTTACGTCTTGTAAATTAGTTCCGCCGACTTGGACGATGAGTTGTTGCTGTGTTTTCTTAACAGCTTGTGACCAAGCTTCAGCTACCTGTATTCTTTCATTTGTTGTCATGGCCATACCTTCGCCGTAAGTTCCATTGACTATAAATAATATAATCCAATTAAAAATTATACTATTGTTTTTGTTTTCTTTACTAAATTTGATCATTGCTACATAATGAAATTAGTTGGGGGTTCTACTAAGCAAATTAACAGTTGATTTGACTGTTTGGTGCAGTCGTACTAAGGTTCACGCGGCTACTACTCTTGAATGGCAGGTTGGAATGTATAATTTGATTAAAAAGATTATGAGCGTAATTACAAACAAAAATGTCATTTCGATGTAATTTAGAAGTTTGACAGATGATATAATGCAAATATATATTTGAATATTCTAACTATATTGGGATCGCTAAATTAATTGTACGTCTATCACGCGGCACGAGTGGTACAGATAGACTATATCGAATCATATGGTTAATTGCAATTTAGTCAATGTTATTAAGTTATTAGTTTTGTTCCTTAATAAATAAAATAATTATACTAAAAAAATATGTACATGCTTACAAGGAGAGTACCAGGGATGTGGGTCTCGAAATTTTCCCAGAAATGAAGCATAGCACCCGTAGATCTTGTGAATAGGCCCTTTTCTTAAGGGGACACACTACTTTTGTACCCATACAAATTCTTCCTTTCAAAAGCAATCATTCTGAATTTTTTTACTATTAATACTTGGTAATACCTTAAATTTCACCGGAAAAAATACTTAAAATCTTGAACCAATAACATCATATAAAATCACCACAGTTATTAAGCTCCTAATCCACTGCCCACGGGATTCCAGGTTCGGGGATATTACTTTTCAATACATTAGTTATGGTATGAATACAGGAAATTAATTTTTACGAAGTAGACATTTTTTACATACATATATATGGTAAAGTTAATTGATAATAATAAATAATTAATTAAAAAGTCAATAATATGTATGTAAAATTTTTACTGCTTAGTAAAAATTAATTTCTTGTATTCATACCATAACTAATGTATTGAAAAGTAATATCCCAGAACCTGGAGAAATTTGGTCGACGGCATTGTTTGGAATCCCGTGGGGAGTGGATTAGGAGTTTAACAACTATGGTGATTTTATATGACGTGCTGGTTCAAGATTCTAAGTTTTTTTTATGGTGAAATTTAAGGTATTAGCAAGTATATATATTAATAAAAATTTCAGAATGATTGCTTTTGAACGGAAGAATTTGTATGGACTCATACAAATAAGTTTTGTTTTTGGGTTCAAAGGTGGTGTGCCCCCTTAAGATATTAACTAATTTACTCCGAATATGCCTTATTTCATTAAAAATGGTACCTCTAACTGTGATTATAACTCCGCATGTTTTTACACGAAAGAAAACTGCCTGAAAGTATCTAAAAATAGTCAGAAAGAGCTTTAATTTGAGCCGAAGTTATTAACAATTGAAGATATCAATTGAAAATGCATGAAAAGTGAACGGATTTAAAATAGTTAAAATTACTCAAACATTCATACAGTTTCAGCCGGTATCTTTAATTATTAATAACCTTGTCTTAGATTAATATCTTTTAAAGTTACAGATCTCAAATTAAAGCTCTTTCTGTCTACTTATAGATACTTTTGGACAGTTTTCTTTAGTGTAAAAACATTCGGAGTTATGATCACAGCTAGAGGTACGAATCTTTAATGAAACCATGCATATTCGAAGTAGAATAGCGGATGTCTTAAGAAAAAGCGCACATTCACAAAAACTACGGGTGATATGCTTTATTTCTGGTTACTGGTGAATGGTCCTCAAAGTTTCAGAAAATTTCAGAATCCGCATCCCTGATACTCTCCTTGTTAGTTAGAATTTAGTTAATCTTGCTTAATAGGGGAGACTTGGTCAGAACAGAGTGGATACTTAACAATAAGCTTTGTTCTTTTTATATTTAATTAATAAACAAAAATGATATAACTCATTTTCGTTTATTATCATCTCATGTGTACAAAAAATGTATATAAATAATATACAACGCTTATATAAATAAGGAATATGACCAATTTTTAAAAATGAGGTACCTCAATTTTTACTTCAGAACATAGCCTAAATGTATTTAACATTAAATAAAACTAACTTTGATAAATTTAACAATAACCTTTTATGAATTTTAATAACATTTTAAATTATAGTTTTATCAAATTTTATAAAAAAATTTTTTGTATGTCTTTGGTACTCTTTCTTTTTGCTATCGCGTTTTGCTCCCAGCAGCTTTTTTAAAATCAATAAATATTGTTTATCAATTGTTGTTGTTATCAATTGCGCATTGTTTATCAATTGAAAGATCTAAGGTTAATTCTTAAAGCTCTTTAGGTTGCACTATGAGATCAAGTGCTTAGATTTTTACAGTGATCTCAATTGTTATTGTCAGTCGGTAAATTAGTAAATAAGTAACTCCAAACTTACTTATCATAAGAACATGACTGTTTCTATGGCGTCAGTTCTTTCCTGACCGCCAAAACACTTAAGATGATTAAAGGTCGCATTTTTATCTTTCTAGTACGTATTATCAAGAGATTTGAATCGGTTTGATTTATTCATCAGTGAACTTATTCAACAAATATATATTATTTTTTCAATATAGTTAAATAAAGAAAATAGAAACAACGTAATTGATATTAATAATAGTGATTGAAAATCTCATTTTTACGATAACTATGAGAACTTTTTCTCTTAATGCTTATTAGTTTATTTATAAATATAAAATATTTTTTTGTAAATTACGCGAATTAATGAAAGAGAGACAGAGGAGAAAACATATGCGACACTAGTGTGACTAGTGGTAAATCAAGCAAACTACATACGCTATGGAATGATAACCGAATTGCTGACGCATTATTTGGTCTTGTAAATTTAAGTTTTTACTTACTCAAAACAGCACTAAATCCTTTTGTTGAGAAATATTCAGCATATTGTGGGACAACTGATAAATTCAGGCTTCTTACGCTAGAAATGAATGAAACAATTTGATTGATGTTTATCTTAACGTACGTATACATATTAAATCAAACTTAAAATAATTTACCTATCATTGTTAAATGGTGTAAAAGCAGTAGCTATGATTCCTTTGAATGAAAATTTCGCGGATGCCTGCAACAAGTAGTAATTAATAATAGCATGTTTGGAACAAATAATACATAAAATCAAAACAATAATTTGGCCGTAAAACTGAAATTGTATATAATTAATAAATTTACCGCCATGGTGGTATTTTTTTTTTTAGAAAAGTGTGTTGATCGTTATTAACTTTATGTTCTGACTCTTGTACACGAGGTGCACAGTGTACATCAGGTATTTAAACTACAGATTTTAGGAGTGGTCAGCTTATTTTTCTTGCAAATTATTATCTTATCAGTTATCACGCGAGTAGCTGTTAGTAATGCGGTGCTGCAGATGGCGGTGTAAACCCGCGAAGAACAGGAACATTTAAAAACACTTTTTTGCCGCATTGCATTTGAAATACTCAAATCTTTGATAAAAAATGGTACAAGGTGTACGCAAAGACTAAAACTGAGAGAAAAAGTAGAAAAATTATTTGAGTGATTATAAAAAGAAATGTTACATTATGCTTAAGGACTTTAAAAATAGATAATATAAAACATAAAATATTAAGAAAAATTGATATTTACTTTATAAAACTAATCGTCAAGATGTTTAGATTAAAATAAAAAATATTTAATTAATTGATTTATCAAAAAGGCTTTTTTACTAATTGATTTAAGCTGAGACTCATGTGATTTAAAAAGAATCTTTCTAGTTACCTTTAGGCATTTTCAAACTTTAATGACTTACTAAAATTGATCCTCGTTTGGATTACTGTTCTCTAGTGCACCTAGGTCACTAGAGAGCTTCTTAACGCGACTGCAAAGACTACAAAATTCGTGTATGAGATACATATGTGACGTTAGGAGGGACGAGTACATCAAATCTTACAGGTTGGGGCTGGACTCGCTGAACATGGATCTGCTTAGGAAATATTTTACTGGATTATTACTGTATAAGATCGTTAGGATGGACTAACCCTCCTTTTTAGCAGACAGGTTCACCAAAAATCAGTGCAGGACCTCCAGTAGGTGTGACGCTAGGGAGCTCTCAATTCCGGCGTCGCGAATAATTATGGATCTTTTTCCTTCAGCGTCCATGGTGCGCGCTTCTGGAACTCCATCCCTCGCAATATTAGGTATCTACCATCGATCTGCTGGGTTTAGTCGGCGATAAGTAGGCACTTACGCGCAGAAACTAAGTCCAATACCGTTTGCGTTTAATTAGATGTTGTATTTATTTTGTATTTTGTTTAACTCATTTTTATTTATTTTTATTGTACATTTCATTGTAACTGGGTATATGTATTTATTAGTATGCGTGGGACTGTGAATGAGTGTGTGATCGTGTGCTCGTTTTTATAGTTGTAAGTATTGCTTTCGTGCGACACGCATATATGATTGACCAAAGCAATAATCAAATGTGATATAATATTATTATATGTACTATATCGACGACTCTTACGAAGACTAGCACATTTCAAACTGCCACGAAGAGTAGCACATTTCAGCACTTGCCACGAAGAGTGGCACATTTAGAAATCTGCCACGAAGACTAGCTCATTTCGCCCTTCTCCCACGAAGAGTAACACATTTCAGCATTTGCCACGAAGAGTAGCACATTTGGAAATCTGCCACGAAGAGTAGCACATTTGGAAATCTGCCACGAAGACTAGCACATTTCGCCCATCTCCTGCGAAGATCAGAACATTTCGCAATTCTGCCACAAAGACTAGCACCATTCGCAATTCTGCCACGAAGACTAGTATCATTCGCCGTTCTCCCACGAATTAAGACTAGCACATTTCGCAATTCTGCCACGAAGAATAGAACTTTTCGTATAGAATATGTAAATTTAAGTTGTACTGAGAAACTCTCGGTGAATTGGGTTGATTCTTTTTTTATCGGGTTCAGGTCAGGTACTAGACCATTTTGGTACTCAAAAAATTATATGTTTACCCGAGAAAATCAGGCTACCCGAATAAATAAAAGCAGCCTGAAAAAATCAGACGGCAGAAAATCGCCAAATGTGCTAGTTAAATGTGCTAGTCTTCGTGGGAAAATTGCGAAATGTGCTAGTCTTCGTGTGAGATTTCCGAATGTTCTACTCTTCGTAGTAAACGCCGCAAACGTGCTAGTCTTCGTAAGGGCCATCGATATCAAGACTGAAGAAAGAAGAAGAAACGTGTTGTAAATATATGCAAATTAATTGCACATATAAATTTTGTTAGCACAAATAAAAGCATACAATTTAATACAATTCAAAATGACAGAAAAAGAAATTGAAAACAAGATATTAGTAAAACAAGAAAAAATAAATCTACAGCGAATTCAATGAAAAGCGTAAAATAACGTGTACAACATTAAACTAAAAACGATCTTTTATACAGCAGAATTTTTTAACTTGAAAATAACGCTTCTGCAATATCTAATAAGAGATAAACTAATTTTTTATACAAAAAAATGTTTTAGAAATTTTTGGTAATAAATCGCAGGAGTTAGCTTTTTTAACTAAAAAAAACATTGTGAATAACGTAGAAATACTAATGAAATAGCATATGGTGTAAGTTGGTAGAAAAACGTCAGATCTACTGAGGTACTTGACAATCTGTCGGCGAATGTGTCCTCTGTTGATTAGGAATATTACCCGACATTACTCTCGCGAAATTCTTTGGTCGAAAGCGCAATTTCTTTCAATCAACACTTCGTGTAATCTTATCGAAAAGTCGTCAATAAGATATGACTACCCAGAGCCAGTTACCGATGAGCATTGATATACACTATATAGAGTATAATTGTGAAACGGTATATCAAAATAAATTTTATTACAAAAATAATTTATTACGCAACAATAAATATTATAATACGTATAGGTACTAGAGTATTTGTTTCAATAAATTACGAAGTTTGCGTTGATCGTTCTCGTTGTCGAACGACGGTAGAGGCTTTCGCGACGGGCCAACTTCGATGGGGCTCAGGTGGGACATTGCCGCTTTCATGCTTGCTACTGGATGACCTGCAAACAATGAGAAAATGCATTAGAACATGAGGAAGTACATAATGGCAATATTAATTTTCCTAAATGCGGGAAAATTATTAAATATTTACACGGATTTTATATTTTAATGTATTATAATCATTGTATGGGTGATTGTAAAAAATGGTATTTTTAGTGTCGCCAGTACACTAAGTAAAATGGAAATATTATTACGGTCTCATAAACATTTAAAGTTCTTAAAATAATGTATTTGATCTGCATAAATACAAATCTAAGATAAATATGCTATATTTTTAAAGTACACTGGACAGACAAAACATCTGATTTGAAAATTTGAATTTTTTTGTAATACTGCAAATTCATTGGATCGAATGCACAGTTTCGCTATTAGAGGATTCCTAAAATATTCAAATTGTTCGAATTAGATGTTTTGTTCATCGAGTGTACATGCGATATATATCTAATTTTCTATTATGGTCTAATCTATTTTTTTTAAAACTTTTCTATTTGTACGCATGTTGTTCTAACTTTTTAAATTATAGCATTCCCGCTTAAGTTACCGTAGTAATGAGTACCATAGCTTAGTAGCACCGTCTAACCTATGAGGTTTTTCAATTCAAACTTAAAATAAGTACATAAACGAGCAACCCGGTGTTTATTTGCGCAATTTTTATATAGTAACTTTTTACGTTATTTATTTTGAAATTCAAAAAACTAAAAAAAAAGAAGTAATTACCGTGGCCATACAAATTATATATTAACATTTGTAAAACATTTTAATAAAATATTGTCATAAATATACCTGTATATATATACCAAATAGGTGGAATGTAATTTTCAATATACTCAAATAAAATTACATCAGTCATATTTCTAGCAAAAAGTAATTACCGTGGACAATCTAAAAAGATGCCATAAGAAATACATGTAAAAAATTTGTCACCTGTTGCTCTTACTAAAGAAAGTTTGGTCCAAAAGTTAGATGAAACAGTGCCGTTGTTTACAATCCCCCGTATGATATTAATATATAATCCTTATAGATCTTAAATAGTTATTAGTAATTCGAATTTTAAAGCAATCATTTGATTTATTTCCCTCAAAACATGATTACCCGCAGAAAGAAAATCTTAATACTTTAGAGGTACACTCGACGGAACATAAATCTGATCGAATTCGTTTGAAGTTTTTTGAAATACGGCAGTTTCATTGGATCGAATACTCGTTTCCACTGACCTCATTGAAATATTTAAAAAAGATTCAAACAAATTCTATCATACATTTTTGTTCCGTCGAGTGTACGAATGAATATCGGATAATCTGCCCTAATCAGTTTGCGCGTAAAAAATAATCTGAAATTTACGATAACATTCTCTGTTACACGAGGCAGAAAAATGTCATAAATAATTCTTACTATTGTTAACACATTCGTTATTCATCGCATTAAGTACACGCACTTCTCGCTACTTTTCACCACTATGAGCAGCTATTCGCTAATTCTCTTTCAAAATACAATACGTCGACGAATGCTGCGCCGCTCGTAAAAATAAAACTAAACACGCCGAGCGCCACAACAATAGCAGTGCACATAGAAGAAGTTACCTAATTGAGAAAGCCTCTCGAAGGCCCGCATCAGTTTCTCCTGCTTCGTTTTTGCCGATGAGTAGTCGCCTTCCTTGCTGTATCGGATTATGTCGCGGACGAGCTCCGGAAATAGATTCGTGATGCTCGGCATGAACGAGTCCATTCCCACGGCGCTGCCCGCCGGTATTATCTATATATGCAAAAATAACGCATTTGTATATATTATAAATTAATTATTTTAATGTACACCCTGCAGCAATGGATTCTTTTAAGAATTTTTTAAATGTTAACTCTATGAAGTTGTACATGGGGTTTATACTCTCCATGTAGTTCCACGAGACAAAAGTTTATGTGCGCATAGCTTCATAGCGCTAAAATTTAAATAATTCTTGAACGAACTCATTGCAGCAGGGTGTACATACATAAGAGAGAGTCCCATGGCTATTGGGCTGTTATCGCTAGATGGCAGTACTTTATATGTTGGATTAGATGCATGTTATAATTCTATTAAATATTATCGGAGGTTCTTGTTTTTAAACCACAACTCAGAATATTCTTGCGTGAATAACGGAAAAGATATTAGTTATTTTCCGTGTCAAAAATTATTTCCCGAGGAATAAGTACATGTCCAATTTATAAGCTAACTAAATACTAATTATTTTACACGTGATATGATTTAAAGTAAATATACTTAATAAACATAGTATTTTATAACTTTTACATATTTTTCAAGCACAATTTTTAAGCACTTAAACAAAAATACTTTTCTAAAAACGTTAGGTATCCATACTGGAAGACACTTTTTTGAAAACTCAAAATCTTAATTTTTCGTTTTTCATTAATATTTGATATAGATATTTAAATTTGACCAAAACTAATTTACTACATAAAAATGGCCCATTCATAGAACAAATTCCATTTGGAAATTTTGATTTTCACCGAGGGAATGAAAATTTATAGTCAAAATAGTTACTGAGAGAAAGAATCTTAATGTCATAAAAGAGTTTTCAATTATATCAATAACGTATGACTTTCGATTATGGCCAAATACACAGTTACACAGTTACACCTTAACAGTTAAGATACAGCTTTTTTATGCTTGAGCATTCATCTAGAGCAATTTATTATGATTCATCTTTAGCAAACATAGTTCGAGTAGAAAAATTCTAAATAAACACAAGTTTTAAACAATGGTACTATAAGGTTTCAAAATTCTAATCAAGTTATTAAATCAGATTATTCAATAGGTATGGAGGGTCTTTGATTTTCCTTGCATTCATTTACAACTAGCTAAGTTCTATAAAAAGTAACAATTTCTTAACACACTTGAATTTTTTGAATATTTCGCACTGTGTACACTGGACGAAACAAACATCTGATCGAATTTGTTCGAACTTTTTTGAAATACGAAAATTTCATTGGATCGTATGTTTCTTTTCACTAATCTCATTGGAGAATTACAAAAAAATTCAAACAAATTCGATCTGATGTTTATTATATCGAGTGTACACTGGACGGAAAAAATAACTTTAAATTTCGCATAGAATTTGTTTTGGATTCCATGCGTGTGTACCCAGTGTAGTCTGATTACATATGATTAGGTTAGGTCAAATATGAAATTTGGACGTTTCTGTATCCAAATTTCATGTTTGACCTAACATAACCACATGCAATCGCACTACACACGCATAGAATTTCAAGAAAATTCGACTCGAAATTCAAAGTTATTTTTTCGTCCAGTGTACCTATTCTTACGTGTGTATATATCTCATGGCTATTTTTATTATTTGGACTTTTAAGTTTCAGTAAATTAAAAATTAAGTTTAAATAAAAAGTAACATAATACGTATTTAATAAAAAATTTAAAACTTGCACTAAATTGCAGTTTTCGCCTTCAAATACATGTGATGAACGCTCAATGGAGACTAATTTTTCCCAAACGATGTCGAAGAATTTAAAAAATGTTCATTACGAATTTATTTTCTTCAAGTGTACACATTATCTCATAAATAGGGCTAGGTTGGACAGAAAATTTTTGCTTCCAATAGTTAAGAAATATACAACATCAAGAGGATGCTAAACCCTCCCGGCTAGCAACAATTACAGACCCATTTTTTTCATTTAATATTTCTGGGTTCCTATAATTTTCGGAAACAGTATGCCGGGGAGAGGTAGTGGTAACATTCTCTTAATTGAAAAAATTATATGAAAGAAGAATAAATTACAGTAGCTATTTGTAGCAATAAACTTGATAACTATGAACAAGAAAATCAATTTTAAGAAATTTATAGTATACAAAAACATAAAGATAATGTACAAGTTAGCCCTCGTTTTTTCCCCGATATATTCCAAACTTTGGTGTACCTGATTGCTGCCGAGAAACACGGCGTAGCGTCCATCATCGACGCGTAAGGCCTGCGAACCCTCCTCGAGATTCGTGCTGGTGAACTTGATGCCGACGAGCGTCGGTATTCTGTCCGCCACAGCTTCCAGAAATCGGCCCATGTGTACTAGAACAAATAATAGTTTTACAGAGATTAGCATCGATGAGCGAATAGCAATGGTTTATAGTTTTAAATTAATAATCTTACAGCGTAGATATATTTTTAATATATTTTTAAATTTATGTTTCATATCAAATCAGTTGTTTCGTAACATCTAGTTTTTCTTTTTAAAATCTCATTTTATGACTGAAGTTTAAAATCATATAAACTGTTGATTGTCTTGCAATCAAGACATAAACCGACTTTTTAATTTTTATAGAAGATACAGAAGCTACAACATACGAGTATATTGTAGAAAATGCACATAGTGCGAAATGCACGAACAAAGAAAGCGTTGAGAAACTTCGTTGAAAGTACTTTTCGCGGATGTAATAGACATGTCACACTTTTTCTAATATCCTTCTTAGCTTTGTGCGAGCGCAATAAGTAATAAATTGCATTTCTCAATGCATCGATGATGTATTACTTCGTACATCATATGACGAAATCCCAAAAAAATGCACTTTTTTGGGTTCAAAAATCGCACAAAAAATTTGAATGCTCGGATTTCCAAACTTTTTTATCTGGTTTTAGGGGCCAAATTGCGAAGAAAAACGTATTTGAACAATGAAACTTGGCCACGTGAGTATGTTTTTCTGGCAAATTAGGTGTCTTTTACGGTTTTTTATATTTAGCAAAAAAAAGGGGTTTACTGTGCAGTTAGTAACTTGCATTGTAACAAACTGCATTGCATTTATTATATCTCAATTGATCCACAAATGAAATAATGTAAATCTTAATGTAACATCACTTTACCGAATAATTCGGCGACCCAAACAGTGCGCAAAAGAATAACAAATAAATAAATAATTTATATTTTGAATTATTGTTATTAATTTAATTTTTATTTTAATTTTAATTTAAATTCATTAAAAACGGTATTCTGTATAAGTCGAATGTTTACGTTTTTCTGTGAATTTTTAAACAAACTAATTACAAATAAGTGCTGTAATATAATATAGCAAAAGACAGAATTAAGGGTATTATGATTTTTTTCATGCACGGCTTCGGAGTGCCACTTCAGTCCATATAATTTTTTTTTAATTTGAAACAAAATTTGTAATTACTCTAGTAAATATGTAGAAAAAGACTGATAAGGTAGTTGACCCTGTTCTCGATAGCTTAGTAACAGACTCAACTTATTTCGCTATAAAAAATGCTTTAATTTTAAAAAAATTGAAATTTTTTGTTTTCAACTATTAATTAATATACTTATTTAGCAAATAACTCGAAAAAGACGAAATTTTAACGTAATGTTTACTTCTAAATTCAATAAACCAAAAAATAATCCGAGGGAGCAGTTGTCGATAACCATTTTACGAGTCGGAGCAATTCTCGATAGATGCAAAAGACCCAGTTCTCGATATACCAACAAGCCCATTATTCAGGTTAGGTTCTAGGTTATGTCAAAACTTGATTGGATAACATACACATTTTGATTATTATAATTACATAATTATTAATTAAAAGTAGTGCTTAAGTACTTTTAAGCATTGAAATAACATTTAAAGAAAAATTTATTTGTATTTTGTATATATTATCTGACTATCGACAACTGGGTACGTACGCATAATTAAGACGGAGTTGTCGATATATGAATTAAAATAGTTATAAGTAAATAAATCAAAATTTAACTTTTTGATTACGCTTATTTTGTTGAATTTAAAGCTAATCTTGGCTTTATAGTTTTTTAAAACGTTCTATTTATTACAAAAATGTCACTTTAAAGTTTACTGTTTGTTACGATCGTGATTAAGGAAACGTCGAGAAACTCATCAAATCTGAGAGTGCCAAGAAGTGTGAATTTCTATTTAACAAGTAGCGCTAACTGAGTTTTTATAATTCAAAATATTTATTCAGTGATATATTCTTAATATAGAAATAATTTTCTCGTACCGAAAAATTGCTCAAAATATATCTAAAATCGTATTATTCCTTCGAGTTATCGACAACTGGGTACCTATCGAGAACAGGGTCCACTACCTTACGTACTAATAACTTTTACTGTTTATTTAATCGTTTAGGTCTCAGTGTGCCTGTAGGCACTAAATGAAGATGAAAAGTATTATTTGATAAAGTGGTCAGTGTATGTTAAAGTCCGAAATAGAGCATTTTTTGAAATGACAATGCAAATAATAATGCTATAATAAAAGAGCAATGCGTATAATGGAAAGCAAAACACATCACGCTACAGATTTTTCCTTAAATGTTTCCGAGTAAATTTTGATTTCGAAATCCTTTTGTTAGATACTTGTACAAGAACATTCAAAGAAAATAATTACCATGATAATTATTTCAATTCAATTAATAATATAAAAGCATGAGTAACAGGTAGTAGTTTTTTAAATCCACCTCCAAAAATCATACCTTCTTTAACCCTTTAAATGTCATAACGCTTCAGGAATCTGTGTATAAAAGGAGCGGAGATGGTATCAATATATTCACGGGGTTGGTTTATATTTAAACTATACGCGAGGAGTACTTATATGCTCACAGTGATTTTATTCTTAACTCTTTTGAATCCATGCTATGCAAACTAATTTCAGTAACAAATCAATGCCACCTCTATTTCTTGACCCGGAGATTCCTGAAGCTTCATGACATTCAAAGGATTAATAAACTACTCTTGCACTCCTCATACACCATTTTCGAGACAACAAACGACTTCCTATACCTTTTTCGATCCAACAAAATCCTAAGCACATACAGGATCAATCCACAGAAAAGCAAAAAAAATGCTTGCCGCTTCATATACAGACCCTCTTAACTCCCATTTCAATATCAATTTCACAATACGTACCCGTGACATTGGACATGTTCGGAAAGTGATAGTACAGCAGGGGCGTCTCGGGCGCCGCCTCGCCAACGGCCTGCACGTAGTCCACGAGCTCCTCCGCGTTGCCGGGCTTGTAGTAGAGCTCGGGCAGGCAGAGGATGGCGTCGACGTTCAGGCTCTGCGCGTGCCTGGCCTGAAATTTCGTGCGCATCGCCTCGATGACATTATTCGCATTCGCCGCTTCGATGATATCATCGTTTATAATCGCTCAATCCCGTCGCTTCTTATTTATCGGTTTTCAGGAAGAGTTGTTTTTTTGTTTTTGTTACGTACGAGTTCCTTGACGTCGGCCAGGGGCGCGCCGCCGACCTGGACCACCACGTGCTGCTCGTTCTTCCTCGCGGTCTCGGACCAGGCCTCGGCGATCTCCTTGCGCTCGCTCACCGACATCGTCATGCCCTCGCCCGTCGTACCGTTAACTGGATTTTCGAGAAATGTACGTTAACGGTAGTTGATGTTAAATAATATTCTATGGGGGAGGGGGGGCGTGTGTTATTTATATAGGCTTTATCAGTGATTGCAGTGACAGTAATTTAGATAAGACTTTGATCCTCTTAACCCAATAGAACGAGGTGAAACGTGCCTTCCAATATGACAATGCTGCAATAATCATAGGAGATTTCAGTAAAAACTTCTCAAAACTTCCGTATAAAAAAATTAGACTGGCGAAGGTCTGGCAAATGTTTGGTCACATAAATCTGGTAAAAGTCTAGTATACGCCGGTTTGCCAGAATTTCTGCCAGACTTTCATTTTTGATTACCTTAAAAGTCTGGCAAAAACCTAAACTATATGCGAGATTTTTATGAAAACTTAAGAAACTATGGAGAACATTGCATGTTAATTTTTCTATTACTATGAAGGGGTGTAGTGAGAAAAATATGGTGACCACCGTCAAGTTCTGGGTATGTTTGTTACAGCTGAATAATTTGGTTAAGAAAAAAATCATAAAAGTCAGCTATTTTTCGCGAGATTTGACCAAGAAGTGCTATTACCATAAAGTATTGCTTAGACAAAAATTGTGAAAGAAAACAAATTTCACTTTTCATATATTAGACTTCTGGAAAATTATATGTTAATCGATTCTATGATTTTTAAGAAAAATAAGAAAAATGTAGTTTTTAATGATGAAAGTTTTGAAATCAATAATTTAATTTATGAAAACAAGCTTATATTTTTTCTGTATACCCAATACGTATATGAGGCATTTTACGTCAAGGGTCCTGAAGCGAAAAGTAACCGCAAAATCAGCGATTTTTGCGTTCGATATAAATAGTGTAAGACTTGTTTTTAAAAATGTTATTAATAATGGTTTTCCTAGATTTTTTTTACGAGCTTTTTGATGCTGTTAACCATTTTCCAAAATGTTAAAAATTTGATCTTAAATAAAAAAGAAAATGAAATTAGCATTTTTCTTAAGAAACGTCATTTTTAATTTTTTTAAAAATATTTTTAAATGAAAGATCAGTTTTTTACATGAAATTATCTGTGTCTCAAAGTTTTTTTTTTGTATTCTTGAGAAATATGCAAAGTAATTTTCTTCTTGATTTTTCAAGGTCAAATTTTGATAATTTTGAAAAATGGTTATCATCATCGTAAAATGCTTGAGAAAATGAATTAAAACCATAATTGATAATTTTTTTAAAGCACGTCTTATATTATTTATATCAAACGAAAAGATCGCTAATTTTAAGGTTAATTTTTGGCTCAGGACACTTAACGTGAAATGCCTCAAATGGGGCCTGCGGCGGCTCAGTCGATAGAGTGTCGGATTTCCACGCCGGTGACCCGGGTTCGAATTCTAGTCTCTGCCAATTGATACAAGCACCTCTGTAAAAATTACATGTGCTTTGTTTACAAACACACCGCAGACCCCCGTCGTCGATTAGCACCACATGGAAGCACAAACATGGCGACGTTAAATTAAAAAAAAAAAAAAAAATGCCTTAAATAGTTATTCTTTCCCAACGTTTTACAACTGTAATACAAATATGTTATCACAATTATGTAAAAGGACGAAAAATCAAGCGATGAAGTTGTTTGCCCGGCTCATTGGGAAAGAATCACTACGTATGGAGTATACTTATAATGTACACACACACGCACATACGCACACACACATAAATACACACACACACATGTATATACATACACACACATACATACATACACACACATACACACATACACATATACATATACATACACACACGCACACACGCATACACACACACATGCACGCACGTACGCACGTTCGCAAGCACGCACGCACGCGCACATACACACACACACACACATCCATACAGCGGACATTTATAGGAGTAGCTTATTGAAACTCCCCAAGTAATATATTTTCTGTGTTAAATGCTACAGAAATTCTTTTATTAAAACAATGGTTTCTCTTTGAGAAAGCAAAAGAAGATAAAGTAAATAAAATAAGTGAATAAATCAAGATTTTATCGGACATTCAGTAGTCAAAATTAAAAGAAATTACTTTTTTCGTGTTCTCTATTTTATACAGAAGGACATTGTTGCTTAGATGCTTAAGATATTATGAATCTTCATGCTCATATCAATTTTATTGGTCCCCTATTAACGTATTACCTGGGGCCGCATGGACGTCCATGGGCACCCTCCTTCTTAATTCCGATCGAATATATATGTAAACTCATATTTTACAATTTTTTAATTACTTTTGTAATTTATAATGGTCTTATGAATATCAATCATTTTAGATAGATAAAATGTTATATAACTCTTATAACAGTAATGAAGTTCTTACAGAGGCGTTCATTCATATTTTATATTTTGATAAGATAGCTGATATGCCACGAAAATAACAGCTTTTCTGTTTAAATGCAACTAACAAATTAACTGGTTTGAAAATTAGTAGCTTGAAGTAACATAATGGAACAATGAGTTCAATATTTAATCAATTGATTAAGTCATAGTAAGCTACATATCAATGGCATCTAAATATGTATAAATTATAAGCTGAAAAAATGTTATACTTGTACAGTCAAAATCATCTTTTTCTTTAGTCTAAAAGTTTGCCTATGATACGGGCTAGAAAACTAAATCTTATATCAACATTCTAATTAAACATGTACTTTGATATATAGAAAAATTAATAATAAATTGTCGAATGATAATTTGTGACTGAAAGCGTTAACATGAAAGTAATAATTAATCTAAATTTTACAAATCGACTAGGTTAACTTTACGAAACTCTTTTTACCATGCTTATGATTAAAGTTTATTTTATTTAGGTAAAATATTTTAAAAGTACTATACAATTATATATAAAAGGGTTGCAATGTCCGTATAATTAATATAAATAAATAAATAAATATATAAATATATTCCATATCATTAAATGTTTTTGTTTGTTGAATGGTAAATTCTATTTATAGTTATAAATAAGTCTATATATGTATACATACCGAGCACACCAGGCATATTTTTGGATTTAAGATAATCTGAATACCGTGGGATCAGGTAGGCATTGATAGCTTTTTCACTATAATTTAAATTAAAGATATACACGTATTGATAAGAATGGCAATCAAGAATCCATTACGAGTACTAATTGATATTTCGCATAAATACCTGTTGCTCTTGAATGGGGTAAATACTGGAACGACCAGACCCCTGTAGGTATACCGTATCGCCGACTATATTCACAAAAACAAATCAAAATTTTATTCATTTAGCTAAGCAAAGAATTTCTACAATCAAAAATAGATTGATAAAAAAAAAAGATATATACCGCCATTTCTACGCTAATGAAGACAACTGGTGCGTGCCGTAGGTGCGTGCAAACGAGACTGCGACTCGTGGCGAACAAGTGTGCACATCGGTATAAACATTCCGCTTAATCTCTTTGTGAATTACTTCATGAATTGGATGTTTCGCGCACGACGATACAGTTGCGTACAGACACGCGACTGATAACAGGCTTGAAGCAACGAGAGCTGTCTGTATTTTTCTGTTTTACAAAATAAATATTCCACGCGCAAAGTCACAGATCGGCAATAGGTGAGATAAAGATTTGACATGCTGTCGTGATGCGTTGCGCGCCTAATTCTGCTGTGTTTGCGCATTGCTTTACAAGATTTCACAATGATTTTGGGGGATAGTAGCATTGATAGTATTCGAATGCCTGTTTGGTATTTCCAAATGAAACGTTGCAACTAATGATGGCAATGTAAAATTACTATTAATGTAGTTAATGTTGAGCTTATATTAGAAATTTTACAAATTACCTCTTACAAAAGATGCTAATGAATATTGCTGAGGAAAAATTTTGAAATTTGGATTCTTTTTCTATTTGTGACATTTTTACTTTACGCGGCTCTATCAGTTTAAAATATGGCAATACAGGAAAACTCTAATATATACGTGCCATACAAATCGACATAATCTTATTAAAAAAAAGAATTAATCCAAGCTTCAATTGCTTCATCGTACATCGAAATGATTAGATGTTGATACTTTTCCACAACTATTTATCTTTAAATCACGTGAACAATTTATTGAATAATTTGCGTATAAAAAAAAGAAGTTGTCAGTTGATAAGTTGTATTATATATAATATATAATTATTATTCCAATAAAAATCATCCTGCAATTATACGGCTATCCAAATTATCTTATAATAAATTTTTCCGCTATACAACACTTTTAAGCTTAAGATATACGCCGCCTCTTAAGTTTTCCCTTTATTATTATAGCGAATACCAAAGGACTTTGACTCATGCGCTATGCATTTACGCATTCTTGCCAAAAATAGTGGAAAAAGGGATACAAAAGTGATATTGACTTTCGAGTAAATCTGCACGAAACTTGCCTGGCCACTTTAACTCAATTTCTATAAATAGGAACGCACATACCTGGTTTTGCGAATCACTGATCCATTCAGGGAGATGCACGTGTGAAATTCAAATTCCTTCCTAAAAAAATTAGTTTTTTTCGAATGCCTTTATAACAATAATAACACAAAAAAAATAGTTTAAAATGCGTATCAAATGTAGAAAATTTAAATAAAATAAATTTTTAGTATAGATTATTATGAATAGATTAATTAAATAATACATATAGCATTAAATGAAATAAATTTTCGCATAATATACCTCTTCGATTATTTCATGTAAAAATCATATTCGGATTTACCAAGTCAGATAATATATTTCTACACTAGAGACTTTAAAAAAATTATTTTCGAAGCAATGTTTTGTTTCGTTGAGAAAACAAAAAATACAAATTATAAACTAGAAACACGAATTCCTCTATAATCGTAATGAAATTTCATCGACTTAAATA
Source organism: Gastracanthus pulcherrimus (assembly GCA_949152435.1). NCBI lineage: Eukaryota > Metazoa > Arthropoda > Insecta > Hymenoptera > Pteromalidae > Gastracanthus > Gastracanthus pulcherrimus. Next base: position 21,071,689 of record OX424573.1, read on the forward strand.
TCTATTGAATTGTTAGTGTACATACATAGTAACAGTTATCGTTACAATGTTTCTATGAATTGAAGACTGAAAGGAATATTTGATTATTCTTTAAAAAATATATTCAAAGATTTCAATTTTACATATTCATTGGATATGAGTAATGTTTCAAAATAAATTACAGCTATCATATTGCTTTTTACTAATTGCAATGAGATAACAATTATCAATTGAATAACAGAATGTTTACACGTATAAATACTATAAATACAAATCAGACGTAAAAGATGTAACCAATATTATCATTTAAGGGCATTTAATAATTTTTAGTTTTCGTTAAGGTGGCTCTCTGAATAAATATTGGTCAAAATGTCGAATTTTTTTATTGTATTATATGATAGTTAAACCCATTAAAAATATTTTTTAATCATTTTTAATAGGTCATTATTATCGAGTATTTGTACTATGTTTGTGTTAAGGCTTTTAATCTAAATAGTCATTTAATTACCAAGAGAAATCTAACTTTCAATTTTTATATTAATATAATACGTATAATCAAATAGTTCTATAAAAATACAATTTTTTATAAGACGTTGTTGTCTGGCTAATTAACTTTTCAATATTAAAAATTGTCCTGGCGCAAATCATATTGATGGATTTTTATGAAACTTTTAGCATATCTTTTTAAAAGTGTTTTAAAAAGAAGTGCTTGTTCAGTTGTTAGAAATTCAAATATAAAAGCTCATTTACAGTACTGTTATATCTAAAATATGAGATTTTTTTGAGCAATTTAAAAACAATTATATTTTGATTTTTTCCAAAGTTAATGATTGAATTTTAAAAATTTTAAACCATCAGTTTCATTTGTATTTATACATAATGTCTATATAAATTTTTGCAAAGGTATATAGCAATGTGTAGTGCGCGAGGATAACGTCAAAGATATCTGCATTTTACATGAGAAAAAGCACTTTATCCTGGATAACTTGAAATCATCTCAATAAAAATGGCTAAAAATTGGTATATAACTTAGTAAAGTCACTATGAATACACCTGTAAAGTTGCAATTTAAATGAATAAAAATGGGTGATTTTCTAAATTAGACCAGAGAGTCACCTTAAGTAGAATAAGATAGGCACTGCAAGACATATACATATATATACCATACCATAATTTTATACGTTTTAATCTAATTACACAAATTTTATTTTTTTACCACACCTTTAAGAATAGTATAAGTTACAATTGGAAACATAAGTTATAACGATTCACAAATATATTTTATTTCTGCAGTTACAACGTGCAAGAAATAGTATTATTACTTTCTAGTTTCAGAAAAATTGTAGAATTAAGATTAAACAAATCAAAAGACAATAAATAATTATCTGTTGGATTAAATAGTATGATGAGAAATACTAAATAATACTTTTTTGCGACTCGTTCCTTTGATTTTCACAACAGTTATTGACACGTAAAAATATATTGCACTCTAGCTAATTCAAAGGACATACTTTATTAAGAGGAGATCAGTATTTTATTTTAAGAATAAATTTTTCTAATGAATTTTTTGTATACAAAATCCATTAGAGAATAATTTATTAATGTAAATCTTAAAAAGGATAATAAATATAAAACGACTCTTCGACCGAGCTCGTCTATACAACCTCACCCCAACCTATACCTACCTTTTCGCCAGTTTAACGGGAATACCCCATCAAAAAGAATCGCAATCCGAAGTTCAATCCCGCACAGCGCAGTCCAACGCTCGCATCTAAAATTCATGAAATCTAACGGCATAATCCTCCACAGCCAGTTACTGCAACAGGTATAATACACTCTCTACATCCACACACACACACACACACACACACACACACACACACACACACACACATAGAGTTGCCCTCGGGGACAATGGCTTTATTCCTATACATACACACGCAGTGCCGATGACGCAGCTCTCGAAGCTGCAACGCGCATGCATGCATGCATGCATGCACATAGAGACGATCATCATCCGCGCAGCGCCGTGCGCGCGCGGTTACAACACACTCGCCGCGCGGGCAAGCGAGCGAGCGCGCGCACGGGGACCACCAAGGTGGGGACGCATATAAGGCCCACGCGAGTAGTCCCGTACAGTAGTAGTCTCTAGTGATCGACACATTCATTCACAGCCCGGCAGCAGCAGCAGCAGCATCAGCAACTCTGTGTTTTTCTTTCGCGTGCACGGCCATTGTTCGCTCCTGACTTCGACGCCGGACGACAACTACGTTCAAGGGGAGGAGTCGGGGTTTTTGTTTTTTGTTTTTGCTTTGGTTGAGTTGGGCGTGCTTGCTGGAGGCTTCGAGGGCGCGAACATGAGGACCGGAATCTTACTGTGCTGCCTGCTCGTGCTGGGTGAGTGTCCGAGAGTTTCCGAGCGCGCGTGTACTTTCTCGCGCAGGGCGCTGCTTTACCAGCGAATCTTCCTGACGTGCATGCTTCTTTTGAGGAGAGGGTTTGCTTCATTTTGTGATTTTCTTTTGGATTTGTGTATTTAGCGGGTTGCGTTAGTAATCAATGCGATGCTTTATAATAATTATGCTAAAATAAGACTAGTGTTATAGTTCTGCAGAGATGCACATCACGCATCTTGACGCAGTACTGTTATAGGAAGAAAAAGTAAAGTGTAAAAATAAAAAATTGTAATAAAGATTATAAAGTAATAACGTTTATCTTTATTTTAATTTATTCAGTTATTTTCGGCTGACCGTAATGCACTTTTAATACATGATTGTTGAGCTATCAAAATATGAAACATGTAATTAAATTTATCTTGAATAATTAAAAATGAAATTGACTTTTATTTTCAAAACTTAAAAGAATTTATCATTATAACTAAAGAAATACTTTTACCGATGATATATTTGTTTCATACATTGTATATCACATTAGAACGCTTTTGTGATGTTTCATAAAAATCTTGTTAAAACAATAAAAGCACTAATACATATTCAACGTATCTCAAGACAATATAAATTCCTAATCTAGTTATCGTCAATTTAAATATTTAATCATTCAAACTCCGCTAAAAGAATCCTTACATAAATCTCGTCGTAAATAAGTTTACATCCTCTTACGCGCTCGCACCGTTCTACAGCGCGAAAGACTTTCTATTTCTAAAATTTTACACGAAACGAGAAATCCTCAAAATCGATCGCCGTGCGCACGGACATATAACGCACGAACGGCCACGCCGTCGCGCGCGCGATTAGAACGAGAGAAAGAAGAAATGCGCGACGAGCCACCTTGAACTTTACATTCTACACGGTGCGCCGAGGTTCTCTGGCCACATTCCAAATGAGGAGTTCGCTGCCTCCGTCGCGCTAAAAAGGGAAAACGCATGTACACTTGACTTTTCAGGCGCGCCACGCGCGATGTTATCCGTGGGAGACTCAAAGGACGTGTCCTTATTCGATGTAGTGGGAAATCGGTGAGGAGTGTAATTGGGGAAAGCTCGATATATAGGATCATGCGGAATTTTCGCGTCGAAGATATGCAAGAGTTAATAGTTTGCGTGGCAGACAATCGGAATAATGGAAGCGGCGAAAGTCTTTTCCTTTTTTTATGAGAAGTTATGCGGCACTTTCGTTGATTCTTTGATTTGGATTTCTTTGGTGATGGCTGAAACGTTGGTTATTGAATGTAAAGTGTTGGATAGCATTAGCAGTTCATAATTTGTATTTATTTTGTATTTATTAATAATTTATTAAGTGCAAATAGTTATGTCATTCCATTTTCTACTATCTATATCGCGCATAGTAATTACGTTATGATTATATAATATTAAGCAACGATATCAACATAAAGTGTAATATCCTGAGCTACTAGTCATTAAGTAACAATTAAGAAATAAATTAAAATCGCACATTATTATCCGAGTAGATTAAATCTGTCTAACAGAGCGAATTTCGCGTTAGTTTTTAATGGCAAATTTGAGAGCATTTAAATTTAAATTAAAATTTTTTGTAATGATAATCAAGTCTTCATTTTTCCTTTATATAGGTTTGTAAACTGTCAACCATTTGCTTTTTTATAAAGATAATTATTGTATTATAAATTTAATATTAATAGGTATTAGAAGATGTCAATATATGTATGAATCAATATCTAAAATATACGTATCTTTGAACACTATTTTTTTGCTAAAAATAGTGTAATATGAAGAATATTTTGCCGGCAGAGCACTAACATGCTCTTTGATTAATATATTTTTAACAAAAATGAATAATGCAGCAACTAAACTTGTTCTAATCGAGTATATTGTGAACACACTATTCATGCATCAAAATTTCTTTCAAGTTCTTTGACAAAAGAATTAGAATATTTAAAATCCTTCTCTTTAACTTATCTGAATATAAAGAAAAGCAACGAACCAGAGTTTTCCTTTGCATTTTTTCTATAGAAATTAGCTACAAAGCGAAAAATTTGCATTCAAAGGACTTCGGTGGCCAGGTCGTTCCCTCCCTCCAAACAAAAAAGAAACCCAAAAAACCCAACCACTCCTCGGTCAATAATTCCTTCCTCAACCAATACAATCCTCTCAAAACAAACCAAAAAAACAAATCCTCGCGTCCTCCCTCTCTCATGAAAAAAAGAGAATTCTCGCGTTCGCGGTAAATAAGGAAAAACCCCGAGAGCAAGGCAAAGAACGAAAGGGAATCCAATAATCGGCAAAAGCCGCGCGCGCGCGCGGAGAGAAGAAGAAAAGTGCGCTCGACGGCGCGACCGGTCTCCTCGCGCGCCATCGCGGCGCTTTCTCTCTTTCTCTCTCGCGAGGTCGACGAGCGCGAGCGCACGAGTATGGTATACCGCATATATTCTTTCAGGGACGCGCGCGGTCCGAGGCCGCCAATGTCTCTCTCTTTCTCTTACAATAGGCATGTGTAAGCCTTCTCTGGCCATTTCGCGCGCGTGCTGCAGCGGTTTTTGCGCTTTCTTCTTCTTTTTGGAATGACTAATTGCCTTTATAATGTACAGTTCAATAAGGACTAAGCATAATGTGAATATGATAATTATAAAGCTACTTCAGGAGTGTGTACTTTTTGAGTATATTTTTCTTAATTATTTTAATCCGTGTATAATAATATGTGAAGGGCCTAAAGTTCGCCTAATACTATAATTTGTTTCAAAAACTCGTGGTAATTTTTAAATTTTTGTATAATTTAGTGATAAAACTCATGTATAGATAAATAGCAATTTATTTTAGAGCTTAGAATGATATTTTTTTAAACATTTTTGAAATTTTTACTTGCGCTATTTAAAAAAAAGGTTCTGCTGTTTTTAGTGATTTACGTCAAATGTCTAAAAATCGAAATCGTTACATAATATATAATATGAAATGTAATATAAAGGATAAAACAGTTTTTGAGGTTTTATGTAAATACTTTTATAATGTCACAACTTTCAAATGCTGTTTGAAATATTGAGCTGCCACTTTTTTAACGGAGTTATTAAACAAAGTTTTAGAAGATGATCTGTAGGTATATGGAGATAGCGTAGAAGGTATCGAGGAAGAGACGCGAAATGTATACGACGTTTGCATTTGTCTGTCTTTCAGGTTGATTTGGTTTTTTATTAGTTTGATTTTTTTTTCTTCGTCATGGATTAAAGTGGTTCTGGCAGTGACCCAGACTGATTTTTTCGTTTTGTGAGGAGGGTGAAGGAGCTGGAGAATTATAATACTTGGATGAGTTTTTTTTGAGCGCGTTCTCAAGGATCTTGAATGCTAATGCAATGTCAATTTCCGCGTACTTCAAAACGATTTTTTTGATGGATTTAATGGCATTAATTTCAAGGTTATTAATGAAAGGTTGACAATTGATGCTTTTTTAATGTATGCAATGATAAGTCTATAAGCTCATTTAATCTAATTTATAATGCTTAGACTTATATTTCTAAAGATAATATTGATCGCTTATCCGAGATTCAGTGCGATTGGATGAAAATTCAACGCGTCAGACATCGTACTGTTATATAACAATATCTATATAGTTGTTTTGGCTTTCAATTTGATAACTATAAATAAATGTAAATTTTGATAAATTAATTTTAAATCACGTAAAGGGTTTCGAATAACAAATAAATGAATCATATAAAATACTGATTTTAGACTATATCTTTAAATTAAATCTACAATTTACAATTTACAATTTAATATGGTATTTTTTAGTGACAATAAAATAAACAGTTTTTATTAGATAACATAAGATATTCATCCGAAGTGATTTAAATTTATTTGTGTTCAACATCTATTCAGAACAAGAGAACTGTTTTTATCAGTTTACAATATGATACATTAGACATTGAGAATGTATAACTAATGCATTACTAGGTACTGAACCATACGTCTATAAAAATCACCGTTCTTGTTCTCAAATCACCAATTTTTAAATATTTAAATTTAATTGAAATTTTTGAATTTAAATAATTATCATTATTCAAGTAGATTAAAATTATGAAATTGTTTAATGTTTCAGTATCTCAATTAAATTTACTGACTGTTTTCCAAATATTAAAGTTCTTGTTTAATCTACTAAACGATATATAAAACATTTTAATTTTAAAAATGAACGTATACAAACTAAATCATATTTTGAAGGGAAAATCAATAAAAAATAACGTCTCTCTTACTAGATGAATAAGTAGATTCAGGTCGTGTCTAGTCAGACATATAAAAAGTTCTTTTGGTAATTGTTTAGCCGCACATTTGTAGACGATATTCATAAAAACATTTTGATTTTAGTACATAATGACAACGTTTTAAGTGTCTTGTACACTCTTCATCATGTCTAAATACTACGCCATACAGTGTTCTTATAAATAAATAGTTTATGACTAGATACTTATCAAGGTCGGAAAGTTCTGTCCCCCTAATACAATAGTCTTGAATCCTTTTATTATTTATACATTCATACACGTTTTCAAGCTCCAAATGATTATTCACGTTACTCTATACGCTATCAGCGTGCACATTTCCCAAATCTGTCATAAAATTATACCCTTTTAAGACGAGAAAAAACCCAAAATCCCTCAAAAACTCAGCACCCTCCGATCCTCCGAAAACCACGACCATCCACACCCGCGGCAACTAAAACTCACGACCAAATCCACAGGCACGGCGACGGCGCTGTCGCGCAAGCAGGAGGCCGCCGAGAGCAATCGTCGCAAGAACGCGCAGCCGCTGTACAAGAAGCACCCGACGCGCACACAGGCGGCGGCGATGGCAGCGGGCGCGGCCGAGGACGACGCCACCTCCGAGTACGACGAGGAGCAGTCCGAGTTCTCGGACCAGTGTCCCGAGGCCAACGGCTACTTCCCCGACGCCGAGCAGTGCGACAAGTACTACGACTGCAGGGACGGAAAGCTCACGGAGAAACTCTGTCCCGATGGACTGGTCTTCAACGACTTCAGTCCCCAGCACGAGAAGTGCGACCTGCCCTTCGGACTCGACTGCTCCAAGAGGCCCAAGCTGCGTGAGTAGGGTGTTGAGGGTTGTGGCTTTGATTTGAGACATTCGTGGGATCGTGTGGCGGGTTTCGATTGATGTAGTGTATTCTTGTAGATCGTAGTGCAGTTTCTTTGGAAACTTTCGGAAATTTTACGATATGTTCAAATTGAAGGAGATGTAATAGGTAATAATTTAAGAACGATGTGACGTCGCTCAAAAGACAAATGTCGATCAAGAAATAAATTTTGTATTCTTTACTATTGAGAAATGCGTTTTAGTATGTAGATAGAATTTTCTGATAAATATTGCGGTGAAAAGTATGGTGAATGAGGAGCGTCCTGTGTTTACGGTAAAAATTAAACTTATTCGGTATGATTTTTATCGTAAAGTAGATTAAATTTTAGTTTTTACTGTGAATTATGGCAATTTTTACAGTTTGTAGTACATTTTATAAGCATTAGAAATTAGCCTATAAAACGTGCCTTGTTGACTATGATTTTCACTGTCATTTTTATCAGAAAATTATGTGGATAAATTAAAAGAAAAAATGGTGATTGTTGATCACGATTTAACAAAATTACTATGATTTTAATCTTAATAAAAATACTTTTTTTTTTATTTAGAAAGATAAATTACAGTAGGAATGATATTTTTAAATAAAAGCTGCTCGAACTACCTTCTTGCAATTGACTTCATTTTTTGTTATAACAATGTATAAACATGTATACTATAGATAAATTAGTGTCGATAAACGTCAGTACAATTATAGTTATTGTATACATATTGATAAATTACAGTAAGCAATTATGAAATGTACTTTCATCGGTTTAAAATTAAATTATCAATCTTTCCGAGTTAATGTTCATAGGGTAAAGGAAAGAAAAAACTTTCTGTAATATTTCAATGTCAATGCCGTTCTCTAATAATTTTAATTACTTTAATTAACGATGGGAAAGTTTTTTGTTTTTCTTTCTTTACCATATCAACATTAATTCACTCATATTTACTGGACTTTTGTTTATAGAAACGACGTAGATATTATTTAAAGATTCGAAATTGAAGATAAAAACAACAATCCTTACAATGACTAGAACATTTCAGATTCCTCACAAAATATTAGTTCTTTTCAGTACAGCCTTATCCAAAAACTAGCACTTTTCAGATTCTCCGACAAAATCTATCAGTTTCGTTTTATCATAGAATCTCAAAAGTTGCAGTAATGATAAGATGCATTTGAAAAGACCCAGTCGGTAGTTTTGGAGAAACCTAAAATTAAATCTGTTTCCGAATATTTTAAGAATATTCGCAAAACACATGATCCCTCGAGCATCTACTTACACTAAAATCACAGCTTTTCCCAGATACAAACTAGTTACACATCTTCACATCGACGCGTCTTCACAATACTTAAATCGCCCCTCGCTCCTTTCGCAGAGACACCTAAGCCCTCTGCGCACTGTCCGCGCATGCACGGCTACTTCGCCCACGAGGACCTGACCAACTGCAACACCTTCTACTACTGCGTCGAGGGCAAGTTCAACATGATCAAGTGCCCGGACGGTCTGGTCTTCGCGGAGAAGACGGGCATCTGCACCTGGCCCGACGAGGCACACAAGACCGGCTGCGGCTCCCGGGAGCTCTTCAACTTCACCTGTCCCAAGGTCGACGACAGCATCGCGGCCACGCATCCGCGCTATCCCGACGCCGAGGACTGTCAGTTCTTCTACGTGTGCATCAACGGCGAGACGCCCAGGCGTAGCGGCTGCAAGCTCGGACAGGCCTTCGACGAGAGCACCGGCAAGTGCGACTGGGCACGCAGGGTACCCGAGTGGTAAGTGATGAAGGGATTGTTGTGATCGTGATTGATTTGAGAATTGGCATTGTTATTGAGGTTTGATGGATAGAGAGAGAGAAGAGGTTATAGGCGTCTGGGCAGTTTGCTGGGAATGGTAAGAATTTGGATGGAAACGATGGGCGGACGGATGTGGAACGATTCACGGGCAAGTGGTTGACAGATAAAGCGAAATTATTTATTTGGGTACATCGATGGGAGATTCGTAGTTATTTTTTAATTGATAGGGTCTGCTTTTATAAGCTCTGAATTAATAACTTCTCTTGAGAGATAAGAAAGCTTACTCGTATTCATTATCTGATGACATTTTAACTTTTTGACAGATTTTGGATTTTTCTATAGGGGAAACAGATTGAAATAATGTGTAAGAACGATATTTTTTATATAAATACGCAGACCAATAGGTTACTCGATCAAATGTTGACGGATAAAGACTGTTTAACGTTTTCACTAACTTCGAAGATTTTAAGACCAGCTGGACCTTGATTGGAATTGTTATAGTATATTTAATTGTAATGTGTGCAACATATTTTAGTGAGAAAATTTCGTTTTTAACTATTCTTTACAAAATATAAACAATTAGGGAGAGTATATACAACTTTAAACATTTATTCAATAACAAATGACGATATTCTGCAACTTCGCATTCAAATACACGTATAGTACGAATTATAATTATAGATTATAGATTACAGTATGAACTATTAACAAAGATAACTAATAAATTCGATGTTTAGAGATCCCGAGTAATTTTTTATAGTTAGTTTAATATAAAATCTAGATAACCATGCGCTGTAAAAGTGAGTTTAAGTTAAATGGTAAATAATAGTACCATTGAAGATAAAAGCATCTAAATTATTTTCTATCCCCCTAGTAGATTATTGTTATTTGTATTAATAATTATAACGATTTACTTTATCAGCAATATAATATCTATTATTTACTTTCATAAATGTTTCTTTTGTATCTTTAGTCATAATATTTAACGATGCCTTAAGTAAAATTGTATGTTATAATGAACAACACATAATTTATTAAATAATTAAGCTATTAATAATAAACGAAATTGATGAAACGACAATTAATAATTTGTTGTATAAAGGAATGTATCTTAAAATACTTATATACGAATTAAACAAAACTAGAGCAAGTTTTTATAAAAGTAAGTCACAGCTCACAGCTTAGGATTTTTCTCGACCACTGGGTCAACAAAACAATCAGAAAAAAATGGTGTACATTGCGATATTACTTTCTCTCTAAGCGAACAAAAAGTATATCAGACAGTTCGTTAACCCTTAGAACAAATTTCAACAATTCAATAACTTTCAAATTTGCTTTAACATACTTTCATTATTTTCATTAAGAATAGCGAGTTAATGATCCAACTTGTAACATCTATATACAATATAAGTATATTACACAGAGACTTTAATTTTAAATGTCATTACATTCCTCTAAAGTCTTACCAACAGACTTTCAAAATATGTTATACTCAGTTTAACAATCAATTTTCATCCATCTAAATATCATACACTTTTAAACAATTAAAAATCAAACAATGCTCACTTTCTCATTCGAATTGCAGCAAGGACTGGTACAAGGACACTCTGTCAGACGCCGAGCTCGACGCCCTGGAAAACCCACCGAAACAAAAGACCGGCGGATCGAGCCGAAGGAAGGGACCAAAACGGGGAGTCCAAGACACTCGAGAATAACGTGATCGCATCCACCACCGGCTTTCCTATTTTCTTTACTTCGCAAATACCGAATGCAAAAATCCTTTAGAACGTCGCGTTGGCGATTAGAGAAGAGCGACGTGAATGTTGATTGTGCCTTGAGTCAAGACGGTGGATAGAAAAAGAAGAGAAGAGACGACGTACACACAGCTCGAGATAATACGAAGTTTGGCGGCGCAAAGACTGAAGTTTCTATATACTTTATATAATGATATTAAATTGTTAAGAAATTTTTTGTACTATAAATAAAGATGTTCTTTGAATAAGAACGAGAAACAATCGAAATTCTGGTATATATTTTTTTAATTTAGTTTTTATATTTTTATATAATTATATGGATATTTATGAGTAATTTGTAAGATCATCGGAGACACGCATGACTGTATGAAATCGTAGAGACAGAATACGTAAACTTTGCACTAACATCTGAAGAAGTTTTACGCAACCTTTTAAATAGTCATTAAATTAATCTGGCTCTTTAATTTAGAATGTAAATGACGATGATCGGCGCAAGTTTCACGTTTAGATTTGAAAAAAATGCTAATTAATGTTTCGGTCATTTAATCTTTTACGGATCATTGAAAAAGAGAGTGAGAAAGTCCCGATGAAGAAAGGTAAAAGAGAGAGAGAGAGAGAGAGAAAGAGAGTGAGAGAGAGAGAGAGAGATGGGAAGAAACGGAGAAAGGGGAAACAAGTGAAAGTCTTTTCAAAATCTCTTTCGCGTTCTCTGGCCCTATGGTGCGGTCTAAAATTAGAAAATGGAAGTAAAAGTACGTTAGATGAATGATGCTATGACGAATTCCGACAACTTTTTAAAGCTTTTTTGAAAATTGAAGTATCTGTTAAGAATCTGAGTTGCAAATTATTTTAAACATTATTACTTAACTATAATTATCTTACATAAATTGTTATTGAATAAATTTAATAAGTTATATCAACGTTACTTTTTAATCACGTAATCATAAATTAACTTAATAGTTTAGATTTCTTGATAATTATGATACCTCTGCCGGTAATGTTTACAAATGAAATAGCTTTGAAGAAGTCAATGCAGCTGTAAAACTACAAAAATTATATTTTCAATAAGACGTACACATATAATAAATAATAAAAAATTAAATAAAAAGTTATTGTATTGTAAAATACAAATACTATTAATAGTGAAAGATTGTTTAAAAAACATTCAGGAATACATTTTATTAAAAATATTGTATATATCTATTCATGCAAGCTTAAAATTTATAAAAACAAGATTATTATTAACAAATCTTTCCACAATAATACTCTAATCATAAGTATTTTTGGGAAATCTTTTTGTTACAAAAAATATTTTAAATGAATTTGAGTATTTTATATTTATTCACATACACGTTTTGTGAAAACAACCAAATTCTGTTTAAGATTATAACAAGTTTTATGATACTAAAATTAGTGGCGGAAACGTTCGCTATAAAGAAGAAAACAAATTTATAATCAGTAATAATAGTGTTTCACTGTGGCTCGAACTACAATTGATTAGATTTACAAAAAATTATCAAAATGGCGGATGTTTAAAGTTAAAGTATCGAAATAAGCTATAGTTATTAATCATTTTGTAATATATATATATATATATATATATATATATATATATATATATATATATATATATATATATATATATATATATATATATATATATATATATATATATATATTTTTTTTTTATAGCCGCCAATTTTAGCATCATAAAACTTTATATAATCTTAAACAGAATTTGGTTGTTTTCACAAAACGTGTATATGAATAAATATAAAATACTCAAATTCATTTAAAATATTCTTTGTGACAAAGAAATTTCCCAAAAATGGGTATTATTAGGATATTATAGTGGAAAGATTTGTTAATAATAATTTTGTTTTTATAAATTGTAAGCTTGCATGAATAGATATATATATATATATATATTATTATTAATAAAATGTATTCCCGAGTGTTTTTGATACAAACTTTCATTATTAATAGTATTTGTGTTTTACAATACAATATCTTTTTATTTAATTTTTTATTATTTATTATATGTGTACGTCTTATTAAAAATATAATTTTTGTAATATATATATACCTTTCTTTCATAATAAATATACATACATACATATATATATATGTACTAAAAAAAAAACTAAATTATTTTTTTCTAATTTACCATAATTCGAACATTATATATATATATATATATATATATATATATATATATATATATATATATATATATATATATATATATATATATATATATATATATATATATATATATATATATATATATATAACATGACATTTTGTACTTATAGTAATCAGCATAGAACTAGAATAGATACATAGAACAGATTAAAATTTCGTAAATAATGTTCGAATTATGGTAAATTAGAAAAAAATAATTTAGTTTACCAATCGGCAGAAGTTAGATTCCGCACAGTTTGAGCGAGACATTGTCCTACGAAATATACTTTCAAAATAGATACCTACATGATTTTTTTTACGACAAAAGGATTGTTTACACCCGCCGTGCGAGGTGGGTTAAAACAATCATCCGCAAAATGATCCACGTACATCGTCTGCAAAACTCGATGTTTCTCACGGCGTGCGTGAAACACCTTGTTAAAAACGCGTGAAAAGAAACTGGAACATGTTTTACTAAAAGTCATTTTATAAAAATTACGAACATGATTGAGAAATAACTATACATATTTAATAAATCGATCTCAAAATTTCACATATGATTCTACTTATGAATACCTATTATAGCTATGAATAGCTATTAATGAAACTAAAGCCACCTTTCTTTCATAATATATATATATATATATATATATATATTTAATAAATCGATCTCAAAATTTCACATATGATTCTACTTATGAATACCTATTATAGCTATGAATAGCTATTAATGAAACTAAAGCCACCTTTCTTTCATAATATATATATATATATATATATATATATATATATATATATATATATATATATATATATATATATATATATATATATATATATATATATATATATATTATGAAAGAAAGGTGGCTTTAGTTTCATTAATAGCTATTCATAGCTATAATAGGTATTCATAAGTAGAATCATATGTGAAATTTTGAGATCGATTTATTAAATATGTATAGTTATTTCTCAATCATGTTCGTAATTTTTATAAAATGACTTTTAGTAAAACATGTTCCAGTTTCTTTTCACGCGTTTTTAACAAGGTGTTTCACGCACGCCGTGAGAAACATCGAGTTTTGCAGACGATGTACGTGGATCATTTTGCGGATGATTGTTTTAACCCACCTCGCACGGCGGGTGTAAACAATCCTTTTGTCGTAAAAAAAATCCTGTAGGTATCTATTTTGAAAGTATATTTCGTAGGACAATGTCTCGCTCAAACTGTGCGGAATCTAACTTCTGCCGATTGGTAAACTAAATTATTTTTTTCTAATTTACCATAATTCGAACATTATTTACGAAATTTTAATCTGTTCTATGTATCTATTCTAGTTCTATGCTGATTACTATAAGTACAAAATGTCATGTTATAGAATCACAAATGTACTTTATTTTTGGTTTCATAAACCCAAATTAACTAATCCAAATTTAAATTTATCCAAATTCAAATTAAACTAAATTCTGTATTTACTGTTCAATTTATTGACTTTTATAATTGTTTTTTTCGATTTATTATTTGTTTTTTTTAGCATTGAGCATTTTTTATAGAGCTTGTCTTGAACCATTTCTTTGATTTAACTGAGACATTCGAATCTGTTGAACCCTTTAAGGCCTGGTGGGTCCTCCAGGACCCAAACATTTTCTTTGTTTTTTGAAAATGTCTACGTAATAAACTCGAAATTATGTAATATAAATGTATGGATTAGGTTGATATGGACCATTTCCGATCTCGTTAGATAGACCTAAGATATTTTAGACCGCAAAATAGCCGAAAAACTAAAAAAATAAAAAATAAATTTATTGCTCCAAATCCCAAGGCCTAACAATCATCCCTGAATTTTTTCAGAATTGTTTGTCGACGATTTTGATGCCTGGGGCTTAGAGTGTTAAAGTTGTATCTACCTGCAAGATCAAAAGTTTAGACACATATTTGGTCACTAAAAATTTGTATTTCTCTTTTCCAATATCCTAACGCTTATTCTTGTAATTTAAGTAAGACTGGTACATCAAGTTTTCGTAAAACTCCATAAAAGCCCGTGTTAAATTACAATATAGCAATAATTTCTTAACGTGGTACACAAACGTATTCAGTGATTTAGGATTTATGAAAAATGTAGAGACATTTTACATACGTTTTTATTTTATATGTGCATAATACCTACTAACTTACAGAATTTAAACAATTTAAGACTATTTTTATCTTATAGCCAATACAATTTTGTGCTTTTACTGTAAGCACGGTTTCAAAAATCTATATAATGTTAATAATGAGAGCAAATCTTTCATTAAAAATTTCATGTTGCTCATGTGGAGATTTCCAAAATTGTGTTTACCTTAAAAAATGCGCTTTTTGAAGCCGGGTGTCAAACGCATGAGCGAAAGGTTTCCTTATTATGCTGCTGTCCATATTTCAAGAATTTGACGTCACCACATGATAAAGACGTATTTCAAAATCCCGTGAATGAAGATGGATTCTGGCATTGCAATTGCAAAAGACATTCTAACTTTTACTTATAGGTATTGATAGTATCAATTCAAAATTTCGAATAGACAAAAATTTCATTATTATAAAAATTATTATTAAAACAGTTGTCTGAATTAATTAAAATTTATATAACTTGTTTCTTGTAACAGATTTAACGCAAAATTTGACAAAAATTCCGAATCTTTTTTATTTTTTATCCGATTTTAATTTGGCAGGTCTCATTTTAATCCTTGAAAGATTTCAGGGGGACTTATCGATATAAAAGTTGAAAACTCGACAGGTTTTTCGATTTATTAAAAATGTTATATTGGTAAGTCCCCTTGAAATCTTTCCAGGAATAAAAAATGAGACCATTTAAGTAAAAAACGAACGAATAATTAAAAAGATTCGGATCCTTTGTCAAACCATTCTCTAGATGACGCGATATATAATTTTAGATTATAATGTTTCCCATACTGTAATATGTGAACAAATTATTGTATACATTTTTATATTCAAGGTAAATTCTCGTGGAAGAACCACCTCAGCTCAAATTACATTGTGCCAATCGATTCATAACACGCGTATAAAATAAAATCGCCTTTTTTGCAATTCCGACATTCAACAACCAATCCAATATTTATTACATTACTAAATCAAACTTAACGTTGACTTTCTCAAGACTCCGTCGCGTCCCATCGTAGCTTGCATTCCATCCGAAAGCCGTCCAAAAAAGGGCCAACTCCATCACAAACGATTCCTATTCAAATCCTCTCCCACCCACCAACTACAGTTGCTTCAAGGAACAAGGAACCCTCGCCGTGCAGGCACCGCGCATACAAATCCTATCCCCGAAAATCCACCGTAGCATCACGTACAGCGCCTAATGCTATAGCCGAACGCGTCGATCGCGCACCATCCAAGAGAGGTGCCCGCGTATACCTATAACAACGCTCTCGTCCGATTTCGTGCCTCTCTCGACGCGCTGGGATTGGAGGCGCGCATTAGTGCGCGCTCGGCGAAAGTGGGGAAATGGCGCTCTCGCGGCCAACAGGTGGGGGATGACAAAGTATACCCCGTGGAGGACTGTCCACGGCTGCAGTCTCGCACGCGAGGGGACACGACTTTTCTCACACGAGCGTTGGCCAACACGGGGAGTCGAGCCGAAGGAGATTCTCGTGAAAGACCGATACGCTAGAGGATATTGTAGGATTTCCGTAAGTTGATTGGTTATCTTTGTGCTTGGTGGCGTTACATTTTTTTCTTCTGAATTGAGAGGTTGACAGTTAATGGAAATTTTCGTATTTTATTCTGTTTGCTTCCGATAGAAATAAGATGGCCAAAGTGTTTGTTGCCTGCGTTTGCCTCTTGGCTGTTGTTGCGGCGACTTGTAAGTATAAAGTTGATTGATTTATTCTTTTATAATTCTGTTAGCTTTAAAGGAAATAAATTGATTAGAATTACTGTAACAGACCGACTTTCTGATAATTCTATTTTACGTCAATTTTTACCACGTATTTATTATTATAAAAGATTGAGAACTCAAGAAATAATTATTAGTTGTCTAGAAATGTGTATTGGAAGCCTCAAGAGCTTAAGTAAAATTTGCTTTTATGAAAACAAAGGACGATCTAGAATAGATCTTAGATTATCAAAAACTGGTTCCGTGACGGTATTTGACTTTCTTTTATTTCAAAACCATCCTTTCTTTTTGCTAATGTAACTAAATGAAATTTACACTCATTTGTCATAATACAGGGCTACCAATCAGTTTCAATTTTTTTTTAAATCTAATAACTTATATTTTCAAAATTATTGTCAATAATACTTTTTCAAATATAAAAAAAAATTACGCGTGGGTTGTGCTGTATGCATAATGGACCCAGTTCCTGATCAGGCCGCAATTCATCATTGTTTTCTTAAATAAAATGTTACCTCAAAATTCTTATTGTAAGCTTTTTTATAAAGACTCTAGAAATAATTGTTTACTATTTAGAAATATGTGCTCCAAGTTTAAAAAGTTTACATGAAATTGGCTTTTATGTACACGAGAGCCGATCAGGAAATTACTTCATACTGCAAGTGACAAATGAGGCTAAACGACTAGATAAAAAGGCGCAAGACCATTATTTTCGATTTCACGAGATATTCAACTAAGATACACCTCTGAACGCTGCAATTCAAATCGAATAAGAAAAAGTATCTTCGAAAGCGCGCCGTCGATCAATTTGATAAAACGCTAGACTCGCCTGGCGCGCATAGAGCACGTTGCGTATAGGTACCTACAAGAGCTGCTGCTGCTGCTGCTGCTGCGCGGAGAAAGGAAATTTCGCCGGTATATCACGTACATAAGCTCGCGAGCCGCCGCCGCCGCACACGGAATCCACCGCGAGTCAACGACCTTTTTCTTCTTTTATAATATACGCGTTATACCCGCGGACGCGGACGCTTTGCGTAATGCACGCCTCGCGGCATCATTAGAGTCCGATGCATGCATCGACGCGCCGGGACCGTTAGAAGTTCCATTTTCAGCCGCGGGGTAATTGATGGATAGTGAAATTTTGATGGCTTTCTTTTTGGAACTTTTTTTCGGCGGGCAAGCGACGGGAGTTGGATGTATGTGCAGTGCTTTTTGAATGCTCGGTAGATGAACTGAACGGCCGGTTGCATGATTTTTATTTCAAATTAGAATGCTCGGTTATAGAAACAAATAATGTGTTGTTGATGATAGGGGTAGGTTTAACAACACTATACATTGGTTTCTTTATCTGAGTATTATTACTTAAGATAAAAATCATCCAAAAAAGAAAAATTTAATTCATAAATTTATGTAGTAATTTAAGGGGATGTCTTCGCCAATATTGAATTGTGTATTTACGGTCTAATTATTAATTTTTATTAATTATTGCAGTAATCAGGTGTTTCTTAAAGCATTACAAATACCGAATTACCAAGATCATTAATGGAAACAAAACATTGTCTTTTGAGCATTCACAATATATTGCAAAATAATTTAATTAATTTAATAAAGGTAATTAAGCCTCCTGCGGTTTAATTAATTTTTAGGTGGTTTCTTTAAATTGAGTATAACTTAACAATTAGTTAAGACGTAAGATTCTACGGCCTGCTATCATTAAAGATAGACTATTTAGCTTCAATTTGAGAGGTTAAAAATGTTCTTGAAGAGATTGCTCTTAAAGATATGTTGAACAGCGCAAGAAAAAATCACAAATTTTAATCCTAGTCAGACTCGGGGAGAGAGGGGAGTTAATAATATTTGCAGGGTGGTTAATAATTTACTTAAAAATGAATCAAATTAACTAATTAATCTATTTAAAATACTCAAATTATTACTTGATATATCATAAATATTGAAGCGAATATAAACGTTTGCTAAATTCTCCAAATTGATTTATTTCGTTTTAGCTCTTAACAATCCAAATATTAGCAGGATTCTATATATTAGG
This sequence comes from Gastracanthus pulcherrimus, assembly GCA_949152435.1. NCBI lineage: Eukaryota > Metazoa > Arthropoda > Insecta > Hymenoptera > Pteromalidae > Gastracanthus > Gastracanthus pulcherrimus. Next base: position 21,090,884 of record OX424573.1, read on the forward strand.
AAATTAATAAGATTAATAGATACTAAATGTTAATAGTACATTATGCAACAAATATTGAATTTTAATAAAAAATTATATTAATATTTGTACAAATATAAAATTGCAAAAGAGAGAAAGCCAGAGAAACTGAGAATATACTTTATTCCCACAAATGAGGGAATGAAGTAAATTTTCGGGAATAAAGTGTCATGTTTGACCCGCTTTTCAGGTCAATAAAGTGGCCATTATAGTTAAGCCGCGAATAAACACGGTTATAATTTCTATTTGTATTGATTTTATATTACACAGTCATTTTCTGTATTTTTGGTAAATCCCATAGTCAATTTCACAACAAGATTTAGTATACAACAAAGCACTTCGAAAACGTTACGGAACGAAAAAGTCAAGGACATTTTAAGAAAGTAAACTTGAATTTTAAACAAAATCCTTTTTACTGCTCAACATAAATTATGCATCATGAAACATTTTATGCTCGTATATAAATGAAAAAAAATCTGTAAAGTAGTTCCTGAAATCTGACCGTACATGAATAAATACATATATGAACATACACATACACATACGGACATTTTCTAAACATAGCGTTTCGATTCCATGTACATTCAAAACATAAGTATTTCTAACGCGTTTCCTCAAAAGAATTTGTTTTTTAAACATCACAGCTTCCTCTTTGCGGAAAGTGATATGCAAAAATTTAGAATTTCTCAAAATCGTCCCATTAAACTCTAAACGTCTCAGGCTAATCAGGACTTTTCTAGACATTTGCGCGAAAAGTCTGGACTCACACCAACACACATAACGCACACACCCATACACGCGCGCAATGCAGAAATAACGTTGCGCTCGCGCTCCCGTACTTTCTAAAGCGTAAATGTCAGAACTGCTTCTCTTTCTCTCGGCCCCGCTTCCCCACGCGGCTCCAGCGGCTCTCGGTTACGTAAAATAATTTCGAGCCGCACCACGAGTCGTGTGCCAGCTGCGTGCAAAATCGAAAGCCAAACGGGATATGAAAAATTCATGCGAAACGATCACGCGTGCACTGTGTGGAGTGTGTGTGTATGTGTGTGTGAGTGTGCATGTGGGGTTATTTTCGCGCGCGAGAGAGAGGGAGAGAGTTTCGCTAAAATTACGTAAATTCGACGAATCGCGGATCGACGATGGACGCCCGTAATTGTCCGGTAAACAAGCCAAGCTGGAGTAGCAGCTGGTGGAGAGGATGCCCTTTGCAAATGAGAAATGGGAATGGGGGTTGTCTTTTTATTTCTCGAGGTGTAGGAGTGATGCAATGTCTCGTAGGCTGATCGGGTTTTCGCTGTCGTTTTGTATACGTTTGTTCTGTATATTCAAGATTTTTCGGATTTGTATTTAAATTGTATTTGACATTGAATTTTATATTACATTACATTCTTCGGTTCTAACAAAAAGCAATATTTAACACTTGCAATTTTAAAAATGTAACATTAATTCAAACTATTTTTACACTGCAAAGAATATATTTACTGGTTATTAATTGTATTATCGATAAATGAAAGAGATCTAATTTACATATAATAAGACAATGAATCTTATACCTATAGGATTTAAGTATGAAAAAGTTCGCGCAGGTATTCTTGCGTCTATAAACGATAATGTATAATACGATGCTTTAGTAGAAACATACCAGGCTCTGGTCAGACAAGTCACGGAATGTTACTACTGATTAGATTTACGCGAGGGCGCATTTTTTCATGCTCTCTTTGTAACTTGAAATGTTTTACGTCTGCATTCTTTTACAGACTGATATCGCCATGATAGTGAATTAAAATAGCATATAAAATACTAATTTATTAGCAGAAATATATTTTTTAATTTAATGCTAAAAATGTTTTTAATCTATCCTTAAATTTTTCGTAAACAATAAAACTTCACATTAGCATTTTCTTAGCAGATTTCGTGCAATTTTGTTTAAAATACTAATTTTTTACATGAAACCATTTTTTATAAAATGGTCGGTTAGTCAGTATTATATTACAGTGCTTACTCATAAGTGCTTATGGCGACGCTAAACCCACTCGCCACCGACAATAACAAGGACCCGCCTTTTTATTTAATTTTTAATTTTAAGTAAATATCTCTCTGGAATGATGATGTCCCAAGCAAAAACAACAACTTTCCAGAAAGATATTGTATCGAAATTGAAAATTAAGAAAAAAGTGTTTCCCCGAATTTTCCGGTAACAGGAGAATTTAACATTACTTTAAACGTGCGTGCTAGAGAGCGAATACATTTCTGATGCATATCGAGTTAATTTGAACAAAAATGCTTGGTCAAAGTATATTAATATTGTTTAAACTAACAATATTTCTTTTATTAATGAAATAAGCCTGCTAGTTGTTATTTCGAAATAACACGTAAAAAACAGCTTAGAAACTGTTTTTGAAAACCATCTGATTTCTAAATGGATCCTCTTCGTTTTTCTAATTTTCAAATATCTTTATTGGATATCCTCGTAAATCGAAACTTACACTCTAAACATAACACCCAACAACAACAACAACTATTACACTTCCTTCACTTCCGCAAACAAAAAAAAATGCTAACATTCGCACGTCCCGCTCCTTCTGACTCGATTACAGACGGCGCGTACAACTGCCCCAAAGAGGACGGCCAGTACGAGGATACGAAGCAGTGCGACAAGTTCTTCGAGTGCATCGACGGCCTGCCCATTGAGAAGTACTGCCCGGACGGCCTGGTCTTCGACCCGCTCAACCGGAAAATCAACAAGTGCGATCACGTATTCAACGTCGACTGCGGCGACCGACTCGAGCTCCGTAAGCACCTCTAATTTAAGCCCCACCCCGACCCACCTTCCCCCCTGCTCGGCAATCCGGAATTTCCGGCAGTTGCGCAAGCGAGGAAATGGAAATGCAAATGAAAATGAAAATTAAAATGAAACTCATGCGTGTGCTTGCGTGTGTGTTTTGCGTGTTGCAGAGCCACCCCAGCCGACGAAGAAGTGCCCGCGCAAGAACGGATTCTTTGCCCATCCCGACCCGGCGGTCTGCAACATCTTCTACAACTGCATTGATGGGGAGGCCATCGAGATCACGTGCACGACCGGACTGCACTTCGACGAGTACAGCGGCACCTGCGTCTGGCCCGACAGCGCGGGACGCAAGGTACAGTGATGCTTTTGCTTGATGAGTATTGATTCTTCGGGATAGAAGCTTTCTGTGGGTGTGAAAACCACAATATTTTGTTTGGAGTTTAGAGTGAAAAATGCTTTCGGTATTTATTTATCTACATATTTCATAATAGGTTCTACAAACGTTTCTCTTATTGCTATCTTGTGCAGGTAACATTAATTGAATAGCGTTGTATATGACGATGAAAAAGAAGGATTACATGCATGAATAAATATGTACAAAAAATGTATATTTTTCATATTATTATTCATTATTTTAGACTACTCGTTTTTCCATCGTCATATATACATAGCTGTCATATGTACATAGCAATTGAATAAATTTACACGGACAAAAAAGCCATAAAAATAAATTTATTCATAGATATTTCAAATGCAAACAATTGTTTTTAAATATATTTGTTAAAAACATTTTTTGTTATTCTTACAAATTCTTACAAAAAATTCCCAAAAAATGCATTCTTTACACGTTTACATTAGAATGTATGAGTAAGTGAGCAAGAACCTGCCTTTTATATGAAGCGTTCAGAACCATAACGGAATAAGTCCATATTCGAAATTTAGTAAACGTGCATCAAAGTTTTGAAACTTTTCACAAATCACGTCATTAATTATCTGATTTAAACTATGCAATTTATAAATAGTATATTCAATTCAATAGCAAGTATTTATTTCAGAGATAAAATTCATAATATTTTACATTTAACGTCAAAATGTTTTGTTTATTTTAGTTTTATGTGCAAAAACAGTAATAAAATCGGTGGATTATTTGTGATATTTATTTAGTTTTTTTTTACTCCATTTGAATTCTAAAGAGTCAATAATAGTAAAAAGTTAATCGGAGCCATAGCGTAGCGCCTACAGAAAGCTACCACTTACTAAACGTAACAATGTACATTCTCGTAGACGACAATAAGTCAAAGAACTCAGTGTTAATTGCAGTTTCACTTATATGTAGTCGCCGAAACTACCTCCGGAACAATGGAGCGTATAATTTTAGGAAGTAGTTGGTATCTAAATGATATGTCATTTCGAAAATCATTGATTGTTTATAATTGCATAAGTCCTTTGTTCTTTCTTTTTTCCTTCCGGGAATATATCTGGCCAATGGTTAAAAACCAAAGCCCACTATGTTTATGTCTATTTCTATGTCACAATGGTTCTCTTTTTCGTTTATTTAAAATTCCACAGACATTGAATTAAGTAACTACAGTCTTTTCATTCTATGTCTAGTTTCAACTTCTTTTTCTAAAGGTACCTATTTGTTCAGAGTTTACGAGTTTTTAAATATACATTGTTATTTACTCGTTAACCAATTGCTAATACTCAATCGACTATTTGATTATACCAATATTGGGGTTTCAACTAAAATACTTAAATCAGTAGAGCCTACTAACTGAAAAAATCAATTGACTTTTTAAATTTGATACCTGATCTTTCAGAGTTCAAGGTCAAACGTTCACTTTTCTTCATTCTGGAATTTAATACGTCCTCTTGAAATCGACCATAAATGACAAATTTAGAAGTAATTATTTTGGTGTTAAACCTTTGAAAAGCCACGTTGGATGAATAATCTGATTATTGTAATATCTGGCTAATTGAAAAGCCAATCGATACTGCTGAAAAGAAACTTTTGCGCTTTAAAGTTAAATAAATAATTCTATTAATTCTTGGTGCTAACAAAATAATTTACTTAAATAATATCAATATTTATAAAATTTAAAAATGATTTTCTTATATATTAAATAAATTGCGGGGCCCTATTAAAGAATACGTATTCCGACGTTGCACATAAAATACACTAAAGGAACCGTGAAAATATGTATAAATTCTTTTTTCCTACTATCAGAAGAAACATTTCCTTAGATCTCACTAAATAAAAAATGTCAGTGTACATCTACATTATCTCAAATAAAATTAAATCTCTGAAAACATTAGCCTGAAAAGTCAATGCGCTATACATGAATGTGAACGGTTGATCGCAGGGCTGCGGAGTAGTCGGCAAGACGCTGTCGGACGGCTTCGAGTGCCCGAAGGACGCTGGAGTCGACAGCCGCGGCCTCGCCGTCGATCATCCCAAGTTCGCCCATCCCGAGGACTGCCAGAAGTTCTACGTCTGTCTGAACGGCGTGACACCCCGCGAGCAGGGCTGCAGCGACGGCACCGTCTACAACGAGATCCAGCAGAGGTGCGACGCGCCCGAGAACGTGCCCGGATGGTATGTAGATTTTTGTACAAAGATTTCTTTTGTCACTCTGGAAGTGATGTTGTTCGATCGAGCGTTTTGAGCACGATACCGGCTATGTTTGGATTTTTGTTGGGTTTTTGATTTGATACTTGATAAAGTGAGTTTATTTGTAGTTCCAATTAATATCTAATAATCTAAAGCAATGCAGGCTTTTATATAGTATTTCTTTTATTTTTATAAGAATAATTGTGTTACTATCATTGAAACGAATATTTACTTAATTTAAGCAATATTTTTTTCAGTGAAGCAATTAATGTATGAAGCTTCAAAATAAATTTTTGTTAGGTTAAAAAATATTTTAAAAGTTTTTTTGTTTAAAAATTAATTTATAAATAAAGTATATTTAAAATTCAAGTGAATTCTAATAATATAAAGTAATATAGGATCTTAAATAGTGTTTCTTTAAAAAACTAATAATTTACTAGATTAATATTCTAAGATATAATTCTTACAAGGAAAAGCTTAATCAAGTTTCTAGTTTATTAAAGTGCACATATTCAAAAATACAAATTAAATCTTACTTTCTCTGAAAGTGGTTTTCGCTCTAATGACACGGAAAGAAAAAGTTTGCAATAGTGTAGGTAAAAAGCAATCGTATAACTGATTTCACAGCAATTCTTCGGTATGTGAAATATGCAACTGAAAACTCCTGTTGAAAGTTTTGACCGTGCACAAAAAGAAATTTCTCAATTTTCAGAATAAAAATTCACAACAAAAACCGTAATTTTTTATCATGCATTTTTACTATTACGAAACTAGTTTCTCGAGCCGCAGTGTGTACAGAAAAATCCAAACAGGCCGGCGCGCGCGTTCGAAACGCTCGACGCTAATCCTAAAAATTCAAAGTTCGAAAGTTATCTGGCATACTGAAACGAATGCGTGCTTTCTTTTTTTTTCAGCGAGGACTGGTACAAAGACGACGATAAGAAGCCATAAATCATCGCCACGACATCGATTTGTCCCGCATCGGGACACCGTATACGTATAAACATATCTCCGCCTCATTTTACCTTCGTTTTATCGTCGATCCTGTAGATGTGTAAATGTTTTGTAATTAATAAATATTAACTCGTCCAAGGTCTGTGTGCTTTCATTGCAAAAAATAAAAGAAACAATATAATGACACACCACACATCGCCGAATATATGAAGGTTCGGAGACACGTTCGGATCACGCGATTCGTATATTTAAAATCAAGGACCCACATACTGGTATTGCAGCATTCTTGTACTTCTGCCTCTGTACTTTTGCGAATATGGCACTTATTTACAAAAAGAAGTTTAAAATGCACGAATATACTGTATTTTTAAGTAATATCTTTCAGAATGCTGCGAAAATTTTTTCAACCGAACTTTGATGATTAAAATCTCATACAAAATCAGTTTCTGGAAATAAATATTTAAGAGAAAAATTCTTTTAATTAAATAATTATTTATTTTGATATGTTTTCAATTCATTACATGTACATGTAAAAAACGATAAGTAATGATATGTTACGTCTTGTTTACTAAAAATTGTTAAATCAAACTTCCTTATGCTATGTAGCAATAATGATCGTCACAACAAAATTATTTTTTATTCGAATGTCGTTAATATTTATATAAATAAATCTTTTGTTATACAATGATGTAAATGATGATTAATATAAAACAATAAAAAAAACGATGATAAAAATCAAAATAACACAATGATAAAGAAAAACAAATTACTCTGTATAACAACCTCTAAAACGTAATCTCCAGTCAGATATAAAATGACAAACGACCGCGAAAGAAAGTCCACACCGCGGCGAGGTGTCGTAACAACCTCCTTGCGAGCGTAAGCCGCATCGCGTCCCTCGTCGCGCTCATCGATATCGAGATCGGCGCGCGACTTCCGATTACTTACACTTACTCTTGCTTTCGTTGGGTGCCAAGGATACGGGGCCTTGGGAGCCCCAGGGGCGCTCATGCCGAACTCCCGCCGATGGACTTTCTCTCGGATGATAAAACGGGTTTCTTTTTTTTTCCCCATTGATCCTCGTCTCCTTTTTTTCTCGTATTATTCGAGCTGCGTATCCTCGAGAGCATACACGAATATCTGTGTATACGTATATAGACTTTCGATGGGCGGGTAAAAGTCTTGTAAATATCGCATCGGTTCCGCTTTCGTCTCGGCGTGTCGTCGGTCAATAACGGACCTTGGTTATATATGTGTATATAGTCTGCGTATCCTATGCGCTGCGTGGGTGTGACTATAGTTGCAGAGAGTAATACGAGAGATCGCGAGCTGGTTTTGTTCTTATGTATCGTGCAAACCGATTTTTTCCCTTCTGCGGTCGCTGAGTCGGGATATCAATCGCCGAGCGAAGGTGTAACTTTGGTTTTGCTGTGCGAAGGCTATAAATAGCATTTTTGCTGGGTTGAACGGTAACGTTCGAGAACATAACGCAAGACACGCGGTTGTTCATACGGAATGGCTTGCAGAAGTGAATAAACTTCGGTTTCGAGTTTTCGTTTCTGGTTTTGTTGACGAATTGATTTTATCTGGAGGTGAAATTGAGTCGGCGCTGCAGTGAATGCGAGAGGGAAATCTAGATCTGAAAAGATCAGTAGCTTTTCTCATTAATGTTTGGTGTGGCTTATCTGATTATTGCAAGCGGTTTGGGTTTCATGTTATCCAGTAGAATTTAGATTATGGTTAATTTATGGGGAACAGTTAAATATCAATAGCTTCAAATCAAAGGTAGCGATTGGAAGAATATTTTGAAGTTAACTTAAACAAATTTTAAATAAAATATATATTTAGCCCTCAAGTCGTGACTTTTCAATCAGCGGAATGTGTAAGAACTGGTTTTGACGTATGTCGCAAGCATGTAAAATTATTTGGCTGCTTTGGGCAAGTAAGATATTGTTTTGCTTCTTATTCATGTATTTATACACCAAAAGATACAATTAAAATTTAATCGTGTATTTTTAAATAGTTTGTCACAAAAAATTAGTTTTTAACTGAAATTATAAAGCATATTTTGATTAATTGAATGAAACCATTGCAATTTGCTTCTATACCTATAAACTTTTTATAAATTTTATCATATTTCGGTGACAAAAATCTTTTGTATCGAGTTCGATCCTGATCAGTTTGTAATGTTGCAATATGAAGTGTAATCAAAGATAAAAGGAGAGCAATATCTGTATAATAATAATGAATAAATAATTAAATAAATAATAAACTTTATCTTAACTGAACTAAATACAGTTTATTATTATATTAATTAAAAGTACTACATGAATCGACGCATTTAAAACACAAGTTCATTTCTTCATCACAACGTTCTTGCTTTAAATAAGTTTAAATTCTTTTTAAAACATATCAAAAAGAAAATGATGACTAAAGGGTCAAAGAATTTTTATTATAAGAACAAACATTATCGTTTTGAATAATGAATAACAAGTAGTCAGCCTCAGGTAGGCTTATTAAACTTTTAATCGCTCGACAACAACACCCACCTCCGACCCTTCTCAAAGGAACTCCAGCTCAAAAATGCAAATCGTGCAGCATATTGCAAACTACCTCGCGAATCTTCCCATGCGGACCCCCGCTATTATCGGCATCGCGCCAACAGCAGCGGGTCTTTCACCCCATATAAGTCCCTGAAAAGTCCGCATCTCTTCTAACCGATTCGTGCGCACCTTTGCGGCTCGCGGATACAGATAGACGGACGTGTAGCAGTTTTGAATTAACATAGAATCGCAGGCGACTGTCAATCGTGCGCGGCGCGCTATTGAAAAATAAAGCGGTTGCAAGCTGCAGGCGTGGCAAGACGCGAAAATCCACGGGGAATTCGAGTGGTGGGATACGTCAGCTGTATAAATTACTGGCCCTCTGACGCATTGTGAGAGACAGGGGGGGGGGGTACGTTTACGTGGTCTTTTGCTGTGGAAGGACAGCTGATAATGCATTCTTGCAACTTTTGAACGTTGGTGTTGGTGGTATGTGACTTTTTGTACAGTTTGGAGTTTGAAGTATGCGAGGTGAGGAATTGGAACTAAGGTGAATGTCCCAAAAAGGTTTAAAAAAGTTATTCTGGCAATTATTTGAAATAAATTAATTGCATCCTTGGGAATGATTTGAATGATGTAAAATAAATGCCAAAAAGTAATTGTATAAACAGTGGGTCTAAAAGTATCTAATTTTACTCACGAAAAATAGCTATGCAGCTATTATCTACTGACCATCTGAGCATGAATAATTTCTATTTACGTAATTTGCAGCTTTAATTTGTTTATATTATGTTATTAAACAATTAATAGAACAATATATAATATGAATGTGGTTTTCATTATATCTATCTTAAAAACATACAAATACAATGGAATAAAAAATAGAGCTCAAATAGTAGGTAACAATATTAATAAAAATCTATGATAAAGATATAAATATAAATTGAGACGAAATCGGAACGGGACTAAAAATTAAGATATTCGAATTACAGAAATTCAGATATTCAGTTGTACAAACTTATTTTTTCTGTTTACTATATAGGTATACATATACATAGAATACATGTGGGCGACTGATCAATCGACTTACCTATATTTTACAATAATTATTTATGATAAATGCAGAAGAATTAAGGTATCAACCTAGATCTATAGTGCAAAGTATAACATGCCGAGAACCACCAGTTTATATTTTTTAATACATAGTATCGTTTAGGTTTTCCAAATCAATTGTATATATTCGCACGTTCAACAGATTACAAGATTATTTATGTATAAGAAATAGTGCTTGAATGTGGCTTAAATTTTTTTTATTGCAATGCATAACCTACAGACAAGGTTTTATTAACTTTCGCAAAGCTTAAAGGAGGTTGTACCTGGATGACCCTGGACCCTGGATGACATATGCCGGCCCCAAGTAAAACATTGATATGTGACCTATAAACTGATATAAACATGAAGGATTTATAGAACTTTAAACATTTAAACGGAAATTTCCAATTATATAAAATGAAAAACATAAAAAAGAATTGATTTTCTTAATTTTTACTACTTTTTGGCTGATATAATCTTGATTTTTTCACTTATTTGATCGGATTTGACCCTCTCTTTTAATGATTCCCTTCACTTCCCCGAATTAATTCTTTTTCATGTTCATATTTTGATAAACTACAAACAATAGTTAGTTTTGTACGCCCCCCTATATCCCATGACTAACTTTACACCTGTGGGTATCCTCCTTCACTATACTATTAAAGAATAAACCCTAAATATATACTACTGTATCCATACATTTTTGTTGAAAATTCACTAAAGGTGCTCAAATGTGGATCACTTAATTTTGAAAGTGTACAAAAGCGTCTCTTCGTACTAATTTATATACTTTCTAATCATTTTTAAATGTTTTGATGATTCAATTAAAAATACATACGCTTAAAAGATAATTTACTTATTGCAGTTCTGTTCATTTCTTTATCTATGTATCTCTACATCACATTTAAACGCTGACTCTAATTTGATCACCATACAATATAATTAAAAAAAATATTTATATTAAACTCCGGTTAAAACGAGAGTGAAGGGGGCGATCAATAATGCTTGTTCTATTCGATATACTAAGAAAATAATAACAACTTCAAAATAAAAATCGTTAAATTATTATTCCGAAACATCTTTTAATTGTATTAGGGAGGAAAATTTGTAATATACATAGTGTGCAGGACAATAAACTATCGACAATCAATCCTAGTGAAAAAAATAAAATGTAATAGAACGTAATAAAAAGTGAAAAAACATACCAAAATGTATAAAAAATTAAGAAAACTTAATAAACATAAAAAAAAACGTTTAATTCCGTTATCTGTTTTTCTTACTTATGTTATATTTGACAATCAATGATAATGTATTAATCTTTAGAGGGTCGGGATTTGAGATGTCAAAACGTCCTTTAAAATTGCCCAAGCTTGTGTCTTGTATCATTTATTAACTATATATAAAGTATAAAGGTAACTAGTTTACCTCTGTAAGGATTTACATCATTGTCATTTTGTGTATGTAAATCTTCTTCTAGTTAATAAATAAATAAATATATAAATAAAAGTTCATATCATGGCTTGAGTCTATATAGGCTCTTCGGCCTTCTAAAGGTTAAATGCATTTTTGTATATAAAGCAAATTTTAAAGAAATCATAAGACACCGAACCTAAGCAAATACAAGAATTTACAAAATGTACGTTTTCTTACTTTTTATTACATTGCGTTTAAGGTGAGACTACACCAAAAATCACTCATAAAATGAGTATTTTTATTGAGTTTTATCATAGTTTATAATTACATAAATATTTTAAGACCTCACAGATATCATAACTCTAAAATTAAATTAAAGCGGAAAGGTCTTATAGATGACCAAAATTGACGTGATTTTGTTAGGATTTTTTTAAAGTAGAAGAAATCAAATAATTATTTTGAAACTATATATATATTTTCTATTATTAGAAAGTACAAAAAACATGTTGTGTTAAAAAACATCAATGGTGGTGGGATAATAAGGGGTGAATTCCACTACCCCAGCGTGCAGACTGCTTATCTGCGTGACGTCTGGAGACTTCTAAACTTGTTCTGTAAGAAAGGCTTCGTTTTCTTCATGATATTTTGCGAAATATACACCTCAATCCGATAAATAAAAGTGAAACAATAATATTTTTATAGAGCTTTGAAAGATGATTTAAGATTTTTAGGTGAACATTTTGTTAAATATTTACAATTGAAACTATGTAAAACATTTATTTTATTAATTTTATAGAAGTATATTCAAGAGAAATCATTTATCTTCATAATTCCGCTTGGAAATTACTGATTAGTTGAGTATTTGTTGAGTTATCTGTCATGCAAACTTCAAAAATGTAAATTCGAGAAAAACGCGTTTAAAGTTCTATGCGTCAATTTGAGAGAACGCGCGATACCTTTTGCATCATATTTTTGACTCCAAAATCTATGTATAAAACAAAACGATTTTTTGGACCATCCCCGTTTTCTTGACCTTCTTCCCCTAAATCATAATGAATTTAATAAATTAATTAACATTATTTAGGATAGGCAATCAAAAATACATCTTTCTTAACATATATCTTTCATGTTCATGATGCACCATACGCATTAAGTTTATTGTTTTTTTTTACAAAATAGTTCGGTAACTCTTATTATTATAATGTTAATAAAAAAATTACAGAGGCCTAACATTAATCTTTAAATAAAATATTTGCAAAAAATATTTTTTAACAAATAGGTAAGAATACAAAATTCATTTTTTGATCAGCACTTGTGCAAATGGTAAAGAACCTAAGCCGTGCAAAAGTTATTGGAGGACCTTTGAGTGACGTCACACTGTTAAATACATCAAAAGGTGCCGGCCGGAGTGACGTCACATCATTTTTCAAGTTTCACCTACACAGTCTTCAATTTAGAAGATATCTTAAAAATTTCAAAAGTTTACAAAGAAACTATACCATGATCTATACAAATGTACTGTTTATAACTAAAAATCGGTATTCTTCCCTATTATATACTCTATTTATAATAATTAATTAAAATTGTGGCATAAAGTCATACCATCGTTTCAAAGTCACCTAGCTACATGGTATACGCCTATAATATAGAATATCGAGGTGCCATAAATTAATTTTTTTTGTATATATTCATATAGTGTTATCTCCTCCAACCTAGATAATTAAATAGGCATCATATTGTTAAAAGACGAACTATTTTTATTTTGTAAGCGGTTTGATTGCATTACAAATGTAACAATTGGATTTCTTTAGTACTTTAAACATTTCGTCAACATACGAAAATCGATTCTATCAGTCTAGAGGCACTTTCTACAATGGCAATTTGTCTTGTGACAGTTGATAACGTTACTTCCTTACAGCTATTAATATCTCTTCATGCATACTTCGAAATTATTTCTGACACACAATTGTTACTTTGTGGGATAAGAAAGTATATCTTGTAATGTTTATGGAAATTTCATCATAATATTATGCATGTTCTATATAGACAATAAAATGAAAAATCTCATTCTAAAGAAGATAAAAAGATATGACAAATAATTTGTATGGCTGAGTATGTTATAAAATGTTGCATCCTTAAAGAATAACTACTTATAAATCAACACAAAGCTTATACTGATTTGCGAATAAGATCGTATCAAATTTTATGCTGTTACATAAGCGTACAAATACAACCTGTTTTTGAGGCGTGATATATATGTGTACGTATATATTGTATAAGTCTATGCGGATAATTTAGAACAATTTATATATATAAATCAAAATCTCTATATTGTGTTATCTTTTATTATCAAGAATTTTTAATTTTATAGTAAAAGATTGATTATTGAATAAGAAAAAAATATTTTCATTTATAAACTGTATAACAATTGTAAAGTAAACAAATACTGCACGAATATAACACATGAATGCATTACATGAATCTAGGATTGCATTGTAAAAAGGAAATATCGGTGCCAGATTTCTCTAATACTTTAGGTAGGGAAGCTTGGGCGATATGGGTAGGGGTGCTATTTGTATTTTGTACCTTGGTAGAAATCTTCCCGGGTTTCTAGCCAGAATTCACTGATATTTTGTAGCTAAAACGATATTTTGATTATATAATGCCACAATAAAAAATATATTAATTTATGCCTGTATTATTATATTAAGTTATTTATTTTTGAGGCAATAACAATAGTTTTAATAATTTGAATAGTGTTAAAGAGTAAGTATTAGCTAATGATGCTTCTTTTTAATTAATAATATTAAATTTATTAATCCATTAATAAACTTTGATTTTAGTAATAATTCAGAGAATTGGGAATTAACTAAATGAAATAATTTATCGTACTAAATTTTAAAATCCTCAGAATTTGTTATATTTTGCCTAAACAATGTTGAACTATCTAGCTTTAAAGAGAATATTCTAATGAGTTCTTAAACATTTATATGCATTCAAAATATGTAATACAGCCCGAATATCTTAAATATAAAGAATGTAAAAGGAAAGGTTATCAGATCTGATGATCGAATTTCTCTTTTCTTCAGATGAATATCTTCATACAATAATCATATATGCAGTTTCGTTTCCAATCATATCTGAATCGCTTCATAACTATATTACCAATGTGTAAATAATAACTTGAAAATATGTGTTAATAATACAAATAGTTTATAATGAGTCTGCTTATAACGATCTGACATCGGTTATAGCGGGCAAAGGGGGATGCCCACGGATTTATAATATTTGAGCCGTTGGAGGGGAACGTATAAAACTAATACTATTGTTTATAGCTTGTCAAAACTTGAATTTAAAAAAAATAATTGTCTTCCTTAAGTGCCGAGAAAGTTGAGGAAAACGCGGTGAAAATTCTTTAAAATATGTAGAAATTCCGGAGTATGGTTAGATTCTTTACATTGCTTTAAATAGGATAAATCTATAGATACTATATTTTTATCTTTCCCCGTACTTAAGGGTATTAATTCTTTCTATAAAATTAATTTCTAAACGAGATTTAAACCATGGTGTTGGTCTCATACGTTCCCTTGAGGAGACCACTATGGGCATCCTCCTTTAGAATGTTTGTCTGGTTTTCAATGCTAAATACACATTAAAATACATACGACTCTAACGAAATCGATATATAACAAGCACAACATTCTAACATGCAGGTATTGCAAGCTTGTTCTTGTAAAAAGCTTTCTTTTTTGTAGAAGTTATATAGATAGTTGGCCTTTCCCGTGTACATTTACATATTACTTGTCACTTTCTTTCTTTTCCACAATATCATATCCAAATGGACAATTCTAAAAAATAGCTCTGTGCATGAGTCATTGATACTATCAAAGGAGCAGAAAAAGGCACATCAAATCATTATTTAATAACACGACGTTTTAATGGTTCAAAATTGAAAGAAATTGAACTATAATACTCCAATTACTAGACCTACTCTACAAATTCGAACAAGCCAAACAATTTGTTTTAAAAAGTGGTGATAATGATTTCAAGTGCAGTCGAATCCGGATTGATAGATCTACGGTCAAATTAATATTTCTTTTGGTAAAATCAGTGGAAAAGTGAGTATTTAAAAACTATAATCGATTATATATCATTTTTTAACACATGCTTGAAATGAGCCTTTTTTATGCCTAAAATTAAGGTAGAAAATTTCGTGTAAAATTCGTTAGTATTGAATTTATTTTTAAGGTTATATACATATTACATTTTAATTTGCAATTTTAATTTCGTTTATTTACTATTGCTTCCTCATAGAGGAAGCTTTGTGACGATAACAAAAAAGTTTTGCTAAAAACATGTTAGAAACACATTTCGAGATACTGGGAATCAAAATGTACTATTTTTAGAAAATGTTTGTATGGATGTGTGC
Organism: Gastracanthus pulcherrimus; assembly: GCA_949152435.1. Classification (NCBI taxonomy): domain Eukaryota; kingdom Metazoa; phylum Arthropoda; class Insecta; order Hymenoptera; family Pteromalidae; genus Gastracanthus; species Gastracanthus pulcherrimus. The sequence goes on from OX424573.1 coordinate 21,106,732, forward strand.
GTGCGTGCGTCCGTGCGTGCGTGCGTGCGTGCGTGCGTGTGTGTGTGCGTGTGTGTGTGTGTGTGTGTGTGTGTGTGTGTGTGTGTGTGTAAGGGTGCATATTAATTACTATTTTTATATTAATAATTAATATTTAATGATTGATAATGTTTACAAAAATCTGTAAAAATTATTACCTATAGTTTTGTAATTTTATTTAAAAAATATTTTTGGATAAACCATTAATGATAAAAACAGTAGATCTTTTTGCAGATATTAAGTAAAAAGAAATATAGCAATTTAAAATTAATTTATTAGATCAAAGAATTTCATATTGGAACAATGTTTACATTTTGAGGAAGCTAAGTATCAATGAATTGGTAGCGGTCTTTTTAAGTACATAAATTTTAAAAAAGTGTTCAACTGTGTTGAACACGACTTAAAATGTCAATCCTCTACTACATGCATAAAAAAGGCCCTATCATGCCTTTGTTAAAAAAATACTGTGTGTAATACGGGGAGAAAACACATTATAAGAGTGTGTAACACATTATAAAAATATACATCCATCCTTATGATATAAGAAGCTTAACTATAAAATATCCCAGAAATAAAAACATATTTTGTTAATTTAATTTTTATCGAATTCTTAATGTTATAATATAATTGTATAATGAATTTTTTCTGACTTCTTTAAGAATTAATTATGAATCTAAGTTAAAGAACAGTCCTTAAACAGTTCATAACAAGTTCTAATGTCAGTGACATTCATGAGCTTTTCAAGAACTTTTTCAGAATTCTCTTTGAACAATTGTGTTGACTGTGTAACTTAGAACGTCGATAGCTCCTCCCACTTCTTCAACCCACAATTATAGAAAAAACCGTTCTCCACACCTATTATCTCTCTCGGCCGATGCATCCTAGACCGCATCCATAACGCAACCTCACCAAACACCATCAGCAGCAGCAGGTCACGATAGTAGAGGCATTACCAACAGAACCACCGCGCACTTCGAATGTTAAACTCTACACCTCCAAGCCTGACAAAGACAGCCGCAGACAAGAGCGAGACAGAGAGAGAGAGAGAGAGAGAGAGAGAGAGGTGCAGAGTCGCTAGGTGAATTCGGAGAAAGGGGGGTGGTTGGGCGAGTGGGAGTAAGGGGGGCCCAACTCCGCCAACTCCTTGGCGGCGCTGCCGCCGCCGCCTCCTTTGTGAAATGCAGCAGCAGCAGCGGCAAGAAGCGTGCGGCCAAGGCGCTCCGCGCTCCGCGTGAAAAACGCAGCCGAGCGAAACCAGTCCACAGTCTGGCCCGACACTGGCGTGCAGGAACAACCACCACGCGGCTTTGCTTCCCTCTTCTTCCCGAAAGGCCCGACTCGCTTCTCTTTCCCTCTGCACCCGGCAAAAAAGCGCAGTCCGCATCCGCACAACGATGACGAGGCACGTCGCGAGCTCGCTTCTTCCTCTTATTCTCGGGGCCGTGGCGGTGGTCAGCGCGCAGGCGCAGAATCAGGTGCAGTTCCGCTGTCCCGAGCCGAAGGGCTTCTTCCCCGATACCGAGCAGTGCGATCTGTACTATGCCTGCGTGGACGGGGTCGCGGAGGAGAAGCTCTGCAAGGACGGCCTGGTCTTCAGGGATGACAATCCGAAGAAGGACTTCTGCGACATACCGGCCAACGTCGACTGCGGCGACAGGACTGTGCTGCGTGAGTATATACAGTCGTTGTATGGATTTGTTGTTGTCGATTTGCTGGAGATGAATGATTTGATTGATTTTGATAAAGGGCGACGAGGTTTGGCTTGATATTGTGGAAAGCCTGATTCAATAGATGGTTGGCAATCTTTGACAGTATTTGGCAAAGTTAGGCAAAATTTTGAAAAGTTTAGAAAAATTAAGTAAGAAAATTTCTTCTAAGGGCGTGTGAACGTTTTTGTTTTAATTGTGCTTCTTGAGCGATTTTCATGATGATTAATCTTAAATTTTTAGTTTCTTTGTAAAAATTGATTTGCAATTACACTATAATTAGCAGATAAACCGTCATAAGTAACTAATTAAAAAAATCTCAGCCTTTTACGTTTTCATTTAATAAGTTTTATTTAAGTTCTAATAACATGTTTATTTATGTATTTATTTATTTATTTATTCAAATTAAACGGGTATTTTTACCCTTTTATAATATAAAGTACAAAATGAGGTAGCAATAATAAACGCACTTGGTCCAAATTCACGCTCTAGTAATGTTACAAATATCTAAAAAAAATTTCAATAACATTACAGGTGGGAAATAGCTTATTCAACACAGAAGCGGAAAAATACATGATTTGAATTTGTTTAGATTCACGATATTTCTTACATCATTAGGAATATAATTCCATAACCTTCGCAATCTAGCAAGTGGTATATTAAGCTATATGCAGATTTATTCAGGGCTACTTCGGGTACTCTATAGGGTTTCATATAGAATAATTTAATTTTCTCTCATTAAAGCCTTTGGATAGATTTTGGCAATCAATATAATTCTTTAGGATTTTAAAGTTAAGTTGGCAGTCATGAAGTCTGTGCAATGCAATAATGCTTAATAATTTGTATTTTTGCCACCTTGGTTCGAAATTATGGTCCCAACAATCCATGGGCTCATGATCATTGAAAGAGATATGATATACTGTATCAATTTATGGAGAACTGATTCTTACAGCTTCTTATTACATTCCGTGTAAGACGACCAAATGGTCGATCCATATATAAGAATAGGGGATTAATATTTGTACATATATTAATATTTTTTCGCGTTTGCCTCTGTCTTCATTATACATTTAAAGAAATATATAATTATGGTAAAAATTACGTTATAGGTAGCTCTATACCCAATCATTATTATACTGGTACATAGTTATTTGTAATGCTTATATACCCAAATTCTTTCTATAAATATTTTTAAAATTTACATTTAGTATACATTTTATATATTCATACCTTAAGAATCAGTAAATGTAGGTGCAAGATATACAGTATAATGATAAAATTCAAAATATTTAATTCATGTAAAAAATCCTGTTTTTCAGTCAAGTTTTTTAAAATCTCAGAAGTTTGAGTTGTATCATAGATTTGTTCTAGGGGTTCGGTATTACGAAATCACCAAAGAAATATCAAAGAACGCTAAAACATAACTGTTGAATGCGAAAAGGAAATTGCAGCCGAATGAATTAAGTTTTCTGTAACGTCAATTTCTTACGAGAGAAGAATTTTGATTTGTTGCACAGAATTTCGCATTCGAGAGCTGTGATATATTATAATGCGTGAAATTGCGCGTACGCTTTGAATATTCTGTATGCGGTAAGCTCGCAGGCGCTTCCTGATGGGGTTACATCAGATATTACAGAAGATTTCGCCGAGATGCATTTTATACTACATGCGTGGAATAACTTCACGCGAATAATACCGGTTTTTGAGCGATTCCATGTATTACGTAAATTTTGAGTTAAATTGTAGACTAACAACGTGAAATTTAATATAGAATATTTGGAAAGTTATGTTGCAGTTTAACTCTCTAAGCAATACTTATAAAATATGATATCACATTTTATATTTTTGGGGAGCAATATTTTTGAGTCATGTTATTCTTTAATATAAACATTAAAATTAAAATGAATAAGCAATCTGAACAAGTCATGCATACAAAGACTGCAATTGATTTATTAGCTACTACGATAATAAATTAACTCTGCTAATGTTAATTTCTATTTTATAAGAGAAAGTTTTCTCATTTAAAACATCTAAATAATAAATTTAAAGGAAAGAGTATAACTACAAAATATAGATCACATAAACAGAAATAACTTTACATAAAATTAATAAATTCATAAATTCATAACAAACTTCGGATTAAAATAATATAAAGTTTAATGTTGGTGCCATAATCAAATTAGCAAGTAACAACTTCTAATATTATTATTATACATTCAAGTATCCTTATTCCCGGAAAATTTCGCAGCTTCATAAAACTCTCCCTCGAATTCCTATAGACTAATTAATCTCTCCGCTAATCACGCCGAATTGCCTCATTTCTCGCGATCCGCGATTTTTGTTTTGACTCCGCGAAATATCGCGAAAAGGAGAAAAACCCGTATACGCTCTTGCACTCGCGTGGCGAACCCGAGAGGCATAACTTTGTACGCCGCGCGCACCGGCCGCCGACTCCAGTTTAATTGTATATTCACGCAACTTTCCCCGATTCTCGATCGCCAGGCGGCAAGCGTATATAGTTTCGCGCGCGCGCTCGCGCCGATCGACGAATATACATCGCAAAAACCGGTCGCTTCAAGGTTCGTCTTTTAAAAATGACCCGCGGCTGCCGCTGCTGGCTCGACTTTTCGTTATCCTTGCGCCGCGGTTCTTTTATTTTCGTCGTCCGTTGGCGTCCGCGTTCCATTCCCGAAATAGACGTGTGTTATATTGTCCAAATTGTCGGAGCACGATTTTACTTTCGAATTCTGGTTTTCTTGTTTTCCCAGAGGAGCCGCAACCAACGAAAGGATGCCCACGTGCCAACGGATACTTCAAGCATGAGGATCCACTGGCCTGCGACAAATTCGTCAACTGCATCGATGGAGTTCCTTCGGTAATATTAGAGATTGTGTCATTTGTTTCTAAGATGAGAAGAGAGTGCACTGAAATTTTAATGAAAATGTGTTGAGAAAACATGTTTTATAATGTTTTTAAATTCATTGAGCTTTTTATTTATTAAATTTCCGATGCTTTATGTTGTTTCTGGGGTACCATGTTGATAATTTTATTTGTGGTAGCTCGAGATTTATCGGTTACCATTACCAACCAAAGATAATAAAAACTTCAAGAAATTTATATTCCAATCATATCAAAATCCCATAACAAAATTAGTCTAAAATATAAATAAGTAAACAATTTTAAAATATCAGTATACTTTCCTTCTAAGTGGACTTTTCTCATAATCTATTAATAGAGTTCAAGAACGAAATCTAATGCATTGTACTACGGCTAATAAAATTAAATTTTGCATTCAATATGTACAGTTACCAGTCATACAATTAACTCATTTAAATGTTGAATGCCCACAGTCATGCATTATTATCAATAATCCAATGGTACTAGAAACCGATGGATCTACACATTCATACCTTTACTAGAATGGCTTTAGAATCTAGCCTCCTTTACTCAAAAGCAATTCTGAAAAATCCTCTGAAAAAAGACTCCCCCCTGATCCACAAGGACTAAACCACGTTTCTCCCAACTCAGACGATGCCCTGTCCACCCGGCCTCGTCTACGAGGAGAAGATGTCGAGCTGCGTCTGGGCGGCCGACGCCAGTCGGGCCTGTCTGGACGCCAAGCGCGAGACCCTCGACGACGGCTTCAGCTGTCCGGCGGGCGACGTGATCGGGCCCCAGGGTCGCATCCTGCCCCATCCCACTTATCCGCATCCGGACGACTGCGCCAAGTTCTACATCTGCCGGAACGGCATGGTGCCCCAGAAGGGCCAGTGCGAGGAGGGACTCGTCTACAACGAGGACATCTTCAGGTGTACCGAGCCCGACATCGTGCAAGGATGGTATGATGGATTTTTATTTCTTTTTTGTTTGTTTGGTTTTTTGAACTTTCTGCAGGAAGATTTTAAGGGTGTATTAGGTGTAGGATGTCGATCGAAAGTTTGAGAAATATATTGGGAAGCTATAAGTTAGATTCAAGGTTGTAAAAGAGTTCTTATTATGTGCATTTTTGAACATTTTAATGCTTATTTTTTTATCTTAATACTATTTACTGTACTTCCATTTTTTCAATTTTTACTTTATATTTCATGTAGTATTCTCAAAATGGCTATTATTTCAAATGTTATTTATTCTCACAAATTTGGTAAAATTTTATACTGTATTATAATTGAGTTTATCTTATAGCCAATACAACCTTAAGTGACTCTCGCTTTAATTTTTGATATTGAATCATTATAAACGACACTTTTTTAGTATGAAAGAATAGAAAAAAGGAATATATTCCCTGTACAATAACATTTTTGAAACCTGTCTACCAGTGATAATTTTAATATTTATTTAATGTTAAAAGTTAAAGCGAGACTTACTTATAGTTTTGGTGCAGAAGGAGCATTTGGGAAATTCGGAGTTCGAGCGATGGTCTTAAAAGAGTTTTAGGAAGTGTTTTATAATGCTGAATGCTTTTATACCCGATCATTATAGTTAAATGTAAAGTAGCACTTATGCGCAAAGCGCTTTAGTAGGTCCATGATTTTTTTTATCGATTTTCAGATCCTAAGGTGAACAAAAAGATAATTAAAAACTTCATTTTTCAACATTCATACAATATCTCAAATAAAATTAGGATTTTGGACATTTTAGAAACTTTTACGGCTTTTGCAATGTTTTATGTTTGAGTTTTTAAGTCTATTTTCAGCTTTATTGTCAAATAACTTTTTCAAACTTTTAATTATCTAGCTTATTTGGTCAATCAATAAATATGAAATTTAGCAGCCATATAATTCTTGATATTATTAACAATATATTTCAATTTCACCTCCTTGCTTATTATATTATTTTCGTGTAGTACTTCATTGAAATATAGTCAAAGTTATTTGTTTATCTTACCATTATCAGTAATATTGTTAGTAACCCGGTAACTTTAAAGCATTTAATATATTATCTTGAAATAAACAAATATGTTTGGAAGTTAATGATTTGTGTATTTTTTTATCCATAAATCGAATAAGTACTTAAAATAATAAATTTCAGTCACTTCCTCGAAATTGTTAATTAAACTGGTTTCAGAAACATGTATGTGAAAAGATGTTTTATAATTCACAATGAATCATTTCAACCTTCCATAATTAACATTCACCTGCTGGAAAACATATGAGTAAAGATGTCATCGGAAAAATATAATAATAAAGAAACAATAATCATCATTTTATAACATCATTTATACTATATTAATAATTTAATAAATATTTATTAAATAATTTTTATTTGATTTCATGCTAAGATATATATTAGTTAATTCCATTAAATGATAATTTAAATAAATATTCACTTATTTTATTAAGTACTTAAATTGTTAAGATAGAAATAGTAAATATCTTTACGCAATGACTCAACGTTAGTCAATTAATATTCTTGTAACTGTGCATTTTTTTCATCTTAAACATATTATAACATGAAAGTATTATTTAATGCATGTTTCATTTGTCTATTACAGGACTGCAATAAAGTCATTAAATTCTCATTCTAAGTGCAGTAAGAAATTCAATTTGTTATCTCTAGTACGTAATTGTCTTTAGTAACTGTCAACTTTCATTTCTGTAATATAACAAATCAGTATTATCATAATTATGTCCTTTCTTTTTTTTACGAAAAGAGCATTTAGTAAGCTCGTGTCTACCTGCTTTCATTTTCAGGTTTTTGATTGATGAACTTAAATAAGTTTTTGTATACCTTTCATAGGTGGTATCATTACAAAATATATCCTACAATTGTCTAATTTCTACATTTGTACATACATACAAATTAAACTAATCGCAAGTGCACAAAAGAATCAAACCTCTTTATTTACACACAATGCCCATTATTTCTCCTAGTCACTCGACCGAAAACCCGCGCATTCAATCGCTCTACACCGCGCGTTTTCACTCTCCCAACTCTAAAAACCATTAAACAACTCGAACAAAACTTTCAATTAACCGTCTGGCAGTCCGTTAAACCCAGTCAAACGCGCGATGAAGTCATTAAACGCTCATTAAACGCTCGCTCGCCGTCTGCGCGCTAGTCGGCCACGCTAATGATTTTCACTCGGCTACGAGAAGAAACGTATAGTATATATACGGTGGCGCCTTTCCTAATACACTCTGAAACCGCCTCCTGCTCCAGATTTCTATGCGAACGTTCGATTTCACATTATTTTACGATATGGGCCGCCTTTTCACTCGCTGCATGCTCATTTTCTCACCTTTTTCTTTTCTCCCCGCAGCGAGGACTACTACAAAGGCAAGAACTGAGAGGGATATAGAGAGAGAGAGAGAGAGAGAGAGAGAGAGAGGAGAGGAGCGAGCCCCTGATACTTTTCGAACGAGAGCGATCATAATATACTGGGAGAGACGACGTGATATGTGTGCCAGCCGTGCAGCTGTTTTGAAAAGGCCGATGCGCGCGAATAAGCCGACTACTACTTTTACTCTTACTCTTACTTTTATTCTTACTGTTATTCTTATTAAGTTATGAAAGTCGATAAGATCATTTCCCTATCGATTTGAACCGGATCGTTTTGGCCATATGGAAAATCGGAATAATATCGCACAGTTTTCCGTAGTTTATTTTAACTTGCTGGATTTCAATTGAATGTTATTCATATAAGTAAAAAGTTATTTAAACCAAGCGACATTGCAGAATCAAGAATCGGTTTCACTTTACACGATCTACAAGTAAAATTATATTTAGATTCTTCATGCAAAATCGTGTGGTTTTTCTAAATTATTCCAATATCGATTTCTCTGTATGGCTACAAACCACCTGGTTTTATTCGATAGGGTTCCTATACATATATTTGTATGCGTTACGTTACACGCGTATACCTGTAACGATATAATAATAATAATAACAATTCCTATATAGATCGTAGAGAGATGTATATCGTAAAGAAAAAAAAGGACTCTCGATACATTTGTAGTGCGGTATTTTATTTATCGCTTGTATGATCGAAAAACGAAGAACAAAAAATGAAACACAATATGTCGCGCGAGTGCATGTATTATATCTTATGCTATATACAAGTGTAAAAGTTTTTTTATATATAAATATCTATACATATGTGTATAATGTATAACGCCGCTTTCGCAAGCGATCTTTGTACTACTACTACTACTACTCGCGCTGGAGATAAATAGTCTGGAATGCAAAACCGATATATGCGCCGTACGTACACGCGGTGAAAGCTGCGCGTCGTATACGTGTATTATAAACGTATATGTGTATACGGTTCGCCCGAATGTGGGCTTGTAAACATCTTTTTTAAGTTAATTAAAAGACAGTTTTTTTATCGGCAATCGAGTTGGTGTTTGATGTATTCTTGTCAAACTCGATAGAGTGACTCCATTTGGTCAATGCTCCTTGATTGTTTTACGATGATCACTGAGCTTACACCGTCCTATCCTGTGCATATCTCGATCCTTTAATTATTCGCGGTGAAACAGTGATTTATTGGAGAGATGAAGACTTATACATGTTGTAATTCTTATTACAGTTGGTAGACTTTTAATTGAACGTTATCAATCGACAAATAATTTAACAGTATAATTGAAAACATAGACTAACTAACTTAATAGCGTTTTCAGACATGTTTGTTATATTAGTGCTATATTTTTAAAGAAATAACGAAACCATATTGTTATACGCATTTCACTTTTAATTGTTAAAAAAACATAGTTTAATTTAGTTAATTTCTTAAAAACTGTTTTTACTGTCATATCTTTATTTACTATTTTATTACAAATTTCGTTAGTTTTGTTCTTTTGATAATTTATCATGGTATATTTTAATACAGAAAACTTTTTCGAAACGTAGTATAAGTTAGACTAAAAAACTAATTCCGTTTGTTTTTTATGATTACATAAAAAGCCGTCGATGAAATTTTAATATTTTGAAATTTTAATGAACGGCGTAGTAATTTTCTAGAAAAATGTTTACTCAATAACGTTAGTCAATGCAAAATATCGTCATAAGTCAACACATGACGTTATTCAATGTAGAATATCGTCATATGTCTTTACTTGACGTTTTCGTTAAATTAAATAATTTCCTATGATACAAGTCGAATGAAAATTCAAATATTTGTATTACATTTTAGTAGTGTCAATAGATCATTTTAAACTACCTGTTCGATTTTGTAAACAAATACGTATTTTTCTTTAAATGTTTATTTTTTATTGTTTAATTAGTATTTATTTATTTTAAAAAATACATACATTGACAGTCTTAAAACAAATTTCATCACTAACCAATAATCTGTATATCCATGAATGACTTTTGATAACGCATAGAAAGATATGAAATAGCGATGATAAGAAAAAGTACACAAAACTATAACTACAATTTCCCCCGTTATCAATGTCAATTCCCACCATTGTCTAAAATTCACTAAGTACAAACTTCAATCATTGCTATCTACCATTCATCATCTAAAATCAACATAACTCAACTAAACCAGCAAACCCATCATTCAAAATTCACTGCGGGAAATCGGCAATCGCATCCTCATCCTTCACTCACCCCCCAAAACCAATACAACCCAACACCAATCCAAATCATCCAATCTCCAAATCACCCCATCTCAATAACCACCCACCCAGATTCGCAAAGCTTCTATACAATCACCTACGCCAATTCCAACGCCAACCAACACACCACTTCAACCTCGCCTCGATAAAACATTCAAATAAAAAAGTAAAAAAAGAAAACTCACGCCGAGCTCGCGCGAAGGCAAACCTACCTGTACGCTACACAATATCGGCACAAAGAAAAGGTGAGAAAGGTGGGGCCCCCGCGGGCTAAGCGCGCGATCGGTCAGTCAGTCGGTCAGTCAGTTACAGTCGGGAGCTCACCGATCCGCGTGGCGCAGGTGAAGGGGACACGCATATACACACACGCGCGCCCTGGTGTATTGCACGCGCACACGCTCCCGAGGCCGAGGAGAAGCAGAGAGAGAGATATACCGCGGCGCGACGACCACGAAATTCAGTAGTAGTTGTTACTGGCCGTATACCGCGCGCGGAGATCGGAACACACGTCGCACGCATCACAGAGCGGACGTCATGAGCAGCCTGAGCGGGAATCGAGTCTGCGCCCTCGGCGTCCTGGCCCTCGTCGTCCTCGGAACGGGTGAGTTGGTTGGTTGGTTGGCGAGGGTGGTGCTGAGATCGGTGCTGGATGGGCTGAGGAAATGTAGAGCGGTAAGGTTGGGGATGGTTGGTTTGAATTGGGTGGTATTGTTTAGACAGCCGTATGTACGGAAGTGTGGTTTTTAAATGATTGTAAAAGTGGTTATTAATGTGGGGGTTTTAGCGTGTTTGTAGCGTTGAATGTTTCATTTTTTGAGAATAGATGAATGTGATAAATAATATTTTTTAAGGTTGAACGTTGCTGCATCGAACATATTCCACATTCAAAACATTTTGAAGTACGCTGTTTTAACGATATACTGTTCACTTATGTTCATAAAAATGAAGTATAATTGAATACATATTTCTGATTGCTCTTTGTTTACGATTGCATATTTTTAATTCAATTATATGTATTATACTACATTTGATTTATTTATTTTATTTTATGATATTTTACGTTGACAAAGCGATATATTTATGTAAGATGCGAAATCATTGTTTCGAATGCAATTCTAAAAAATCGGTACTGTGGTGTAACAAACGAAAATTCATCCAAACAATCTCCCTATGACGTGCACTATTATTCAACAACGCAGTAAGCGAGAAACGTAAGATCAATAAGCCTCCCTATCAGCACCGACATTCTTTATCCTCGCGAAATCCCGTTGTTATCCTCCAACAAAGGGTTTTGTTCTCCAGCGTTAAAAACGAAAATCGCTCTCCAGGTGAAAGTAAACAAACCTACACGGCAAGTGCCGTGCACACTCCATTGTTCCTCGCGTATCCACATTTTTCTCCCAACTTACATCAAAATTCATTGTTGGCTGCGCGACGAGAAAAATATAATAGTGCGACAAGACTCGCTTGGACTCGCGATGGAGAAGAAAAAAATGCACGGCGCGGTGCTGCCATTGACGTGCGCGTGTACGGTTCAGTTCTCGGTGTCTCTTTCGTTTGCCAGTGCATACTCGACTGCTTTCACTGCCATATGGTTGGTTACGTCTGGGCGGCGAGTCTCGCCTACTGACATAACGCATCTTTCGAGCTCGCTTTTAGAATGGGGATCTTCGGATTTTTTGGCTCGTTTAGCTTTTACGCTCGTGTCGTTTGAGTTAGCGTGTAATTTTTTATGTGATTTCTAATTCGTAAAAGAAAGTTTTGTAAACATTAATTGATGTAATAATTTGCTAAATTGAAGGACTTTTGTTAAGTTGTATTCGTTTATAAAAAATCTATAATGATAGTTATCAAATGTTTTTATATAATCCTACAATATAGTTATATTTTTATATTTCAATACATTTAAAATGAATAATATTTACTTCTTTACAAAATTAAAACAATAGCAAATTATAATTATTTTATTTGATATTGTCCAATCCAAAATTAATAAACAGAAAATTATTTTACAGTAAAAGTCGCATCCAGCGTACAATAATATCCATAATAAGATATAATTCCACAAATGATACCCCATAAGCCTTAAAATTTCCTTTCCACAAGAACGTTCACAAAAAAGAGCTTGAACGACCACACTTAATACTTTTACGACAATATAATTATACACGCGTCCGCGCGGAGAAACTTTTACATCGTATCCACGAGGACGTAAGTCAGTTCGACACAACGCGAGGACGGATCAATGCACGCGCGGCCATTTTTTTCTCCTCTCCTCACAAGCCCGAATATAAAGAAGCTTGACAAAAAAAGAAGCATCGGTAGGAACCGAGACCGACTGCCCGTTAAAAGAGAAAGGCCATTTAAAAACGCCCGCCTCTAATCCACGCTCGTCCCTTTTTCTTCTTCTTCTTTTTCTTCACTAGCGCGTGAAAAAATCCTCCTCCTCCTCATCAATAATTCATCGTGTGCACTCGTCGTTTATATCGCGCGTATCGGATGTGCGGCTCGTAACGTAACTCATCCTTCGTAAGAAGCGCCGCGAGGTAAGAGCGAAGAGATGATACCCAGGGATATATTAGCATTCGCGCCTGGCGCGTTATGACGAGCGAGGCATTCGTTATTTATGCGCGCGCGCTGCAATTGAAGTGCATTTTATTCGGCGATGGATGATGAATGTACGAGTCGAGGGCGTTTGACATGCGAGGCGTTGCGCTTCCCCTTTGCGTCTTTGGTTAGTTGCACTGATAACGGCGATGCGAGATACGTGCGACCGTTACTATTTTTCTCTTGTGTGAAATATGAATGAGATTATTCAATCGTAGAGATTATTTTTTCATTCTGGACGGGAGAATGTAGTGTTTGATATGCGATGAAGAATCGTGTAGCAAAATTAAATTAAATTATGCTCACTCTGCAGAGTAATATTAATTGTTGTTTGTTAAATAATTTTTAGCATGCAAAACAAGTTATCAACGTCATTATTTCTGTGATTACGTGATTGATTTTATCACTTATTCATATTCAATTCATAACTGAAGCTGGTTGTACAATGACTCAAGAAGTTTTTGTAACATCAATTATTATAATGTCTATTGAATGAAAAGGTTTTCTATTATAGAAATTGTATTACTTTGAAGGGAAAATGCATATAGAATGTTAAAAATAAAGTTAATTGTTGAGTGTTTTTACAAAGAAACTATAAATCAGATTATTCTATATTTTTGGTGCTTTACGAGGACTTTTGAATAAATAATTCAATATCAAACAGAAAAATTCCAGATAAAAATATCAATTACAGACTGGAAGTAAGAAATGGTAACCAGTCAAGCGCTCCTAAATCTCGTATAAAACTAAAAAACGATGAATCTAAAAAAACTAATAAAAAAATTAAAAATTGACAAAAAACTTTTTCTAGTTTTACCTAGATAAATTATGAAAAGTAAGATTTTTCAAAGCTACACTTTCCCTCTTAAACCATAAATATTTCTTACACTACACATAACGATACTAGTTTGAGAGTCAAATACAATTGTGAGATCATAAATAAAATATGTTGTGTACATAAGCAAAAGATTATCATTAAATTATATAACACTGAGCATAATTAAACGTGGGAGCGCAGTTTATCCAGCTGTCTTCAGTATTTATATTTCCCTATCATTAGAACAGTGTAATATTTTCCTTACTACACCAACAATCATCCATAATAAATATTTATCATGCATATCCGGTTGCAAAAAACTACACAGATCGAAAGTACTTCCTAAGGCGCCACTACACCCATTTCCATCAATATCTATTTGAAACATAATTTTAATGCTTAACATGATTATACTATCGGCTTTTACGACTCTGTGTAGAAGAGATTAGTACACCTTTCTTTTAAGATTTTTAATTCGTATAGTTTTTAAAAATAGAAGTCTTACGGGACATAGATTGATCTCAACTTTATAATTTTATTTAACTATAATTAGAATGTTCAGGTGTTTATTTATACATTTACTATAGTTGTTTACAGATAAAAAAAATCTTTTAGGAATCAGCCCCAAACTTGTGACTGATTTGTAATCGAAAATATTTCAGTTTTCATAACTCAAACCATTTTGCATTTATTTATCTGTAGGGAAGATCAGGACTAAATTGGACATTTTATGTTTTGAGACTTTTATTTTTTATTATTTTATGAAAAATAGTACTGTTGCAATTATTGTGTACTTATCAAGTAACTGTTTGTAAGTAGCAATATAAATAGTTTTAGCCCCTTATTTAGTAATTTACTATGTTTGATTATAGTTTTAAGAAAATGGTTCACTGTCCTACTTAACCCCGGTATCCCCTATTTGTCGTGAAAATCTTACTTAGTTCAATCAAGAAAAAATGCAAGAGTCTCCATTTTCTCGAAAGAATAATAATATCGATGCTTCTTACAAATACTAGCAAGTTTTCATATTTCACAAAGACGTTTATTTCTTTTCATATGGCTTTTATAAAAACTAGCACTTTTCAGATTATCTAATAAAGACTCATGTTTTTAGAACCTTCGAAGCAATCATAATTTTAATCATCGAATCTAAAAAATGCTAGTTTTCTAAGTATATAGGTTCCTGAAAAGAAGTAATATTTTTTGCTAAATCTGAAATCTGATAGTCCTTGTAAAGAGCGTCGATATAAAAGCACTTTTCATATACTCATGCACTTCAGAAAATCGAAAAATGTCTGATAAAAATATAATGTAGTACCAAACTTCATAATACCTACCAAATTCAACTTTACATTCATCCAATACACCCAATCAACACCTCTCTACAATCACTCTGCTTAATAATACTTGCCACTTATGAATATGCATATATACTCTCCTCCCAAATTAATCATCGCAATCGCGGTGCGACATTGCAGCTGAGGGCGCGACGCTGTTCGGCGGCCATGTGCCGAATTGCCCGAACACCTGGGGCGTCCAGACGTACGCCCACCCCGAGGACTGCGCCTCCTTCTTCCTCTGCACCAATGGCACCCTCAGCATCGAGCGCTGCGAGAACGGCCTGCTGTTCGACGGCAAGGGGGCCGTGCACAATCACTGCAACTACAACTGGGCAGTACACTGCGGCGAGCGCAAGGCTGACCGTGAGTACAACGAATAATTGGGGATATTTTGTTACCTATGAATTTTTGGTCTGATTTTTGCAAAGGGATTTTTGGTTTTGAATCTTGTCATTTTTTAAATATTGAAGTAGTGCTGTGAATTTATTAAGATGGAAGAGATAGTACAAATTGTTATTGAATATGGGAGAATACATTATATGGGTATAAGATTAAGTTCTTGTGTAGGACTTGTGAAACACGTATCATCATTGAGAACATAAAAACATTTGTCTGACAAAAAATTTACCAACATACTAGATGATAAAAGGATGGTTGAAAATGTTTGTCTTAGTAGACTCGCTCTGTTACTACTTCAGTTTATTTCAATACGATATAGCGTAAAATTTCATAAGTGCTTTATTAAACTTCTTGTATATAGTAAGGAGGTCAATTTTGTTTAAATTATTACTTTTTACGCTCTAAATGATAATGTGTGTTTCGCAAGTTCACCTTGGATATACATTTTTTGTACTATACTTTTCCTTCATTAAATAATAGTTATTTATTTTTGGAACGTAAAAGCTCGTATTTATATGAAGGTTATTCAATTTTGTACATTGCTAAATTGTTAAATTTTGTATACTTGAGTGCAACTATTATATTCATATAAATAAACAATTTTTATGATTTGAGTAAAAAAAATATTTGGAAAATTATCAAACAAAAACATTTAATTTGAATTCCGTTGTTGACAACAAAAAATATTTTTTTCATGAAGGGATGGCATGTTTATACGTTTCTATAATTAAAACTGAATACACATATATGTACTCATGAATAACCATTATTCTAACTTTGTTCTACACACAATATCTTTTTTAAATGTTCGTTAATCTAATATTATATTTACACGTTTAGTTCTCTCGTAGTTGCATAAATATATACAAAATTTTAATAATACACGTTAATTTTTCAAGCGCCAGAAGAATCTATTAATCTATTAAATAGTAAATCATTGGATTCTACCGATTTCTCTCTTATCTTCAAAATCTTTAAAATACCCTATAAGTTTAAAAATTTTCCGAAGTTTATTAATTACACGTATTAATACATATTCATTTTAAAAACATCCATAACTTTTAGTTTCATAAAACAATCATCTCCATTCACATCCCAAAATATATATATATAAGCCGCGTCTCATACACCTAATTCTATCCGAACGTCAATCCTACCAAATGACACCTACAATAAGCAGCCTCACTATAAAAACAAAACATGAAACTCGCGACAGTGACACCACTGAGCTCGGCCGCCTGCGAGTACCAGTTCGGCATCTACGCGGACAGCGACTCCTGCAGCACGACATACATCAAGTGCGCGTACGGCGAGCCCCACCAGGCCAACTGCGACGCCGGCCTCGCCTACGACGAGAAGAGCCACAGCTGCGTCTGGCCCGATCAGCTGGCGCCCTTCTGTAATCCCGAGGCAGTCGTTGGCTTCAAGTGTCCGCACAAGCCGCCCACCGGCGCCGCCGCCAGATTCTGGCCCTACCCCAGGTGAGTCGGACTTGCATTGGGATTGCTGATAAGATTTTTGGACGATGTTAAATGGGATGAGGGCTCTCGATAAAAATAATCTTTTTTCGGTTAAGGTAATCGTTAATATAATTGTATATGAGAATTATGGTAGGTAAACAATCTTTTTCAACTATTCATATAGGTTATTTAACTTTCTTAAACAAACAAGAGATGCTGCATTATATTTGTGATAATAATTTGAGATTCGAAAAAGTACTAGAATTCGAAGGTCAAAAAGTAGACCATTCATCAATAATGGTTTAAATAAAATTGGCAATCAATCGTTGAGTATATATCTGTGGTTTCGAGGTCTAATCACTTAAGTCCGTTTTTTTAAATTCCGTAATATCTTGCTTTGAACTTTTCAATTACTATTTAAATCTATGCACTACTTGTGCTCATACGCATTTCTATGCCAATATCCATAGCCATTTTTAATTTTATGAAAGCCAATTAGATTTTTGTTTTATTCTAACGATACCAGCGGTTTACTATCTATTCAAATAATCTTGTCGCATATTTTAGAAACATTCTTTATCGATTATCAAAATTATATACATACTTGAAAGTTGATTGAAGTATGCCTACGTTAATCTGGACTTTTAAGTGTTAAGATATTAACTGTATATAATCGAAGTATAATTAATATTCAATAATAAATTACGGAACAATGGCACGTCTTATACTTTTGATCATAACTCTACCAATTTTAAAGCTAGAAAAATTACCAAAATAAAATAATTGTAGACGAAATTAATTTTAATTTGAGCATTATTTTGTATAAAAATATTAATGCATGGCAAGCTTATGATCAATCGAAGATGGTGTCGAAAAATTCGATAGGAATATTAAAACACTTTTTAAAACTTGATCAAAATCCTAATTTTGTATTCAGGGTTGATATCTTGTAAGTGCAGTCACAACAAATTTAAATCAAAGCAGTCATTCATATATGCACTTTAAGTTCGGAGTCTCGATAACGTGTTCCTCGTAGAAAAAATCGAATAAAACCCGAATATTTCTCTTGATTTGAAAATAGTCTGTATGCTAAAGCTGAACTCACGATCTCTACTATGCAGAAAAATATATAATAATAATTAGCAATTTATTGTTGCACGTGTTAATATAAAATACTCTTTGAAAAATTTTAATTTGAACAATTAAAAGATTAAAACCATATAGGTAATATCACAAAATAGTGCAATAGTCACCAGTTCATAATAAAGCAATATTTAATCAATGTTCAATAATTTTTGGTTGCGCATAAACATTAAATTTAATATGTACTTTTGAGTATATTCCCCTCTATCTTCTAACACATAAAATACTCTATTAAATCTTCTAAAATTAGCATAACAATCTTCTACAAAACATCCCGTTAATCACCCCATAAAATCCCAACGACAACGTAACGCTCTTGTCAATAGAACCGTCTCTCAATCATGTTTACATAAAACTTTAATCTCTCAACCATTTGACCATTTTCCTGAAACTCCGCAGGTTCCCGGTGCCGGGCGACTGCGGTCGGCTGATCACCTGCGTCGACGGCAATCCGCGCCTCATCACCTGCGGCGAGGACAAGCTCTTCGACTCCGAGACGCTCAGCTGCCTCGACAAGGACGAGCTTCCTCATTGGTGAGTCTCGGCTCCGCTGTCTTTTTTTTTATTTTTTATTATTATTCCCTATTATCGGCGATTATCGATTACGTAGCCGGGGAAAGTTGGGTGTATTTATAGTGGCCTGTAATTTTTGTCTCTCGTTGCAGCGCATAATTTAACCCGATGACCAGGAGGACTCGTGTTCGACTCGAAGTTTGAAGGAAGATGACGAGGAAAAGAAAAGGGGGAAGGAGCGGTATTGGAGCAGCAAGAGCGTTCGATTTTTCTTTAGTGCAATGAAATTTATACCAGTGCGAGAATAAATAATCATAATCAAAATGTGTAACGTTGTTGTTCAAAGCTGTTGGAGTTCTATGACGAGTACAAAATTGAATAAAAGGATAAGAAATACGTGACTTAGGCGTATTATGTAAAAAAAATACATTATTTCACTTTATTTTCGCAAAAAAATTCTACGCCACAATAACATTACAATATTATCGTCCTTTATCATCGTTTCTTTTTTTTCTCATTACAATGTATATAATAATAGGAAAAAGAATAAAGAAGTATTTACATTTCGACAGACGAACTTTACATAGCAGTACAAAGACTTTTTAGAACGACTTTTGGTTACTCAATTATATACCGTTTCGACGATCGCTCGAATAAGGCAAAGATAAAGAAGGTTTACAATAAAATAAAATAATATAATAATAATAACGAAACATTGCAAGAGCACGTTGTATACATATACATATATAACTAAAAATCGCAAATCCGCAAAAGTCGATGGCTCGTGTTCGTATTTATCGTCTTCGATTATTTCAGATCGTAAATTGCACGTCCATAAAAAGTATGTAATATAGAAGCTATAAGTAGTAGTAGTAGTAGTAAAAAAATAGATTGAGACACGCTACAAAGAAATGTGGGGTGGTAAAGAAGAAAACAGAGGTGAAAAGAAAAGCCGCTGCGTAGCTGAAAAGCTATACTGAAAAGTGACAAAAGTGCGTGTGCGTGTGCCTGTGTACATAACGACGTATCCTCGCGATGGTCGTCGTCGTGGATTCCGCCTATTGCGCAATGCGCACGCTCGTTTTAAGTTCCGATCTCCGACTGTATGTCTGTGTGTGTGTGCGCGAAATGACGTAAAGCTAAGTAGGCAGTAGTAGAAGAAGTGGTAGAACTTTGATTCGAGTAGGCATAAGTTTAAACGCTAGCAAGCGAGTAGTGCGTGTGCGCGGTACGCGGTAAAAAGGAAAGTTCCGCACGTTCGGAGATCGCCTTTAGCGATCAGGGCGAGTTTTTTTTAGCTTTAGCTTGGTGCTCTGATCGGCGTTTCGCGGTGACAAATTTTGATTTTTTTCTCGATTTTAGATAAGACTTTCCGGAGTGTGCATTCCGAATAGATGTAGGATATGTAAAGGAATGCGCGCGTTTCTCACGCGTCGAGAGATTCATTACGTGTACGCATTTTTTATGTAATGTACTTTTACGTCATGTCTCTCTCGTGGCTCGTCTGGCAAAACGAGCCGCGCACGAATTAAATCTAATTTTGATTCTGAACGATTCTCAATTGGTGTGCCAAAAATCTTGTCGATTCATTAGCTTATATAATTAAATTAGCATTCCTTTAGCGCCAACGTCTGTATCTTTTGCTTCTTTAAAGTACACGTTTGGAAATGAATATCGATTTTAAAATATAGCTAGTAAATACATCTACATGCGTTTAAAACTTGATATGTATAGTGATTGCAATTAATCGATTTTTATAAGGAAATATTAATTTTGAATATATAATTCGAAAGCCTATCGGTAGTGAATAATAATAATTTAGCTTTGTTCTAACGGTTTTATGATCGATTAAAAAGGAAATGTAATTGTTCAAGTAATCAATAGCAACGTCACATTTAGTTATACTCGGTTAAACTAAACATTGCCTAAAAACAGCCTCTTTATCAGCAGATACTCAAAAACTCATTTCCAACCGAGCACGTAAAAAACAAAACCGATTTCCACACTTTCTTACCGCGTACGTAAAAGAGGGGCACATGGCAATACAATAACACCACTAATAAGACCGAAACAAACAAAAGAAAGAAGAAAGATGAAAAAAGAAAAGAGCATAATAGCAAGTAGGAAGAACCGTGTGTATAACTGTGCTGGTATGCGTGCGCGTCGCGTCGCCGTCTGCTCCCCCCCAAAATCTCCGCACCATCTCTCTCGCTCTCCAACGAACCAAAAAAAAGTAGAAAAAAAATACAGTCCTACATCTCCAAAGTAAAAAAAAAGAATAAAAAAAAGAACTCCGCTGCGTGCGTGGGTGAGTGCGTGCATCTCTACGATCGTCGATCTCTCACTCTCTTTCTCTCTCTGTCTCTCTGGGAATCCCTCTGCTCCCTCCTTAATTCCTGGGTCGCTGGGAACGGATGGGAATGGGAATGGCCCCGTGGGGGAGGGGCGCGACGCCGGGCGGCAGATTCTCCTCCTCGGGCTCCTGCTCGTTGCGATTGTCGGGCAGGTCGCCCTCGAGATTGGCCGGGGTCGTGGGCACGTCGCAGTCCTCGGTAGGCGGGACGACGCAGCGCAGGGAGCGACGGTCGAAGACGAGCATGGCCGGACAGCGCTGGAGACGCGGGTAGCCGCCCTGGCACTGCCAGTAGCGGTTGCAGGACTTGCCGAGGGGCACGTTGCCGTTGGCGTCGTCGTTGCAGAGAGCTGGAAGGAGATTTTTCGATTGAGTTGGGCGGGTTGTAGAGGTGCTCGTTGGGTTGAAGTGGAATTTAGAGTGAAATGGGTGGAGCTTTGGATTTGGTGTGATAGAGGGATTCGATAGGGTGAATTTGTTTTTGGCAATTTGACTAACAAGGGGAGTATCCGGTCTTTGGATAAAACTCTGGGAATTGTTTTCTGATACCAAGTTAATGAAGCGAATCGGTGTTTTGTAGATACACATAGATACAAAATCTCGAAGAAATAAAGAGCGTTAGGGTATATCTACCGATTCGATTCGTTATTAGGCACAAGAAAACAGCTCCTAGAGTTTTATTCAACGTCGTTACCCAAAAGGCTCATATTCTTTTTGCAAGAATCAGTTCTATACGGCTCAAAATACAACTATAAGTGTTTTTAATGGATATTTAACCAGTTATGAAACGTCGTTTAGAATAGAATCAAGTCATTTTTAGGGAAATTGTCAAGAAATTGCTAATTACTAGTCTAGAAATATTTTCACCTAATTTTAAAATAATCTCTTTTCTACCAGGAATTCTTTGGATATGACTAAAAAGTAATATAAAACTTGATTTATCTAACACCAATATAGTCCCTATTGTATTAGTCATATTTTGATAGTAACAAAAATTATTGATTGAGTTCATTTCAACGACAGTATCAAGTAACTATTTTAAGATTAAATAAACAAAAAAATTCATAACTAATTTAAAAATGAAAAAACATCAACTCACGACGTTTATTATATCTCTCGACTAAAATTAAAAGAAAATTACTTAAAAATGCCGTTTAGACAAGAGGCAGATTGTTTTAACAATAATTACTTAATAATAGCTAATAATTAATATGAAATTTGCTTTGCCTAACATCGAAATAGTCATTTCTCTACTATTAATGTTTCGAAAACTACACAACTCATATAAATTACAATGTCCATATTTTACAAAAATAAAAATTAGATATGGAGTTAAATCTAACCGAAATACATAGGAATGTGACCACTTTACGGTTAGATAAAACAATTTCAAACTAAGAATTCGTTATTTTTTGCGTTTTGGTCCAAAAAAAATGTTTTGAGATTTCTAATCTATAAATCGTTTCATTAATGGTTTTCCACCTACTTCGAACAAATACTAGGATAAAAATAAAACCCCCAAAGTAAAACTAGCTACTAGCTATTTATCAACAACTTTATGAAAATAAAGTACTACTAGTCCAAAAATCATATAAAAAGTAATCTACCAGCAACTTTTAAAAAACCCAAAAACCAAAAGCAAAAAAAGAACCCAAAACTCACGATGTTTCTGGCAGCCCTCGACGTTCTCAGGCCAGTCGCAGGATCTCGCCTTCTCGTTGTACAGCAGTCCGCCGATGCAGAGCTGCTCGGTCGCGGTGCCGTTCCAGCATGTCCAGTACCTCGTGCAGCTGGTCTCGTGTCCGAAGATGCCGTACAGCCAGTCGCAGTGCTCGGCGGATATCGGTGGATTGGCCTGGCGCTTGCCGTCGCAGTAGTTGGCGCGCCACGGGTAGTCGCAGCCCTCGGTCACGCCGCGGTGCTTGCCCGCGAACACCAGGCCATTCGGACAGTCGAAGAGCTCGGGGCGGCCGTTGACGCACTCCCAGTAGCGGTCGCAGTACTCGATGTCACCGACCACTCGGGCCTTCGTCTGGCAGGGGTCTTCTTGCTGCTGCTTCTGCGCCAGCGAGCCTGGAGGATTTTCGAAGGAGAAAGGGGGATTAGATCGATATATAGTGGTATATCGCGAGAATGATACGAGTAGAGCTGTTGACGGCTTGGGTATTTGTGCTTGAGATGTGTTTGACAATTTTTTATTTGGCGGGGATAATTGTACTCTGAGTTTTGGTGTTACACCTTTCATTGCTAATTTTATGGTTTGAAGGTAGAGGAGAACGAGGTATGGCGAGTCTTGGAGGATACTGAGCTGTTAGTTATCTTGCAGATAGCTTCAAAAAGCATTTTTTTGTTATTACTTATAGGTATAATCTATAGAAGCCTAGACTATGTCCCGAAAATGCATAATAAAGTATTTTAAGAATTTATATTAGAAAAAATTTAACAATATGTATTTTTATAACCAGTAACTCTGTGATAACGAAAAATTACATCTGCGTCTATATATTGTTACTGAGATAAAATTAAATAGAGCTTTTTAGCACTTTTTGAGCTTCAAAAATTAAAATCCGTTTCGAGATTTTTTCGTATTGTTCTAAACATATTTCATCTAGAACCATATTTCTAATAAATAAACTAAATTATGATAAAATAATAGAATAAGCACTGTTTTGTAACTAAATTTATGGATTGTGCTAAAAATGTTGTTGCTAATTAGCAATGTTCATGACAAATTTGTAACATATGAAAAATAATTTAAAATCTTTAAAAAATACTGTTTACAGATATTTTGATACTGCCCTGGTAGAAAATTATCTAGTTTTATCGGGGCCCTCGATTATTCCAATGACAAACTAGATAGATCTACATAGTTCTAGATTAATTTTCCACCAGGGTGATTATATGAATTAATAAAATTATATATCTTTTGCATTGATCTTAGTGTTTCATTGTACCCCCTTTAACCTATTAACAATTTTTATACTTATAATACAATTATTTTTATAGCAGAAAGAAGGTTCACAGTTTTTATAGTTCACAGTAAGAGCTGCATTGAAAAGTTTCATATAATTATTTTAGCTATTTTCTTCACAGTAAAGCAGAATTTTTCACATATATAAGTATAAAAAATAATGTTTCTTATAAGGAAGCACTTGAAATAATGAATCTACATTTACCTGTGGTATTTTACAATTGCTGTAGGTCAACTTAATTGTAGAAAAGTATTCTCTACAAGAAAATAAGTTTGAATTTTTCATACACCGAATGATCTGGATCGTTTTAACAGCTTTCTGGATACTTTCCCTTTCTCAGATACGTGTAGTATACGTTTAAAAACTAAATTCTGTGGTTTGTAACCGATATGTTTTCCGCGTGCAGTAACAAGCGATGCCGATAAGAGAATGCCATTTTTACTCCATGCAGTTATACGCTAGTAGTTCAATACCGAGTTTGATCAGACAAGACAGCGCTGGTATTTCTAAGTTTATTGAATGCAAATAAATGCGTTTAACGATTTTACAAATAGACAAGAAAATTTATTTATGCTATAACATAGAAATTTAGGTATAGTTTTACGACTTAACTTTTAAGTATATAAACAATTTAAAAAATAATGCAAATAACTTTTCAAATAAACAAATATATTTTTATTTTGTATTTACAAAAGAAAATTGTTTTTGTTAAAAGATATATTAGTGTTGCATGTCTTTTATTAATAACATTATAACGTTTATATTCATTGCTATAGAATAAAAAATATTTGTATATATAGCATTGTAACCAGCAGAGTAAAATTTTATTTTATAAACGTGATACTTCTAAAATTAATACAAATACCTTTCTATAAATTCGCTTTCTTTTTGAATTTTTCAAATTAAACGATATTTGTAAAAATTATAAATTTTAAAGGGTCTTTAAGTGACCACACCTTGTTGTGATTTCAAGGAATAACCAAATAACGTTACAAAAATTTTAAAGCGCACTATTTTTGAAAGTTTTGTAAATAACGAAAAAATTCCAATAGTTTTCAAATAATCGTAATAAAACTATGATAACTTAACATTTTATTGTTTTGTAAAACAAAGTAAGTACGTTTCGTTTAATTTAATTTTTCATGAAATAAAAATGTTTTACATTAATTTTTTTACTCTTTATCGTATGAGCCATTTTGTGTTCAAAAACTAAATTAATAGTACATTATGTAACAAGGGCAAAAAATCGAATATTTTTCCCGCGAATGAGTTTACTGCAGTATTACCCGAGGGAAAAATCGACTTTTTCCTCAAGTTACATATAGTACTTTATGCCCATCTCAACTGTGGCCACTTTTTGACTTGGAAAGCGGGACTAATGGACTGTTAAAATACAATATTGTAATAGACAATCGAAATCGGGGTTATTGGTAGAACTTGATGAAATAAAGGAATTTGGACTAGTTTCTAGTAATGTCGGGAAAAAAGTGTAATTTTGGTCTCGCTTTTCACGGAAAAAAGTGGCCATTTTCGTTCAGATGGGCATAAAATAATTTTTAGCAATCATAGTCTTATATTGGGAGCGCGATACATCTGAATACGCTACTAGTTAAAAACAAGTAACCATCCGAATTTTCCCTCAGCTCAAAAACTTTTCATTCTCTCCCAAAATGAATCCCTCGACCGAATCCCGCAACAGACCTCGATTCACCATTGCCAAACAAACGAAACTCTAGTGAAAACACAGTAATCCCGGGGATGGTCAAGTTTAAAATTGTTCACGACCTCGCTTAATGACGACAATTCAGTCTGTCCCGCGGTGTGCGCGCCCGCAGAACGGTACACCACCACCACGGCATTACGAAAGGCCGCAGCCGCAGCAGCGCGGTAAGCATACTTAGCATCGAGAGAAAGAAACTCGTTTTCCCGGGCATTTCTCGGCTGCAGCGCGCGGCCAATCATATTATGCACAGACGGCGCGCTCTCGTTCTCAAAGGTACATGGGTATACGTCCGTAGTGCGTATACAAAGCCCGGATCACATGGGGAGCGAGAGAGAGAGAGAGAGAGAGAGAGTTCACTGCTCGGACGAATATGGTCGGCGAAAATTTTTTTTTATAAAATGGTATGGGTTGGAGTACGAGCGCACTTCCGCACTGGGACGACGTGTGATTGAGTAGGAAGGTAAGGAGAAATGAGAGAGGGAGAGAGAGAATGAGAGGGAGAGAGAGATGTGAACTCGGACAGGAATTATTGTTGAATGTACGGTGAGATAAAGTGGAGCGAAGTTCTAAAGTGTAGATGGGAAGATAAGGAGCAACAATCAAACAATGTATAGCAGATTTCGATTTAGATTTCGTATGTTTACGTTGTGCTTATTTGAGAAAAATATTAAATGATTACTGTATAATTACCGGTTTTTAAGTGTTAGTTGTTTTTTCTTTGTACTTTATAGACTGATTATATAGGAGTCACGAAATTTGTTGAATTATTAGTATATAGGTATACTTCTCATTGAAATTAAATTATAAGTTGGAAAAATATAATTTATATATGGTATAATGTAGCCTCAAAAAAGATTAATAAATAATAAAATAAAATAAAATAAAATAAAATAAAATGAAACATGTAGTAAATTTTCATAACAAATTAATAACGCACTACTTAATATAGAAGATAAAACCACGGGATATCAATAATTCGTTATTGAATTACAATGCTGTAACAACTCATAATTCTCCTCATTTGGTATATAAGTGGGAAAAATTAGCCGACACGCTTTTCTGCACAAAAGGAAATTCACATTTATGGAAATACTCGTCGTAAATGGAATAACTAACTCACTCTATCTTCTCTTCGTTACGGCTAATTTTATTTCCACGGAAAACAGTAATCTATATTTTAACAAATAGCCATTGCATTTTTAACTGATCTTTACAACATTTTTTTTTTTAATTTCGATGTCATCATTATGTGGTCATCATTCAAATTTTGTATACTATATACATTACGCATTTGAAATACTAATAAATTAAAAATTAATGAAATAAAAGATCTTGATTTTTCTAGTTCGTAAAACTATGTAGAATTATCTTTATTTTTATTAATTTTTTTTTGTGTCTTGCTGCACTCGACTGTTTCGACCAGATGCGTTTTAATACTCTGACTTTACGTACTCGCATTAATGCTTGCAATGTAATTACAACATTTTTTTAATTCAAATAAGGATATAACAACAATTTTTAGAATATAAACGTTCAGAAAATGTATAAAGTGGATCAAAATAAAGATAGAAAATGCAATTTCAGAAATATAAGGACTTGCTCTTAGTAAATCAGGCAAAATACGTACGAAGCACGAGTAAACTATTTTCTATTAATTCTGCACTTTATCAAGGCAAAAAACCAACCGCCAATTTCTCAGCGACAAACCAATCGACATTCACCCAGCCCATATATCCGCTCAGAAAATAATGAGCTAACACACTACCCAAAACAGCGCACACCGAGCTCGATTCGCAAACCCAGCAAAGCGCACCTATACACGAAGCAAAAACCCATGGAGAACCAGAATAAACCAGTGCCTCGCGAACGTTCGAGCAAATACCTATACCTACGGACTTAACTACAGAAGTAGGGGAAGCAAGCGAAGATAAATAGCCCCGAGCACGCTTGCATACACACACACACCCGTACACCCATCAGAGAGCATATGCATTAAGGTGGGAAGTGTCGCGGTGCCGAGCTCCCAAGAGTGAAAGTGCTCTCTGCGCGCTGTCTCGCTCCGCAGGCATGCGCCTATAAGTCTATATAGCCTTGACTTGCAACCTTCATCGCGCAGTGGATCCGCGCCCGTCCGCCCCCCCCCCCCCCTACCTTTTATCGAGAATATAGATTCAGCAGTGAAATCAGCAGCTGCTGCGCCTTTCCTTTTTTTCCCTTTGCGTGTAAGTAACGTGTAGCGCACGCCCGGTTTTTCACTTTCGGCTGGATTATATACATCGGAGTCGCCGGAGGGAATCAATGGAAATAGAAATAACGGGTGTGTTTGTGGGTGTCTATGTGTGTAAATAGCTGCTTTCTCGGCGGATGTGTTATTAACGCGTGTTTGGGGAGCTGTGAGATGGTGCGCGGAGGTTGTTGTTTCGTATTTTGGGGAAAGTAGGGGGAAAAAAAGGTTGCAAGGATGTGGAGGTGATGATTAGTGTGAGGTGGATGCGCTCGGGTGGGTTTTGTCCTGCTGATTGTAGAGTTAATTCTTTCAAAAGTATGAATGGAAATACGGGTTTTAATGTATATTTTCTTTCCGTTATAAAACTTAATCTTTGCGCAATATTATTACAAACTTATTTTACTACATGAGTCAGATTCGGCAATATTGTTGTATGCTATAAAATCTATAAATCCTATGAGCAATATTCTTACAGACCATGAATTCCGTTTTTCCATTACTTCTTTTAACCCGATATTTTTGTAGCAATATTGATCCAAGGTAATTCAACATTACAACAAGATTGTATAATATTAGTTGTAAATATTAAAGAAAAAATGATGTTAAGGATACTCTCATTTATCTTTCAAAAATAAATAAATAATAAAAGATAATAGTAGGGATAATAGGTGTTGAGCACGTGATTTCGATGATTGGGTGATTCACAGAACGACGTGAATACGCGTATGTGAGTTTGGCCTGTTGTACAGAGTTTGATAATTAATTGAAATGCAGATTGTTATGTATTTTCTCTTTAATGTTTTATATTATCTCTCTTCATACAAAGACTATTTGATCTGAAATTTCTAATTATAGTAAAAGTTATAGGAAACTTCATCATAAGACTAGAGATGCAGCTATCTTAGTTAGTTACAAATTTAGCCATGCTTTAAAGAAATGTTGTTCTAAGTAGCGCGAAGTTAAAACTACCTTACAAGATAAAAATCAGCTGTATGGAGCTTTATGAGAATATTTAAAATGAACTGAATAGTGAATGAAGATATTGTGTAAAACTTTTATCATTTATATATTCCTGAATATATTATAAAAAAGAAAGTTTTCCTTTTGTGCTAACTAGTCATAGGATACGATTTCTTATGTCATCGAAGTAATATTAAATCCGTTTAATGACTAAATCATAATATTTTGTAATTTTAAATAATCTTCGATGTTATTTTAAATTATACACAGACATGTATAATTTAATTGACATAGATTCCTAAATTAATTCGCTTAATGAGAATCGACATATTTAACTCATATTTTTTTAGCACTTGTCACTATACCATACTAGGTAAAGTCCAGTAAAAGTAGATAATAGACGAGATTGGTAAGACGACAAAATCTCAAAACTTGAAATATCGGTTAGCGCTTATGTGGTAACAGCGCTAAAAATTATGTCAATCGTTAATTATTTTTTTATTCTGCTTCTATTTGCAATATTGAGTTAAATATTTTTAAGAATTATATTTCAGTCGTTAATAAAATTTTTATTGCCTTTCTTAAACCAAGTAAATTGACTGTAGTTTTTGCAGCCTTCTTTCAAGTATACTTTTCTTTACATTGAATAGCAGTTTAGAGCAAAAATGCTTGCATTAATATAACACTTTATAATGAATCTACATTGCGAGAAATTGTATAGCCAAAATGATACAATCGGTTTCCTTAAAAATTATCATATTTATAAATATGGTAGACATTGCCATATTAAAAATAAAAATTGCCAAGCGAATACTAAAGTTTATTATATGAAATACGACAATTTTTACTATATAAATAAATGAGATAATTTTTATGAAAATCGAGTACATCTCCAACGTACTCATAAATAGCAAATTTTGCTGTGTAAAACGTGTCATCCTTCCACATAATAATTTGTCTCAATATACAAACTATTTCAATTTACCCATCTTGACTTCGAAAGACAATGGCTACATAACTCAACGCCTTCATCAATCCTCTACAACCAAAATAGACCCATAGCCACGATCCAAACAAAGCCTACCTCGGTATCTCGTATGCAGCGCCAGTCCGCGTATTCGAATTCCGGTACAAGCGGACGCGCGCGGACATAAACAGCTAAAACAAAAGTACCTAGCCGGCAGGAGCAACAAATGAGTTTCCGTGCAATTTCGCGCGTCGAATTATAAGCGGCTCGCGGGTGTGCCGCGGTCTATTCCTTCCTGCGCTCGCGCACCAGGGGCCATCGAGTGTAGTGCCGATCGCACGCGCGCGCGCATATATACACATTTTGAAAGGGACGCGGAAAGCATAGGCGCGGCTTTCCTCTCGAGTGAGCGGCTGCAGGTATATATACTCTCTCCGAGCGTGTATCAAAGTTATATACACTAAGGTTCAAAAGTTTTCAATTGAAAAGGTTGATTGCACGCCCTTTGATGAAAAATATGTAGGGTCAATGGGGTAAATCGGGTAAATATCATTGAGGAAATAATTACACAATGTACGGAGATACACTTATATAACAATTTAAAATAAAACTTCTAAAGTGAGGATTGTTATATTTTCGAATAATAATTGCACTTTTTAGATAAAATTCTTTTTATAGTTAATATTCATACATTTTTGATAATGTCCAAATACACACATAAAATGGTATCGGTAATATTATATAAGTACGCAAGGAGACATAGTTACACTTTTAATTAAAAACTTTGATTGATTTTCAGTAATTTCTTTATGATAAAATAAAGACAATACATTCGAAATATTTCTAATTATATATTTTAGTATTAACTACAAGAAAATTTTTCAATTAAATATATTTATTATTTTTGAATGTAAATATTAATAGATGAAGATGTCGCCTAGAAATTTGATTATTGATATCTATGCTAATACAAATTAAGATTTTATGTTTATTTTTTTCAGATAATTCAGTTGATTGGAATCAGTATTGCCAAAGCAATTGAAGTAATTTTTTTACTGGCTTAAAAAATTAGGTTCTTCATTCGAAGTGTATATTATGTGTATTTCTACGCGAATCCCTCGAGAACTAAAGTACCAAATTTCGTAAACCTTAATACATGTTTAGTTTGGTATCGTTCATCAACTTCTATTCAAAAACGTCATTTTTTAAATCATTTAAACTGGTTAAAGAAACAGTTTTACTTTTATTTAATTTATCTTGCAACATAAAAAATTCACTAAAAATTGGTCAAATTTACCGGGTTAGTGTAAAATTAACGTAAAATTTCTTTATAACCGCATTTTTCATTGAAATATTTTTATATACCTGCAATTCTCATTGTTAGATTCATACAATGCAATGACAATTGCCCTTTTGCGCGAAGGTTCTCTTGACACACCCGAATGAAACGGCGCATTCGGTCATCGCACGACGACCGCACGATCTTGCATACAGCTCTACAGACCACACCGCGCGCTTGCAAAATCGTCAAATCGTTATTTAGCCGATTCGCCGGGCGGCCGGAATCCGTACAGCCGGTCGTATTTCTCATGGGGCCTCTCTCCCCCTCCGCCCCACTCACTCCCATGGACTTCTATGTACCTCGGACGGGAAGGATATTAACTTTTCATGAAGCAATAAGGTACCTACGAACGGAGATCAGCAGCAGCAGCAGCGCCTCGTTACGTAAGCCGATTATTTCGCAATTTTTGCGCGCCCCGGGGCGACTTTATTGTTTGTTTCGACTTGGAAGGTTTTTCGCGCGGCGACGACATCCGTGAGCGGCCGCCGCCGGTTACAATTAAGGCGAGAGAAATGACGAGAGATATAGCCGCGCGTTTCCGCGCGCTTGCGCGCTTCGGACGATGATCGATTAATGAGATTCTCTTTTCTTTTTTCTAAGAGATGCACAGTTAGGAATGATTTAGATGGATTTGTTTCTTTTGGATGCAAATTAGAATAATGCAGTCGTTTTGCGGAGGTTTAATGATGAAGCAAGATCGTAAACGGCCGAGCGTTGAATAATCCCTGCATATTTAATTTATATAATGGCATTTTCTTTGAAAGAAAGTAACGATTGAAAGTTTAGCTGTAAATGTCGAATAAAATGCTTAACCCAATTAGAATACGGTATTTATGGAATGTTATCGGTTTACTGATCACTATTTGCAATTTACAAATTGCGTAGCAATATATTAGGTACTGTTATTGTTTGTATTCTGGGAATATAAACGACTATAAAAAGCACCATATTTAATTTATAGGAAAAGAAAATAATTTATTCATTACCGTTTGAATGGGTAGATTTTGCCGTAAATGAGGGTAATTTTTACTGCTTAGTTGAAGTCAGAACGGTCTGTATTTACTATGATTTTTACAATGATTTTTATTGGAAAATTATCTTGTGTGTCAAATATAATGGCGGTTTTCATTGAAAATAAAGTTTGTCTTCAATATATATATATATATATATATATATATATATATATATATATATATATATATATATATATATATATATATCACTTGATGGAACGACCTATTTTACAATAATCATCTAATTAAATCAGAATTACCTGATCTAATCAACTGATTTATCATCTGATTATGTCGGCTAATTTATCACCGGCATAACTTAATTAATCTATCCCCTGATCAATTTATCCTCTGATTTAGTTAGCTACTTAAATTACCTAATGTAACATTGTTCTTCAGATCTGTATCATAAATTCACGTTGTTAACATTTACTACAAGACATTTTTCGTAACATTGTTTTAAGGTTATAAATCAGGATATAATCAAGCGATCCTCTCAGGATTTTATCAGGTGATTGCACCGGGTGATGTTTCATGTCAAAACATTAGGTAATTTATCACCTGATTTTTCTCTATGTAGGTACAGTACTATAAACAGGTCTAGCGTGAAACAAAGCGCATAAAGAAAATAAGACGATTTTCCGTTATCTAACGAGTGGAAAATCCGGTAAGACGAATAAGCGCCGGGATTCAGAGGCATCACGGGTGCGCCTGTCAGGAAGCTTTATGCACGCGGATGGCGATGCATGCGTTGTAAGCCGATTACGCGCACGGACGTTCCTTGTAAGGGGCGCACCGTTACGCGGCGGCGGCGCAGCGCCTGTCAACGGACTCGAATGTCTTCCTCGAGGCGCGACGCGTAATATTCTTAGCACGATTAATTGAGTTTCGTTCATTGTGTGACAGGTAATTCATTAAATTCAATACGTTGTTCACCAGAGGTATTCGTTGTATATACAGTATCGAGATGATGAATGTATGAGGTAACGTAATAAGTAGAAAAACAAGAGTAAGCGCGTAAGTAGATCATGTCCGAGGTTGGTAAGACGACGCCGTGGCATCTGTCTATTATTATATTACAGCAATCGAAAGTATTGCGTACTGTGCACGGTTCGAATAATGTATCCAAGTAATTTTTTTATAACTTACAAACGTTAGTTATTTTACAATTTTGATCTTCATGTAAATTTTATTCTTGGATTTTATGACTTATATTTCATTCGAGTTTAGTTTATGGAAGATTCGAGAAAACGGAAGAAATCTTACTCGGCGAGATATTACAGAAAGTGTAGCAATTGCACAAATCATACACTACGCGAGCCATAGAATCATAATCGAACTTTTATATTTCCAACGGCTTCCGCAATTCTGTATCAGCCCACTTATAAAAATATCGCAACGAAAGTCTTGTTGTTTTGTTTACCGATATAGAGATCACATCGAGGACCGTACTCGTTATTTTCTTTCATCGCGACCACTAGTACAGTCATGTTTTTGAAGCTTTGACCATTTAGAATACTCGCTAAACTGATACACTGAGAGACATTTGTAAGAATTAATTTTTTGTGTTAAAACGACGCTCTTATTTATTATGGGTAAAAGGGTAATAAAATAATCCTTACCAAAATAACATTTCATTTTTGTGTAATTTCAAACGCGGAACTGATTTTCAATGCTGCGTAAGTCTAATAACACTCAAAATGGAGTTCTGTATCTAGAACAATATCCAAGTTAGGTTTAATTTTGAGAAGAGAATTTATAGTAAAATTGTCTAAACTGCTATGTTGTCCGATTATCTACTATTTTGTTACATGTGCTTTGATTGGCACATTCTAAATTTAGCATAGCTACAATAATCAGAATTAAATGTAAATACAAAATATACCATCCATCGAGTTTTAAAGTCACGTTGAAAGTGCATTTATAAGCAATTACGTACTCAACCTATTTCAACAAAGCTAGAATTGTAACCTGGTGTTTAAGAGAGCAGTAGTCACGTAAACAGAACGGGATCGACTGTGAAATACTTCAATCAACTGCCTAATTTGTTTACCATCTGATCATTTTCATATGCTGTACGTTCGGGTAGGATTATTATGTAAACTTTCTTAACTCCTTGAATACCGATGGCAAAGAATCTTTGCCATAGAAGATATTGCAGTACTATACTATGCGAGTAACTTCAGCAAATTAGATTTTGGATCAAAATATTTTAAACAAAAGTTTTAGATCTCACGAAAATACATCTTTTTCCTATTATAATTCTCTTGTTGGGAGCGAATAATTTCAATGTACTTAATCAAGATTAAACTCAACATGCTATTATGACCTTTTTTCCTGCCCTCGTGACATTATACCGCGGCTGTTCTCATATTTTTATTTTCTTTTTTAAGAAAATATAAGGTTTTGAGTAAAAAATCTTTTTATAATTTATTAATAATACATATTTAAAGATGAATTTATAGAATATATATATACGAACACAACCACAAAATAATGTTTGTCATAGGTCAATTAGTTTTCTTTTAATCATGTACATTGGCACATTTTTACATTTTTATGACTTAAACTGGTTTTCTCAGAATTTAGTGAATAAAAGAAAAACTGTTTACATCTTTATATGTGTACTAATAAATCCTGAAAAGATTTTTTATTCTTTGTCTTATGATTATCTTTAGAAAAAGATCACATACTAAGAACGTTCACATCAGAATGTACACCCTTAAAGAAGAAAGTAAAGCCTGTAAAGAATAACCATTTTGATTTTCTTGTAACGATCAAAATTGAGTGAAAGAAACAATAACAGCTAAAATTCCCAAAGAATTATGCCCTAAGCAGGAATACGATCCTCACTAATGCAAAAAACAAGGCCAATGTACCCGTCTCGCTCTGTCGATCAAAGCCCCGCCCACCAGCAAAAAACCAAAACCACAATCAATCATCATCATCATCATCCTCACCACCAAAGCGATCGAACCCATTGAAAAACCCCCGCGTCAATGCGCATAACTCGCTTATACTCGTCGATCCGGAATCGCCTTGCTTGTGCAGCAGCCATCCCGAGAGCCAGTCGCACAAAAACTCGCCGATTAGTTACGTTCATCCTGCCCTGCCGCGCGGCATCTCAACATCGACAGCAATCGCGAACGAAAGTGTACACTACAAAAGTATAAAGTGTCGCTGTTCTGCCGCGAGCGTATATAATACCTCTTACCGAGCTGCGCTACTCTCCTCTGCGCATCCAGCGGAAAAACACGCGGATAAGACTGCCGAGTCCCTGTTATAGGCACAGGGCCATTACATATATATATATTCTCTCGCACACGTCGAGACAGAAGGAAAGAAAGAGACCGAGGATCAGACGTCATTCGTGTTCCTCCGGTTTCGGAGTGCCGCCGCCGCGTACTCGCGAGTTACGTAAAAGCCACGGCGCAGCGCAGCGACACGCCGATACTTTACTTTCCCTTCCTTTACGACCGTTCGTTCGTTCGTTCCGTAAGGAGAGCCCGTGGTGAGGCCCAGGCCAGGCCATTAGCGGAGCGCCTCCGTGTGCAGCGCGCGCGCGTGATCGAGCTTGTTTACGTCGTAGGTACGGTTACCCTCGGTGCGCAGTGCACTTTTCGTGCGCGTGGAAACTTACGGGCAGAGAGATATGCAGAGGCTTGATCAACCCCACCCTTAGTTACCCTGAGCCCTCAATTAACGTGTGGATGCGTATGTGTACATACATGTGTGTGCGTGTGTGTGTGTTCATGTGTGTGTGTGTGTGTGTGAGTGCGTGTTTGCGTGCGTGTTTGCGTACATGTGTGTGTGTGTGTGTGGGTGTGAGTGCGTGTGTGCGTGCGTGTGTATGTATGTGTATTCATTCCCGCGTGTATACATGTGTACGTTTTTGAGTGTGTATGTTTGTATAAGCGTATGTGCTATAATTCATGCGTGCATGTATGTATATGTCCGTTTTTATGTACGTGTGTTTCTGTACGCATGTGTGTACGTTGTGTATGCTTGTGTGCATTTGTACCTACGTGTATGTATGCGTACGTCCGTGTGTGAGCGTGTGTGCATGTGTGTATGCGTGTGTGTAAGTGTGCGTATATGTGTGCACGTCTGTATATGTGTGTATGTATTTGTTCGTGCAATTTCGACAAGAATCCAAATTGATGACCTGCCCAATGGTTCAGGTAAAGTTCGCCCAAATCTGAGAAAAGTTAAATTGGCCTAGTGAAGCTTAAGTAAGTCTGGACAATAAAATCCTGACAAACATTTAGGATAGAATTGTCGAAAACTTGGCGACTGTCCTATACCAAATTAAGTCTTTAGCAGAGCTTGTGCCATACTTTCGTATTAATATATGGTTTATCAATCTTTGAAAAGCGCTGTTCTCAAAATTTGGCAGAGTCTCATTGTCCAGGCTTGCCCACTTGAGAAACTTCATCCAAAGCTAGGTGGTTGGATTTTAATCAACCTATTTCCAATCAAATACACAATAAACTTTTACGATGGAACATTTATTTTATTGTAAATATTCTTTTTACGGTTAATACTTAAAAAACTCATAAAAACGGGTAACCTAATATTCCTAATTTAATCTAAACTTGTAAAGTTCGTGGATGTCCCCAAACAATATTTTGATCTAATAAAAAACCTTATAAAGTTATATATTTCAATCTAACTCGACTATTCTTGTTTTATAGAACTGAAAAACTTACTTCAACTAAATAGACTTTCTCTTTGAAACTGTAAATTAAACTTAAATTAAATAAAGCATAAGGCACGTTAATGTGAGCATGATTAAATTGCCACTAAGACTATAAAATTGTACAGTATTATAAAGAAACATGTGTAGTTTTCCTAGCCCTCACAGTTACAAGTAGTTTTACTCGCATGTGCAGTAAAGGCTATATATCACCAAATGTGACTTTCCTCCGTACCGGGTAAAAGTCATTTCCTCTAAATACATAATTGGCTAATCGGATTAGCGGAACGAGCGCATTTTAGTTAAATTTGCGTGCATTTAAATGCGAAAAAAATTGTCTTAACGTAGAGCTCGCGGAAAGTTTCTTATATATTCATAATCGACGCAATTAGTGCGGGTGAAATTACATATTGTTCGGGATGATTTATTTCTTTGTGTACAAGCTGTATGTAATGATGGTCGCGTAAGTGAACCACGAATTTTCGAAAATTGGACTTGCCTCACTTTAATTGGAAGCTGTGCGCGATTATATGGAAATTGCTTAGGAATTTCTCCAGCGCGAACGAAAGGCGAGCGCGGGGCACAAGTAGAGCGAGTTCATTTTCAAAAAATTTGTATAACGTGTCGCAATGCCGGTAATACGCGATTTCTCGTTTAGATATGAATATACTCGCGGTTGATGAGATTACGCGTCATGCTTGATTTGATTTGCTTAATTTTTAGAAAAATCGTTATTGCGGTATTTATAAATATAGATTCGAGTGAAAATTACAAATTTTGAGTACTATCCTGCACAAATTATGTGAAGCTGCGTTTGACCCCCTTTCTATTGTTCTACTTGAGGATGTTCAATTGTTCTCCGAATGTACCTAGTCATATATTTTTCTCATCGTTGGTTACAACAATCATTTTATTCTAACGAAAGAGGATATAAACTGAAAATTGTTACAATGAGCATTGAATGTTTGCTTTTGTGGAGGTGGTACAAAGGCGTTGTAGTTAGCCATTCATGCAAAAGCGTTTATTCAAGAGTCTTATGTAAATAATAAGACAAAACGTATAGTGGTATAAAATTAAATTATAATATAATTTATATCGATACTGCATATCAAAGTAAAGAAGTAATTCACTTATTTATATATGTTTACAACTGATTTCAACTGTAAGTAGTAACATACATCCAGTTTTGATGCCTGTTACTACTGATGATAAAGTACATAATAAGAAAATTCATGTTCTTAGATAATGTATACACGAATATTATCAAAGTAAGTTCTCTATAGAAAGTACCAATCATCTTAATGGATTAAAATGAAGAATAAAAACTTGCAAGTAACTAATCATGTAATTACTATAATGATATATTTAATGAACTTCGAGGTATAACCATAATGTAATGTCAATTTTATTCTTGTGTTATGATATTTAAGTTTGAAAAAATGTATGTTATATACCACTACAAAAAATTTAGCTCTATAATTATGTTCTATGGAAAGTTTCTTTAACGTTGATTATAATGTGCACATATATATGAGATAAACTATAACATACTTGCTTCTTTATCAAAAAAGCGATTTTTCAAAAATCAGCAGCTTTCTCCAAACTTTTTATTCGTGTATATAAATCATGTACCGAATAATGAAGTTCATAAATCCATAGAGATTTATAGATGGACATCTATCACCCACTTACTGAAGTTAACTACACATTGTTTAAAGTTTTATCCTTCAGGACAAGTGCATAATTTGAACAGGTTAGAAAACCAGAATGTAGTTAAGCAAGAATATTTTTAAAGTAGTGTTTAGTCAAATCTTCATAAACGTGTAAGAAACAATCTTATCATAAATAAAACAAATCTAGAAAATTAATTTACTTATTTTAACATTAAATCAATTTAAAAAGTATTCTATACAAGCACCGTAAGCTTCGTCTCTAAGTACGATTTATTTTAATCACATCAAACCACTTTACTTTGGGTAGAAACCACTAATGAAAAGCAATCTATTAGAACCTTTGATATATGCACAGGTTTGCGAATATTTATTTAAAAAAAGTTATATAGTTTTTTTCAGTTTCTTTCGTGACATCATATCTAATTACACTTCAAACGCTGTCGTTATAAGAATATGATGTCACAAACATTTATGTAGCGCTATATCTTACTTAATTTTCTATTTATTGCAGTCAAAATTTGAAAAGTTCACCAAGAAAACACAGTATAGTTTATTAGAAAATGATATTAAAATAGATCATACAACAACCGAATTCACTGTTCTAAAAAAGAAACTCACGGGACACACTTGCTGTTACGAGATAAAGATGAAAGCGTATATTTTATACCAAAGACGAATTAAATGACGTTTAATGCATTAAATAGAATTTGTTTCTATACTTTCAATTTCATATTAATTCATTCTAGTGCTAAATGCTTCATAATTAGCATTTGAGTCAATTCAATTCCCAAATCTCTCATAGTAAAAATCAAATATGAACACAAAGCACAGTATTTTCAAAAATCACCCACAAACATTAAATTACCGTTCCATTCTTCCACCTAATTCCAATAAAACCAAACGCCACAACAAAACGAAAAATCAAATCTCCCCACACAACCCGCCAATACCGTCCATCTCCCCTCTAACAACAACAAAAAAACCTTGAATCCCCGATACCCAGCTGCAAACCAACCAACCAACCCAGAATCTCTCTCGCGCGTTTTCCCTCGTTTAGAGAGCCGCGCGAGAACAGCGGACTTCGCGCGGGTCCCGCATCTCGAAGGATCTCGAGAGCTTGTATATGGCTCTCGCGTGCGTTATCGGCGCGAGTGTAGCCTCTCCCTCTTCCCCAGCTCCCAGCCAAAAGGAGAGGCACGAGCGGCATACACACACACACACACACA
This sequence comes from Gastracanthus pulcherrimus, assembly GCA_949152435.1. Lineage (NCBI taxonomy): Eukaryota > Metazoa > Arthropoda > Insecta > Hymenoptera > Pteromalidae > Gastracanthus > Gastracanthus pulcherrimus. The sequence continues at coordinate 21,146,448 of OX424573.1, forward strand.
TGGCCGGTCAGGAGCAGCAGCAGCAGTAACAGCGAGAGTAAATCTGTATAATATATACGTGTGCCGCGAGCTGTGAGCTACTTTCATATTTTCACCCGTCGACGGAGCGCGCGCGCGCGGAGAAAGTTCTCTGTCGCTCGGATGCGTGAAACTTGACGAGAGGCTTTAGCTCCAGCTCGAGAGAGAGAGAGAGAGAGAGAGAGAGAGAGAGAAAGAGAGGGAGAGAGAGAGAGAAACAATGGAAGCCTTCCGGCGATTACGAGTGAGAAAAAAAGGAGCGCGCGAATTCGCGTATGAACGATGACATGTGTGGCTTATTTATGCGCGTGAGCGATGAGAGACTGATGACGGAGAAAATCGATCGTTGCGTGCTTTTTATTGCAATTTCTCTTTGGTATGCGTGTGTGTGTGCGAGAGAGTGAATTGGCGCGCTGCAGGATATGGAAGAAAGCTCGTCCGGCGCGAATTTGCAAACTGTTGATGTACGCGGATTTATGTGGAGAGTGATAGAGCCGAAAATTCGCACTTCGTAAATTGCTACCAGTCACGCGATAAGTGGCGTCGTCTTGTTCTTTTATTAGTTTATTGCTGAGTGATTATATGTGGATAGCTCTAACCGGTAAAAACAAGGTGAATTTTAATGAAGAGGTGATATAAAATTCAGTTGTTTTAGAGAAATTTCAACGATAATTTGTATGTTGCGTGTTAGCAAATTTTTTTGTGTCGCAGTGTTCATTGCAAAAATGATAATTTCAAATTATAAAGGTTTGACATCTTGAAAGTTTCCGTGCAAATCGCCTGTGATTTATGACGGTGAAACGGGAAAAGTCGAAGCGCGTTAATTAAATCGATTTATTACGAAAAGTAAAACATAATATAATTGACAAAATAATTTTAATGCTCATAACTGTATTTTAAATTAAATTTACCGGAAATTGGATTTTAGCAAAAGCATAAATTATTTAAATAATATGAAATCTAGAATTGTACAGTAATACTTTTTAAGGAAGTGCATAAAAGTGTAAATATTTAAATTCCTAATTATATTTTAATAATTAAATTGAATACGATTTTATTAAACTTAAATTTATATTATCTTTGAACAAATAAAGTACAATTTAATTATGATTGTTGAACATTAAGATGACAACATTTTTTTCTACGATGCCACTTTAAATTTAAAAATCGATCAACAGAGCGGTCATCGTTATCCCTCATTACTATCACTAGCCAAGCAAAGAATTTGAATACCGCGTTCTCTTTCGTTAGCCATGACTTTGATCTCCGCCGAGATCGCAAAAAAACTGTGCATAAAAAACACGCTCGCAATAGATCAATAACCCATGACGTTATCGAGGCTCAAGGTGCACAAAAATGCATATAAATGCGCTCAGTCACAGTCCGTCAAACGACGATGAAGAAAAGGTAAAAGAATGGATAGTGGCAGGATATAAAGAAGCCTCGAATGCAAAAAACGAAACGGCGCGGCGCGAAGTGTCAGGAAGTCTTGAGAGCGCGATAAAAAGAGACTCAAAAAAAGCTAAATTGCCACTTTCATGCTTTGGGATCATCATCATCCGAGAGACTGGATTTAAATTTCGATAGCCGTCTGGTTCCTTGGCTTTGGGGATTTGCATATTTAAAAGTGAAAATAGCCGTAAGAATTCGTGTGTATTTATGTAACCGATTGTGACTAAAAGGATTATATAAAAATTTATATTTATACGTATAATTAAATTAAAGAAATAGTAAATTAGAAAGATGGATAAAAATAAATTATTAAAATTGAAATAAAAAATTATTACATTAACTTAAACAAAATACATTATTAACACATTTTTACAATATTAAACAATCTCAAAAGGAATTAAAATATTAACAATTGAATACTCAAAACATTAAACGTTATAAAAAAATAAATATAACACTTAACACCGGTATTTTCTTTCATAAAAGCATTGAAAAACAATTAAAAATCAAACCTAATCGATTACATTATCTATCCAACAATCAACACTTCTATTCACTAAAATCACACACAATTGAAACAAAAAAGTAGTCAAATCATTCACTAAAAAAGTGCCCGGTAACCGCACTTTGAACCTCCGTTAAAAAAGAACTTCCATCTCTCATCGAGCAAGATCTCTTCTTCTCCTCGCACAACCCACCAAAAAGAAAAGCATTATACAAAAACCCTCGGCAAGGCTCAACTCGAGCAGATAATAATCAAGATCTCGCCTCTCGCGCGTACAAACTCGTCTCCTTCACAGTCAAACGCAGCCCGCTCGCAAGCATAAAACAAACGGAAAAACCAAAAACAAAAGCAGAAAAGAAACACTCACCTAGCACGGATACGAGAAGCAGCAGGAGAAGCGAGGCAAGTGCTCGTGTCGTTGGCATCTTGAAAATCCAACAAGAGGAGCGCAGTGCGAATCCAAAAAGAAAGAAAATAAAGAAAACGGTAAAAGAAAACAACTAAAAACTCTCCTCGATGCAAGGTAGGTGCGAGAGACGCGCTCTTGTCGGCGTATTATCTAGTCGGCGCTGCTGGTGCGTCTGGCGGCTCTCAGGAACCGTACAGCCGTTGCTGCTGTTGCTGCTTCTGGCCGGGCAGTGTAGTGGTGTACATAAGCATGAAAAAGGGGGAACTTCCAACGCGCTCGTTCGCTCGCTTCTATACCTCGGGAGACAGTCGGCAACTGACGCTGCGCCCGCGCCGCCAAATGACAATAAAGCACACCTCGAGCTGCGTGCGCTGCTCTTTCACGCTCGCCAAGGGGAGGAGATGAAGATGAAGAAGAAGTAACACGCGCACGTCCTTCCTCCTCGCTGGCGGTACCTATAGCGGTGAAATTGACGAGGAGGAGAGCGTAAGCTATAGCGCGAGAGATGCCGAAGGGAGATTGAGAGTGCAACGCGCGAGATGTGTGTACGTGTGTACGTGTGTTTTGGAGAGAGTGGGGCGGTGTATATAGGTGTAAGACGATTTTTAAGAGATCATGGTTTTTGCATTCGATTATAAATAAATGTCAAACTTAGTCTCATCTGTAGTTACTCAAATCAAAATCAAAGTGTCAAAATCTGTATAAATTATATGATCTCAGATATCTATCTAAAAACAATAGGCCTAAAGTCTATAAAATCTAAATAAATTAAATGCATTGTTTAGAATTAGAGTCAAAATTAAATGCACAAAATCGGACTATATACAGAGTGCTCATTCATAAGGAAAATAAAACAATATCCCAATAACTCATAAACCAAACTTTAATCCAATAACCCAACAACCCTACATTAACCAAATAGCCCAAATTAATTTATTAGGTTATTGGGTTATAGAGAAGTAACATAAATAAGGTAAAATTTAGGGGAGTGACTGAGGGAACTAAATATATCTTATAAATTTAAAAAATATATTATCATACGAATAACTGATGGTCAACAACAATTATCACATCGTTTCAAATCTCACAATATAAAAAGTAGAATACAGAAATAAATTATTTTCGTAAAATAATCTTTAGCAGTTAGAAATTTTCTAATTTCTATATTTTGAAAAATTAAAATGAAACTAACTAATATTCTAAGAAGCGATTACTAAATAAGCATAACAAATCAACAATCGAACGAAAATCATATATATAAATAAATACAAGTTTATACATATATGTTTATATGTACATTATCATTAAATAAAACTACTCCATGATAAAGTGAAAAAGAAAATGAAAGTCAGATAATACATTACAATTTCTCAAACATTACAAACGCATATTTTGCTTCGTTGTATATAGCGCCCCATTCTTCTGTACGCATGTGCAGGTCGTGAAGATATGGAGATAGTTCAAGAGTAAGAGAGAGAGAAAAAAAGGATGAGTGAAATATGGATGTTTACGAGTGTATTTTTTGGAAGCCTCCTGTAAAAGCTGATGAGTTTTCGTGTTGGGGGACTGGTCAACTTGGAGAGTAAACTGGCTTCGGGTCTTGTATATATGCCCCACTCTCTTCTTCTTGATTGCTCTTTGCTCCTGGTGTTAGTGTTGTCTTGCGCTGCCTCTGATCGAAACTCGAGAGCTTACTACTGTCTTACACCAGCATTCGAATCTCCGAAGCAGGATTCACATTCAGAGATACGTTCGTATAGGATTCGGAATTGTTGGTAATAAGCATGTAGATTACTAAAATTTGTATATAATCGTATTTTACATGGTTGATTTACTTATACACTCTTTTATTATCCCTACAGTAAAAGAATGATTGTAATCACTGAAACAGGAAATAGGCGTAACGCTAAATTAAATATGTTATAACTATGACATAGTGCTAGAAGGGTTAATTTGGATATCATAGACGGGTACATTAGAATAATGAGCCAAAATTAGGATAGGTAAGAAAAATGGAGGGGGGTATGGGGGTCGTAGAGGGGGTATTTTTCTTAACAGTATAATGAAAATAATGATATAAGCATCGTAACGCTACATTAAACATATTATTACTCTAACATAGTGCTAAGAGGGTCAGTGTCGAGATGATGGATGGGTGAGGTAATATAAGGGGACAAAATTAAGATAGGTAAGATAAGTGGAGGGGGTATGGGTGACGTGGACGGAGTATTTTCTCTCAGTAAAAGAATGATTGTAATCGCTAAAAGCGATACGCAGAATTAACTTTTCATTTTCTATGAAGTAGTGCATAGACGAATGAAGTGAAGTGGTCAGAAAGAACCGCTAGTGTAAAAGAATGAAGAAAATATAACTGGGTTTATTATGGTAAAATGGAAAAAAAGAGAGAGCGTACGGAATTGCATGCACTCAGGTAGTTATTCAATATATAGTTATTATATAATTCAATTTATAGTTATTCAGACTGATGGTATGAAGTGGGACGCATGCACTCAGGTAGTTATAGTTATTCAGAAGGATGGTTTGAGGAGGGGCAGAGGGGTGAGTGTATGCCCACTTACACATATGCATACGCAGTTGTCTCCATGTGCATTTAAGTATGCGCAGTAATCACTGTGGCGTAACCACACAGGCATGCGCAGAATTTATTGCGTATACAGGTATGCGCAGTACTGACTTCATGCATTCAGACATGTGCAGTTGTAATTGCGTGCACACAGGCATGCGCGATAGTGATTTCATGCACACACGCATGCGCAGTAATTACTTCATGTGCATAAAACTGTGTTAAAATGTAAGGTATTGTTTACTCCAAATTTGTATTCAGAAATCGTCTAACGTTTTTCATTATGGATTTTTTATTCTTTTATTTACATATTTTGTCATGACATCACCATTTCATTTTTATGTAAACATATATGTTTGATACCTCAATTAAAACTATCTAATAACATTAACAATCATATTTTTTATATTATAAATAATACTTATAAATGATTTTATATATAAATGGATAATAATATCTATTATCTGTAATTCATATTAATATTGATATAGTCAACAATCGAAATTGTGACGCGTGTAGTGCGTCTGTGATACCTAGTGTCACTAAAACGTCAATTCTTTAAAAAGGTAATATAATATACTTTGGGAACGGCTAGATCTTTTATATATGACACAGAAATTCTTTTTGCTATTTTTTTAATTTTCATTTTTTTAATTGTGTTTATTTATAAATTTAAACTGTGTACATATTTGTATTGTTCTCTCTTTTTTATTTCAGATCGACGTGTCACTAGGAATCATTTATGCAAGGTTTTTTAACAGGTACCATCTGTTGCACTACATAAATTATTATTAAACGAAAAATAAAAAATATTAAATTGTACTAGGGTCAAGCCTGGGTTAAACTTTAAAAATAGTATATATTAGGAGTTTAAATTTACAAAGCGATACTAGCGAATTCCAGATAAACTGCTAAACTCGACTGGCGCGGGAAATGTTTCTATATAAGATTTACACATGGAGCATAATATTAAGAAATTGAAATACAAGGTTGTTTTCTAACAGAAAAACTTGTTTCTACCATCTGACATAGTGTACGTTCTTATAGTATGTATGTATAACAATAGTAACGAATTGATTTTATCACATTAAAAATGTATAAATTCATTCATAAATATATTCTTCATGTATATCTTATAGGAAATATTCCTGGCAGCGACCACGTTTTTCGCCGTTTTCTTATGGGCAACAGAAGTGCCCCTGTAGGCGTTGTGGTAATTTTCTTTACCAATTGTGTACCAGAGCGAAAAGTAGTTTTTTTCTCCCGCGTGTAAAGATGATGCATTATGTTTATAATGTTAGTAGAAGCTATTACATCTGAAAATTTTCTCACAGAAGCAAATGGGACCTACCTGCAGTGTATTTTGTCTTACAACTGCTTAAGTGAATTCATCACTATAACTTTGAGCAAATCATTATTATATTTTCTATGATATTAAATAAAGAAATTGATTTAAGTTGATACTGCACATGATGATACTACTTTTCATCACCTTTTCAATAGCATAGTTTATTTTATTGACCGGTTATGTACCGTTTTAGTATATAAGAGGAAATGTGTCTACTCGTTCATTCTAACCAATACCCACGTAACCAGAAGCATGCCAGATTTCTATCTAATGACCACCCTTAGAGCTCTTCTTAAGCTTTTCAAGGCTAAGAAGTATATAATTGTTATAAAAGATATTTACACTGTTGATTAATTTGTGGAAAATATATAAATAATATGTATTTAAATAATATTTTCGTTTTATACGTTATTTATGTCCTCAAAAATACGCTTAGAGCTTACTACGACCAACAAAGATGATTGTATCTGTCTAGAATGCCTAAACATTATTTAAATTAATGAAATGTATTACTTTTAACATTTATCTGTATTATTTCATTATTTTTAACCTCTTCCAATACATATATTTGCTTTGTATTGGCGATTGAAGAATCAAAAATAATAACGGACTATATTGGGTATACGTGAAATCCAATATGTCCCACTAGCTGTTTATTTTTAAAACTCTGCAGAACTGCCCTTTATATATATGCATATTCTCAATTAAAAAAGATTTCTTATGTTAGTTTTTATTGTACTATATTTTAATATCCAACCAGCCCAAATAAAATTCTTTCTATACATCAACTATGGTAAATCCTCAAAGGTTAGGTGGGCCATATTAGGTACACTTACCTTATTATATATTATATTATATTGTTATAATAATAATTTAGAGTTAACCAGCACTTGTTCCTTTAAAGAGTATTTAATAAACAGTAAAGATTTCAATCGTTCAACTCTTTCTATAAAAAATATAGTTTATTTTGGTTCGTAACAGTAGAGTATCCTTTAAGATTTTGAATACAAATAAATTTTATAGGCTTGGCAAATAACCAGGTTTAATACCCGTTTTTTCACTTCAAATTAAGAATGCTTTAAACTCTCTTCGTAAAATCACTTCAATGTGTATATAAATTCAGAAGCATGTAAATCAAGCAAAATGAATTCCAAAGGTTCTTTTTAATCCACAAATACCAGTATAGTTTAGTAAATTATTTTACAAAATTAAATATTGCAAAACATATGATTAAATCATGGAAAAATAATACAAAAACATACAGAATAATAAAGCGACTTGATAAATGCGGAAATTCAGTAAAATGATGCAATATATCTGGTTACGGCAACACGGGAAATACCTCTTACTGTTTTTTGAATTCTATACGATATACTCGTAATTCGTTTTTTTCGTATTTCACAATCCTGATCCAAGTCCCACCAACCAACTTAAATTAGCATTAAAAGCCAGTTCTACGCAACGTAAATCATCTCATTGGGAACGAAGCAACAGCTCTACATTTTTCGACGATTCGCAATATTTCATCTCTTCATTAATCAGCCTTTGGTGCGCCGAGTTAATCGCCCTGCGAATGCCTACAGGAAATTAATATCGCTCCTGCGGATGCAATAAACTTTTCCTCTTCCGTGCCAAAAATTATGAAAATTGCGCCGGTAAGTAAGATAAATCTACGAGAGTGGTCATCATCTAAATAAAGGCAAAAGTGATTCGGAAATCCTTCTAGGGAGCTTACATTAGTCCGTATTTAGAAAACACTTTACAGCAATATTTAAATTCAAAGGTATCTATTTATTTATTATATGTATTTATGGACTTAAGCTCATGAGTCGCGTGAATCTTGCGTTCTCCGGTAGCGATAATTGCATACATAGTGCTATCTTTACAGTGGGATTTTTGTATAAAAATTCCGTGATATATGCTAAAATACATTCCTAGAAATGATTACATTTTTTGGAGTACTATGTACTCATTAAATATGTTATAAAACTTGCAGGCTTAATAAAAGTGAATTTGTAAGTTATTTATTTGTTTTTGAATGAAATTGTGCAAAGCATAGTAAATTTCTCAGAAATTAAATTTTCGTACGTCAGTTTGTGTATTAATTTGTTATATCTCATTTAGAATAAAATTAAAAGTAAAACTAGTATTTAATTTGATATATAGAAACTTTAGAATATTTTTTAAATTATAACAATGTAAAGTTTTTCACAATTACGTACAAATATAATTGTTTTTAAATATATATTTTATTTTATTAATAAATTTAATTTAATTTAATTTTATTACCGCATTAAAAGTGTTACATTTTTGTAGATCTCATACGTACTACTTCCGCAATAAAGTTTTAATAAATCATAATTAGCATTGCCAGTTGTAATAATCGTAATATTCCTAAGCAATTTAAATACTGCCTAAGGTTCTAACGAGCTACCACACATACAATCAAATAATTCAATTAATTCAATTAAGTAAAACGTAAATAGTACATTATTACACATTAATTACACAGGTATGTTAAAATATACTATCATGAATACCATTTTAATAATTTTCACCATGAAACAAACCAACACGACAATAATCGTCACATCTATACCGACTACCTTCTACAAACAACAAAATGCTCCCTACAACAATTTACATCTTCAGATAACTGCACCCATTAATCCTCGCAAAAACTCTATAAATAACAATATAAAACGCGTGAATATCAAACTCCTAATAACTCACTTAGAAAAAATCCCCCTCTCCAAAACAAAGTTGCCGCCGCCTTGGCTACTCGAATTCCCCAACGATCTTAACTCCTGCACAATATCTATCCCCCCTCGTATGTGCAGCAACCTTCCTTAATTACCCAAGCTATATACTCATGTGCATACGCGTCGGAATAAAAAAAGGAACCAACAGACCCGCACATGCACATGTACGAACATATTCACACATTTACGTACAATATAAGCATTCTTCGCTCTAGTCCATATAAGTGCATGCAAGTAGATCTGCTCTGGTACACACGTATAAAACACAGAATATCGCGCTGGAAGATCAGAGTGAGACTCGGGCGATATTATGTTGAACGAAAACGTATATACAACAGCGAGCTGCTCGGCGCTACACACACGCATTTACAATTAATTATATCAATGAAAGCTATCGCCTCCCCGCGATCTCTCATTCGCGCTGCAGCAGACGGTGAAAATGCAACAGCGTACAGTTATCAGTTTCTATATGGCTCATTCCGTTGTAGCTTGCACGTTTTGGACATAAAAAAATTTGTATGTTAGATTAGCGTTTTCCGCGTGTTCCAAGGCTTTTTATAATCATAATGACATGTAAAACAAATAACTAAAAAGAATCTACTGAAAATGATTTATATCAAAAGTTATGTTGTATTTTATTATTTTTATGTGTTACTGTAATGGCAGGGTAGTATTAGAGAACTGACATTAATTGATTAATTGCTTTGTTCAATGATGAAGCGCCTGCAATTCATTTTCTGTAATGCCGATTGCAAAATAATAAAGAAGGTTGGATCAATCACAAAAATGTAAATAAACACTTTTAGTAGATTTTATAAAACAATTTATGATATTTTCTAAACCTGAATGCTACAATTCAGGTTTATTTGGAAGGGCTGGATACAATAACCGTAATACCACTTTTTAATTATTTATATCTCAAATAATAATGCTCGGATAAAGAAACAAAAATTATAGTGATGTTACTATTTGAGATAAAAATCACCAAAAAAGTGCTAGTACCGTTATTGCATTCGGTCCTTCAATTAACGAGTTTTGACTAGAAACTAAATAAAAACTTGTCAAATTCGCCACATTAGCTATAATTTGACTAGATATACGGTAATGCTTCTATCAGGGTAGTTCTTCAATATGTAGTTTTTTCATTTCAGATAAATTTGTATTTTGTTGTGTCTTGTACATTACAGTATGCAGGCCCCTAATGAATTAAAAAATATTTTTTCCTCATATTATCATCTAATATGTCCTAAAAGTTTCAAAATGATATATTACACCGACGCCTCAATTTTTTATAAGCGTAGAATGAAATAGTATCTTTTTCAGAAAATTGAAATGCGGTAGTTTTCGTGTGAACCATCGACATAGTTTCTGTACAGTATATGATACAAAGTACGTGCATTTTAAGACCGATTAAGTGATTCAGTACGTAAGCGGAAATCACATAAAAAGTGAGAATAAATAGTAAGTAATTATATATTATATGTATCTATATTACATCGTAAAATAAAACCAAAGATATGAAGACCAATCAATGGACTTGATTGATCTGTTGACACTATCTTCTTAACACTCCGAGATTTTGTTAGGTTCATATATAACATGCATTCAGGCTTACATGGGTTCACTAGAATCTTCGGTACTATTCATTACTACTTTGGGTCTACGGCAGGAGTGTTCTTAGTGTGTGATACCTTACTGATGAGTGGAGCCATCAAATTCAGGACGAAACGTTCTGCTACATATCCCTAAATCAGCGTTGTCACATTTTGTAAGAAACATTTGGTCCTTCGGGACGGATCTAAATTCTCGGGGTGCGGTCATGTATTGTTGTTTCCGAATAATTTTCTATTTTTCTTGATTGATCGCAAAAACTGGCTGTCTTTTAAATTGTGTCGGTGAGGTCGCTCGGTCTTAGATAAGTTATTCTGACTTCGCTTATTTTGGGGCAGATGTGCTTCGTTTTTCGCAATTTTTTGTCGACGTTGTAATTAGTCGGCTTTCTACTAGTGGTACTGGATCTGCATATTTCGGTTCATTATATTTGCTCGAATTGCCATGGTTCGGAGGGTATTTGACCGCGGGGTAGTTTTGGGTGCTTTTTCTGTTCTGGTCGGGGTGTGTCGTGGAGCTGGGTGGTGATGGTTTTTTGATATGGCGTGTGACATATATCGTTTATGCATGCAGTTTGAAAGGGTGTTCGGAGAGGGGAGAGTTGACGTTGGATGCTTTTTCGGATGCTCGGGTATCGGACCGGGGTGTTCGATGGATGCTTTTTTTGCCGTATGTATGGTCTGTGTGTGTTATGTACAATGTCTAGGGGTTTCTCAGTTTTGTGACGGGTTTCGTCTGGGATGAAGGGCGTGTATGGAAATGTTTTGCGGTCAAATTCTTGCCGAGCTATGTTCTGGGCCTTGCACTGATGACGCTGGTTCGGATGGTCTTGGTATTTGGAATAGACTTAGACTCGCACTTGATTGTTGGCTTCATTTAGTTTTGAGCTTGTGGTGAGCTGAGTTCGATTTTGTCTACCATTCCTGATGAGTCAGTGGCGACTCTTGGTTGAATTATTCTTATTAGCTATAAGACAAACATGTTTGACGTTGTTTTTACGCATCGACTTGTTGCAGTGTTGGCCAATTCTAGGTGTCTCAACGTGATGAGCATTGGTGTGAATTTCGTGAGTGAAATTGACTTGTTGCAGCCTCACTTGAAGGTATCTCGATGAGCAGCTACTAATTCGTGAAACGAATCTGATTGTTTGCAGTTTGCATGGCTCTTGTCTTCCTTCTTGAGTGGTTCGATCTCAACTATGGAACTTCTTATTTCTCTTCTATGTGAACTTCTGACAAGGGAAGGTCCCCAGGTGTTCAGCGCTGATCGAGACGTAATGGATCGCAAAATGTTCCTTTTGATGTCCGTAACAAATTTTTACCCGTCCTAACCCCTACTTTTTCAGAGGCAAGATGAATAAAAACTTGCGGAAAATTCCGAACTTCCAAGGTTCGACACGGTCATATATCGACAAGGTAGGCGTTATCACATGAAACATTTGGCGACCAGTTACGTCTCGATGTTTCTATGATTCACGATATATGCTCAGAATATAGCTCTATACCTCTAGCTTATTGATTCATTTTAAATATAGCGCCACTTAACATTTAAAACATTTCCACAATTTTATTATGTGCAGGTACCTACGATACACACGTAACAAAATCCTGAGAACGTGATTTTTCGTATACACACAATTGCCTCGACGATCTGAACGCAAGATACACCAGTTACGGAGGAATCGCCCATATACCCGTGCAACCCGTGCCTTTATACGGGAAAAAGTGTCTTATACACGTATACGCGAGTCGCGCGTGAAAGCGCAACAAAGTGCTCTGCGTGCGCTCGAATTTTCACGCAGCGCACACGCCGAGATACGGGCTGTTGCCGCCGCCGCCGTACTGTTCCGAGGCATTCCAGGCGCGGATAGTCACGCACCGCGCGCGCTCTTCCTCCGCGCCCGTACACCTATTATACGTCCTAGGAGCAGCTGGTGTAATTATAAATATACGAGAGCCGCGGCTGTCTACCTACTGACACACCGTCAGCGACTCTGCAGATTTATTGTGCAAGACGTGGCCGCGCCGCGGGATTATATCGCCGAGAAGAGATTTTGCTGAGCCGAGCGCGCTTCTTTTGTGCGTATCGCCGTGTGCGGCTCTTATTCGCTATTTTTTTTTTGTTTTCTTTTTTTTTTATAGTGTGGCTTGCAATTATGCGCTGGACTGCGAGAGCCAGAGTTTAGAGTACAGTAGAGGTGGAAAGTTTGTTGGAGAGAGATGATAAGAAATGATTCTGGAGAGGAGTGGAGGTACCGTCGAGTGGGCTGACTTTGGCACGGTGGGGCAACTCCGTGCCGCAGCTTTAATTAATTATTGTTGATTGAGAATGAAATATAAACAAATTTAAAATGCTTAAACTTTTGCAAATATCTTGTCTTGCCGGTTCAAAGTCACCCCGATTAACAGTATATATGATTAAAATAAAATGGCAATATAGGAAATGTTGTTTTTAATATGTTCTAAAAAAATTTAGTTACATTTCCTTTGAAATATGAGAATCGAGGAACGAAGAGAGTTTGAATGTATTTTAATGTGGTTTTATCGTATTACCATTAGTTGTCTTATTCATTTATATGTGCTGTTAAAATTAAATTGTTGTTAATTAAATGCCTTTTCACACTGCAAAAGCAATGGCAAATTGAACCCCTTACTTTCGAAAGGAAAGGAAGAAAATGAATTTAAAATGTATGTCTTACTGTACTCGCCCTATATCTACTTCCATTAATTTAGTGCCGTGCAAAATTTCATTGGCTTTTTATTAGACTTTCTTTTCTAATAACAAGACCAATTTTCTTTAATTTATTGTTTTTGACGCTGCACAAGTGATAGTTTTTATATGTTCACTATGGAATATAGTATTATTGTACTGTACAAGTGCTTATTTGACCTCACTCCATCTATAAATTAATATTTTAACGTTTTTATATGATTCTTTTACAAATGATTATCGCATTTAGAATAAAAGACTGTATTTAACGTTTCATATTACCGATATTAACATATTAGCTGTATTCACGTGATGGTGCTTCCAAAATTAGTAGATAAGTTTAGTACGTAAGTTTAACCTTCAAGTGAACATGGCAGATATGCTACAATGGACACTAAAGGGTGAAATACAAAAAAATGTAATTGCCAGCTATAAAATTCTAAATGGCTATGCCATAAAATAAAGCCACGCATATGGGTAAAGCATAATGCTTATGCGGCAGCTGATTTTTCACTTAAAATTCCTAATAAAATTATTTTTTGGAATTCTACCGATGCATAATACTTGTATAAGAATAATCGATTATTATAATTAAATAAATTTAAGAGTGTAGAACTTTATAGTAACTATTTTATAGTTTTTAAGGTCCATCACTGAAAATCATATTTAGAATTTGATTTTCTTTCGATATACCATTCAATGCACACATTGGGTCCATATTAGAGATATCAAGCTACTTCATTGTATTCTTGGATCAAATTAGGACTTTGAAATGTTTAGATATTCGATTTCGAACATTTATTGTTTGCAAGTAGCTTGCTGACCGATCCGATTAGCCAATTTAGATAAATAAATAAATTTAGACCTGATACTATTTTGATTTAGTTATTTAATTTAAAAGTTTTATGAGATTCCAAAGGCGATACAGAGATTAATATTACACATTTTTATACTCATGCAATATTAGTTACATGATGATGTTAATTAAAGCTAACCTTAATAGCATATGGTAAAACTATAATACAAGATGAATAATTTAAGCCCCGTAAAACCTAAATTGGCCGGTCAGTCTGTAGGTTACACACTAGCAATATAGATATTCGTAATCGAATATCTCAGGTAGGTTCGAGGGCTGACTAAAGGTAGGTTCGAGAGCTGACTAAAGGTGAATTTATTAAACAATTGATTACATTTTATATACATTTAGTACTAACTACATATCTTTCTTTTCTACAAATGAAAATATAGAAAAAAATATTAGAGAGATACTACCACCTTAAAAGTTCAACTTTGTCTCGCGGCTTGTTGGTCGTATAGATTCAAACTTTTGAGGGGCAGTGTATATGCCGCGCACCGGACGGGATAAGCAACTTCCGATTTTTCTCGGATCGAATTATATATGAGTGGTAATGAGTTTAGCGATACGTTAATCTCGCCGAGTATGCGTTGATAAATGGCGAGTTTATTTCGGTCTTCGAGGGAATACACTACACGTCGCTAAGCGATAAAAATTGCTGATTTATCACTCCAACGGATGAATGGAAGTACGCGCGTATACCTGTATTATACACCGAGACAAGATTCGAAATTATATTCGGTTATAAAGTTGATCGGCGCGTAAAAGTCTAGTGCGGTGCCTCGGCGATGGGCATGATATTAGCTGATGTGTCCGGCGTTGCGTCGTTTATGCAAGGGCATTACTGCGATTGTAAAAGGATGTGGATATATATGTATGTATGTGGTGAGTAGAACCAGTCTTACTGGGGGGAAAATTAGCCTATTTACGAAGGAATATATTATATTAATTTCGAAAAATGTTCTTGGCATTTGGAATATCAGTTATAAGATGCTTGCGGGCTTATCTGAAGTGTATCTGTAATTGAAACAATTATCTCCAAATTTTAATTATCATCATCTCATTATTATTATTATTACTATTATTATTATTTTTATTATTATTATTTTAATTGTTATTATTATTTTTGTTATTATTAATACGATTAGAATTACTATTATTATTTAGATTGTAAATAAATCAATACATATAAAAATGTGACCTGGTTTGTTACCTAATCCATTTTTTGTCAAATTTATAATATTATTTAATCAACTGGTTATAATACTTAACGATACTATCATTCATGCCATAACATCATTATTTACTACTTGTAGATTAATGTTAATGATTTTATATTAAATAATCTATCTATAATACTTCGTCTGGTCTATTTTATACATTTTTACCTCTTACATCTATACATCTCCTCACACTCTCTACATATATATTTTTACATGATCAAGAATTTGCTTTTTTCAATTCTCTTAATTTTAATTGATTTGAGTTTATCTTAAATCATATAAATGTTAATAAAAGTACGATGATTCACATTTCACGGAAGTAGTTTCAATTACAGATGTAACGTAAATATTTTCAAAGCTGGCGAAGAATCTTGCCACTGATATCCGGAATATTATTTAATCATTTTTAGAAATTATTATAGTATATTACTTCATAAATAAGCAAGTTTTAATTTCTTTCTGACTGGTTTGGCTACCGCATTTATTTTTACATAGCATTTTAATTCCTTGTATAATAAATGCAGTGACAGACATTAGAATACATAGATATCTCTGAAATATTAAAGTTATAATTTCGGCTTTAAGTTCTAATTAATTACTAAACGAGGCTGGGATCAAGCTTATTGTACGAGTAATCTGCAAATTATGAAACAGCATTTCTACGAAAATCCATTTGTATTTAAATACTTAACACGAAATTAAACATTTCAGAATATAACATTTTAAAAATATTGTTTAATATCATCTATAGTTTATTTACAGTCATAAAAAAATGAAATACAATTAGTAAACAAAGATTTTACCTACCCATGATTATATATTTTCTTGTTCAATGCAATACGTATTTAATTTCTCTTTCGACCATGTATAAGTGAAAGATGAAATATTTAACGCACGTTTCGAACGTACGAAAACTTGTTTTACGAAAGTAAACGTATAATGTCAATTTATCTTTCAAGTCTCCGAAAATACTTAACGCTGATTTTGTACGTCAATAGTATACGTTACAACTTTCAGCAAAATTATGATGTACAAATAATCCATTCACACAGTATACTAATTGCAACTTCGTTCAAAGTCCATGCACAAATTAAGAAAAAATTCGTCCTTACCACTTTTAACAACAGAAGCTCTTCTCCCTAATAAAATGCACACAAACCTTGCAAAACTACCTTACCACCTTCAAACAAAAATCCCATGCACCCGAAATGACTTTCTTTACCAACTCCTCATCAAGCAAAAAAAAAACAAGAGAACCAACCAGAAAAAGAATACGAATCTCGCTAATGGATGTCGAAAGCGAAAGAAAGATAAAAAGAACAGACACCTCCTCCCCTTTTTTTTCCCTTCATCTAAAGCAAATTTGTCTCCGCGCTCGGCGCGACAATGAACGCCAACGCGCGCGTTACAGACACTACACGTGCGCGCGGGAAACAGGGGGTTCGCTGAATTCCTGGGACGATGCTCACACGAGACAAGGAGTGACAGTATCCCGAGGCCGGATGTGGGATTCCCAGATATTTCTTCATGCCCATTCTTTCGGCATTTTTAATGCCGACTTTCAAACTTCGCTTCTATTCACGCGCCGCGGCGTCGTTAGCTTTATTATCATTACTCGGGAAAAATATGAGTTTCTTCTTTCCTTTTTTTTTAATGAAAGTGGGAAGTTTGGAAAGAAGGTGCACACACACACACTTTGTTTTTCTGTCTATAATAGGACTAATCCACGATGGATTGCGCAATGAGGGACATTAAGAGAGAGAATAATGTTGGGTGTGCGCGTGCGAGGCTTGATTGAGAGAATTACGAGGATGAAGCTTCGTTGCAGGAAAGTTCGATGTTTTCTAATTCTTAATTACTCCCAGGTCTTGTTGTTCTTAATTCTGATAGTTTTTTCGCTATTAAGGTATTTAAAATATATAAGTAAGCGCCGAGATTGCGTAAGAGGATTCAACTATTTTGGAGGTAAATTCAATGGGGAATTAAGGAGATGATGATTTTGTCGAGGATGATGCGTTCGAAAGGTATGGGCGAGAAAGTTTAGTGGCTTTTAATTTTCTCTTTGACTAGTATCTTGCAATTTGCATATATACGCGTTGCATAACGAAAACGTAATTGAATAAAAGCTGCACGTTGAATGTTGCTGAATGCTTTTGGGCCTAGCCTATTGTAAATTATTGTGATTTAGCAGCAATAATTTTGTTGCATGGTAAAGTTTATTCTTTTAAATTGAGAGGAAAAGCATAACTGAATATTTATATAAAAGATCAATAATTTGTAAAAGGATAACACATAGATAAACTTATTAATATTAAATAAATTCAATAAATTATATCCATTAAAATATTCTTCATTTAATCTATTTTAATTTGCATAATATAATATTATTAAAACGTTTAGAAAATCTAATTTTGACAATGATAAGAAAATCGATCTGAGCGAAAATAATTTTTTATAAGTCTTGTTTTCAGCTATTTTTTTAAATTTTATATAATTTTATCAATTCAATTATTCTACTAGATTGCGGATAATATAAAAATGCAAGAAAAAAATAGAAATTTTTCACAGATGTAATGACAAATTAAAAAAGATAAGCTTAACGCGTAGCACTACATGAGAAAGTTCAGGCATTCTAATTTTCACCTGTTAATACAAACTTTCATGCAATATGAAAGTCAAGGATGCTTTTTCCAATTAAACGACGCAGAAAACTAAAACGATTTTTAATCGATAAAATCGTTCTCCACAACGTCGGTAAATTATCTGCGTTTTGTTACCTTTTGTCAACAGGTCAACAAGTTTTAATTTTTGGATAAAAAATTACGTTAAAGTACAGTTCTTCAAAAATTGCAATAATGGACTATAATAATTAAAGTCAGAATGCATGGGAGAAAAAAAAATAATGGTAATGAGTTCTAAGTGTCATGCTTCTTAAAAAAATTTGAGATCGGCAATGCTTTCTTTCACTTTTGAACGCAGTCGGTTTTTACCTGGTCAGCGCTATTCCAGCGACATCTCTGAGAGATCCTGCAAAGTCGCATGAGAATCAAAGGATAAAACATAACAAAAGATCCAAAAAACTTGCACTTACTATTATTCAGTATAATTTTATACATAAAAGTATTTTTAACTATTTGAATCCGGATTAGAATTACTAACTTGGCATTGGACATATTTGTATACTATACTATTATCAACGTTCACTTCTAATAAAAAGAATGTATTTTTTTACAATATGTAAACTTTATCGCAATAAATTACATTACCATCCAATTAAAATCTCCCAAAAGTACCATCGTGCCTTCAGCAAAATTGAAAAAGCCATCGAACACTCAGCTACCAAAATAGAAAGAAAACAACGACCTGCACCCAAACGAGCATCTCTTCCGCGAAGCGCAAAATTTACAAACCAAATGCGCGGCGCGCTCTCGTACACACTGATATTATTTCTTTAATCCCCCGCAGCAGCCGATCTCACCGTGGTTTTTCATTAACCAGCTCTGTTGCTGCTACATCCAACTGACACTCGTATTAATGGCCGCGAAAGATCGCGAGCATCCCCGGTGATGCATATAATAATAATAATGCAAAAGCCCATGCACCCCGGCCGCGAGTATAAGTTTAAGTGGCTTAGCTTGTATAACGGACACCGCTGGTCGAATTTATTTTCTCGTGAGAGTGAGAGAGATAGAGAAGAGCGATCCTTTATCGACTTAAGATTTTATTGGCTGTATAATCTATGTCAAAAGTTAGTTGTGCACAAATCGAAATAGTATATTATGACACTGTTGTGGGAGATGGTTTTCTACCTTGCTCGAGGGTTTTCGCACGAGCGAAGCGAGTGAGAAAATCGAGCAAGGTAGAAAAACACCTCCCACAACAGTCTCATACGATATTTTATAGCACAACAACCTCAAAATCGACAATAAAGTTGGCATTTTGAGGTTAGTGTGCTATAATAAGATTAAGTAAATACTGCTTCACTATTTCTGTGTTTGCAAGAAAACCCGTAATTGAGTGCGATTTTGACGATTTTCGACGAAGTCTTTTCCAACATCTTTTTATAAATGTGATAGATAGATAGATACATAGATAGATAGATATAGCGCTTATTTTTGTGTTGTACAAAAAAATATATGTACAGCAGTTAAAAGTAAGCATTATTTAGGTACATACATTAGTTAATACCTAAAATTGCATACAGTCTTACTTATATTTATACCTATTCAGTCATTATATTAAAACACAACCAATCTTCTAAAACATTCAAGCAACTCACACTCGCCAATAAAGAAATAAACACTGAGAAAACTATATCGTAACTCACGCAACATCGTATCGTAAAAATGTACGTGTCAATATCATAATTATTCAGCGTCATATGAAATATGATATCGTAAAACTAGCTATCTGAAATCATAATTTGTACATTAAAAATATACTTTTAATTTTAAATAGCTGAATGTTTTTTAATAGGCAAAATATTCTGTAAAGATCCCATGATCATGATTTTACAACACTGGATCAAAAGTAGTTCACTTTACGATTTATGAATCGGAAAATTTACGGTATCATTATTTTATGATATGAAATTTACGGTATGGTTTTCTCAGTGTAGTCATACTCACACAAACATTATATTTTTCATATGATAATAATAACTTAGTAGTTAAGATTTAATTTATTTTGTTATCAATCAATTATATATTTTATTTAAGAAACAAAGTGTACACAAAGAAATTAAATCTAATGCGCACATAGCGTCATGAACATGATAAAATGTATTTTGAGAAAAACGCATTTTCAGTTTTAATGTTCTATGCTACTTAATGTTAATCAATTTATTAAAAATCATTATAACTTCATTTAATGTTTTAGTCGTGATATGTACAAAGTCTTTAAAATATCATTTAATTTCACACTATTATAAAACACCATGTAAAAATGGACTTTTTTCAGTGATATAATGCGCGATATAACGCGTACATGAATAGAAATCAATTTTGATATTAATCACCATCGTTAACCAAGCGTTAACTTTACAGAATTAGACTCCAGAAAAACGAACTTTTGGCGTTGATTGTACAACCAGTACAATCTTGAATTTCGCTCGGTTGCTGAGCGGCCTTGCACTTGACGCGAGAGCGCGCGAAATTGATAGTTCGCAAGGGCGTTGTACGGCAGGACATCGACTTGTTGCCAAGACGCTGCCACAGTTTTTGGTCGTAATTCTTCGCGCGGTTTTTTTTATATAAGAATGCGGGACTTGATCTACGGTCGATTACGCCTCTTCTGATTTAAAGTGGCAATCGAAACCTGTTTGTTTATTTTCTACTATTCCAACAGTAATGTAATTGATGAAGTGGATGTTAGAGATGGCACGTGTTAAAATTTAATATAAAAATTTTCAAAAGATTAACGATTTTCGAAGTGAAAATAATTTTTCAATCGCCATATGTCAATAATATGTAAAAGATAAACGGTATAATTGGTATGCGAAAACATTATGTGAATTCTTCGAGCTGTTAATCTGGTATCAATGATAACTCGAGCAGGTACCGTTCGATCTTCTGAGTCCATCCAGCTTGCTTAAGATTCGGCAACGTTTGCTGTCCGATTTTTTCGCGATAACCTACTTTCTTCAATAATATAAAGCAAACAAATGCTCCGATAAAGAGTCAAGTTTATGTTCAATAATTATCGATTTTCAATCGCGTATTTTTTTATTATCCGTATGACCAGAACTTTTAAATACGTGTGGAGAATTGATCCGACATTTTTGTATAAAGTAGTCTGACTGCGGTAGGCTTCAGTGACATCTGCACTGACGGATAAATGAAAAGGAACATTGCACCGTAAACCACACCTTGAATTATACTTATTCTTTTGCTTTCAACAAATTTAATTTATTCTCAAACTATACACGCATGTAAATTTAAAAAAAAAGAGAAATAAAAATTAAAATTTGCATTCTATTATTTTAGTGACCAAGGCATTGTACACCTTTGGAGAACTATACAAGTACAATTTAGTAAATCGTGTTTTAAAAAATATTCAAACAAAAAGCTAAATGGATCGCAGGCGCGTCATTTATCTCGGCGCTGTAGCACGCGTCGTTGGCCGCGCTCGCGACTCTCCTTTTGTGAACTTGCTATGCGAGCTGATGTGGCATGCGCTCTGCCCGCCGATGCACGCGTGCGCACACGTGAAAGGAAGGGTTAGAGGGAGGAAACAAGAGGAGGAGACTGACCGCGAGGCTCATTTTTCGACCGCCGAATTTCTCGGGATGAATCGCCAGAACTTGGCTGTCTTATCGTTTCCTTTTTGTTCCCTCGCAGTTCGCGCATGAGAGAGAAGATATTCTGATTATTTGCTTGACCGCGGTGTGTGTGTGTGTGTATATACAGTTGATCGTCATAACGAATGAATCGTTAGGATTTCTGTCGCTGCCAACTGGTGACAAATTAATGAGAACTATTGTTCGTTGGCTGACACAGGAGTATTGTAATCTTAATCGTGTCACGTCCAGAGCGGAGATTTATTAATGCGCGTCTTTATGTGGACGGCTCTCTAAGTTGTTAGGGTAAAAATTGTCTTCACTCAAACGTTTTGAGTAGAGTAGGGGACGGCAGATAATGCGGCACATTCTTATTTTTCATACTCAAAGTGCCTTAGGAGATATATATAAACTATAAAATATGAAAGTTAGAAAAATATTCGATTATAAATAATATATTACAAACACTATTTTGGCATAAATAGAAAAATTCATTTTGAGATTTCTTCGATTTTTACAAGGCTTTAAAATGTTATACAATAATTTATAGTTTGTTATTTGTAAAATTAGAAACATTTTTTTAAAACTTCAGTATCAAATTTATAGATTTATTTACCTTTTTTCTTCCTCATAGAGGAATCTTTGAGATGGTAAAAAAAAAAGTTTTGCAAAAAACATGTTAGAAACCTGTTTTGAGATACTGCGAATGAAAATACACTATTTTTAGAAAATGTCTGTATGGATGTGTGTGTGTGTGTGTGCGTGCGTGCGTGCGTGCGTGCGTGCGTGCGTGCGTGCGTGCGTGTGTGTGTGTGTGTGTGTGCGTGTGTGTGTGTGTGTGTGTGTTTGTGTGTGTGTGTGTGTATGTGTGTATGTGTGTATGTGTGTGTGTGTGTGTGTGTGTGTTTATATGCATATTCATGCGCGTGTGTGTGTGCTTGTACGTGTGCGTGTGCGTGTCGTGTGCGTCTGTGTGTGTATGTGTGTGTGTGGATCAACATTACTCTGAATATACACGGTGAAAATTAATGTTTCGGAACTCTTTTTTTTTCTTTAAGGACGGCGGCTCAAAAATTTTTTATTTTTTATTTTTTTATGTGTTTTTGTTTTTAGCAGTTTTTCGATTTTTGAGATTTAGTTTTTTTGGTTTTTTTGATACCATAGAAATAATATCATCGATTGAGTGATAATGAATTTGAAAGAGCATAAAATTACCTATCTTTCACAACCGCAAATTTTAGATAGGCTCCTTCCCTTCTTTTGTTATACACGAAAAAAGTCATATTTAGTTTAATCAGGTATATCTCGGAAATCTGTGATGGCAAATTGTTCACAAAAATTTAGATGATTAGGCATTCAGTGAATCTACATACTAACATCTGATTACAGTTAAATTAAATATTTACATAATTTTAATAAATCACGTAAAGAGAAAAAATTGCTGTTATAAGGATTATTACCTATCGTTCTGTAATATTAGTAAACAATTGTCTTTTGTCAAACCATCAATAATAAAAAAGCACACCCGTTTTGATGTATTATTTGGAAAGAGATATAGCAATTTACATTAATTTATTAGAACAAAGAATTTCATATTAGAACAATTAATTTAGTTTAAGGAAGCTAGATTTTATTGGGGCGAAACTCTTCTATCTCCGACTTCTAGGCGTCTATTGTTTAATACTCCTCCTACTAACAAGGGGGGACCACGGAATACGGGTCACCAATTTTGATGAAACTTTAGGGATCGTTTTCTAGTACCTAAAAACGAAGCCCAATACTCGTGGTTTTATCCCATGGGCCCTTGTATGGTAGATACGGCGTATTTCATTAACGTTCATAGTATATCTATATATATTTGTTTTTTAGCATTGCCTATATGAGCAATGCTAATGATTTTTGACACTATCTCAAATTTAAAGTCTCATGGGATAAAACTACGGATAGTGGGCTCTATTTTTAGGTTCCAACAGTCGATCCCCAAAGTTTCATAAAAATCCAAGACCCGGAGGCCATGGTCTCCACTTATAAGTGTACATGTTTCAGCCGATCATTATGAAATTTTTCATACATATTCTACTTGGTCTTTTTTCATACATGTTTCAAGACTGCATATATTCAATTTGGTAAGAATCGATGCAATAATACTGAAGTAGATAAGGGAGTACTATCGGTTTCAAATTAGTGTTCAGAAAAATCTGAAATTTTGTATACTAGTATGTTTTGACCTCAAATTTACTCATATAAATTTTTAGAAAGCTACACCAACCCAGAAAAAAAATATTAAAAATTTTATGTTTACGTTTTTAACACGTAGCCTTACGACCGAACACGCATTTGACTCATGGAGTACCGATAGAACTCCCTTAAGAAATAAACTTTTATGATATTTTTAACGTCATCGTCAACATTTCACATCATAACTTTACATTTCTCTTTTTAGAAAATCATATTTTTACATCCATATGCATCTGGTGCATCCACGTGTACTTGGTGCATCTTCGAGTATATAGTCCATCCAAAATAATCAAAGTGTACATGAGTTTATCTGATGCGCTATGTCCATCTGCATGCATTCAAGAGCATCAGATGCTTCTAAATCCATCCATCGCATATAAGAGCGTTCGATGTTTATTGGAACGAATTCTAACTATGTTCCAGTTCCAGGTTTTTATTATTACAAGCTTTTCTAACACTAGTGGTCGAATTTAGATACATTATCAAATGGATGTTCTACTTGTTCCCAATGGTGTATACATTCATTTTAGCGTTTATAATAATCATACCTGAATAAAATGAAAGTTTACTACATTTGCTTGCAGCAGTTACTTAGTACGTTTACTATGCTTTACGCATAGGAGAGACTGGGGTATAACGGTGCGCTAAAACGAAATGAGTTCTAAATAACGTAAGCATGATGCAATTCAATAAGAAAAGATTTCTTTCAGTTCTTTGCTATGCAAAGAATATTTTCCTACATTACTGCTGAAATGAATGTAATATGACAGTACTTAAAAATTATTATCCGAATACATCGATAATCTTGATGTTCAAAATCATTGGGGTATAATGGAGCACTCAATTGAGGTATGATGGATCGGTACGTTATTATTACCAAGATGGCACATAAAGTATATTATTAATTTTTGTAGTTATTGTTATGATTATATGTTATAGAAATTACAATCTAAATAAATTACTCTAATTTTTATTACGCATAGAAAACGAAAACAATAACACCATTTCTTAAGCGTTTTTCAAACGATTTCAAAGACAACCTATTTGCCTTTGACGATGCTTAATAGTTTACATATATTTTTAATAGCTACAATAGGTCATCTAATTTTTGTATACGTTTACCTATAGCTATTCGATATATTGATGTGAAGAAATGCTTTTTGTTTGCAAATTGAACTTTTATTATATCTTTTTACCTATTCGTATTACCGCAAAACAAATACACCGTTATTCCCCATTTGCATGTTTTCATGTCTTACATCATAACTTCGTAACCATTCAACCGATTTTAATATTCAAAAAAGCAAATTAAAGTTGAAGAATAAACCTATAAAAACCGTCTAAAGGGATTTTCTTTAATAAGCAGGAACATAATCGGTTGGCGATTTGAGAAAAAGCCATCCTTAAAAAATTGACTGTTTTTCATCATCTTAAACTATATGTTCTATTTTTATATTTTTTCTGCATGCTGATGGTTAATGAAATTCTGTAAACAAACTCACGCATTCACTATTGCCGCTTATAAAGCAAGTTATCGCAACTGCTCCGTTATACCCCAGTCTCCCCTACACGTCAGCACATACGCACATACAACCACCCACACACGCATCAGCGCACATTCCTGTATACTCATCCACACAAGCACGCATATACTCACATATATCAGCGCACACTCTTCGGGTTCCGCCCGCTTCATATATACACGAAAAATCATCCTCTCGGCTCAGGTAGGACAAAAAGTATCGTGTGCACCACGGGCGGAAGGCGATTAACGCTCGTATTGGTTGCAGCCATTGTCTCGGCAGCCCTCGCGGTAATCGCCTACTTACCGCTCTTGATACACAATATACTATTTTATCACAATCTTAATATAATTATCCAAATACACTAGGGCGAGTATACACTCCAAACCTTCATATAAAATCAAGCGACTAATTACGTACAATAATTATATTTTAATCTTTTTTGGCATATGGAATTATTTGTTAAAGTTTTCAATAATGTAATACACGTAAAAAAACAAGTCGTAAAGTTGTATTTTATGGAATAGAGTAATTCTGGCCATAAATAAATCGCCAATAAGAAAAGCTGATTTTTACTTTTTTTCAACTAATTTTTTTATTAATTCAATTTATAGTTGTTAATAGTGTACCGCTTTAATAATCACGAACTATATATATTTCGCACTTCGACGTAAATATAATGTTTCAAATATAAAAAATTAATACGATTTTCAAAATGCTGCGGACTTATATTCTTAGTCGTGATTATTATTATATATATATATATATATGTTTCAGTTGTTTAATTCATATGTTGCAAGTTGCACATTGATATGTTCAATATTTAAAGTTACTTTCAAATGATCCATGTTACCCTCTGTGCCCCGAATTGTTCTAAGAAAAGGTACTGCTAAGTATGGAATATGTACATCTTTATCTTCAAATAATATCATGTCAGTTCACGATTATGCTAGTTTTCCGACAACACTACTCTTAGAATAAAGTTTACTCCGTGTTACTGTTTATCATGGAAGAGAAACGTATACTGTGCTTCTTTAAATACTCCTCGTATACTAAATAAACTATTTCAACAATATGTAATAAACTTTTACTTGTGTCATCGTTGTTCCATCAAGAACAGACATTAGTTTCCAAGTAATTCGTAATTCAAAAAAAAACTATGTCTATCTTTGTATAACATGGAGCATCGTAGTACAAAAGTTTCAAAATAGTACGTTCCAGGAAAGTTCGACCCTTTGTTTTTTTTTTGTTGCAAACAAGACGAGAACTGAATAAAAAATGTAGTATTGTGATCGAGACATATGCGTAATAGCACGAATCATTAATGCGATAAGACATAGAGTGTAGGACGTAGCGATGAAAAAGAGTATGAAGGAAGAATAGGGAACCTATAGGTGAATGCATCCGATAATAAGTAGGTGTATTCGGATGTTATTGAATATTCAGTACCGATAGGGCCATATGGTTAAGGAGAAGCTCGTAAACAGTGCTGTTCCGGCTAACGTAGGATGAAGTCCAAGGGTGGGTACATTTTAAAGGTTCTTGTACAGTTTTAATATAAATCTACAAAAAATATATTTTATGTAAAATAGTGAATTATTCGCCCAATGACGAAAGTATTCGTAAATATTTGGGCTTGAACCTGACAATGCTATCGTTTATTGGCTTGAAATTCAATTTGAACGATAGTAAAACAGTTAAACAATCTCGATTTAAGCAAACTTTACCCATTTTCGTGACAAACGTAATAGGAGTCAGCGTTGTAATATTACAAGTAATGTTTATAGTACATGACTTACGATACGATGAGCCGCATCTCACCACGCAAATTAGCAGTGAATTATTTTCAAATATACTGTGCATTAGTAAGGTATCTGAGTTGCTAATCATTTTTAAATCTCTTGACGATTATGGTAAAAAATAGAAATAACTACGAGACGAATGGTCTTGAATATCCAGGTTTTTATTGTTAATTTTTCTATAATTTGGTAATTTTATCATAAAAATCTGGATTGTGAAGGTCAATTAAATCGAATTTATTCCATTTCAATTACAAGTTAATTAAGATGTTAATTCGGAAATAAAGATTATTAATAAACAATGTTTATTTCAGAATAGAAATTAAAACTTTTCTTAAGATAATGACGTTTAAGAAAAAATTTTTAAAAATATGTTTAATGATTCTAGAGCTTTCGTATGGCGACTGCAGTTCAAAGCATACAAGAAGTATTTGACGATATATCAATCATTTGGATAAAATACAGCCCAAACCAAGATTGCCGTACGAAAATTTTAAACAGAGCTTATAAAACTCTTATATTTTGCAAATGTTACCTCGGAGTCACATTAAGTGGCGTCGTAGCTTTTGGTTTACCACCGATCCAGTGAGTAGGTAAAGTTTATTGTTATAAATTCTCACTTCAATTCTATAATCAATAAAGTTTTGAAATAATAAATGAGAATAAAGTAAATGAACGCTATAGCGTGTACATTCAAATTTTAGCAATTTTGTATACCAATACTTCATCCGAGAAACAAGGAATCATACTTTAGCCTATTCTAAAAGGGTTTTCCTTTTGATGTATCCTTTCAAAATAATCAATGTACCGACGTATTTTTCCGTTCTTCTCGAAGAAGAATATCTGCTACTTATATCGGCTATGTATTGGGTCAGCTGTGATACTCTGTTTGCTCAATTAACAACTCACACTTCTTTGCAATTAGAGGTACTTTATTTTTGGTAAAAAATAAAACTTCCCGTTTATTTTCAAATTATTTGAATTTCTTAGATCTTACAATATGATATTAGGACTTTAATCAATCGTGAAAGTGTTGAAGACCGTTTAAAACAAAATGTTATTATTTTTATAAAACGTCATCAAAGACTTTTAAGGTATTACAGTCTCACAGTCTCACATATTTATAAAAAAATCGATTTTAATTAATCCACACAATCTTACTAGACTTTGCAAGCTGATAGAAGATGTATTCAGTCCAGTTATTTTGACAACCGTGTTATTATCAGCATTAAATATTTGCGTTAATATATTTGAAGCTAGAGAGGTATTTTTACATAATTTTTAATTATATATGACTAATTCTGCCGCAACTGGCCCATTTTAAAAGGTAGATAAAGTGAAAACAGTGGGTTCTTATTCCTAGCCTACATGGATTTACCTAAATTTACGAGAGTTAACTTAGTATGCCTTTATATGGTTTTATGACCCTAAATCATGTGGTATCATTAATTTTACACAAAAATGATCGAGAATATTTATTATTTGTTATATTTAAGTTTTATGCACTTACTATAAAGTCACGAAAATACCCGTGTTAAACCCGTGTTAATATACTTCGATTGAAATATCTAACAACTGTATCTAATCCTAAGTGAGAAAACTATTTCTACATACGAAATTTCAAATTCTCAGAGCTTTTTCCTAGTGCATTTGATAAATTTAATGTACAATTTTGAAACTCACCGTTAGGTGGCATTTCATGGTAAATTACTGTACAGTCGGTAGAAAGACAGTGTGGCAAATTGACTCACCGCTCGCTGATTAGTCCGCCAATTACTGGAGTGCAATGCTTTTCGTCTTCACACACTATACAGTTCCAGTTTATCGGTGTAAGAGTATAGTAAAAACGTCTGATATAAGTTGCGGCTTCCGCTTAATCTGCCACAATGTCCTTCTATCCCGAAAAAATCTTTCATATATAGAGAAATAGAATATATAACCATATATTATGAGCTTATATGTGATCTTATATAGATATATACGGTCTTATATGGCCATATATGGAAAACATGCATGGGCATGTTTGGTCATATATGATCATATTTAGACATATACGAATTTTGTCTCTATATTGCCATATACGGCTATACAAGATCACACATAAGCTCATATCGATGCTCCGTACGAAGACTAGCACAACTCAGAATTCTCAAAAAACAACAGTTTTAATCAAAATCCTCCTACGAAACTAGAAGTTTTCAGGTTCTCAGACAAAAACTATCACCTTTTTAAAGATTCTGAGAAAATATTAGTATTTATTAGAGGATCTAAAAAGTGCTAGTTTTATAAGAGATCTTGGAAAAGAACTAGCTGTGTTTGAGAATTCTGAGCTGTGCTAGTCTTCGTACGGAGCGTCGATATATGGTTATACATGCTATTTCATTTACAATTTAATATACATACATACATAGTCTATATATGATCATATATGGACATATATGATTATATTCGGAATTTTATTTGTACCATAACGTTAATCCATATATGCCCATATATGCCCATATATGGTCATACATGATGGATGTATGAAATTAATTTTTTTTAAAGTATACATCCATACACGGGCGCACTAGAGCTACCACCAGTCCAGTTTTTCGAGCCTTATTACAGAACCTCAAATCGGAAATACATGCAAGTCATATATGGTCATAAAGAGACAAAATTCATATATGGCCATATATGGGGCGTGATATATGGCCATATATGGTACATTTTTTCTTGGGATGATCCTTCTATCCACTATAAATAACTGTGCTTTTTAGTATTGATAGTGTTGACACCAAAATTTTATCACAAATTAGTGAACAAAAAGTATCTCATTTGTATTAATGATAATTCAGTGATTTTAAGTTTAAAACCAACAGAAATATACATTATATCTATATAGTATATCACGTATGCGTAGCAATTTTTGTATCGACCATACTTTCGCGTTTTAAAAAGCAGTATGTATATTTATTCTAACTTTTTACAATTATAGTTGCTTATATCATATATGCATCACAGCGAAGGAGACTTATTTTTCAATAATATAAGCATCCAAAAGGCCTGGACACTAAGAGGGCCAGTTACGTCGAAATCACCCCTATGTATTTCGAATTATATAAAATAAATTATTTATATATATTTAAAGATGGGTTCAGAAGGAAATCATGCAGGCACAGCTCTTTACATCATTCTCGTAGCAATTTTATTTTTTCAGATATTTTTTTATTGTACTTTTGCAGAAACACTTACAGAACAGGTATGCAGACTAGATTTGTTTGGCAATGGACTTTAGAAATATCTATCATTTTAACAAACAAAATGTTTCAACAGACAAGTGCAATAGCTGAATCAGTATACAACTGCAAATGGACTGAAAAGAATTACAAATTAAGATTTTATCTTCAACTGATTATCATGAAATCACAAACTCCATTTTATTGTACGGCATACGGGTTTTTTCCAATCGGGCATGCAAGGCTTGCGTCAGTAAGTTACGAACCATTAAAAAAATTATATGATTCAATTAACATGAAAATATCTAAATTAAAACATTTTTCAGATCATTAGTACATCTTTTTCATATCTAATGATATTACAAAGCACTAGTTAGTAAAAAAGAGGATTATCTTTTTGTAAATAAATCTATTAAAAGTCTTTAACAACTATATCTAATATACTATTTTTCATATTTAAATAGTAGTTTAAATATGCTAATTCATAATTTAGGCATTAGATAGGACTTTGCAACAATAAATATGCCGCTATAATTTTGAAAACTGATAAAATTTTGTGAATCTAACTGACAACACAAAATTATAATTCAATTAAAAAAATCTTCTCATTTTTCCCAGTTTATTTTATCATTTCTAGAACTCTAGGCTTAACTATTTTATTTTTCTTGTTTTTATAACGTTAGAAAATTTCTTTTGAGCAATTTTTTTATTTCTTATTATAACTCGCTTCAATATTTGAATTTAAATAGAACATTTTGCAACAAGGGAATAGTCGGTTTTATTCCCGAGTTGCATATTGAACTTTATTTCCGACTTAACTGTGGCCACTTTACTGACTTGAAAAGTGGGACCCACGGAAATACTAGAATTAATTGAAAATTTATATTAATACAGCAAGAAATAGTCCAAAATTGGGTCAAAAAGAAAGAAAGCCAGAGAAACTGAGAATTTACTTTATTCCCACTTTTGCGTTTGCGGAAAATAAAGTATTATAAGACCATTTATCTTATGTGAACACTAAAAACTACGGAGCACACTACGATATCCGTGGAGTATGAAATGTAAACAGAGACTCTAAACTTCAATATTTTTTATGAAATTCAACTTTATAACGTGAAAAATATGTACTTTTGAGTAATCTTGATTAATTATTGCTGTTTTAGTCTCATTAGCATTATATAAACTACTTGTTTATACAGTTTAGGGGTTATAATTATAAGGGACTCTCCTTTCCTCGCCCCGCGCGGGAGATCTAACCTCCTTAAACATTTTACCAAATATGAAAAATTAGCCCGATTTTACCTATAGAATATAACTTAAAAGCATGTCGCTGTTAACGAGTTTCCAGCTAAAATGTTAAGGTGATGCTAAAGCCACCTGTAACCGACAAATACGAGGATCCACTTTTCTAATTTCATTTCCAATTTTGAGTAAATATCTTTATGAAAAGTTGCTGTTCCAATAAAAAAGAACCACTTTTCATAGAGATATTTTATTAAAATTGAAATATGAATGAAAAAGTGGTTCCCCGTATTTATCAGTAACATAGGGTTTAACATTACCTTTAGCAGATATTGACTGTTTTTTGAAAATCTAGCTAATATCTAGCTAGAAACCAGTTACGATTTCTACGAGGCGAGGGAATCATATGCCACTTTCGTCTCGCTTTTCAGGTCAATAAAATAGCCTTTAACGGTTAAGTCGAGAAAAAGGTATATTTAATAAAAATACCATCTTCTATTACTGACCCCATGAATAAGTCGGCAGATGGTAAAATATTATAACATCTTTTGTCTATTAAAACAGTTAACATGCGTTTTGTACTCTAAGCTTAAAATATATTTTTATTTTTACGCCTATATCCAAAATAAACGTTTTATATGTAATCATTAAATTGATACAATTAAAATGCATAAAAGAAGTACCGGAAAATTGTCGTGCTAGTAGTACCTAAACAGTAAAGTATCTAATACTGATCATCGATGTACCTCTCAATTGATATTGGCAAGAAGAGAATGCTTCTGATGTCTGACTGCCTTTGGCCCTTTTTCGGACTGTTAGTCGTCGGCGGTGAAAAAAGCGAAAAAGTTCCGAGCCGCAGCTGTAGATTGGCGACATTCGGCGATTGTTTATATGACTCGCTTCGAGTGTCCGCGCCAGCCTACGTATGCGTGACTCGGTCCTACGGCGTTCTTTCAGCGATGCTCGGCGATCCTCTTCTTATGACGCAGCGAACGCTCGTCTGACGAGACTCACCGAGTGCGAGC
This sequence comes from Gastracanthus pulcherrimus, assembly GCA_949152435.1. Lineage (NCBI taxonomy): Eukaryota > Metazoa > Arthropoda > Insecta > Hymenoptera > Pteromalidae > Gastracanthus > Gastracanthus pulcherrimus. Next base: position 21,179,250 of record OX424573.1, read on the forward strand.
AACATGCGCGAGGGTTAACCCACGTGTTTCCAATGTGCTCGTGTCTCACCTGTGCACCTTGCGAAAAGTACTAGGTATAGAACGAAGACGGCTTGTGGGCAGCAGCTCCTCCCTATTTTCTTCGACTTATGTGATGTCTCTCTAGGTTAGCCTAACTTTCTGGATCAGCTTTTCTTGCTTGCACCTCGCATACCTCTTTCTTGAGCACTTGATAGCAGCAACGATAACTTTTCAAAGCTCATCGTCTTCACTTGCACGTATCTCGCGCATCCTTTCTTCAGTCCCTGCCCCCGCCCTCTCACTTAAACTCTAACGACGTTAGATGCATCTAATATTTTTTTTTAGATTAGCACGTAACAGCTCTCATTATTTATAAGCCCTTTCGTCCCGCATCTCGTATAATTCTTCTAAAACTGATGTCAAGGTTAATTTGGCGCCCTATATGCGGGGCTCAGATAAGAAAAAAGTATGAACAAAGCTTCATACTTTGAAGCCCAAAAGTACACCAGCATCTAGCAATATCAAGGTAGATAATGAAAAATAAGAATGTAACAGGAGGAGATGGAAACAAGCAGATGAAAAGACTTAAGAAGTACTAAGAAACATTCTGAACAAAATTTGGAACGGTGAAGGCATACCTTAAGAAAATGAAAGATATCAAAAAGTACAGAGCAATCACCTTGGTGAACAACAGACCAAGATATATGCATAATTGTTAAGAAGAACATTGGAAGATATTTTCAAAGAGGAAAGAAAGCTGAGTGGCACACAATATGAATTTAGGAAATACAAAGGGAATATAGACGCTGTGTACACGCTAAAGAACAGGATAGAACATGAAATCAAGAGAGAGAAATGAAATGTTTTTGAATTTTTCACAGTCATGAAAATGTTTGTCGATAAACTTAAGAAGAAAGCAATCAGAAGTGAATTATAAAATCTAGGAGTAAATGGAAAACTAATAAAAAGAATAACAGAAATATATGATGAGACGTTCTTCAGAGTGAAAATTGGAAATAGAATATTCAGAAAGTTTTATACGGAGAAAGGGGCAAGACAAGGTTATCCCCTTAGTCTAACCATTTTTAACCTAGCATTCGCTGACTTACAAGGAGAGTATCAGGGGTGTAGGTTTTAGATCTTGCTGCAAGCTTTGGGATATGTTTTCTTATACCTCAAAATGAAAACTTCACATGGTAATTGCGACTAATGACGCCCCAATCATGAAATATATATATATATATATATAGGTGTATTCGTAATGTTAACGTTTTCACCTGTATTTCATAATTGGTAAGATGCTGAACTTGTATACAGTAAAAAGTCTTCATTTTAAGGTACAAGAAAACATATTATAAATATGGTCACTATAAATATGATAGCTAGCAGTGAACGTATTTGAGTGCAATGATAAATAAATTTAAAAAGAGAGTATTGCAAGATGCCAACACAAAAAAAAAAATAATTCCTGCAGAATAAAATATGGTCATTGGAAGTATATCACAGGAGTTCAGAGAAGGGACAAAAAACCGGGATTGATTTAGAATAAATAGCCTGAAAGAAGAGTAGACTAGTACGGTAGCAAATACAGAAGCCTAAAGGAATAGGACATTCGTGCCAATAAGGAGAAGAGAACGGAATATTTGATGAAGAGTCAGCGGATATCGGAATATCAGACGACAAGTCTCAGAGGAACGACCCTTAGATAAAGGAAAGCATGTTATGTTGGATGCTCAACAACACAAAATAGTACATGGAAAGCTAATCCCACAGAGAAAAAGAAAATATAACAAAAAATAACTGGCTGACAAAAGGAAAAAAGCAAGAAAGGACCATGGAAGGTCCAAAAAAAGTATGTTGCAACAAATTCAGAAATCTAGAAGACAGTTTTGAAGTGCTGTAAATGAGATAAATCAGTGGTAAATAATTTGAAAAATACAAGTTTATTTTTAGTAAACAATTTTTATAATCAATATAAACATAAAATACAAAATTTATTTATACTGACTAAACAAAAAGAATAAAAAAAAAGAATTGTATTACTTTGTTGTAAAAATATGACCTTTTGGTTAACAAATAATATTATTATTATTGTAAGCCCTTTTAACCCGCTCTACTTACAACCCTTCTAAAACCGATGTCTTACAATCTTCCTAAAACCGATGTCGAAGTTAATTTGACGTTCCTGTGCATTGTTTTCTGCATCGGCAACACGAGCAGCAGTGACTTTCACTGCACAGTTATCATTACCTTATGAGCGATGCAGCGTGTTTGAATTTGCAGCACTTGTGGTTGTGCTAAACTTCTCTCACACGATCCCTTAGCGTTGGAAGCTAGCTAGTCAATCCCATTCTTGCACTGCGGTCCAAATTACCATCACCCGATGTGATTCAGAAATCCTGAAAAAAAAAAGAAAACCCCGTGGGAAACCCACTTGACGAAATCGAGGGTGTTCTTGACTTTACAACACGCTCTTGTGTGGACATATACACCCGAGGGAAAAACCATCGTTTCAAATGTGCCGGTTGATGAACCTCAAAACTACGTACCTTTTAATAACCATTAAGGAGGCAGACCTAGATTAAGGAGGTTCGGGTGTTTTAAATCGACTATTTTTTTGTACATAGTTTAAACTAATGAGTGTAGATATTTATATATGTAAAAGTAGTATACATTATGAAAATAAAATTTTTTTTGTCAACATTCTGACGACGCAAAAACGATTAATGCCAGTTGAAACATAAGTTACTAAAAATGCAAAACATTCGGTAATCATGCAATTTTAATGTTTGAGGTCTTTCACATAAAAACCATACCTATGGGCAACATTTGGCTAATATATTGCCCATGAGGATAGGCAAGATTTGGGCCACATGTTGGCAAAAGGATTGCGGAGGAGTAGCCGAAATTTGGTTAGGGAATACTATGCAATATTTCGGTAACATTTGGCAGCCTAAATTTTATTTTTTCTTTGATTTTTGTGTTTCATTTAATTAATATTAATCTGCTGCTTAATGAGCCGTCGCTATTTAAGCATCGCATGAATCTTGATTTCAATTCTACACCGACTCAGACGCACCACGAGCTCAGCAGGTGAAATGAATACAGAAAAATACACAAAGAAACTTATAAACAACTACACTTTAATCAGAAGATTGATCATGTGATTAAGTAATATGTTCTTCTACGAACTTCGATTGTAATTTTCTTCAATGTGTTATTTTTCAGTTTTCTATTGATAACAAACATTAATCTATACATAATAACGAAAACAATAATATGACATGCAATTGTAATTTTGTAATTTGCATACGTAGATCAATATATTGTACAATAAAGTATTTTATTTTATATAAAAATAAATATACATTAATGTTAATCAAATACAAGGTTGAGTTTCTCTTTCTTATACTACTACTTCTGTGAAAAAAAATAGCTTGAATAAATAATAATTTTTCTATAATAATTATAAAAATAAAAAAAATAATATAATAAAATAATATACAAAAATAGAAAAAAAATTTAGGCTGCCAACATGCGGCCCAAATGTTGCTCATACCCATGGCAATACATTAGCCAAATGTTGCGTATAGGTATGATTTTTACGCGGGCTATTTTGTTCTTAAAATGTTTTTTACAAATCAACTGAAAAAAGGTATGGATGCGAAGAAAAAGCTTATTGTTTAGTTAGATTAAGAAAGTTTATATAAGATTATTTTAAATTATCAGTTCTTTTTCAGAAAAAGTAGGCTTTTTCCACCCGCATGTGAGGTATGCAGTACGAGTCGAAGGTGAGCGAGCGAACACGAGCCGATGGTGAGTGCGTATTGACAGCTGAAGACGAGTATTGCAAACACACAAGGGCGTAAAAGGCCTTTCCCACATGGTTCACACCGTATTTTTTGTCAAATATGTACTTATAACGTGTTTCTTTATGCCTATAAAGCGAAACTAAATTTGGCCATTCTTCGACATGGTGCAAACACACGTTTCTTAGACTGTAAAATCAGCCTACTAGAGTGTTTAGGCATACCTAAACATGTGGTACATCCGGATGATACTTTATTTTTAAGGGTACCTAAACCCACTTAGAGATGATTTTTTAATTCACCTGAAAGTATCATATTCATAAAGATACATCGAAATCAAATTTATTTTATGTATCACGGATGAAGAAAAAAAAAGAATTTTCATTCAACATGCCACTTAGAATCTTGCATGCCGCAAAAACATAGGGTATTGACAATGATCATTTACTGACATGTGTAGAATCAAGATTAAGGTTTTACATAGCTAAATATAAAGGTATTACCAACTATTTATAGCCAAAAAGTTTCAGATTAATTGTCTTTAAATCAAAAAATGTATAGGAACTCGTAAAAAAATTTATTTTTAACCATGTTATACAATCTCATATTCACATAATTTGTATTCAGTTCAGTGTATAAAATAACACTCATTATACGCATAATAACAAATGTATCAGAAAATAAGTTATTAACAATAAAATGTTTTTGAAAAAACTTGAATTAGCTATTTTTAATGCAAGATTTCAACTAATCGTGGAAATCTGTTTTAAAAAGATTGTGATAAGGAATTTAAGTAAAATTTTTGTCATATTGGACTTCCTCGTGGATAAAATGAAATTTTAATACCGGGATTTTGACGAGCGATCGCAAAAACCCTAGAGTAAGTAAACGGGGCGCGAATGAGATAATAGAGTAATCATTATAATAATTAAGGTACTGCAAAATATAAAATACTTAGAAGAAAATTAATATATACTTGTTCACTCAGTAAAAACGTTTTCCAAAGCAAATAATTTTTTAGATTGCTTGTCCACTTCGGTGATACAATCTTGCACTTTTAGCATATCAATATTATGATGGACTATTGTACACCCAACAGTAAAACCATTTTTCCGAATGTGCCCATATATAATATCTTTTGTAGGCATAAGAAACAAAATCGAATCGTAAAAGTATAGAACTCGTATGCTTTATGAATCTAACCGCACTATTGTGTCAATCTGGATGGTTCTCTACAGCCGGATAATCATGCTGAAACGGCAGTATTTGAAGACATACAAGTATGAGGACTTTAACACTATCTTGTCTTTCAAACGCAGAATTGGTAGAACTTTGCTTTGCGAGTAGTTTTTAAAATGATTTCTTCATCTTCAAATAATTTGATACATGAGCTTCCCATCAATAATATCTTTATTGACAGATAAATTAAAATTTTTATTTTCGTTTGTTACATAACGAACCTTTTATAAGCTATAACTTTTGTAAATTTAGTATTTTTCAAAACTCGGAAAGAAATGCACGTCTGCTTAAGCTCTTTACCGCGTATACTCAAATGTTGGTCAAAAAATAAATTTTATATTCTTCCCTATTCTTAAATAACAGAAAGACGATATCGATGCCTTATCGCTTCTCCTATCGAAGACTAGCACATTTCAGATTTCTCAAAAACTGCTAGTTCTTTTCAAAGCTTCTTACAAAAACTAGTACTTTTGGAATTCTCTGATACGATTAACACTTTTCTAGAACCTCTGAGAAAGTGATATTTTTTGTTGGAGAATCTGAAAATTACTAATTTTTGCAAGAAGCTCCTAAAAAGAACTAGTGTTTTCTGAGAGATCTGAAATGTGTTGGTCTTCGTGCGGAGCGTCGGTACAACCTGGACCCTCATCGAAAGGAAACAGTACGTCTTAGGAAACTTCACTCCTTTGTTTTGTTTTGCTGTTTTGCTGCAGCATTGGACAAAACGAGAACTGAATAAAATACTTCAGCGCTGCGTGAAAGAAATATATTCCTATCCGCATTTAATACTTTATGAGTAAAAACATGCATACGGTAGTATCTAGTAAAGTGTGGGATGTAGCAATGAAAAAAAGTAAGAAGAAAGAATATGGAACCTATAGGCGAGTGCACTCGATAACTATAGGTGTACACGGATGTTATATTATTGAATATCCAGTAACGATATAGCGATAAGGTTAAGAAGAAGCTCGTAAACAGTGCTGATCAAACTAACGTAAGATGAAGTCCCAAGGTGGGTATACTTAAAATGTTCTTGAAAAGTTTTAGTACAAATCTGTAATAAGTTTATTTGTGTATAACAGGAAAATATTCATCAAATGACGAAAGCATTCAAAAATATTTGGGCTTAAATCTGAAAATGCTGAGATTCATTGGTTTGGAATTTAATTTAAACGATAGTAAAACAGTTAAAAAGTCTTTGTTTATGCAATCTTTGCCAATCTTTGCGACGAACTTAATGGGAGTCGCTGTTGTTATGTTACAAGTATCATTTATAAGGGATGCCTTAAGACGTGATGAAAAAGATTTAACGACGAAAATTGGCAGCGAACTGTTTGCAAATATACTGTGCATTAGTAAGGTATTTTCATTACTATTAACAATAATTATGTTTAAGAATATTTAATCTTGTTACTTGAATAAAATATAAAATTTGAATAATTTTCCTAGGGTTTTCGAATGGCGAAAGCAGTTGAAACTATACAAGCCGTCTTCAACGAGATATCAATCATATGGATAAAATACCGACCAAATCAGGATCGTCGTAACAAAATTTCAAAAAAAGCTTACAAAACGCTTACTTTTTGTAGATGCTATCTCAGCATAATGATCAGTAACATAGTTGCCTTTGCTTTACCACCGGTCCAGTAAGTACATAAGTAAACTTTGTTATTGAAATATTTCAATTAAATCTTAGAATTAATTTAATTTTTATAAAATAAATAGTATCGAATTTTAGAAATATTGTATTTGAATACTTCATCCGAGAAACAACAAATCACACGTTAGCGTATTCTAAAAGAGTTTTCTATTTGATGTATCCATTCGAAATAACTAATATACAGACTTATTTATTTGTTCTTTTTCAAGAACAGTATCTACTTATTTTATCCGGTATGTATTGGGTCAGTTGTGATACTCTGTTTGCCCAGTTAACAACTCATACTTCTATGCAATTGGAGGTACTTCCTTATTGGTAGCATTCAAACTTTCTCAGTTTATTTATAAAACGAACATATTTGTTTAGATATTACAACATGATATAAAAACATTAGTCAATTCTGAACGTGCTGAAGACCGTTTAAAAGAGAATATTATTATTTTTATAAAAAGGCATCAAGGACTTCTGCGGTATTAATAGTATAACAATCTCACTTTTTATAAAAATAAAAACTCGATTTGTATGAACAAATATAATATTTATAGGCTTTGCAAGCTGATAGAAGATATATTTAGTCCAGTTATCCTTGCAACCGTACTATTATCTGCGTTAAATATTTGCATAAACATGTTTGAAACTAGAGAGGTATTTAAAATATCTTTTTAGAAGATTTGGATACATCTCGAATAAAATCAGTTTAAATATTTTTATATTTCAAGATGCGCTCAGAAGGAAATCATGCCGGGATAGCCTTTTACAGCATTCGCGTAGTAATTTTATTTTTTCAGATATTTTTCTATTGTACTTTTGCAGAAACTCTAACAAAGCAGGTACAAAAACCGGTCTTAGTTAAGGGAACGTTAGTTAAGGGAATATCTATAATTTTAATGAGACAAATTATTATAACAGACGAGTGCCATAGCCGAGGCAGTGTACAACTGCAATTGGACTGAAAAAAATTACAAATTAAGGTTTTATCTTCAAATGGTTATCAAGAAATCCCAATCTCCATTTTATTGTACGGCATACGGGTTTTTTCCAATTGGACATAAAATACTCGCATCAGTGAGTTACAAGTCTTTAATACTTGATTCATTTTTTTAAGATACAATAATGAAGATAAAACATTTTTTAGATCACGAATACATCTTTTTCATATCTGATGATGCTACAAAGCCTGAGTTAGTGAAGAAAGTTTATTTTTAAAGATCTGTTTTTAATTATAGATTTATATATTTTTGAATAAATTTATTAGAAGACTTTAAAAACTATTTAGCATTCAATTTTTCATATTTATCACATTAAATATATCTATAATAAGGATACAAGGTACGGTTTTGCAACAACAGCTACACTGTTACAATTTCTAGCAGTTGACATTTAATTTTAAGTTCATGCATTATTCCAACACGTTTCAATGTTTTGTATCAAACTATATTTCCTTATACATATTATACAAGTAAAAAATCTTCTCCTGGTACGTTTATCTATTTCTTCTTTCTATCGCAAAAGAACAAAATGCATAAATATAATATTTCAGTATAGCAGCAACGACAAGTAACAAAGTTGCGGGAAACATATGTTGGGGTGTCAATAAGATATGAACGAGGTAAAAAGCGCGAACAAGTTACGGAAGGCGTGTCGGAAAAAATACGAAAGAAATAATGCGAGAACGATATGTACATACATCCAGTAATACGGGGGTACGCCGAAGGACTATAATATGCAGCGTACGTGCAACGATCGAAATGTTAAGCAGAAGTTTCCAAACAATGACCAAGAGTATATATATATATATATATATATTAAATTGATTATAACAGTAACGCTCATTGTATTTATTTGTTAAAAGTATTTGTAATATTATTTATAAAAATATTTCTTATATATTTCTAAATGGGTAAAAATATTTTCGGTTCCATTACATGGAAAATATAACTAATCATTCCAATTTTTATTTTAATCTGCATTTACTATTGCATATCCGACTCGACCCGTAGGGGAGAGTCGCCCAGTATAGGACACTTTAGGTTTTTTGTGTATAAAATCTTTCACGGTGTTCAAGAACAAACTTTAAATAAAAAGTATTTGCACCTTCAATTTTCTTGTTCCTACTGATTTCTAGACGTACTTGGAGTATGTTCCTATGAAATTTGAAATCTTTCGATTGGTAGATTTAAAATAAATTAGTAAAATTGACGTAGACGTCGGTCTCTTTACTGGAGTAAGTGAGGGAGACAGCGATTGTCCACTCGACAAGTGCGGAGCCGCGCTCGTCGAATCGCCTCGACCAACGCCGCTTGCAGCTGAGCGAGCGTGATCGGCATGTAGGATTATAGACTGGGGAAGGGTTCAAATGACGAAGTGAGGTAATTAGCGTTGTAGGGCGCCAGAGGTCCAAAACGACTTCTGCAGAGTCCTGCAGAGCGATCGGCGAGTGTACCGGGGGAGGGACGGAGAAGAGGACGGGGCTGGTGATGACGTCGATCTCTCACAGATAAGCCTACAGAGAGATCGGCGATGCTCCAATGAGAATGAGTCACCGAGACCTCGCAGTAAGACTTCAGGGGGGTCGACAACGTTTCAGAGGCAAGCTTTCGAACTGCGCAAGAGTGTCGACCCCGCGCCGCAAAAATGCAGCGTGGTCGGCGAGATCTCTCGAGGAAGGTGTTGGATGAGAGCGTCGATTGCACACAGCGAAACCTGCAGAGCGGTTGGCGGCGTCTCTTGGGGAAGGGGTGGCTCAGAAGTTTTCCGAGGAGAGAGAGAGAGTCGAGTGCTCGTGTCGGCCAGCTGCCTCACACCTTTCTTCCGGACTGTATTTTCCGTCAGTGGAAAGGTAGACCCGGGAAAGTCCCGAGCCGTGGTCACTGGTCAACCCGGGGAATCTTTTATGGCCCCAGCCATGTGTGCGGGGTATGGATCCGCGGTGCTGGATCGGCGACGCTCGGCGACCCTTTTTATATGACCCGCCGAGCGCGCGCTTCTGAACCACTGAGGGCAGACTACTTAATCCCCGTATCCTACCTGGCTTGTGCGCGCCGCAAAAGGCGATAGGGATAGAGAGAGAGAGAGAGAGAGGGAGAGAGAGAGAGAGAGAGAGAGACAGACAGAGAGAGAGAGAGATTTCTGCCACATGAAATATATCAAAATACATGCATTTTCATAGCATCGGATGCCACTTTTGGTACCCTCCTTTCTGGAGTGCAGGCGGGTAAAAATTATGAAAGGTCAAAAAGCATGATTTTTCTCCAATTGTAGCATTTTGTTTACATTTTAGTACTTTTAATTTAAAGACCATTAAGCTTTAAAAATCGTATTTTCACGCAAATTTATTGAAGAATATACCTGGATTTTTGACCGGGGGAGTTTTGTACTCAGCCGCTTGATCGGTAGTGGTGGACCGGGACAATTTAACGATATACATAATTTTTTAATAACAATGTTTAGGCTTTCTTATAGTTTTATGATTGAAGTTTAGCTATAATAGTATATTGTGTACCATGGGGGAAAAGTAGGCATTTTCGCCCGCGTGTGAGGTTTGCAATAAGTCAAAGGTAAGCAAGCACGATCCGAAGGCGAGTGCATATTGCGAGCTGAAGACGAGTATTGCAAACACACAAGGACGAAAAAGGCCTTTCCCCCATGGTGCACACCGTACTTTTTGTCAAACATGTAGGGGAGCCCAAGGTAAAGTGAACATAGTAACTGTAAAAGTTAAAAAGAATGTATTTTTCAGACTCAAAACATTACTTTGTAAGTTTCACAAGAAACATTGTGCATTAATAAACATACTATCAACTTTAAAAATGTCATTTATTATGTTTAATATTATTTTGCTATTTTTTAAAAATACCGGTTTACTTTACCCGGGCTTTTCTGTGCGAGGTAAAGTAAACTAGAAGATAGAATTAAAAATTTTGAAAATATTTTACTAGTTTTTGTACAAGAATAGATAAAAACGTTAATTTAGATAATAATAAAACTAAAAAGACATCTTAAAACCTTTAAAGTACTGCAAAATACAAAACAGTTAAATATCGAGGTTATGTTGGCCACTTTAAATTGATAAAATTGATTATAAACATATTTAATCGTTATAACGAATTCGACAAACCAACTTTCTTTTCAGGTCGAAAAATACAATTATTTTTCTTTCCTAAAATATTAATGGTTATACAGTGAAACTTTTTAATTATCATCCTTGCATAATTATCTTTCACTAAAATTAAAATTAGGCGTAAATAATAATTTGTTGAAGAAATAATAAGCATTATTCACTTTACCCGTGTGTTCACTTTACCCCAGTTTCCCCTATTAATTATTTGTAATGATCATTACAATTGAAAGTCGGTTTCAATTTGGCTTACCGGGCATGCCCGGCCTACTACTAAAATGCACCAAAAATTATAACAAAATCTAGTAGTCGATCACCTGAAAGTATCATATTCATCAACCCTGGTAGAAAATTATCTAGTTTTATCGAGGCCCTCGATTATTTCCTTGGCAAACTAGATAGATCTACATAGTTCTAGATTAATTTTCTACCAAGGAAGATACATCGAAATCAAATTTATTTTATGAATCACGGATGAAGACTTCGTGACTCTCGCGGTACGAGCTATAAGACGAGTCAGTAATATGAGATGCAGAAAGCGAGATGCATCGGCTTGCATCGTAGACGTTAGCTCCGTGGTAGAGAACGCGCTTCTTAATCTTGGGGCCCCTCCGGATCGAATCCCGTCACCCACATACTTTTTCGCTGCTTACTTCGTACTTTTCGTGCATTACATATGCTTCTTGAACTATTTTAACATCAAACTTAAATTTTTAAATGTCATATCGTTAAAAAAATTATTAACCTAGTGATCTTTGTTATACTGGTTTGTCTTTAAAAAGAAAACAGTGAAAGTGACCTACTGCTGAAGGGTAAATGACTACGTGGATCACTTTCCTATATAACAAAATCTCAGAGATTTAACTTCTTTTCGACATTGTATAGGATAAAGAAAAATTTGGTATAAATAGTTTTACTAGTTCTTGCTTTTACAGAGATACCCAATGTAAAGAAAAGGTGACAATTTATGTACCTTATCTGGTACATGTAGCGCTTAAAATGTTAATGCAGAGATGAGCAAGTATTCGACCTCAACATATTTTCGAATACTTTTTTTAATTTTGCAATAAAACCTTCAAAACAAGGAAAATTTGAGTTTCCACAGATTTTACATAACAAATAAGTGCAATATGGACCACTTAGAAAAGTATTCGAAAAAGTATTCGTAAAATAAAGAAAACAAGCATTAACTTGATTGGATAATAATAATAATAAAAATAATAATAAAAATAACCCCAATATCTCAAAAGCATAACAAGTAGGCCCATTCGATTATGCAGAGCAACCACAGAAATAAAAAAAAATTAAGACAATAGTCATAAATCGTTAGATATTAAAATATAAAAAAGTATTCGACGAATACTGTATTCTGTGTGTGTGTGTGTGTGTGTGCGCGTGCGTGCGCGTGTGCGCGTGTGCGTGTGTGCGTGTGTGCGTGTGTGCGCGTGTGTGCGTGTGTCTGCGTGTGTCTGCGTGTGTCTGCGTGTGTCTGCGTGTGGCTGCGTGTGTCTGCGTGTGTTTGTGTGTGTGTGTGGACGGATGTGGATGAAGATTACTCTGAACGTTCACGGTCAAAATGAATGTTTCAGGGATAAATGATTTAGTTTTTTTAAAGGAAGGAGGCTATAAAAATATTTTTTGTTTTTCGATATTTTTTTGTTTTTTAGCAGTTTTTCGATCTTTGAGTTTTATTTATCCAGTCTTTTGGTATGTTTGAAATAATATCATCGATTCATTTTGTATGCATTTGAAAGTGCATAAAATTACCCATCTTTTCATACCCGAAATTTGAAATAATCTACTTTCTTCTTTCTGTTATACTCCAAAACGTCGTGGTTTGTTTAAACGATGATGTTTGGAAAATATAGCATGGAAAATTTTTGCAATAATTTGAGGTAATTAGGAATATGGATAAGAATATTTTGTAAAACTTTCAAGTTCTGGTATTTCTATATCTTTGCTAATTATTCCATTCAAAAATAAATTTTTCACATATACGTGACATATCTCAAGATCAAATTTATTTTCCGTTACTAAAATTGCTCTCACTAATATCAAAGTAGAAACTATAGTATGTGTCTTCAATAAATTATAAACATTTTTGTCTTTGCATCCTCTTACAATTAATCTAACTTTATATTTGACTGTTCCACTCTTATCTATCTTTTTCTCTAATACCCATCTCGAATCTATTATATTTATTCCTTTCTCATTATTTGTAATCTCTGGTCTAGTAAGCAATTTTTCTGAACAATATTTCTAATCATAACATTTAACTCATCTCTGACTGCTTGTTGTCACTTCTCTTTATCTTGTTATTACATCGCTTCTGTATATGAAGCTGGATCTGTATTGTTTTTCTCTATCATTGCATGATACACTTCTCTGTGTGCTATATTATACATGTTCACGTCTATCTCATGTAAATTATATTGCACTAAAATTTCATTAAGAACACGTTAATTTGCATAACTTTATCATTTATTAACTTACTTGAATAGCTTTTCTCTATCTCAAGATTCAGATCTAAGCTCATCTTTTCATTCTTTCTAGGAAGACCTCTCTTTTTCCTACTCACTCCTTCCGTATATATAATGTCTTTTCTATATTTTGCTCAATTTCATTTTCAAAATTCAACAATTATTTTTATCTGTCTCATCAAAAATATTTCGCCAGTTCTGTATACTGTCTTTTCTATACTTGTCTCCGTAAACCAATTTTTCATTGAATTACAAATCATAACTTTCATAAAATTTTTCTTCCTCTGACTATCAAAATAAAACCCGTTCTCGTATTCCAACTAATATAACTCGTCTATTAGTAAAACCAAATGCAGTATGCTTATTTCTTTGAATGTTTGTGTATACCAGACATCCAAATCTCTCTATCTGATTTATAGCAAAATAATAATCCGGAGTACATTTTCTAAGTGGCGTAATCAGTTCCCAGCTCCCAGTCTATTTAATACTTCTACTATATATTCACCTGTGTATTGTGTACCTTAATCTGTTCTAAGATAGCAAACTTTGACATCATATCCTAGTAAATTTCTACTCATTTTAACAAATTCGTCAAATCGATAACTTATCTCAATATTCACTTTTTATTGGAAAGATCATTACTAGCCGTGAATAATCATCAACAAAAGTAACTATATATTTGTATCCTTTTGAGTAAGTTGTCGGATTTATCACACTCAATACGTCCGAACATATACTTTGTAAGAATTCATTCGCTTTGCGTCTAACTGAATTAAATACTAATCTATTAATATTCGAAACTACACACACTTCACAATCTAAACTTGACTCGTTAAATTTTACGCTACTTAATTCTGTATTATCGGGTAATTGTTTCTGTAAAGCCTTTAAATAAGCTAATAAAGCGTTACCCATTCTCATATATCATGGATATTTTGCTATGTATTTTAAGTAAATAGAGCGACCCTAAAAAGTAATTTTGATTCTGATGCGTATTTTTTGAGGAAAACGAAATTTTTTAATGTATTTTATTTACGGGTAAAGTAGGTCTGACACAATCCTTAACTACCTATATGTCTGAAATTTTGTAAATAGACTTCTTTCATAATAAAAGTCAAAGACCCAAATCGCCGCCGCATATCCTACTTCGAAAGTATTGAATCCGCAAGTGCCCCATACTGGCCGCTGTCACATCCTGGGTGACTCCCCTATATTTGGGGTTTGTATATATATATTGACGTGGGCACGAAAGTTGGGGCTCGTGGCGTAAAGGGAGAGCGAGAAACCGGAAGGGGGTTTCAATACCAAAAGGGATTTAATAATGGGATTAATTATGATTAATTACGAAAGGTTGGGCAAAGGGGGGGGGGGGAGAAACAGTATATGCAGGAATTAAGGGTGGAGGAACAAAAGACAGCGAAGGTATGCGTTGAAGATACGCAACAGCGCTCGACGAATCGCCACAGCGAGGGCTGCCTTCAATTCCGCAAGCGTGATCGGTTTGAGTTGGTGTAACATAGCCTTATACACAAAACCGGAATAGCAAAGCCGGAATAGCAACGTTGGAATGGCGTTGACCAATTAGAAGACAGACTGAAGCCGACCAATCACAAACATTCCGATAAATCTGTTTCGGTTTTTACAAGTTGACAGCCATGCTGTCGCTCATTTGAAATTTGTTCAAGTTGTTATGTAACTGGACGGTTAGGCGATAGCTTCTACTTTTTCAATATTGTGTTCTTACGTTCGTTATATTTTCAGTTATGAAAAGTATTGTATAGTATGTTATGCTTATGTGATAAAATAAAATAATAATAACATAATAATCATGTCTAATAAAGTAAGATTCTCTGCAAAAATTGGTCTTACCCAGAACCTGCGCTTAAGTTTTTCTTTTTTTTTTAATAACAGGTATAAACTGAACAGTTGAAATAAATATTTTCGTTGTTGCTCTCTTCTCCATTTACTTCACTTTGTTCAATACCACTCCTGACACTTGTTTATTATAAATACGAGTTAAATAAAAGATCTCATGATTGCCATATTTATCACAATTTAAAGGGCACATACGCTTAGATCATTTAACAGTGAACTTTATCCAATAATGCCATTATCATTAACAATAGGAAACTGTTCAATTATTTTAGTGGCTAGGACATTAAGAAATCAAGGACGAATAAAGGACTCCCTCAAGATAGCATATAAGTAATAAGTGCAAGTATAAATGTATGACTACACAACTTTATATGAAACCCACTGCTCTTTATATTTGTGTATCTTGTATTAATACTTTTATTGCAGATAAGTGCAAATTGATATTATTTGCTAATGATATTACTATTTATTTTATGAATATTAAAATACTTAATGTTATACAAGAACTTACGAAGGCTGGTCATATTCTAAATAATTGGTTAAACAACCTAAATATTGTGAAATCTTTTACTAAATCCAGATTTACCTTTTTATCTAGTAATACAAAGACTATTAATGAAAGAGAATAACGTTATATAAGAACTTACGTTGACTGGTAACAATGTAAATAATTATTCAAAGAGTGTAAATTTATTGATCATTTTTCTAAATCTAGATTTTTCCTATTCTCTAGTAATTTTGCTAAGTATTTGGGAGTGATCTTTTTATTGACATGCTGTCATTTTATTGGATCGAATGCTTATTCTCGCTAACCTAATTGGAGGGTTTCAACAAAATTTAAACAATTTTGACCAAATATTTTTAATTTCCAATGTATAACTAACAAGGAGAACACAACCCTGCGGAATTCAAATTTTGATGAGGCTCTGGGAAGTACTTTTTGATACCTAAAATAAAGCCTAGCACCCGCAGTCTGTTCTAATGGGCCCTTGTATTTGCGATATAAGCTATTTAACTCCAAATATACGTTATCGTGAAAAAATGTAACTCTTTTAGTGAATATAACTCTGCATTGGTTAGCACTAGAAAAAATGACCCGAAAGATAATAAAAGTATAGTCAGAAAGAGCTTTAAATTGAGACCTGTAACTTTAAAAAATATTAATCTGAGCTAAAATTATTAACAATTGAAATTGGTGTCTTAAAATACATGAAACATCAACGAAATTGAAACAGTTTAATTTCCTCAAATATCTATGCATTTTCTGTCACCATCTTTCGTTGTAACTTTGACTTCGATTAATATTTTTTAACGTTATAGGTCTAAAATTAAAGCTCGTTTGGCCTAATTTTATTACCTTTTGGCATATTTTTTCTAATGTTGAATGACTACGTCAATCAATAGTTTGCACCACTTGTTGGGCTCGCACTCCTTACAATTTCGTAGAAGGATTTTAACTGAAAAGTTCTTAACCCCGTAGTTTCCAGCTTTTGATCCAACTAAGAGAACATTCTGTTTTGCACTTACTTAACTCAAAAATGGTCCTAAACTTTGCACCAAATAGGTAATTAAAGGAAAAATTTTCTCTAAATAAGATTTTTAGTGGACCTTAAAGACGATGATTGGTTGTCTTGCTCTTTTATAGAAAAATCATATGGAGATGATAAAATCATGTTTTGTATTTAGAACAGCTGCTGAAATGGATCAGAATGTTATAATACGAGGGTAGTTCAATAAGTCTTTAGAATAAAGTATAAAAACAATTTTTTTTGGGTAAATTTTTTTTTATTTTTCAACATAATCTCCTTGGAGCTCTATACACTTGGTCAATCGCTTTTTAAGTTTTTTTAATCCTTCAGAAAAGTGCGTTTTCGGAAGTTCCTCAAAATAAGCACTTACAGAGGCAATGACGTCTTCGTTGTCCGTAAATCTCTGTCCACCGAGCCATTTTTTCAAGTTTGGAAATAAGAAAAAGTCACTGGGGGCTAAATCTGGTGAATACGGTGGGTGTTCGACCAATTCGAATTTTAGTTCTTCAATTTTAGCCATTGAAACGAAGCATGTGTGAACTCGGGCGTTGTCGTGATGAAAGAGAATTTTTTTTCTCGCCCAATGTGGTCGTTTTTTTTTTAATTTCTTCTTTCAGCTGCTCTAATAATGATGCATAATACTCACCAGTAATTGTTTTACCCTTTTCCAAGTAGTCAATAAGTATAATTCCACGTGCATCCCAAAAAACTGTAGCCATAACCTTACCAGCTGACTTTACGGTCTTTGCCTTCTTTGGAGCTGGTTCGCCTGTGGAAATCCACTGTTTGGATTGTTCCTTTGTCTCAGGAGTGTAGTGGTGTATCCATGTTTCATCCACAGTCACAAATCGACGAAAAAATTCCTCAGGATTCCGACTTATGCGCGCCAAAAGAGCCTCAGAGGCGACCACTCTATTGCGTTTATTCTCAGCTGAGAGCAAACGCGGCACCCATCTTGCCGATAGCTTTTTCATGCCTAATTTTTAATGTAGAATTGAAACAACTGCACCTATAGATATCCTTGTGGCCTCAGCTAACTCACGCACTTTTAATCTTCTATCCTTCAACACCATATCGTGGATTTTATTGATGATTTCGGGAGTAGTTGCTTCTACGGGCCTTCCTGAACGTGGTTCGTCACTTATTGATGTACGACCACGCTTAAATTCATTTACCCAGTTATAAACCGTTGCTAAGGCAGGGGCAGATGTGCCATGAACTGAGTCCAATTCATTTTTTATCTCATATGGAGTTAAACCCTTTAAATGAAAATGTTTAATTACCGCTCTGAACTCGTTTTTTTTCCATTTTTCTTAACAAGCAATTTTTTTTTTCAATTGGTTATAAAAACACGTAAACTCAGAAGATGTGGACTGTGACTGCACCATATATCTAGTCGGGAGTGGTGCTGACTGAAAACAGATGATTTGGAGCGATTCGCGCGCCATCTGTTGGTCATTCTAAAGACTTATTGAACTACCCTCGTATGAACTGAGATGTAATGTTTGAAGAAATTGTAACATTAGTAAAGCGTAACTTTAAATGTAATTTTATCATAACTATGTTTTCAGAGATTGCGCGTAACCTGCATATTCAACCGGTGCATGAATTGATATTTTGGACTGAATCTATTGAGAAATCTCTAAGAATTAATTATCATGTGAGTATTCTAGTCTAAGTGTGAATAAATGACAATTTTAATAATAATGATAATTACTTTGGCTTTCAGATCTTTAAAAAATTTATATAAATTAAAGTTAATTTCTCTAACTAGCTTCAGTTCAAAACGACATACAAGAGAAACAATTTAAGACCAGCATGACCAAAATCAATGCATCGCTGAAGTCTGTAGGTTACATGAAAGCAAAAAATGTTCATAGGGGTTCACATTAAATGTTTGAGGGTTTACAACGGTAACATTTAAGATGGTATTGTGTTTTGATAGTATAAAATTTTTCAGAATGATTACTTTTAAACATAAAAAGTTTTGTAGAGTCGTGAAAAAAGGTAATTTTTTGGATTTAACCCAGGCCTGCCCCTTAATTAGATGCTATAAAAACATAGGCTTTAATGGGGTAAAATAACTTCTAAAACGAGTTTTGTATTTAAAAATATAGATGAGGCTACTACACGAAAACTGCTGCTACTTCATTGGCACTTCGTTTCCTCAAACTTAATTAATCATTCTAATATGAAATTTTTTGAAAAAGTTGACTCTATTGCTCGGTTAATATCATCATATATATAAAAGGGAAAAAATATTTCAAATAATTATGATACAGAAATTTAATTAAAAATAATATGGTTTGAAATTAAAAAAAGAGGAATTGCATTTCGACTAGAGAGACGTTTAATGTTATTATTACAACAATCGAAAGTACAATTATTGCACGTGAAAGAGGTGCCACCTAGCATTAAAGGTAACAATTTAAAATCTTCAATATGTTTAACATCTATGCACTGAGAAAAAATCGTAACTATACCATACCTCGCTTTAAATGCAAGAACTTTTCTTGACATTTTACTGTTTAATGTATGCGTTCAAAGCACGAGAGCTTCTTGTAGTAAGAAAGTATAACAGTCACAATAATTTATCAAAAGGATTTAAGAAAAAATCTGTAGTGTCATACGTATTGTTTTAGCTTCCTCGTAAAGGAGGTTCTGTGAAAAAGAAAGTTTTGCAATAGTACATTACGCAACGTGTGCACAAACTCGAGCTTTGCGCCCGCTGTATGTAAAAAAAAGTGTATGCTACTAGTGCGCCTAGGTGATCGCGCACGCGTTGCGTAATGTACTATTGCAAAACTTTCTTTTTCACAGAACCTCCTCTACGAGGAAGCTAAAACAATATGTATGACACTACAGATTTTTTCTTAAATCCTTTTGATAGATACTTATATAAAACACTTTGCAAAGTAATTAGCGTACTAATTATTAAAATTATTAATAAACTATGTGTATATTACTCATGTACCATTTTTAGGACAACAAACCGCTTCTCTATTTTTTTATCGATATTTTTGATTGATATTTTATCCGTTTTTTTATTGATATTGATGATTACCTAAGTTGTTAATAGATGACGTTGTTACACAAATGTCTAGAATAATAGAATAAAAACGTAATATGTAAAAGAGTTTTAAAAAACAAATAAATTGTTATACTTGTTGTTTAGTATCTTTAAATGGTTTCTTCATCTTCAAATAATATGATACATCAGGGTATGAGGTTCAAGACAATACTATTCATAGAATAAAGTTTACTACCTGTATATGTCTATCAGACAAGTAAAACGTACAGTTTGCATCTTTGAATGTCTCTTATATTGAAAAAACTATTTTGAACGACATGAAAGAAACTTTTACTTATGTGCAGCACTATTCAATGAAAAAAATACAGGCATGAGTTCTCAAGTAATTTCTACTTAAAAAATATGTATATACACGGAGCATCGTAGTACACAAGTTTCTAAACAGTACGTTTCAGGAAAGTTTATACCTTTGTTTGGTTTTTTATCGTATTGTCGAACAAAATGAGAACTGAATAAAATATTGCGATAGTGCATGAACAAAACGAATGAGTCTATGAGCATTAAATCATTAATGAGGAAAAATACATACGCTTGTGTGTAGTAGTGTAGGATGTAATAAAGAAACGAAGTAAAAAGAAAGAATATGAAACCTACACTTGGATGCGATAATAAGTAGGTGTGTTCGAATAGTATTTAATATTCAGCGACGATACGGGAATAAGCATAAGGAGAAGCTCGTATACAGTGCTGATACAGCTAGCGTAGGATGAAGTCTCAGGGTACGTATACTTTAAATAATATTGTGTTAGGTGATTTTCGCAAAGCTGTCACATTTTATTAATACAACTATAACATGGTGTGCTTTCATTAGTGTGAGGGTCCATTTACGGTAAAGCTACAATGTTGTGTCTAGATATGTCTACTCGTGTCTTTTGATATGTAAAAGTACATTTATACATATCGCAGAGTCAACTCTTACTCCACGTCTTACTAAAAGTGCGCCCTAAAACAATGAAAAATAATTAGTATCTGATATGAAATATCATACACTTTTAATTGCTCAAAACTGAATATTTCACTTTCATATTTGTGCAAAAGTTAAGATATGTTATTCAAAATGTAATGCCACGTAAGTCACATTTCAAGAAAAAAAGATTTTTATGCATGAACATGGGTACAAAGTGGAATCAGAAGTTCATGAACTTTAAATTACAATGAATTGGTTTTGTTTCTATTACTTTTGTCACAACAAGTTATTTCAAATTGATGATGCAATGTATATTCTATAATTGACAATAACAGGTGTTCTCAAATAACTATTACTGATTACTAGAAAGAGTAGAAGCTGATTACTAAAAAGTTGCGTCCTCTTAATTTTCTAATCGCCGAAATTAAATGAGAGAAAGAATTAATTAAACATGATATTTTTGTTCGAACTCTGTACTTTCATCGCAAGCCTCGTGCTTAAAAAGTACGAATTCTTATACTATAATAATTAAAATTTGCTCTCCGTGTAGAAGAAGATAGGAAAATATGCCTCTTTCTCGAGCGTCATATAGAAATATACGTAAAATAACGAGTCAAAAAAACCATCCAATTTTTCTGCCACCCTCTTATAATTCATATTAATCCAGCTCATCCTATATATTTATGTAATCATATCCAAAAACCATCTTGTATAAGCTGAACGGACCACATGCACCATGGTTTTGTTCGCACAAGGTCTTTTAGATGCCAAATCTTTGCCAATTCGATCATTTGAACTTTTAAAGTAACAGTTTGACTTTGTACAGTTTGTTTTGATCGAATTTGTTCGATCTCAAATCGTAATCTAAAAATTGTAATAATCAACCGTAACTGTTTTGTAATCATTTTAATAAATTTATACAATGAAAGTTGACTATTTAAGTTATCTACAATTCATGGCAAGCTATCACTCAAGGAAAGAGAAGGGTAAAAATTGAATGTCTCTGTCTCGATTATTCTGTGCTTCAGTATCTGTTTCCACTCCTACTCTAAATAGTTGGCCAGGGCTGTTAAATATTTAATTTGGGAAAATTTTTATTATTTTGTATTTACTCAAATATCGGTCTTGTTCTCCATTTGGGACATAACACTTTATTAACTCATAACAGCGTAAAATAATTCGATGCCACCGACATGACATGCAATAGTGGTAATATTTCACGTGGTTCTCTTTAGATCTTTTATAATATAGTTAGAATATTCGCTATATTGGAAAATGATAAAATCTTACGAATCCAGGTATTATATTTTTTACAGTTTATGTTATACAACTCAAGTACATAAAATTTGACAGTTACGTGTAAATCACCCTTTCATTCTGAATAAAATTATTAAAAGACTGTTTTTTCAAAATAGTTACAAATCCATCAAATGATGAAAACATTCGAAAATATTTGGACTTAAATCTGAAAATGCTTGCGTTCATTGGCTTGGAATTTCATTTAAACGATGACAAAACAATTAGAAAGTCTAGATTGCAGCAAACTTTACCAATCTTCATGACAAACGTATTGTCGGTCAGCGTTATGATATTACAAGTGTTATTTATAACACATGCCATAAAATATAATGAAACACATTTAACCACGCAAATTAGCATTGAATTATTTTCAAATATACTGTGTATCAGTAAGGTAGTGGTCTATTACAAATTTCAATAAAAATCACAATAAAATACGCAATAAACGTAGGGCATTTCCGGCAAAAATTACCCTCATAATATACGGAAAATATTAATATTATTTTCATCATATTAATTGTTTTCGTACTCTATGGTAATTTGTATCATGAACTCAAAATAACCTGCACTTTTACCTTATTTTTCAGGGTAATTGTTATCGAAAATTTTTCTCTGAAATATATTACTACTAACAATAATATGTTAACCCTTTAGTTGTGTCCACGAGTCACCGGTGACTCATATAATTTTCTGACGTACATTTTCGATTTATAAATACTCTTACAAATAAGACGACTACATAATATTTTTAGTTATTCTTTGACTATTATACAAATAGAAATGGAATTTTTATAGCGTTTTATAAATTGTTCGTTGCCAATATAAAAGAGAACTATTTTTCTCTCTGCAGCGAAAATGTTAAGAATACAAATACTTGGCATTTAACTAAAATGAAAACTTTGTTTAATTCTCCTAGAGTATTCGAATGGCTACTGCAGTTCAAAGCATACAAGATGCGTTCGATGAGATGTCAATTATTTGGATAAAATACAGCCCAAATCAAGATTGTCGTAGGCAAATTTTGAACAGAGCTTACAAAACGCTTAATTTTTGTAGGTGTTACCTTGGTGTTATGTTAAGTGGCGTCGCTGCCTTTACCATACCACCGATCCAGTGAGTAGGTAAAGGAGAATGCCCGCGGATGCGTAGTAAATACGGGGACGCAGGAGGACTTACAAAACTGACTATGTTATTTAGAGGTTCTCAAAATATGAGTATTAAAATCAAATTTAATCTAGGGAAGTGAAGGTAAACTTTAAAGAAATATGACCAAATCCGATAAATAAATGAAATAATCAAGATTTTATCAGGCATTCAGTAGTAAAAATAAAGAAAATTAATTTTCTTTATATTTTTCAAATTATACAGAAAAAACTTTTTGTTTAAATGCTTAAAATTTTATGGATCTTTCATGCTTATATCAGTTTTATAGGTCCCCTATCAATGTTTTACCTGGGACAGACATAGGCCATCTCCATGGGCCTCCATGGGCAATATGGGCATCCTTCTTTCATCCCAAACAAAGCGAGCGACAACTGTAAAGTACGTGGCGGTTAGTAGAATAAGAGAAAAACATTATACACCCTACGCCAATGGACTCCTGTATAAAAAAGCCCATACACACTATATATATAGTGTGTATTATAATCTGTACTATAATGCCTAATACGAAATATAGTGTTTTGAGATGTCATTTCTTTTTTCCTTCTTATAGCATATGACCGTGAAGAGCATTAAACTGTTCCCATTCCTTTTTGGACCTCTGGTGAATTGATTTTGTGACTGAAATTTGACGGTATACTGAGTAGAACGTCTATCTTGACAATATGAAAAGCGATATTTAGCTTTTGTTCTTTAACGTGATCTTATGGTTTTCCTTTGAACTTCCGAACAGGAGCTGTACCGTTATTACAATGGAGAAATGTGGAAGTCAGGAAAAAAAAAGGAATGAGAAAGACTATAGAAATACTAATAGAAAGTGTGCTAATAAGAAATGTAATGTCAATGTTAAATATATAAAATTGAGCAATTTTGAAAGCTATGTCAATATCACATACATTATTTCCAATTGTAACAACCCTTATTTTTTAAAAATCTGCATAACTGCAGTCTAAAGTTGTTATAATTTTGACAGTCCCATAATAGATGTTCAACAGAGTGAACATCCATTCTGCAATCACAGATTTCATCTACTTGAAAATCCTTGGTGAAAAGATGGTGTCTAGCTTTACTGTGAGCGGACCTCAATTGATTGACTAGACATATTCTCTTCTATTATCGACTATATTATGAAACCAAGTGCGAAGCAAAAACTGGTCATTATTTTTAATACACTTTTGTCTCTTTAATGGATTGCCATAACCAACTATATAATTATTCATTTTCTCAATTAGTAAAAATTAAAAAACTGGAATAATAAACCACTAAAATGAATCTTATAGAAATCAGCTAATAGAGCTGCTGCTGAGTGCCAAAAATTGCATAGGCGTCAGCATTTGTATTACTTGAAATACCAGAGTGGCTGAGGATCCAAAAAAGACTACTTCAATCTCTTGTTGGTTGAATAAAAATAACAGATGATTTATGGAAGCGATATATGGGTATAAATTAGATTTCAGACCTGAAGAAAACATGGCCGTTAAAACGCTTTGTGAATCTGTAAAGATTGCAAACTTACTATCTTGGGAGATGTTTATTAAAACACAAGCTTCGAAAACAGCGAATGCTACGCAAGAAAAAATAGAAGCTTGATCAGGAAGTTTATAAGATTTCTGATATATAGGGGAGGAAAGATCCCCATTCAAATTTAGACCTGATTATACTTTTATAGAAGGACATAATCTCAACCATATCTTCTTCTTTCAAGAATGTTTAAAAATTTGATGCTATTAAATTGTATATGGATGCGTTTTATATCCTACATGCAATTTCACAAGACAAAAGTTAAGACGTGCCTAATTTCATTGCCCTTACGGAAAAGAATCCGGAAGCAAGATAAATTCGTAGCCCGAATCGGGAGTTCAATCAGAAATTATGTTATATTCAGGATTCGAATTTGCCTCAGTTTGGGGTGATTTTCCGTAAGTAGGTAAGAAATATTAAGTTTATTGAACGGTTAAAATATTTCTATATTCTTTAGAATGTACCTCTTATGTCAATAAATGCTGAAAACTAAACATATAAAAGATTTCTATAAAGATATTCATATTGATAGGTTTTAGCTACGTTTCTTATTAGAAAAGTTTGCATTAAAAACAATTTTTACAATATTTTCATTTATTTATTCAAAATTTGTGTACCAGACAAGAAAAATATACCATTTAAGCTTTTAAATTCCAAAAGTTTTATTTGCCTAGGATTGCTTATTATTTTTTAAATTAATTTTGAAAACGTATAGTAAAATGGGGTCAATAAGCTTGACTCTAGCAAACTGTGGACTCCACCAGAATTAGGAATGCTTAATCTGAACTTGAATACGTCTCGCGATTTAAGTCCTATTAGATTCGAGATCAGGCAAATTGATTTAGACTTAATTAGATCCAGATGTGAATGATCGAGCAATTATGATTGAGACTGACAAATTTCACCCTCCAATATAGGAGAAATTCTCACACAGCGCTGAGACTGAAAAATTTTACTTCTGAGAATAGAATATATGTATTGAATCATACCTAGAATCATGAGACAACATACTCTTTTGTACTAGTTTGCTACTATTGTAGAGGGATCCCTCTGTATGCGTTCCTTTCACTAGCCGCCAGGTATTTCGTACATGTCGCTTGTTCTGTTTGTTTTAATTAAGTTTAAAAAATTAATTAAGTGCTGTAATATAATATACGATGATATTATATACTATACAGCGAGTAGGTAAAGTTTATTGTTATAAATTCTGAATTCAATTTTAGAGTCAATAAAGTTTTGAAATAATAAATGAGAATAAAATAAATGAACGCTGTAGCATGTGCATTAAATTTTTAGAAACTTTGTATTCCAATACTTCATCCGAGAAGCAACAAATCACACTTTAGCTTATTCCAAAAGGGTTTTCCTTTTGATGTACCCATTCGAAATAACAAATGTACCGACTTATTTTTCAATTCTTTTTGAGGAAGAGTATCTACTGCTTTTATCGGCTATGTATTGGGTCAGTTGTGATACTTTGTTTGCCCAATTAACAACTCACACTTCTTTGCAATTAGAGGTACTTTATTTTTGATAATAATATAACATTTCCAATTTATTTTTAAATTGAATTAAATTGAATTTTTCTAGATATTACAATATGATATCAGCTCTTTAATTAATCATGAAAATGGTGAAGACCGTTTGAAAGAGAACATTATAATTTTTGTAAAACGACATCAAGGACTTTTGAGGTATTTACAGGGTTATGTATAGTCAGCAGAAGTCGAAATGAGTTATCTAAAATATTTCTTGACAGTTTTGAGTTAATCCATGAATGAAGGATCTAAATGAAGTCCCTCATTACTTAAAACTTTAATGAATTTCCTCACCTTTAAATCAGTCAGCCATTTGAATATATATATATATACTAGGGGGGTACCCCGCTGCTCACTCTGCTCGCCAACCCCCAAAGCGTCATGAAATGATTAAAAAAACCAAGAAATTATTGATGAAAACAAAGAATCAGAAAATCAGTAAAATGGAATAAACTGCACTGATATGCATAATGAATAAAACACTTTATAAATTTATAAACATTCACAATTATTATTATAAACAATTTTTATATGTATAATATGTATATAGAAAAAAAAATAAAAAATGATAATTAATAGAATTAAGTAAATGAGGAGGGCATGAGGAGGGCTGGGAGGAGGGCTGGGAGGAGGGCTATGAGGAGGATACAAAGAGGAGGGGCGAGGAGGGCAAAAAATAAGATCAAAATAACGTATTGTTTGAAACGATATTACCTTGTTTTGAGGAGGAGAATGAGAAGGGCAAAATGAGGGGCGAGGAGGAGCGAGGAGGGGCGAGCAGGGCGTAAATCTTATAAGATTTACAAACAACTATATAATATAGGAAGATATTAAATTATATAAGAAAAAAGATGCACATAATTTTTATATAAAAATTCCTTAATTACAATCGCAATTTTCCAACGAACGACTATACATAATCTCTTAAAAATAACAGTCTCACAATTTTATGAAAATAAAAGCCCGATCCTACATATATATCAATACAATCTTTACTAGACTTTGCCAGCTGATAGAAGATGTATTCAGTCCAGTCATCTTAACGACAGTAATATTATCGGCGTTAAATATTTGTGTTAACATATTTGAAGCTAAACAGGTATTTTTACATATTTTTAAGAAAGTTTTGATTCATTTCAAATAAAATTAAACTTTTTTGTATTTAAAGATGAGATCAGAAGGGAATCATGCCGGGACAGCCCTTTACACCATTCTTGTAGTGATTTTATTTTTTCAGATATTTTTTTATTGTACTTTTGCAGAAACACTTACAAAGCAGGTACGAAGACTACTACTCTAATTTGATGAAGGAACGTTACCAGTATCTATACTTTTAATAAGTCAAATTGTTCCAACAGACAAATGCCATAGCTGAATCAGTATACAATTGTAAATGGACGGAGAAGAGTTATAAATTAAGGTTCTATCTTCAAATGATTATCAAAAAATCGCAAACTCCATTTTATTGTACAGCATACGGATTTTTTCCAATTGGCCACGAAAGACTTGCATCAGTAAGTTACACGACGTGAAATACATTGCCTTATTTATTTTAGAATAGTTTAATTTGAAACATCTTTCAGATCATCAGTACATCTTTTTCATATCTGATGATGCTACAAAGCATGAGCTAAGCCAGAAAAATTTAATTTTTAATTTGGATTATCTTTTATTAAACAAATTTTATAGATAATTATTTTAAAAACCGTCTAATATAAATAATATTTTGCATATCAAATCAACCAATTCATAATGTGGATATACTAGAGTTCTGCAACAATGTAAGTTATACGATGCTACAATGTATAGCATTGTATAGGTATAAATTTATACATTATTTTACAAATTGTTTAATTTATTTCAAAAGTATATTATTTCTTCGCTTTATCTACAATACATATAATATTTCAATTAACAAATAAGTATTAAGAATCTGTTGTGAGTTGAAGATATACATATAACAGCTTTGGAAAACGATAAATTTAATAATGTCATCCAAAATATAATCAAGCATTACAATTTTGATATTAAGCATATTGACTCGTCTAAATTAAGACTACACTACACTGCCTCGACCTTGAATTACCGTAAATTCTCACTTAACGAATAAATTACGCGAATTCTCGATAAAGAACGACCCTTACATCATTAGTGCTTTAAAAGCCATTTACGTTAATTAACATATATTCCCTTCGACGTATCGCACGGCAATGTTTCCTCTTATAAATCTTAGAGGGAATACCACACGTACTCTTTATCGCCTGCAGGAGTCAACGCTCCTCAGTTCTTTCATTCCGGAGCGCGAGAATTATACACGACCGAAGAAAATAAATCGAATATACGATTGCATAATTAAAATTTTTTATCGTACATAAACTTTTAGTGCATTTATCAATCATATAAGCTGTAAAAGAAGTTAAAAATGAAAGCTCACTGTTATCGTCGCGCACGTACTCGACATAAATAAAATACTGCTCTTCCCATTACAACTTTTGGATTTATTTTCTTATTTCTTTCAATATCGCCCCTTAACTTGATGTAATAATTTTTAAAGTATTTTGATAACAATATTTTAAAATATTTAACATAATACTTTTTCAACGAAGCAAGTTATAAACGCTACAAATCTAAAGTATGGTGTCACCAGATGAACTTTGATACTTAATATAATTTCTGCGAAACTTATTAAAATTCATAAAAGAAAAAACTAAAGTAACTTAATGGGGCGATAAGAGGCCAAGGTGCAGAACTGCATACTAAAATTTTAAACCACGTGTAGCCCAGTTTGTATAAAATATAATGCTTCCATAATCGCTTCCTTATTTTACATATAATTTATACAGATGCACCTTATATCATACAAATTAAGAACAAGATAAATTAGAAAAAATTAAATTACTATTCTTATATAGCAATTATTATATTAATCCATAAATAAGTTAATATTTAGAAGAAAAGATATTAAATATTATACATCATAATATAGAAACTCGTTCTAAAGGAGATAAGCCACTTATAAAACGCTAACATACTCTAGTTCACAGTTCAAAATTTCTTATTAGATTTCATGTACAAGACAGTTTACTGATCAGTCCTAGTCTCTGGGCCCTGATAGTAACTGTATTTTTTGGCATAAACAACTGTAATATCAATTTTTAACGGATTGGCTTAAAACTTTCAGGGAACCTTCAGAACAACATTCTTTTAAAAATTCTGAACGTATATAGAATTTAGAAATAGTTAGATTTAGGTAAAAACTCTATTTGTTTAGTAAAGTTTTAAACGCATGTAATTAATTTTTAATTTTCCTCTAGTACTGTTAGGATTATTTTCAGTAATTGCTCTTCTCAAGAGTTTCTGAAACTTTTCCGTCAATCCGTTAATAGTTGATGCTAAAATTTTCGTATGAACGTCTTCAAGTTTTATGAACCGTCATAAAGAAGCAAATAAACTCTACCCCGCTTTAAACATCTCATAAAAACCTTAAACATACAGGTAATAATAATAAATAATTCTTTTTTAAAATTGGGATTATTTTATGTGAAATTGTATTATAGCAAAGAATTCTTCTTCCTAGTTTTAATTATTTTAATAACACTGCTCTTTCTTTCTCACCAACCCGAAAAGTGCCCTCCCTCCATTGTTGATATTTCACCCAGGCAGCTGCCCTCATAAATTCCATCAATTAAAATGACCTCAGAGCTCTGTTATACGCACGCGCACTCGATACCGCCGAGTATCCGTAGCCCTTCATCTCTCTATCTCTTTCTCTCTCTCTCTCGGTCTCCTTCGATCCCCTCATGCCCAAGACCCACCCGCGGGCCCTGCACGCGCAGTCGTCTTGTTTTGCCTCGTGCGGTCGCTCGAGAAACCGCAGCCAGCATTCCTCGCAGGCCCAAAAGACCGGATTGGGGGTTCGCGGCCTGGCCGAGGACGTCCTCCTCTCGCGGTGCAGGGGAGAACGGGGCGCCATGGACATTTTAAACTTTTATCGTCGCAGAATTTTATTATCTTCTTCTGAGTAAAACGCTGATGCTTGTTAGGTGTTAAACCGTGGGGTGTAACTCTTTAGGAATAAATTATGTCTTTCGTGTAATGTGGAAAATGTTAATTTTTATAATAGACAGAAGCGAAATGAAGTCACTTTGGTTTGTTACAGATATCTTTCACATTTTTGGATTTACGCGAGAGGTGTAATTCATTCCTAAAGAGGTATGCTATATGATTGAACATTTTATAAGTGTCACTGTTTTACTGGGAAAACAAAAATAAAATTTTGTAAATTGAAGCTCAAATCAGACCTGAGTATACAGAATCGCTTAAGAATATCAAATGCTTAATCCTCCGAACATTTTCTCGTTCGTGTTTTTAAAATAATTTTAACGATATTGATGAAATAAATAAATAATAAATACCTTTATAACTACATTTGTATCATGTATTTGAGAAAAATCGTGTGCACATGTTACCTCGCTTTATCGTGTTCGTTTAGCCCAGCCATACTTAATTTTTAAAAATGCTCGTGAAATAAAGCACGGTCGACCAAATTATGGTAAATTTATGTTCCGAGGATTGTCGGTACATATAAACACCGCTGAGAAGGAATTGGAAAAAGGTTGAGATTATAAGAACGGTTTAACACGTCACAATTGTTTTCAATTTTTTTTAAATATCATAATAAATGTTATTTTAAATGTAAATTATAGACAATATATTTTTTAAACTGCTATCCACAAGTTCTAACTATGCGTTACTTTTCCGAAATCGCTGCAGTTTTCTACATAATTTGCGATCATATTTTAAAATTGATTTTGTTTACAAAATATATTATTTTGGATGTGACAGCTGAGTGATATTGTTGTTTTAACGTTGGCAAAGCGAGTATTGTATCTGCCTGTCTGACGCTAACAATATCAGCAACGATTTTCTCTCGCCCGTTCTTATAAAAGCAATAAAAGTCGAATACTGGACCGGATTAAATAAATAGTTTAACGGTATCCAGTAGTCGACCTATACGTGATCGTAAGTCAGTGCTGGAATTTTTTAACATGGCTGATTATTTGTCGTGTAATTATGATAAATGCTAAAAATTATTATGTAGGAAATTAAAGTATAAAAATACCTTTTTTGAATTGATTATATAAAAAAATTTATATAATTAATTACTTTACTCATTTTACTTGCAAAGTATAAGAAAATAAAAATCAGGGCACATCAAATCTATAGTATTTTTTATTTTATAAATAGTTGCTTGGTATTCCTCCTTTATCTGTTAAAATTTAATAGCTTAAACTAATATATCTTATTTTAAAAAATCACCTTTTAGATAAACTTAGTTTCTGAGAAAATCGATAAACCCTTGTGCCCCGATCTCCCCTATGTATACCAACATGAGTAACAGGGACCGAGTGAAGGAGGAGAGAGGGAGAGGGAAAAAAGGGCCCACGATCGCGAGTCCACTGCTGAGTTGCGGCACGTGTAAACGGAGGAGAGGAGAGGAGAGAGAAATGTGGGCACAGAGAGAAGAGTTGTATGTATACGGAGAAAGGAAGATGTGTAAAAATAGATAATGTAGTGAAGGGCCAATTGTTGGATGTGTTGGCAGGATGAGATTGTTGCTTTAAGGATATTTGAGTATTGATATTTTAGGCTGACTCGTATAACTTTTGGAGAAGGCAGGATTCGTCGAAGATTCTGTTTATGCATGCCGACGAATGGATGATTCAGTAATAATTGTCAGAAGAGATCGTGTATGACAGTTATTGGAAATACTTATTTTTAATCGGTGAATTGCGATATATTTTTGATACTTGCTTATTAATTGTAAATGTAGATTCAAATATTCGGACTGATTGTATTTTATATAAAATATAAGATTATTTGACTTTTACGACTATTTTACTATAATCCTTTAGCCAGAGCAGTTGAGCTTATAACGGTAAAATCTCTCCATGATCTACAAGATAATCATAGACACCAACTTGTTTACCGAAATTCTTTGCAAAATCTAAATCCCCTATATATAAAGCAAAACTAGCTTAAAACTTCAGTTTTAAAGGTACCGGTACTCAATTAAAGAAATTATGAAATAAACTACATATTGAAGCGCGTATTACTTAAAGTAATGAAACTTTTTTTTACTAGAATAAATCTTAATATAGACATTCGCTTTCACTTTTATATAATTAAATTAAATAATATTAATCCTACTTACATAAATAAATATTGTGCATTTTTAAACTTAGACAAAAAATATTTTTATCTATCAGACTTTAAAGATTTATTCGACTCTGATCATATTAATTTTATTCCACCTTGAAAGTTAAAGCGAGACTATTCAAAACTAGGTGCAGAAATGGCATAATGGAATACGCAGTTACTCATAATTATACTATATTCTATTTTATCGAAATGTCATTCAGGTCCAATTTTCTTATTTTTCTATATCAATGTATGTTCTTAGGACTGCTATTTTATATTATAAAAGGTCTTTTCAATTAGCCCATTCAATTTGATAATACATAAATAATTGTAACCTTACTGTAATAAGAAATATGTAATAATTATGTCTATAATGAATTTTGAACATTTTATATGTAAAGAACAATGATGCATATTCTCATTAGTTATTCGCCTGAGATATGTACTTTATCAACATACACCGTATACAGGTGATGCGAATCTTCGACATGCTTGTGTTCATATTAAACACGTTTTGTACTTACTGCTGTTACGCCATTAATCAACAAAAACGTGTAGCGTGTCAGTCAGCTGTAACGTAAACTGATTAAAATGACCAATGTAATATATTGCACTGATTGAAAGTACTTTAATAATAATCAAGGTTTAGTTACTTCCCGCATAATATATGAAGATAATTTATCTTGTAGTTTGTCGTGCAGTTTAGAGAATAAAAAATAAATAAGGAAAAATTATAGATGAACTGTAACATATTTGCATTCTGTATAATTTTTATTTATAAGCTTTTCATGTGTTCGTTTTTTATTTATAAAAAATCTATTTTTATTTATAAACTCTTCATTTGTTCATTTTTATAATATTAAAAAATAAAACCTTACGTTTGTAGGTCTCTATAAGCAAAAAAGAATTTATTTCGGGTTTGAAATACGTTGACAAATCCAAAATAAATTATTTTTACTAATAATGACCAAGAGATTAGAGTTTCTTTTAAATCTCAAATATAATTAATATCTCTCATTCCTACGCTTTTTTATATACATATATATATCGTAATTCTATTATAAGTCCTTTATTATACATATATTGAAAAAGTATCAGACTTTTTTTGTTTTTCTTCATGTAAAATGACGGCGCTAAAGTGCATTTTATCTAACGCCCTATTTGAGAAGGTACTGCACGGTATTGTAGGCGCTATAACGACGCCACCGACTTCCAAAATGTCGTTTCGAGAACAACGCGTTTAGTTTTCTTTAACGATTTAAGTGCATTGACGCACTATACTTGAGTGGCTCAAAACTAAATAAATATGCGAGGTTCAGCTTTTTTCTATGTAGAATTTTAGTTTTATAGGTATAAAATAATGTTTAGAAGGACAAAAAAATTTCAATTTTTTAAAAGTCTCAGGATGGTGTAACCCCTTAAAACTAAATATTGCGCTTGTGCAGAAGTTTACGTAATTC
Organism: Gastracanthus pulcherrimus; assembly: GCA_949152435.1. Taxonomy (NCBI): domain Eukaryota; kingdom Metazoa; phylum Arthropoda; class Insecta; order Hymenoptera; family Pteromalidae; genus Gastracanthus; species Gastracanthus pulcherrimus. Next base: position 21,213,137 of record OX424573.1, read on the forward strand.
TTATAGAATAGGATAATGTGAGGATAAGATAGAATTTATCATAATTTAATATAGATTCAAACTTAAATCAGAAGTTCATTAATTGCAGAACTGATTTATCTATTTTAGAGCTTGAAATTTTAATTTTAATGAATAATTTCTGTTTATACTGCTTCATAGACTCGTAACAGCGAATTGGCATGTCATAGAGGTATGACGCTTCGATTGGTTGTCTTAAGATTATTTACAATGCTTCAAATATTCATGTTTAAAATATAAATATTAACCAATATTCGCGTATAATATTTTACAGTATATTGCTTTGAAAGTAAATCACCCTTCTCAAATTCACTCAAAACAGAATCGGAGTACCACTCGAGCAATCGGTCAAGCCACTCGCTGCTTTCAGCGCACATCCGACACCAGAGTCTTGTGCAAAAATAGAAGCGTGAAACAGGAAACGAAATACAGCGAAAGAAGAAGAAGACGGAGAAAAGAAATAGATTGCTCGAACCGGCGCAAAAAGGAGCAAAAACAAGCCGGAGCTGCTGCGAGAAACGAGATGGAAAGGCTTGAACCTCCTCGTAAAATGGGAAGAAAAGGGAGTAAGCGACCAAGGAGAAAAAGAGGAACTAAAAGATCTCGAATAAGGGACTCGACTTCTGCCACCGCCGCCGCTGCCAATGCCGCGCGCGCTTCGTAGAAAAACTCGGCATAAATATGCGGATCCCCGGGATTATTTGCGAGGCTGTACAAATTGTTTGCCAAACGATCGCGCGCGTATATATAGATATCCCTCTCGCTCGGAGAAAGAGAAAAGTCTCTCATCCTTCTCTCTTCTAAAACACGAGCGGGAACGACCCTTTTGTCGAATATCGCAACCCTGAGACTGCCGTCGTGGCTGTTAAGCCTCGTGTAACGCTGTTCAGCGGAACGCCGCAGCGTGTTTACACGCACTTACGCCGTGTACGACATTAATAATACGCGTGTGGCGGTGGATCGTTGAACTGTATGTTATACGGGCTCCTCGAGGTGATATCTCTTATAGCGAGCGAGCTTCTTGATTCCTCGGCTCGGCGCGCGGAGCTCCTTCGCTTGGTTAGTTGGTGGCGAGGAATTGATGAAGGTTGCGCGCGCGCGCGCGCTGCATGGTGATGTTGAATTCGGGGAGAGTTGCTTTTGAGTCATGAACAGGTATAAATAATTTAGTAGGGTAGATAATTTATTATTGTATCAGGAGTTTATTTTTGCACAGTGGATTCTTTAAGAACGCGTAAATTTTGTGTAAACTGCGTGGTATTTTTGAAATTTTGTGTATTTAATTATGGTATATTACGATCATGTTTTTGTGGGGATGTTATAAACTATTTTTCGATAAAATAGACGTTTAAATTGACTTATTAGAGCTTGTAGAAAATTCACGAGTCCAACTTGTCTGTTAACTAGCTATTAACCAGTTATTCATTAGATCATATTTGAGGGTACGAATCTAACATATACTTTTCCTGCCTAGACATCTAAATAAGAAAGTTTCGATTTTATCAAAAAATACTTGCCATACAAATCAAATATCTTTTTAAAAATCGCTTTATTTATTGAAAATGAATAGTAAACATTTTAATTATTATCAGAACAATGCATTCAACTGAACAATTAATTCAAATGATTTGATCTTCATTTTGTGTAAATAAATCAACCCTAAAAAGGAAATTTGGTTTTAATGCGCATTTTTTAAGAAAAGGGAGCAGAAGGCCGGTGAAGACTAGATAATAACTCGTTTACAGTTTTAGGATTATGAATTCAAACCGAAAGAAAAATGTATGATTTTCATTATACTTAGGTATAAAGAATAGTGAGCTATATATAATAAATTCACAAAATTCAAAAGTTTATGATTAAAAATCTAGAATAGCTAACCGTTTAGAAGTGTAAATGTATAATATACACAAAATATAAAATGAGATATACCTATAGCTCGAAGATTCCATTGTCTGCGTCATATTCATACATAATAACCATCACGTACGAACAAAAACACAATGATATTTATGATATTTATATGTTTATGTGATATTAATTTAACACGGATTGATGAAAAATGTAAAAGCGACGACTTTTGCCGACTCGTTTGCGGCGAGCAACATACCAGTCAGCTAAGCGCCGGAGCATGACGCATGCTCTTTCTTGTACTAGACTCAAAATTTGTTCTGCAAAATTTGAGGTTAATTCAGATAAATGAATTATATTTTACTAAATTAAGTAAAATTTTCATGACAAATAAACGTTTTTACTATTTCAAAATTAACCGGACCTCGTGGAATACTGTGGAATGCAGATTAGCAATTAACATTTCTAGTCGAAAACTCGATGAAAATAGCTAGCAAACTATTATTATAAAAGTCTGGCTATTAAGAACTAGGAAAAAATAAGCTAATTTTTCTACTAGGGTTGGATCTTTCTAATAAAGAAAAAAAGCACTGTCATAAAGCTTTATAAGAAGAAGAGAGAAACATATATTCATAATGAAAATCATCTTTTTAAATAACTATTTTTTTGTTAAAGTGACGCCTAGAATGGTAATGTATGCCTTGGGTATTGTAAAAATGCTGTTTGGAGATATCTACGGATTTTACAACTTGAGTTTTATTCGATTTTAAAAAATATTCATAGTCGACTGAACAGCTCGGCTATCAATTGAAATTTAGTCATAAACATAGACTTTTGTTCTGTAAATTTTAATATTTTTTTAAGAACATAGAATATGACAATAGAAATATAATTTCTCATTTTCGTGACATATCTATTACCAAAAATATTAAATGATTTTGAATAAAATGTTTAGTTTTACTAATACCGAATGATTTTCGATATATCTGTCTTATCGAAAGTTTTTCTTTACTTGAAAATATAGCTACACAACAATTATATATAATTTGGAACATAATAGTTTATTATTATTATTTATATTTGTTTTCGTGGTTAAAAAGTTTAATTTTTATTTATAATCACCGATATGTATCATTACTTGTTTTAAAAACTGAAAAAATATATTGTCAAAAAAAATATATATATTGTCTTATAGTTAGTCACTGTATCAAAGTAAGTGTTTACGAGCAGGGCGGGTTACTGCGATGACAACGTTTGAAATGCTAAATAATTTATCAGAGTAAATTAAAATTTTGTTTAATCTAATGAATTATTAAACTGAAATACTATTAGTAAAAAAATAATCATTAGAACAAGATTAAAGCTATAATTTTGAGTGACGTAATTAGATATACCCTAGGTCTATTTATTACACGTAAGTGATAAAGGGCGTGATTGTTCAGAAGTAGCATAACTTATTCTACGACGTTAGATATTCTATCTATAATTTATACAAGCTGTCCTGTGGCGCTCGAGTTCCTTTTTGCAAATTATTCAATGAGCTCGAGAACAAAAAGATCATTTAAAATGTTCTTGCTAAACCGGACGCTATCGTTAAAATTCATAAGTGCTTTTTGAGATAACCGGACGTTAAGTCCAAAAAAATATCAATTATCCATGCACGTGTAGTAAAACTCCAAAGACCACGTACTAAACCTCACAACAATTAAACTAAATAAGAAAATATCAAATTCACGAAACCCTTATTAAGTTATCAACATTTTAATATTCGTACAACATCCTTTTTAACATTCGACTAATAAGCTCCGAAAAGAACTCCCCGTGACTACCGAAAAAAAGTATTAATACCCCAAAACGAGCCTTAAAAATTTGTGGAATCGTGGTGTAATTCTACTAAGGAGACGATCGAGCTGGCGCGGCTCGAGACTTCGCCGGACAACTATACGGCGTCTCTGCGCCTTTTCATTATACACTTCGCGATCGCACGCGAAACGATCCTCTCGAGAATTGCATCTCCATCGCGCGCGTGCGCTTCAGCTTTGACTTCGACTCCACCTCGCGCTCGACGTCAACAGCCTAATTACGGACGCACGCGCGCGCGAGAACGCACGATTCCTATAATAAAGTGTTATATACGTGTGTAGTCGTACGTGTGCAGGTATAATATGTCGATTTAAAAGAGCGGAGGCGCGCCCCCTCGTGATTTTTTTTAGGGAAAAAAGGGAATTGTGCGTGCATTCGGTTGTGACGTATTCCAATGGAAATTGGAAGTTTAAACGAAGTTGAAACAGTTTTTTCTTGTGCACTAAAACAGTCATTTATTTGTTATAAACATAGAAATAATATCATTTTTTGGCAAAGTGATATAATTTTAAAAGATTTTACTTTATTAATTTTAGATATTTGATATAAAAAAATGGTAGTATTTTTAATAGTTTCTGAATATTTTTGATTAACGTGTTTATTTTCTTAGAAGTCATATTATCGAAAATTTACTGAAAATTCTAGTACTTGAGAACTTTCGAAAAAGTATTCAGTATACTAGCAGTTTCACTGCCCAAAATTCAGAAATTCTGTTTTTGAAATAATCGTAGATAACATTATAGGTTAAGAGTCAACTTATTAAGCATCTACTGCCGTAACTTATTAATATCTACAAAGGTCTATGATTAATTATTTCAATATTCAATATTAAAATACTTTTAAACTAGTTTGCAGCTCATAGTAAGGCATAGGTCCATCCACATTTTAGCTCGCGTATAATTTTGATGTGTGATAAAAAATGTTTCTAGAACATGTAACGTAATTATTTTGATGACGAGTAAACCACTGATACCATTAGATTAAAATAAAAATCTACTTGACTTCCATGAAATTTAACGTGGCGATGTCACATTATGCATAAACATGCATCTGAGCAAAATCAATGTGTATGACGCTGCAGATTGATCGATCGATCTCCAAAGTTTTATGAAAATCCGTGATTTCTTGTGGTCTCCCTTTAGAAGAAATTTGCTTTAAAGCATGATTAAATTACAATAATGTATTTCATAAAATATCATTTCCTTCAGCAGTTTTTGAAAAGTTCAAGATGTTTCTATTTTAGTTTTAGTCTAGTTTTCAGCAGTTTCATAAATTATTCATTAGCAACAATCAGAAAGTCAATTAAATGATATTTTTAGACCAGTATCCACAGTCGTTTTTCAAAATTTTAAATCAATACGCTAAACTAAATGGCAATCCCGACTGAGATGAAAGACTCAGTTAACCCGTTCAACCTGTCCGTTACTCGAGGTTTATTAAGTTGGAATACGCCATAGGCACATTACGCATACAAGGTACACGGTAATTGATCGTGAAGCCCTCGCGGCATCTTCAACCGCGCGAGAAATGACGGCTTCGACAGAACGACTCGCCAACGAGCTCCACTTGTGCGTACCCTACACATATTATAACACACGCACGCCTGCACCGGTTCTCCGAAAACCAAAAGGTCCCGGAAATCATCCGCGGTCTCTCGTGATTCTTCTTCTTTCCTTCTCCCTGCGATTCATCTGCGATATAATTCTCCTTCGCTTTTCGTTATCTCACACAAGGCCCTTTTTCTTCTCGTTCACGCGGTGTAACGCGTACCTACTCGCGTGCCAGTCTCTCTTATCGTGCAGTCACGGCAATACCGTTGGAAATCTGCGGCTCATTCCATTCTTTCGTTCCGCTCGCACAGCCTCGTGCCTTCTCTTTTATCCCGGCTGTCTCGCTTGTCCCCGTATATAAGTTCACTATACGGTCGCGCGAACAGAGGATGAGAGTTCGGCTCCGAGATAACGACACGGGCGCGAATTCCGGAGGAGGAGGAGCGAGCAAAGCAAGCGCGAACGATTTCGGGATTCCATATTAGCGGTTTTTCCGCGCCCGGGCGGATTTCGCTGCGTCACTGTTTGTGCAACGAGGAAGAATCGGCGTGAATTATGCGCGAGGGGGTGTATTTATTGTGGTGATTCGGATAAGATTTTATGTGCGGAGCTTGCGCGGGGCGTGGGTATAAAGATTGGGTTTGAGTCACCCTCTGAGCGGTATGGAAAATTTATTTTTTTGGATTCCGAGATGGGATTTAAGAGCGTCTTAAGAGTTTTTAAGTCGACTTCGGTACGCGATGTTTAAAGGATAATTAGGTTTAAGTATATGTTCTTTTATGTATCTTCAACCGATTTTATTGTTATTCAATTTTCGTACATATGTCATTCTTGGGTGTTTCACGAGTAACGGGAAAATCTCGTTAAAATATGTACTTGAACCTTTTTAAAATGCTGCATTATTTAATACTTGTAATACCCGTTGGGGCTTCGCTCGCAAAATATACTGACCGTAAATATTATTATTTTCAAAATAATTTGAAATACAGGATTTTACTGCAACAGAACCGCCATATAATAGCTACGACATTTTTTCTTTTAATATGTACTTCATATTCGAAATATATAACCTCGAAAACCCCTGTATACTCATATCTGGTTTATAATTGTAAAATACACTATTTTGACGCAACAGAACTGCCATATGGACTATGCCATTTTGCCTTTTCGAAATTCCAACTTTTAATTCGGAATCTGTAACCTCAACAACCCCCACTTACACATTTTTGGTTCATTTGCTTTCGATTTGCAAGAAAAATAGTTCGAAATACACTATTTTACCGTAAGAGAACCACCATTCTGCCTGTGCCATTTTGTTTTTTAAAATACTGACATCAAATTCAGAATCTACGTCCTCAAAAATCCCTATATATACATTTTTGGTTTATTTGCAAGAGAAATATTTCGAAATACGCTATTTTTCCGTAAGGGAATCGCCAAATTGGCTGCGCCATTTTGTCTTTTTAAATTTGACTTCAAATTCGGAATCTACAACCTCGAAAACCTCTATATACAAATTTCTGGTTGCGATTGATTTGCGAGAGGAATCTTAAGGCAGAAGTGATCTTATTTCCAAACTCCAACAGTTAAATAATTTGCTGTATCCTTCTGGAACCTTCGACGGAAACAAATAGTAGCCTACACTGAAAAGAATAACAAAGCAATATCAGCTTTGTGAACCCAAGCAGTACCTACTTGTATAGGTGCCAAGCTACTTTTGCTCAAAAGTTCGGTAGTTTCTACTTGACTCCAAGTGGTTCTCAAGTAGCTGCAACTTGACTACCTCTACTTGACTGACTACAGCAGATATTGCTTGACTGTCGAGTTGGGATAACCTATTATCTTTTTCAGTGTATATTGTACCCTGGACTTATGCTATATTGCAGTGAAGGTTCCATTGAAATTCGTTGAGCGGTTCTCGAGTGAGGCGCGGACAAACAGACAGACATACACAACAGTTTAATATACATATAATAATTATCTCTGGTATCCCATAATTACGCTTGTATATTCAATTACAACTAATTATTTAGCATTCAATCGGTAAGATTTAAAGAAACATAGAGAATCTGTCCAATCATAGAGCAATCTGAACTATCCAATCGACAATGCTCATTTTTCAAAAAGTTTAAAATCTTTTTGAACCCGATAAAGAACTATTTAGTGAAAAATTATAATTTGAAATTATTTTTTAGTGCCAGCATTGGAAAAGATAATCGTTTAAGATAATTTAAATGTTTTTGTGCGATGTCTTTTTAATCACGCTCGTTAGCAGTTCGGCAGAGGCGCATGGGGAATCCCCAAGGTGGCGATTAAGACTACCTGTGCCGGCGCAGTCCAACTGTTAATCCGCACTAAAAAATTTTCGGGGCGTATATCACGTAAAATGCTTTATCCAGGGTATTATTATTTTTCAATGTTACCATTATGATAGCAATAATAAAACGGATCTCTCATCTTTAAACGGCATTCTGCCTTTTATTCTTTTTATATTTTATATTCATTATACTAAAATATTAATTTATGTTAAGAAATTTGAATTTGTATGTGTTTGTAACGGCAATGTTTCTATTAACATATATTTTGGCTGCCAATAATAAATGTTTAATTGTTTGTTAAAAATTGAACAATTAATATGATAAAATTAGATATTGGTCATTACATTACTGTTTTTCTGAAAAAAAATCATAACTTAATATAATTATAGTGATTTAACTTTTTACAAATTTATAAAAAATAAAAGCAAGTATTGCAATGCAATTGCAAAGCAAGTGTAGTGTTATGAGAAAGTATTTTTCTAAATTGATTGGGCAACAGATTCTGCTTTTGTTATAATGAAAATAAAATCAGCGGTTGAAAAAATATAAAATTCTACAACAACATGTTCACGTGTTGATTTTTTAAAAATTGTTTATTTCAAAAAAGCAGCATATTAAATATAATCACGTAAAATCTACATTCACGACGTTACTTGTGCTTTGTTGCTGTTTCCCTTTTATTTTATTTTAGGGACAAGCGCTGCTCCACGAAGAGCCGCTCGTAAATTTGATTAACCTTGAGCCTCCGATCAGATTTTGAAGTACGTGTAAAAACTTATCTCGTGCCTGCATTTAGAGTTCGTAAGTATGTATATATACACAAGTGCGTTTTTTACAAGGCCTCGTGCGATGCGTCCCAGCGCAAAATATTCGCACGGTGATTCAGTTTAGGGCACGGCTATCCGTCTCGCGGAAGCTTTAACAGCCGCGTAAAGCATATACACAACTTTTGCTTTTTAAGCGCATCGCCCGGACAGGCGGGCAGAGCTAAATTTAAATATCAATATATCTTCGAAAAAACACGTTAACGAAAGTTATACCTACAGATATATATGAAATGATAAAGCCAGACACGGTGAATGACCATGATGAAATTAATGTTCAGACTATTATAAATTTGAGATAAGTTATACACAGTTTGGTAGCATTTTTGGATTATCTTAGTATTTAAAATCACTTAGCTTATAATTTTGATTTTATCTATTAGTTTTAATGTAATTTCTATTGTTAATCGCATATAATTGATGTACTGTATAATCAAAATTCCTGTAATAAACTTTTAGTAGCCATTTTTCCGTACTTACTACGTTCATTTAGATAAGCTTCAAAAATTAGCTAGTTAGTTGATTAATTAGTTAGTTAGTTAGTTAGTTAGTTAATTAATTAAGTAACAAGTTAGCTAGTGAATTAGTTGCTTAATTAGTTCTAAAATTACGAAAGGCACTAAAGAATTATTTACAAAAAATAAAACTGTTGTCGTAAAATTCGTAATGGAGATACAATAAATAAAAAGCCATCATGCTTATGTAACAATAGGCATATTATTTTTAATTCTTTAAGGAAATTACCAAGAAAATTATTTATTGGAATTTAAAGATATTAACAAATTGGCAGTTGTTTTGCTGCATTTTAACAATAGTTTTCCTGTAATTTGAATGTAACATAAAATATTCAGTTCTGTAGTTACACAGTAATTTTTCTGTATAATTCGAAGATGATAATAAAATTTGAATAAGAGGCAGACTTGGACGACATTTTGTCGAAGGTTAGTGATGATGGCTTCGTATTTCACAAAGTGCTTTTTCAGACGTGGTCCTAGCCGTCACCCATTTCTCGTTTCAAGGCTGAAGATGGCATAAACCCCAAAACGTCATCGCGAAGTCTCTTCCAGTTTTGAGCCACCAACAGGCAGTAGTTCTCAACGCCTCCCTCTCTAGTGGTGTTTTTCCTGGAGCTTGGAAGAGAGCTCATCTTGAACCTCTAAAGTAAACGGTAATTCCATCTACCGTGTCGGATATTCGTTCAATCGCTCTGTGAACTTTCTTTCAAAAGTTTTGGAAAAGATACTTCATAAGCAGATTTCAGAGTACATAACATCAAAGAAAATCCTAGATCCTCGACAAACCGGTTTTAGAGAATACCATAGTACGTAAACGGCACTGCCAATAACGCTGACAGAGGACATTCGGGATGATATAAATAAGAATAAACAGCTACTAACAATCCTGTTATTATTTGACTTCAGTAAAGTGTTTGACACCATTTTTCCCTCGAGGTTCGTACGAATCGTACGTAAGCTGATCAGAATCGGGTTTTATCGGTCCGAAGTTCTGTGGTTTAGATCGTACATGACAGAACGTAACCAGAGAGTGGTTATACTCATACCAATGGAGAATCGGATTGGCTCGCGACCAACCTTGGCGACCCACAGGACTCGGTTCTGGGGCCTCTTCTCGTCAGCCTATATATTAATGATCTTCACGAGGTAATTTCTTGTTCCAAAAGGCCGGAGGATGTACTTGAGAATGGTGTTACCCACTTACTTTAAGCGAACGATTTGCAGACCGACACTCAAGTTACAAGGGATAATTTCCGTGAGGGCGTGGACCACTTGTCAGATGCAGCACGAGCAGTGTCGGACATGGGCGTCAGAGAACGCCCTGCGTCTCAATGTTGTCAAGGCGAAAGATATCCTTTTTGTTTCCGATTATAATATTAATAGGTTACGGGGGGTGTCTCTGCCTGGCATTGAGGTGCAGGGTAACGTATTCGTATCCATTACTGACACCGTAACTAACCTTGGTGTTGTTATGGATTCTAAGTTAACTCGGAAACCACAAGTTCATACCATTAGCCGAAAGGTTAATAGAGTCCTACATGGACTGAAATCTTTTAGATCCTGCACGAAGTGTTACGTAAGCAGCTTGCAAGTCCTCTCGGCACCCTTCCACTTAGAGTATTGCTCTGTTGTGTACCGTGACGTGTCTGGCGAGCTCCAAACCCGACTACAAAAACTGCAGAGCTCCCGCGTGAGATACATATGCGGTGATAGAAGGGATGATCGAGCATGCTGCACCCTCCAGGAATAAACTGGGCTGGTTAAACGTACAGGGAAGAAGGGCGTATTTTGCGGCGGTGCTTGTTTATCAAACATATGTCATGAGACAACCGCCGTACCTTGCGGCTCTTTTTAAAAAGAATAAGTCCAGGACCTATGGTGCCTAGGGAACTCAAGATTTCAGGAAACTGACACGGGCCTGAATTCTTTCAGCTCTCAATTCGCGCGCCTCTGAAATTCGCTCTCGCAAAGTAGTCGATGTCTTTATTCTTTTAGTAAATTTAAATCGGGGATACTTTGGCATTTAATCCAACTGTACATAGATTAAGCTCTTTTGGTTAGTCTACTAGCACTATTGAAACACTAAGTTTCATATGTGACGAGAATGAATAGAAATTGTACAATTGTCGTAAACAATGACGAGCGAATTGTGATCTTTGTATAATTTATGTATTGTAAATACCCGCGACAACAACGAATACTGCGATATATGGCATTAATTGTAATTAAAGAAAATCTGTCTATCTGCAGTATACTATGTAATTATTTTGACTTTGTGCAAATAAAGCTCTATTCTATTCTATTATATTCTAAACAGACCGATGTTTTTTGTAGTTAAAACAATAGTTTTCCCGTACTTCAAAGTTAATAATGAATTAGCAGTTGTCTCTCTGTATAACATAAGCAGTAATTTTCCTGTAGTTCAAGGATAATAATAGATTGGCAGTGATTTGCTGTAATTAACTAGTAGTTTTTCTATAGTTAACCAGTAGTTTTTCAGGTTTTTCTATAGTTAGAAGATAATAATAAGTTTGCATTAGTTATTCAATAGTTAAAAGTCGTTCTCCAGTAGTAACGGCAACTATTTGAATATTGGCATTAGTTTTTCTGTATTTGCAAAAATACTACTGACAAGCAAATAAATCAAGCAGTAGTTCAAGCAATAGTTTAAAAAATAGTTCAAGCTAGTACTTCAGACAGTAGTTTATTTTGGACAGGTGATGATAAGAGACATTGTACATTGGGATTGACTAAATTGTATTATAAAAATGAAAAATATAAGTATGCATCACAAACGTCGTTTATTAATTAACACATTTATAAACTGAGTGTTCATAAAAATAGAAGTATGAGAAAAAATAATTCGTACCTAATAATTTAATTACATACTTAACTTTTCTATTTATTCCTGTCAAGACTAAAAAAGCTCTTCACGAGTATCTAAATAACATTTTATGGGCAATTTTTCTCTCAACTCTCCTTCCTTCTCCACAACATAAGCACATCCCTATCCTCAGAAGCATGACAAACTCGGACAACCTCTTTCCAAATAACCATCTCATCCTTCAAGTACACCAAACCTCCGAGGCGCATCAGTCGCAAAAGTCACGCAAATCGCGCATAACTCATCCTCGCGAGCAAAACCAGCAAGAGCACCGCGCGCGCACCACCCACCTGCAACACGAAACACACGCTCACCTCATCTAGCCGCGAGCTAAGAACTCTCCCATCCCTCCTCCAAAACAAAACAAAACCAAAAACAAGAAAATCAAAACAGCACCTACTATTTACGCACGCGTATACACACCGCGCGCCGTGGCATATGGAGGCCAAGGGTAAAAAGAGAACGAATCGAGCATCTCAGCGTTATATGACAAAAGGCAAAGGCGCATGCCGCGCGCGCGCGAATATAAATCAACGCGAGGAAGCGCCCGCGGGCATTATGCGCGCGCCTGATTTGCATTCGAAGCGGTTTCGCGTATAATGCATTAGGATGCGCGCGAGGCTTTCGCGCGAGGAGAGAAGAACGGGAACGCGAAGCATGTGCACGTCGCGAGGCTGTGTGTATAACGTAGCTGGACCTTCGCAAGGATTATAGGATGATTATATTATGCGCGAGAGGTGGTAATGCGAGATACTGCGCGGGTGATTGGTCGTTGTGCGGGGGAGAGGTGAGTTCGTTAATTATCGACGGGGATTATAAGCGCTGGTGCGGGATTAGGAGACGTGGGCAGGTGCTGGGGAATGGTGAGCCTGATTAAGGATTTTGAATTTTTTGGTTGACGTTGGGCAGTTTGCAGGGGTTTATGAATAGTGCTGTGTTTGTTTTGTAATTACTGAGAGTGCAATGAAATAATGTATGGGGATTAGGTGAACGGTTGTTGGAAGATTATTGAGGAATCTTCGATGGTTATCGTTGCTTTGTGGGTACATGATCTGTGCTGTTTTCGATTGTCGCGAATATTCTTTGAATTGTTGAAAAAAATCGTTAGGTACGGGAGTTTAAGCAGCAAAATAATTAAAGCCAGTGTTTGCTTTTTCAATAAATTGGGTTGAAAACAAATGTTTTCTGTCGGCAGGAATTCATTTGATTGAAAACATAATTGATTTACAATGCATACGAAAGTTCTTTTAGAACGTCACGATCATAATGACATCAAAGGTGCCGCGATATTATCGTGACGTCTCGAACAGCTTTGAGGCATCATCTCTTAATTAAACTTAAAACGTTTCTTCAATACTCAAGATATCGATAAAATACCAAAAATGTACAAAGAAAGTATGCCATAATCTATTCAAATATAAAAATTAAAATATTCAAAAAAATATAGGTATATATTAAAACAATATTATTTAACATTTTTATACTAAAATGTTTGAATATGTTATGTGCAAGAAGAAGATGCTTTTTAACCCAATTTGTCAACTTTTGAAAATTTTTTATAGATAATAAATATAGTAAGTTAAAAATCTGCTTTAGAACTTTTATTAAAATATATTTTCAGGAGAATGAAGTTAATTCTTTTTCAACGAAAAGCTCTTCATACTTGAACAGTTAGAATATTTTTTTAAATTCTGCAATTTTATTAAATCGAACACATGATTTCGTTAACTCCATTGAAAAACTTCAAACTGAAGTCAAGAAAAAAATCATACTGTTCAGCGAATTCAAATTTAAAGAGTCAGAAGAGCTTTCCGTTGAGTTTTCATATATGGGGGCTGTTTCGAATAGAGCTCCGGCAGTTTATACGATACTTAAGGTTCGTAATGTTGATATGTAATTGCCGGAGGTGCTATCCAAAAATCGTTCCACATCAGCTAGTCCGGTAATCAGTTGATGAATACTGAGCTTTTTGAGTAAACAAATTTTGGCTACTTACCTTTTCATGTCTTTCAGCAGTTTTTGAAGACACATATGTTAGAGCGGTGATAACGTGAACATTAACACGCCTTGTTAAAACTAAAAAAATCATCCTATACAAAATGTTACAATAAAAGACTAAGATTTTTTAAATAGTCTCAACCGTTTGATGATTATATATATACTACTATGATTATTTTTTATACAGTTATGCAAAACTACTATTTTTATAGTGAAAAATATAATAATAAATGAGCCCAATTTAAAACCTCACCTTCACATGTACGTGTATAATCTCGTTATTTTTATATTTGAGAATAATGTTATCGGTACATTCAGCCATGAACATATAAGTATGGTACAAAAAAGTATAAAGTCATAGCAAATTAAACTAATAATTATAAATTAATCGATTAATTGTCATCGAGATCAATGTACGCATTGTTCTAATATTTTTAGAAGCTCAGTATTCATCAGCTGATTATCGAGCTAGCTGATGTGGAACGATTGTCCGGCAGCAACTCCGGCAATTGCATACCAACCTTCCAAACCCAACTTATCGTATAAACTGCTTTTGCTCCATTCGGAACATACCCGTGGCAATACTTATTTCTGCAGAGAATGTAGTTTAGAAGCTACGTTAAGAATTTTAATTAAAAAGTGAATTGAAAAGAAACGGGAATTTAAAGAAAATGAGTTTAAAATTTTGCGTAACATTATTTTGTATTTGAAAAATGGTATCCTCTTGAATATAAATGTAATTAAGATTCAAAATAGACGTTCCATGAATTTTATTATTTATACCTACATATAATTGTCAAATTGACATGTTTTTGAGAAGCCAGCGTGATACTATACCTGTTAAGTAGGTGTACACTTATAAAATAACTAATCTTACACAAGCTAAATGAAACTTCAAAATGCAATAAAGAAAAATCTCCAATCTAAAATCAAGAAACTTTATCTCTGAAACACCATCAGACTAATCACCAATTCATTTTTTCAAAATACTTTCAAATTGCCATCCAATCGCGTGATCTCTAACTTCGTTATTTGTTTGAACAGCTAATAAGAAGCCCATTTACTGAACTAGCCATTACAGCCGCAGCATCCTTGACGGACACGCATGTGCACAGCTCGAGCAAAAGAAAAAAAATCCGAGGCAGAAAAAAGCAAACAAAGCAAGAAAAAAATCACTCTTAATTTCCGAAAGTTAAGCGCGTGACAGCGAAACGACGCCCCGGAGGCAACAAGCAGCAGCATCCACAACGATAATCGTCCGATTCGTCGCGACTCTATATACTCAACGCCAATGGGCAACACACACACACATACACACAGCAGCTCTTCTTGCGCCGCGCCCCAAGGTCGAGGGAGGATATTACCCGCGCGCGCGCACACACTCGGCTCTATTCGAGTCACGAATGATGCTAACTCGCCTAAAGCTCTCTTTGCTCTCTCTCTTCGCTCCTCTCTGTACCTGCACTCGGTGCAGTAGCGCAGCTTTTTGCGACTTTTTGCCCCTGCTCCTCCTCACCCTCCCCTCGCCGTACCTACACACAAACACTTTTTATACGCGATGGCAAGTATTATAGAGTTTACCTCGCGCCGTGCAGCTTTATATATATATATATATATATATATATCTCTGTCTCTCGGCGAGCGAGGAGACGAGCTGAGATTCCGAGATCTCGATAAAGGAATCGGGTCGACGACGATTATACATACACGTATATGCGTGCATGTACGTGTTCGCACCGCCTCTCTCTCTCTCTAGTGGTGAAAAAGCAGAAGCAGCCAGCGGAGGTTTTTCCAGCCGTTGCAGCGCGAGAGGCTGCACGTGGACGCGCGGCTCGCGACTCGATCTAAAATTACTGCCGCGCTCGCGGATAAAAGCCCCGCGCGCGGAATATTATTGTCGCACGGTGTACGCGCGTAAATTCGCGCTTAATCG
Organism: Gastracanthus pulcherrimus; assembly: GCA_949152435.1. Taxonomy (NCBI): domain Eukaryota; kingdom Metazoa; phylum Arthropoda; class Insecta; order Hymenoptera; family Pteromalidae; genus Gastracanthus; species Gastracanthus pulcherrimus. The sequence continues at coordinate 21,228,888 of OX424573.1, forward strand.
AAATTAACCGTAAGTGCGTTCGGCAAAACCTCCGGCCGAGGGCATTATAAAATAAAAATTCCGCGCCGCGCGCGAGTGTCTTTTCGCGTTCGCGATTTTTTAGGATGTAACTGTTTTGCATCCGAGTAACGGCTCGCGCGCGTGCGCGTATGCGTATGCGCACTTACTTACCCCAATGCACTATAAAGCCGATGCGCCGGCGTAGCCGAATTTTCGCGCGCGAGGAAAAAAGGAAGGTTAAAAAAAATGTGCCACCATATTCGGCCTTTATATGCTTATTTTTATCCTGACTCATTGACTGGTCGAGGCTTCGAGACGCCAAAGCAGGAAGCGAGCGGCTTTTTGGGGAGTTTCGTTCGCTTTTTCGCCTTTATCCTGTCTGTTCGTTCTTTCTCCTTTCTTCTTCGTTTCTTTTTTTCGAAAGAGAGAGAGAGAGGAAGAGGAGTTTACGAGCGATAACAGGCGACAAGCCACGCGGGCGCAGGCGCCGGTATTCTTCCTTATTGCGCGAGTCGCGCGCTTTTGGCGTTGCCTTCTTCTCTGATCTTCTTTTTTCTTTATATCTTCGGCGGATGGGCAATAAAAAGGACGATGAGCCGCGAGATACCGCCGGCTGCTCGAAGCCCTATAAATTTCGTTGCCCAGGCCGCGGCGTCGCTTTTTCGCATTGTACTGCAGCTGCGATTTTGCGTGGATGGAACTGTTTGACTCTTTTGTAATTATATTTTCTTTTTGTTTATGTGTGATGAGCTCACGCGAGTGCGCCCTGGGGGCAGCAGTGGATGATCGATAAGATTCGAGGATGCGAGCGCGGGGAGAGATTGATTTTTATTTTTTCGGTCTTACAGCCTGCACTTGTTTACGAGGGTAGATTGATTATTGAATTTAGTTTGTGATCGATGTTACGAGTGCGTTTAAAAGTGAATTGGATTGTGATTGGATTGGTAAACGGTTGTAATTAAAGTGTGCGTTGAGAAAGAAAAGTTTAGTTAATTTAAATAAATATTTATATCAATTTATTTGAATGCAAAAGAAAGATTGATTTAAACTAGTGGATGTTTATTAATTTCAAGTAAATGGTTTTCTTATAGCGGCATTTAAATAAGTGTTTATAGCAATTTATTAACTTTTTTCTCACTGCATAATTTAGCTGCTTTTTATATGTAAATCACATTGTCTTGTATGTGGACTCAATATACAACATATGTAATGTCATTTAGTTTGTAAGGAAAAATAAATTGAAAAATTTATCAAAAGGATCGAATGTCATATTGTAAGTGTTTTAGTTGAACTTTTGAATAAATGTGTATGTATCACTAATTTAGTACAAAAAATACTGCTTGCATGAATACAGAACAGGTCGTATGCTAAATAACTTTTGAATCGTTATTTATAGCCTGGAAATGTATGAGTAACACAATAACGGAATGTATTTTTTAGGATAATTATATGTGCTACAGTGACACAATTTTGTACGTGGAAGTAAATTTTCTTGAATTTCAATGCACCAGAATTCAGTGTGGATGTATTCACTATGTATACCAACTTAGAACTTACAATATAAATACAAAGCCCGTTACACTGATACATAACTATTAAATAATTATATAATAAACAGCATTGAAATGTAAAACATTATGTTTGTTCGTCAAAAGAATTTAAAAATGCGTCAAAAGAATTCTTCTCAAAAAAACTTCTCAAGCAAAGCGGTAAACGAGAACTTTAAAAAGGCCAATATTATGTGACGAAAATTTTCACGCTGAGTTTTTATTGCTAAAGAAGTCTTAATCAACACTTTTACTGCTTCTGTATAATGTTCATTAGCCTGAAAATTCTGCTAATTCTTTTTACTACGATGCATATAATATAATGTATGAGTATTTTAATTTTTACAATTTAAAATAAAATAAAAAAAGTAAAAATGTTTGCGTATAAATGATTTTGCTTCACAAGTGAACATTTTGTAAAAAAAGTCTAAAGCCAGGGATATTTATTTGAGTTTATCAATGCATACATATCTCTAGATTGTTGTCCTAATGTAATATAAGAATACTGCGCAGTTCTTTGGACTTGTGCAGTTCTTTCTCTACGGATTTAAATGCTAGGAGCCTATAGGGATAAGAATAAAATTCTTATCTAAAACTTCTTTGTACAATTTACGTGGCTTCAAACCCGTTTTAAGAAAAAACGTACTACTGCATTCGTATACAAACTGCTTTTTCAGATTAAATCGATATGGGCCTAAAGATAAGTACTTGAATTTATTTCTAGCGTGAGTTCGGTTAAATTCAAAATCAATTACGACTGAAATTCCATAGAAAATGATTTTGCGGAGTATCGTGCTAAAAGCCGTAATCTTCTTACAAGAACAAATAAATTTGTAAAGTATGAAAAATATTTTGAAGGTCGAACTAAAACAAGATTGTCTTTACAATCTACAAAACAACACATATTTTGAATATCAATGGTTGTTCACTATTTCTCGAGCTATTTCTAAAAGTTTGTTGAAATGCAACAGCGGTATTCAATATACTTTTTTCTGAAAACATACTTTAAAGAAAGAATTCTTCACAAAACCGCATTCCTTTTTTTAATCTTACTAATTGCATGCATATTTCATGTTGTTAATGCATGCGTACTGATTTCAAAAGTACATCTCTGCATAAGAGAACCAGTTTTCTCATTAAACTCAAAATCCAAAATTTGCAAATTTTGAAAGTGTTACACCATCAATGCCCTATATATTTGGATCTTTTTAGGAACTTCCTCCTTAAGTGGATACAACTTTTGTATCATATTTCGCGTAAATTCTTGTTGATTGCTGTAGTATTGGTATTGTACGGATGCTATAGTGGACCAAATAATCTTTCCGTAAATTTTACATATTCACAGTATGTCGGACCCAATTACAAAGTTGTACATCACGTTATTCAGAATTCGGTATTTGCATTACATTTTGAACACCGGATGACTGAGATAATTAATTAATAAAAATTGAAAATTGAACAAGTAGAATAATGAAAAATACAAAAATATCGATCAATACGATACTTAATATTGGCTCCAACATTCCCTTGTCCCAAGGTTAAATAATATCTCCAAATATTCAATGTCTAATGATTTTAAAAGTGAATTTTCATTTCAAATGATCTTTAGTATAGAAAAATGTAAAAAAACAAAAATGTATTTATTATTATTCAAATTTACAAAATAAAATAAGTAGTGATCTCCCGTAGAACTTTAATTTTCGAAGTTGATTATCTTGTACGTTTGGTCAATGACCCGATACAAAATTTTGCAGACTCATAATTGCAGTAACCTCTTGTTACATTACCAGCAATATAACATGATGCACTTGTAATATTCAATGTTAAAAGAGAATCATTGTGAGAAAGAGTCTTTTTTGTTGAAGTATGTACCTATTCAATTCGGTAGCTATTAGATTAAAGTGACAGTTACTTGAAGCTAGATATTTTTTACTGCTTATGTATTACGCTAAAGCGCCTGTTACAATGACGGCAATATATCGATGGCCTTCACGAAGACTACCACGTGTGTTGCGTTTCCCATGAAGAAGATCGCTTTTAGATTTTCACCACGAAGACTAGTACTTTTCATAATTTTCCCACGAAGACTAGAACATTTGGCGATTCTCCCACGTAGACTAGCACATTTGGCGATTTTCTGCCGTCTGACTTTTTCGAGCTACTTTTTATTATCCGGGTAGTCTGATTTTCTGGGGTAAACCGATAATTTTTTGAGTACCAAAAGAATCTTGTACCCGACCCGAACTCGATAAAAAAAGAATCGACCCGATTCGCCGAGAGTTTATCAGTATAACTTTAATTTACAATTTTCCTTCGTGGGAAACTGGTGAAAAGTGCTAGTCTTCGTGGGGAATTTTCAAATGTGCTAATCTTCTAGGCAAGTGCTAAAATGTGGTTATAGTCTTCGGTAAGGACCGTCGATATAGCGATACGACTGTATTAGTATTATCAACTATAATAAATGTCAATCCTACGTGCAGATTTGCTTGATTTTCACTTTCGCGTAAGAACTACCTTGAACGTCTTTCATTCACAACTGTACATTAATAATTCAACCGTTAATGTCAAACAACCTAATACACGCATTTTCACTAAAAAAAAACAAAGTCCGACAATTAACCAAACAAAATTCAATACCCATTATCTTTTACGACCCTCGCGGCATCTCAAGCATATAACTTCTAACATAACTACCTTTCAACGCTAACTCACCCACAACGAAAAAGAACCCCCCCTCTCGACAAAAACAAAAGCCCCGCACAAAATACTTCGCGATATAACCCAGCGGCGCACGCGGCACAGTGCATAAACCAGCCCGACTCCTCTCTTCCCCTCAGATGCGCCACTGCACACACCGCCATAGTGCATCAGCCGCGGCGTCTCGGCATTTCCATCGCACTGCACAGCAGCAGCCGGGCCGCGAATTCTTCTCCTCTCCTCGGATTCGGCCCTCTGCAGCTCAGCCTCGAGACGAGCAAAATAACAAGCCCGCGACTGCACGCAGCCTCCTTCCTCCTCGTCCTCTTCATCCTTCTTTCTTTCTTTCTTTCTTTCTTTCTTTCTTTTTTCGCATCGTCGAACATCGCGCGGCTCGCGAGACTCGAGACTCGAGACTCGGCCTCCTTCGTTTCGCACGGCCGTAAAGCCGGTTAAAGCTGCCTCACCGGGAGAAGAAGAAAAAGGAGAAGAAGAAGAAGAAGAAAAAAGAGAGAGAGAGAGAGAGAGAAAGACACTTTGCGCGATAACGGATTATTTCGCATTAATTACGTAATTGCCTTGACAAGGACCCGCGAACGGCCGAGGCAGGAGTTTTATATACGACTCGATGTCCGCTCGACGCCCGCGCGTGTGTCTCTGCACGGGCGCGGACAGCGCATCACGCGATCGGTACATATGGGGCTTTGAGTTGGGTTTGTTTTTTCTGTCTTTTCTGTTTTCGTGGTGGTTTTCCGCGTTAATTTGCTCGGAGGTAACGAAGTGCCGACATTCCTCGAATTGCCTGTTGTTTTTGAGTGGGAGTTTTTATTGATTTGGTCGTTGGGGTTTTCAAGGGATTTTTTTGATGGATGAGAAATTAAGGTTTTTAATGGGATGCGTGGATTGTTTATGTAAAGATTTAGTGGTGATAAAGTATAAATATATACACGGATTTCTGAAGTAGTTTGCTAAGCCGTATATAACAAATACTGTATTTCTCCGTTAACAGATTTTATGTGCAACAAATCGGCCGATAACTACTTTACATTTGAATGTGGCATTCTTAATAATTAAATCAACAAGAAATATCTGGTATCTTATAAAATAGAGAAAATATTATTTGATTTTATTTCTTGGTGTTTTACTTTATCAAGAAATCTATGGCATTAAAGGTTTTCTTGTGTACTTAAATTCTTTTTTAATTCATTAAAGAAGCTATGTTCGTGTACATACCTGCATCTACAAAATTATGTGATCATATTGAATAGCATAAAATATATTTTCAATTTATTAATTTGTATTCTTTTAGTAATGGTATTCTCATCGTATCATATAATTTTGTGATTCCAAGATAACATCTATTTAATTAAGAAGTACAGCAAATCCTAATATGAAAATAATGGAATTATCAAATTCTTTTAACTAAAAGCTTCAGACCGTAGATAAAATAGTAGTTATATGATTCAAAATATTTACTGTTTTCCTTGTAAATTCGTATAGATGCATAGAATGAAACTAATGAAGTTCATTAAATTAGCTTCAAATATTAATATAAAAATTAACGAGCTGTTAACTAGTCGCACGCTGGAAAAAGTCGCCAGGTAGCAATCCAAGCAGCAAAACTGGTTAATTCATTAAGGCTAAATTAGGGAATATGTAAAAAATTAGCTAAATTCCTCGCTAAGCATCCGTCAACGTTTTTACCAAAGAAGTCAGTTAATTAGTAATTAACAAATAATTCACTCTCGTTATTTTTACATATTAGATACATTGCAGAACATTTTACTTCCTCATAGGATACATATAAGTAAAATATAGTGCTACAAGCATCATCTATAAATATGCTTTGAAATTCCAGGAACCTAAGTACCCTATTTGTATAAAATCACGCGACGTGAGATCCAACTCCATTGTTTCTGATTAATTTACACATTTTCATTTCATTGAAAATTTTCGAATCAAAAGATTTGTCTACAATTTTTCGTTAAGATAAGAGATGTAGAATTAATTCTTTGCAAATAAATTCAAAAGAACTCGAGATAATGTATCTTCTCCGGCAAGTGCTTTTTGCACCACCCGTCTCGCGGCAACGAAATCGCCGATACAGGCGCCGATGACGCAAATTTCATAAATCAACATCGAAGGCACGCGCGTAAATACCCCCCTGCAAAACGAGCTCTCAATGCATGTACGTACGTGCAGAGACGAGCTGCCGGCTCTCTTCGTACTACAGAATCTTATCCATCACGAGGCCGGTGCTGCGAACGAATCGCAAAAAGCTCGTCTCGCCTGCCCGCGCCCATTATAAACCCATCCTTTATACCGCTGCCTCCGCTAAAGTGCAGCCAGAGACGCTTCGTGCGCTGCCTTATTATTACCAATTTGCAGAAATCAGCATAACGTATTACGAAAGTTATTCGATAGAATTTTATATCCACGGGGGGAACTGGTTTCCCTGCCAAACCACACTGCACTGCACAGTGCATACACGTTGAGCGTGCGAGACGATTACTTGGCTATTTTACGCAGCGTGTAGTTGTAATGAGATTCTAGGGAGGAGGAGGAGGGGGGAGGTGAGGATGGAGGTTTTTAGCACGTCGTTCTAGCGAAAAAAGAAAATAGCATTATCAGCCGTGTATGTCGAGCGGTATATATAAATTGTTCTCTGCGACTGAGTAGGCTGTTGAAGTCTTTTAAAATAAGAACTGGCGTTCTGCAACAATTAAAAGGGTAATGAGTATCGGGTTTCAACGAGTCACGCTTCCATTAGTCGGAGCTCTTGCGCTGAGCTGCTGTAGTTTATTATCGAGGGGTGAGTGCATTGAAGCTTCTTGATCGCTGGAGTCGGACAAATTGCACTTGACACCAGAAATGCACGGTGGAAATGGCGCTTTTTTGCCGGGAGGAAGGAACAATACCTCATTGAGTATGCGCACGTCAATGGCCCTTCTAGCCCTGATGGATGGGCATGCGAGCTTTGAAAAAACTTTGAGTCGACCTTCGGGGAAATGCGAAGATATATCAGGATCAGATATCTGCATCTTAAGTAGATCAAGTCCAGGTTCGACAGACATGCTACACACACGCCTAGACCCTTTTTTTATATCTCTAAGTTCTCTGAAATGGGTTCTGTGATTTATTAATAATTATTTTATCATTTTATTTTGCTTAGTTTCGTTTTGTGATTCCACAATAAAACATGAATTATTGGTCAATTTAGAGATGCGTGCTCTCACGATATATTATGTTATTTATAAATAATATAATCCCATTATATTTATTATTCATTTTTCTATTTTTTCCGACAATTGTATATGAATCAAAATGTCCGAAACGTCAGCGTCTATTTATTAAGAACAATTTTAAAATAGTCTTTTTTTTCTTATTGGGACACACGTGAAATGATATAATTTTCTTATAAATATCGATGTTGATACAACGATGCTATTACAATTATCCGAAATCCCTGGTAAAATGATCAATGTTTGAAGAAGCAAAGAACGAGCTTTCTTAAGATTGTTACCTACACTCATGATGATCGAAATTGTAGAAGTTTTTCAAACTTAAATTTCTAATTCATCACGTTTTATGTCTAAAGTTATTTTGTCAATTTTATATGTATACGTTTACATTTCGCATCAAAGTCTACGTGTGAATTCTACCCTTCTATAAATTACTAAGACCTGATGGCAAGTACATTTTTAAGGTAGAAAATATTCAACGTCTTCTTCTACGAATTCTCCCAACAGCCCACAATCAAACCGCATCTTCATCCTCGAGTAATTCCACTCTGCTTCGTACTCTACATACCCCTCAGGCTATAAACTACGCCCATTCCGATACACCCTCGTCCCATTATCAAACGATTCCCCGGTAATAACTTTATAAACGCCAGCAACTAGTTTTCGCATAAATTATACCCACCTCGGAACAGGCCACTACTCCCCACAGACACTTTTCCAGCTCCGGCTCTTCGACACGCAGAGAAGATCGTCACGTCACGCATCTTTTATTACACGCTGCATGCGAAACATCCCAGCCTTCTCAACTTGGATTTCCTATGCTCTAGCATTTCCATATATGAGTGATTTTCACGAAACTGGTGGATTTCATGTCATCGTGTTTTATGTGCTGACATAAGCAACAAAATGTAAAAAATTGTACGTGAATTTGAAAAATTTTATATTTTTCTAAAACTTTTACGAATTAAATAAAGGAAATATATTATTGTAAATTGTCTAAAGAAAACTACTGAAAATGTCACTTTCATGACATCCTCATAATTTTACTATGACTGTATTGTCATGAGTGAATAAAGCAATATGTTGCTATAGCAGCAAAAATGATTAGTTGTAGTTCAAAGTGGATGAAGTGTAAGGGGTTGCATACACCATAAAATTAAAAAGAAATCAAAATTGTGTTACATTAGCAGAAAAGTTATTATTATTATTTATAACAATTGTTAAATTATTACATTATTTTAATTTACGTTTTGAAAGAATATAACCCAGACTTGGTGTTCATCTCTCCGAGGCTCTGGCGTCTCTTCTGATAATGTAAAAATCCCTTGTAAAGTATATCTGATGATATAAAATTTGGTATGATTCTTCTACACATGTAGACTTACCGCTACTGTCAAAAACAAAAAAAAATGTGTACTCGACGTTAAAGAATTCTGGTCGAATTTATTTTAATATTTTTGAAATGTTGCAACTTCATTGGATCGAATGTTCGTTTTATCTAACCTCATCGGAGGATAGCAAAAAATTAAAATAAATTCGACCAGAAATTTTTAACGCTCGAATTCGAGTGTAGATGCTTTCTTCCTTTAGACTCCATAATTATTTGAAACTTTATAAATAATTTGTAAAAGCGTCATAAAAATTGATAGGAAAGGATATTTTATAAAAACAACTCTATAAATTCTTATAATTGAGCTAGTTGTGATAAGTATAACTGTAAGTAGATACTTTACAATCGATTTTTACATTGGCATCCCTTGCGGAAAAAATTACCAGAATTTTTAGCATGATTTTCTGAGAAGCTGTTAGAACTGCCAGCTTCTCTGCTTGTTTTTCCACACGTCTCTTGCATGACATTACTGCAGAAATATATACTAAAAAAATTTTAATTACAAAAAATGGTGGTGACATCCCCCATTATGGTCTTTACGTATGCGAGTAGGGATTTAAAAAAAATTTTTTTATTAAAAATGTCTTCATAAAATATTTCTGCAGACAATTCCGCAGGCACAAACCTTGCAGATAAACTTGCAGATAAACTAAATCGGCCTACAATACACTTTTACCATCAGTTACATTCTTTCAAAATATGATTCAATAATGCAACAATTTCAACAAATTATTATCAACAATAATAATAATTTTCAACTGATTCGGCATAATTAAAATTTTGTCAAATTTAAAGCGATACTCTTCTGATCTGTACACGTGTGAAATCAGCGGCCGAGCCGAGACGAGGCAAGCCGAAAAGACGAATCTCTCAAACGAAGCAGCGTTCGCTGCACTTTGCCGTTCGATGACTCCGCGCTGCCCCTCGTGACGTAAGGCAGAGCAACCAGTGCAGCCCGCAGCGCATCAAGGAGGCTCGAGAACGAGAGAGGGAGAGAGAGAGAGAGAGATCGACGCTTGCAAGGACAATGAGCCGCCGCGGGGGGATATATAAGCGAGGACGCGCGCGCGCGCGCGCTCCATCTCTGACAGGCTTTTCTTATCTCGCCTCCTGCTCTCCTTCTTCTTCTCCATCTCCATCTCCTTCGTCTTCGTTGCAGCGTCCGTATACATATACCTACCTACGCTCTCGCAGCATCCTTTTTTTTTTCCTTCGCCTCCGCTGCCATCGGGATCTCCTTTCTCCGCTCTCGTGTTTGCATGGGACTCGAGAGAAAGAGAGAAAAGAAGAGAGAGAGAGCACGGAGAACGCGCAGAAAAGAAATGTAACGTCAGAGCCCGCGAGAATGCACGCGCTGTACAGTTAGAGTGCACGGCAGTACCTACACACACGGTGCGCAAAAGGCGAGCGTAAACTTATGATAATTCGAGCGCGAGCAGGCGCGCATAATTAAGCGAATATCGGGGCTTTTGGAGTGTATATGCACGCGCGTGTATATATAGGCGTGCGTTGCTCATTGTTGAAGGGGGCAAGGACGCGCTGGGTACTTTCCTTGTGCATCGGCGTGAGAGTGGGCCGTCCGCGCGCCAAGTCTTTTGACCTTTATTTTGCGAGTGCTGCGTATCGAAATTTTTAATGGGATTCCTGGATTTAAGGACGCGTTAAATCCTTCGCGCGGGTTGGGTACAGTTACACTTAGCGCGCGGTGCATTATGTATATCGAGCGAGTTGCGGGTATATTTCTGGTGGTTTTGTTCCGCGAGGAGCCGCTGGATGCATATATATTGGGCGGGCTGTGTTACGCGGCGTATAATAACGGAATTCAATGATACTCGAGGGGAAATAAAATGTTGGGAGAACGATAATGAGCAAACATTATTGGTATATGTTGTAGGTTAATTAAATACTGCGAGGGATTTTTGGAGGATGGTGAGTCAGTGGTCGCGTCAGGTATACTTTTTGGCGAAAGTAGTGGGAAGTGTACGAGCAGTAGCAGGAATCATGGGATTGTAATGTGACTGCATAGGGGCAATATGATCGTTAACTGGTATAAGGGATATTAATTCACACAGTGCTTGGATAACTAAGGTTTTAAGTGTTAAGGCGTAAAAATTTTATTTTAATGTGGAATTTAATTTGAAACATTGATTTGAATAAGATCGAAAACTAGCCAATACTATAATACTAATGCCACGGATTATTAGAGTATTTTTTGAGGTCCAGCATCATTTATAATTAAATGTATGATATTGTCTTATAGGGTCTTCATAAAAAATGTTTATTTTGCAATTATTCTCTCTTTTTAAAACTATTTATGTAAAGTTAATATTCGTTTACAGTAAGGTGTTTATCGATACATGCTAGCAACGACTTCTATCAACAAAGTAAATACGTACCTTTCTGAAAACATTTTTAAGCGTCTGTAACAACGAATTTTACGTTCCTACGAGACCGATGCACTCCATACTTCATTAGGAAGTATTCAAAACTGCTGCATCCTAATATTTGGAGCAGCTCAATCATATACTACCAGACAATTAACGATGATTTGTTAATAAAACTTGCAAAGAATGATCAAAAGATTAATCATGAAACATTTATCTTTCATAGAATCAAGACTGACTTATAAACATCAGTTTACACACTTGAATCGTGATAAGAATCGCGGAAAAATGCAGAGTAGAATGCAAGTGACCTCGGAAGAAACTAATAAAATTATTTAGAATCTGATTAGTATTCTAAACAGTCAGTGTTGTAAATGCTGAAACGAGATTAGGTTGTCATTGAACAAGCAAAGTGATCATAAAAGATTGTTTTTCAGTTTCTGCAAAACACTTACATATTTCGAAGCATTCGTCGCTCCAGCTCAGGACTATTTTTACACGCATGCTTTCTATAAATATTCAATTTCTCTTTGTAACAACGCACAGCATGAATTCCAAGGCAAGACCAGTCGAATTTCCTACGTCGCAAAAATACGTGTACACGCCCACACGCGCATCCATCATGCGACACCGCAACATACTGTGCTAGAAAAAACCAAATTCCAAAAATCCCACGCACCGTCTAAGCCGTCTTGTCTTCTAAACTCCTCCGTCGAAACCACCACGAGCCCATACAAAGCCCATATAATATCTGCGCACAGCTGGCCGCGGCAGAGCTGCGCCAGCGGGGGATCGGTAGCGCGTGTCACGTTTCACGCGCTGCCATGCAAAATTCCTACATAACACGTCTCCGTAATAAGCCGAAAAAAAAAGTACCCTCGTATAACTTGCCTCGCGGAACGACGATCGAGAGCTAACAGCTCTCGTGCCTCGCGCACTTTAGGGCTCGTTCATAATGGCGAGATGGCGGAGACGGGACTGGTTGTGTCTGGACCTGATTCGATCCGACTGGACCGAGCCACGCCCAACTAGATTTATCTAGATCCTACTCAAAAGGATGTTTTATTGGTGTGGTACGCTTTAAAATTTAATAGCATGTGTGTCTCTTATATGAAAAAAATTATTAGAAATTTATGAAACTGTAGGTCTTCTGCAAGTTATCTTGCAGAAGTTTCTGCGCGATTTTCTGAAGAGCTTTTAGACCTTGCAGATTTTTCTGCAGATTTTCTATGCGTTTTTCTGCCTTCAGAATAGTCTGTTTTATTTCTGAGGCCAATTCTACATGTCAAAACCTTGAAGAAAAACGTGTAGAGAAAAACCTGCATGGTCTAAAAGCTCCAAAAAGTATTGAAAATTGTATACAGATTTTTTCCATAACAATAATTTTCTTCATAAATGCATACTTTATGAATATTATTATAGTTAGTTGTATTATTATGATTTTTTTTAGCCTAGTTACCTTAGAGTTACAACAAGGCTTTTTCTGCTAATATTGGCTATGTGTGTGAATTGCACAAATTATATACGAATGCATAAATAAGGTTAAATTTTTTGTAAAGTGTAATCAAATTTTTTAAGCTTTATGCATATATAGGTACTTGAATAATTTTTCTTTGTATTTTTTTAAACTAAAAATCTTTTACTTAAAGGTTGAAGAAGAAAGTAATGATCCTAATGACTGGATCTGAACTGGATAAATAAAATAATGGAATTTTTTCATTTATTTCGCATATCTGGAGTTCTTGTATATATAATGTCTAACACTAAATGTATTTTTAACAATAAATTTTTTATAATAGTTTTTCAATAAAAAAATTAATATTTAATTACAAATAAGTTTTCGAGCAATGTACGTACCAATGCTTACGATGCTGAAAATACATAATGATTGTGAAGTTTGATTAGGTCTAGTTGATTCTGATTGAGTCTTTGAGTCAGGTCTGATTAGGTCTCGTTGGTTCTGATTGAGTCTCTGAGTCAGGCCTGATTAGGTCTAGTTCGTTCTGATTGAGTCTTAGTCAGGCCTAATTCAGTCTAGTTGGTTCTGCTTGAGTCTCAGTCACGTCAGGTCTGATTAGGTCTAGTATTTTCTGATTGAGTCATAATTAAATCTGATTAGGTATCTCATGAATTCAGGTCAGGTCTACACCTAATCAGTCCCGTCCCTGGCATTTCACTATGAACGAACCCTTAAATCCTCGTTGCTCTCGTGCACGCGTATATATAATTAAAGCCGAAAGTGCGCCACAAGCGCGTTATCCTTATCTCGGGCAGTGCAGCGCCGCGCACTCGCGGTGAGTTACATTCGACGCGCTTAATTTTTCTCGGAAGAGCCGACGTGATTTTCGCTCTCCGTGTACCTATATATACTGCGCTCGTCGCTTCTTCTTCTTCTTACCTCTCTCTCTCTCTCTCTCTCTCTCTCTCTCTCTCTCTCTCTCTCTCTCTCTCTCTCTCTCTCTCTCTCTCTCTCTCTCTCTCTCTCTCTCTCTCTCGTCCTTTTGCCCGGCTGTCGCGCTCGCTTTTTGGATTTTCGACGCCTTCCTTTTCTCAAGTGCAGCTCTCAAGTAAGCGAGAAGAGAAGCAAGAGAAGAGCAAGCCGTGCGTGGACGTTGTAAGCAAAGTTTCCTCGATGCGTATTTCAGGCCGGAGGATGGGAATGCGTTCTGTAATGGGCTGCGAGATGTTATTTACCTTTAGAATAAAATGTTTAGTTGCGGTGCTTTAGTTACGAATATTTTTATGAAATACTTTTTAAAAATGCAGATATATTATAATAAGTTCTATATCCTTTAATTTCTATTTTACATTTTATAAATTTTGAAATCTATTTTATTGCTAAAAGGTCTTTTCAGTGCGAGGATCTCGTGAAAATTATTATCCTTTTCAGATTTTTTGTTTGAGGGAATGAAATTTTTAATTTAATCAAAGTTTTGTCTATTTATCGATGCATCTTTTGAAAAAATAGAATTATTTTAATTGCATAATAGTTTTTTGTCATATACACTCCACGTGAGAAATTTATGGTCGAATGCGTTTGAATTTTTTTGAAATACTGCAATTTCATCGGGTCTCATTGGATTGAACGCACGTGTTTGCTAAGCTCATTGGAAGATTTCAAACACATTCGACCAGAAATTTCCCACGTCGAGTGTACAGTTACGTGCACATTTTGGAAAATGCTGAAGCAGTAGTAGATGATATTTAAGAAAATATTTGACAGATTAGTTAATAATTTTAAGGAATCTAACCTCAATCATATTATTTTGTTGATGAAACTCTATTTTCTCCACGGAAAATATGGGTAATAAAATTGATGAATGTCGATAGTAAAATTTTAAACAAACGCCATTTTGATAATTCTATTTTTTTCACCAAATTCTGATTTGTACAATAGCTATACTAATACTGATCAATATTTTAAATATATCATTAGTGCTAAGCTTGATGCTATTATAATATAAAAAACAAATTACGAATTAATATGAAACTATAAATTAATAAAGATCGAAAATTAAAAATTCTTTGCCTATTTTTTCTGTTAAGAAAGAATCATTGAAAAACTGTACCTAATTATTCAGTCATTCTACTGAAAATCCTCATTAATGCAAAATATGGATATGAAAGATAATTACATTAATAAGTCAGATAAGTGTGAGAATCAATTTAGAAGTCATTACCTAGTTGAGTCTTCACCTGGTATATACCTGAACGGAAATTGCATTAGCAGATAGCTAAATGATGCGTCTCATTTTACTCAATGAAACAAGTTTTACTTTTATTATATTATGGGAGTCTAAAGTGACATCGTTTAGCTCGAGTCATCTTATGAAATCCAGAAATTCAATTATTGTAACGACTAGATAAGAGATAGGCCTAGATACACTCAATATTTTATGCGAAGACTGGATTTTAAGTAAATAGGTATCGTTGATAACAGTTTTCATATTTCCAAATAAGGGCGTTTTCTGGGAGGATTTCAAGCAATATTACAAAACATCATAAGTAACAGCTACGACTACTTTTGCTTTTAATCTCATGATTTTCAATGTTACCTTTCATCATATATTATAATACGAACTGTAATGTTTTCTATTTTATAAATAATTAATCCATAACTATAAATGTGCTTAAGGGATTGCTAAACCCACCATTCACGGACAATTACTAGAACCCACTTTATTCATTTAACTTTCAATTTTGAGTAAATATCACTCTGGGACGTTGTTGGCCCAATCAAAAACCACAACTATTCAGAAAGATATTTTTAAAACATTGAAAAATTAAGTAAAAGAAACTGGTTCCTCGTATTTGCCGATAACACGAAGGTTTAACATTACCTTAATAGATTGTAGGTGATGCCAAATATAAGACCAATCCAAGAATTTTATCAATTAATATTCATCGGTAAAAGCAATACCTATCTTTGAACAATACTTTTTTCGAAATTCGAAATTATTAGCATTTGCTAGAAGTAGAATAGGTATTTTAAATTACTGAGTTTAAGAAAAAACGATTTCTACAATAACAACATTTTTAGCTAAAAATATGGTATTATAATGGAGTAAGACATAATTTATTATAAAGTTCTATAAAAAGCGAATTTCAATTCTTTATTCTATATTTTCCCAACAATTATATTTACGAAAATTGTGAAAATAATGAACCAGCATATTTCTCTTTTGTTATTTTTTTGTATAAAAAAATGTTAACAATAATACGAATTGAATAGATTTTTTAAATTAAACGAAAAATCAATTGGGAATCAAAGTGTGAATAATAATAAGATTTTGCCACCTTTGGTATACCTCGACACTTTAAAACCTAACAATCTTCCTGCCACGATCCACAAAAAAAATCATAACCAAGTAATGACTGTATATCCACAAACTCAACTACGTTTTCAGCATTAATAGCTCACAAGAGAAAATTACCGCGTCCAATAATCTCCGGCAAAATCGACAAAAACATCACTCCTTTTCCGTACAAAAACCTTCTACATTGCTTATCTCCTCTACTCCATTGACGTCATCGCGAGCTTTTTCCACCTCGCAATTTACCTCCCTTCGTAACAAAGCTAAACCAAAAAAAGACCTCCCCTCGCCAACGGAATTTTGCAAATGCCGCGGCGCGGGCTGCAAGCATTCTGCACTAGATATAATCCTCGCCGCGCGTTTCCGCTCATTAGAATCATTTAACATATTATCTGAGCGCTTTTTTGTTTTGCTCTTATATTACGCGGCGCGCACGCAATCGATCGATCGATCGAGAGAGAGAGAGAGAGAGAGAGAGAGAGAGAGAAGAGCCTGTACTCCGAGGCGGCGCTCGAACTCCGCGTCCCACGATCTTTCTCGGGACGGCTTTGGATCGCTGGCTCGGAGCCACGCGTATCATTTTTCTCCCGCTACCCCCGGCTTTTCCACTTCGCGCTATCGCTCGCTACGGATAATGATTTTTAATTCATATTGGTTTGCCTTTTTTAGAGGCGAATTATTATTGAGATAATAAAGAAGAATTTTATGTTTCTTTTTGAGGTTTGGTTTTGCTGGATAAAGATTTGTTTGTTGATAAATGAAACTTTGCTAAATTGTAAACAGAGTATTCGTGGTATGTACTTTGGTATCTATAGGTGAATTGTGCGAAAGTAAATGCTTTTAAACAAAGCTTTGGAAGACAAATGCTTGTTAGGAGAATAATGAGTTCGAAAAAGCTGTACGACTGGTTGTACTTCAAAAGAGTAAAATTTATGATAGTTTTTGCACTCGCTTTAGATTGCGCGGGCTCTTTGATCTGCTTCGAACACTTTTAAAATCTATTTTCAGGTTCAAAAGTGTACCGAAAGATAAATGAAAACTTCATTTGTACACTTCCATAAAAATTATCACATAAAATTAAGATTTACGAACAATTGAAAAACTTTTAAAGCTGTTTCCATATTAGTGTTTTACATGAAATTCAGCTTGAAGGTCAAATCGCTTCTGTAAGCCTTTAATAAATAATAATTTTTCAAGTGAATTTGACTTTCTGATAATCGTAAATTCCTTTAACCAAAAATATATGTTCAAATTCAATGTATGTTCTAAAGTTTATTATCTTACAGGTTTTGATAAATGATCCAATCTAAAAATGTGCAGTCGAAATTAATTGACATTCTGAACAATATATTACAATTTAGCCGTGATTCCTTTGCTTTTCACTTTCGTGCAAGTACGACCTAGAATGTCATATAAATTCATACAAGTTAATTTTCTTCTGTATGTAATGTATATGATACACGAACACGCACGCTTTAATCCCGCGATTTGTTTTTTGATTTAAAATAGTAAACTTACCGGCCAAGTTAATCATGGAATTCTATAAATATACCATCTAATTAAAATGTAGATTCCTCCACCTGGCGCATACACCTTCCCGACTATTTTACAAACGAGCGAGTCACCAAAACGAAGAAACAAGAGTCAAATTTGTATTACACGAAAGCCATCAGCACAACGCGTTAACGCGTGCTCAAAATAATTCCCAGATTTATCACTAAAAGCCTATCAAGCGTATCAGAGATCAAAAGCCCTGCGCAGGCGCTGTAGCTTATACAAACCCCCTCGCTCCGAGTCTCCAAGCGTCTCCATTTTCCGCCACTCCACATTATACTAATATATTCTTATTTACACTGAGACCGCGGTGAACCATAACTATTTACGTCCGAATATAAATTCAGCCTGCGCGGGCACTACACCACCACACCACACACACGAGGCGGTAACGATAATTGTATAGACTATACCCGCCGCCTCCCGCGTTTATTCCACAAAAATAGATAAAATACCCTCTCCGGGGAAAAAAAAAGGAATAAATACACGAAACTCTCGTTTTTTTTCTCTCCGTGCGAGGACGAGTGAAAAAGAAAGAAAAGCCCCCGGAGAATCCGAGAAAATCCTGTCGTCGTCGTCGTGCGCGAGATTCCCTCCCCGCATTACCATAACGGCGGCGTCGATAGCACCGCGGCCGCGCGCACGTCTATCTCTCTAGTCCCGAGCGCTGGGTGCAACCGGTTCCCCATAACCAACTACGACTGTCCAAGGGAGGGCTGTGTATAGCTAAGCTCCGCGCATCTGCAACCTTATCTCTTAATGATACCGACCGACCGCGCACTGCACGCTCTCTCCTCTATGAATCAGCCGCAAAAGAAAGAACGACGACGCGCACGTACAACGCGCGCCAGCTCAAATCGTCGACCTTGCTCGCGCGCGCGCGCGCCAAAAAGAAGTATAACGCGTAACCGCTCAAATTCGCATAACTCCGTATCAACCTCTCTCTCTCTCTCGCGCGCGCATTACATTTTTTCCCTCCCCCCCTCGCGCGAGCTTCTTTTTTCGGTCCATCTCTCTCTCTTCGTGCGCTCTCTGCACACTCTTCTGCTTCTTCGTCTTCTTCTTCCTTCGCGAAAGAGAGAGAGAGAGAGAGAGAGAGAGACGAGAGTCCTGCGCGTAATTGGGGTCCTGCAGTGCGTGGCAGCAGCAGCAGCGGCAGCGGCAGCGGCGCGCGGATGGACGGTGGGCCGGGGTGGGGGAAGCCCTATGTAAGCCCTGGGTCAGCCATGGACCAGCGCATCTTCAGCCGGTGATACGAGCCCGGCGGACATCTCTCTCACGAGCAGCGAGCGCCAGAGCTCTTCGCTCCTCGCGCAGTATACTTACACTTACTACATATATATTCTACGAGTTTGCGGTTTACACCAGTTGATACAGAAGATCTCAGTGCGCCCGCTTAGTAGTTCTTGCCTATATTCATTCTCGTCTGTATTTACTCTTTTTTTTCCCTCGGTGGAAGAAGAGAAGAAAAATAATCGCAAAATAAAATGAAGATTCACGTGGTTATCGCGTTGTGCTCGCTGGCGCTTGCGCTCGCGGAGGCGGCGAGGCCTTCGAGGAACGGCGGCAGCAGCCTGGGCAGGCAGCTTCGCAGGAACGACGGTGAGTGGGCACCGCGTGTGCAGCTGCATAATTGCGTGTGTATGTATACATGTGTGTGTATATATACACACGGCCCCGCGAGAGGGAACTAGAGAGCTTGTTACCCGTATATATAGATACTTGCTTTTCCTTTGTATCGTGGACCTGTGCCTCTACTATTACTACTACCCTCCCACGTATTGTGTGGAGAGTCGCGCGCGCGCGTTTATCGGGCTAATGGATCGGAGATCGCGGCGGTATAGAGAGCTGTGGTTGTTAGCGAGCCTCGTATTTACGAGCTTGCGGGGTAGTTGTGTGGTTGGGAGGTTGTTCGAGGGTTTTTCTTCTTTTTTTTTTGTTGTTTGCTTTGTTTTTGCTCGGTGGGGAGTGCCTAGAGCGGTTTATCGCGTGGCTTTGTATTGCGGGGAGCTTTTTTAATTAGCCGAACGGAGTTTTTGCTTTAAGTGCCTATTGTTTAAAGTGAATAGACTTTTTTTAGGGGAGTGTATTACTGGATGGTAAATGGGACTTGACATTTTTTGGTAATGCTTGCAAAGAATTTTGTTGATTCGATAGAGTAGATTGTTAGTTTTATAAGAATATTTGTTGAAGATCTTTTTACAAGAATATTTGTCAAGTTAGCAAATCACTGTGTAAAAACAACAAAATACTTTGTAATTATTACCCAAAAAATCGCTCGCATTATTATTATCAAGTAACTTTAAATTTAAATTTTAAATTATATTTTCCATGTAATTTTCAAATATGTGTTATTTTTTTCCAAATTGTATAAAAATAATATTAACGTAAAAATTTATAAATTAACTATATTAAGGTAATTTTCTCTGTTTTTATTTAAAACGCTAATAGCTTTTTAACGCAATAATCCTAAACTTTTCAATTTGTCTAATAACAAACAAATTGGATTTCTTAAAGAAATGTACGCACGAGTCACCAGTACCTCAATACTCGATCACAAACTATTTTAAACACCTATTTGAATCAATGTAATTTTTATTCTTGTCTTTTGACCCATGGACAGTGTTAAATATTTTTTTTTAATTTTTCGTTAGAATAATTATAGTATATAACTTGCTACGCTATGTACTATGGCATAAGACTAAAACATACCCCTAACATTTAAGAAACGCTTTTTAAAGTAAAAGCAAGCTTTTTTCTAAATATCGGTAAAAATTGGCTATGAACTTTTCATTAAAACTAACCCATTACGCAATTAGTATCGAACCCGCGCCACGGCATACACTATCGCACAAAGCTAAATCATACCTTAGTAGAAATTAGACAATTTATGAAACGATTTTTAAATTAGAAACGTATCATTTTTATAAAAAATCGGTAAGAAATCTCTACGAACTATTCATTAAAACTAACCCGCTATGCAATTAGTATCGAACCCACACTACCATTTAACTCTCGCACAAGCCTAAAACAACCCCTAGTGAAAATTAGTCCAATTATAAAACGCCTTTCAGACTATAAAATCTCGCCACATATTGTAAAAATCGTTACAAAAAATCGTTTCATCCAATCTCGAACCACCCCAAAAGATTCCACCCCCTTCCCTCTCTCTCATCCACAAACTAAAACCCCTGTATCTTCTTTCACCCCCGTCTGAAAAAACAGCCTCAACGAGCTCGGTGGACCCGGGCTACTGGGAGCCGCAGCCAAGCTCGGCGAGCTCGCCGAACACGCTGGACCCGCTGCCGGTGGGTCCGCTCATCGAGGGCCGCCAGTACTACCAGCCCCAGGGCGGCTATCCGGGTCAGGGCGGCTCCGGCGGAGGCTATCCCGGCCAGGGCGGTAGCGGTGGCGGCGGTGGCTATCCAGGACAGGGCGGTAGCGGAGGCTATCCAGGTCAGGGTGGAACCGGAGGCACCGGAGGCTCGGACGGATCGGGTGGAACGGGTGGAACGGGCGGCACGGGTGGATCGGGTGGCCAAGGGGGCGACGGGGAGAACGAGATCCCCAGGCCGCTGCCCGGCAAACCCGGCAAGCCCGTGAGACCCGCGGGATGCCTGGGGGACAGGGGACAGTTCCCCAGTCCGAAGAGCTGCTCGCACTATCTGAACTGCTGGGACGACGTGGCCATCGAGCAGCAGTGCCCGACTGGACTGCTCTTCAACGAGAAGAAACAGTACTGCGACTTCGATTACAACGTGCAGTGCGGCAGTCGACCCAAGCCACAGAGTGAGTAGAAGTTTTGGTCTTGTAGGGGTGATACAGATTTTGAAGGGTTGCATTTTTCTTTTCATTGAGGATTGTATTCAATTGTTGGGCATTCCTATAGTAGGATTTGTTGAAATTTTTATTATTAAAGATGGGTGTTTGTTAAGATAGTGCTCTACTGAGTCTCAGCTGAAATTTGGATTTTTCGAATTTTCCTTTTACTTTGGTATTGGCTATTATCTGATTCCACATATATTTTTATTTATATTAATATTTTGAGACTCGTAGGCTGTTAAACATTTAAGAATGAACAGAATAAACAAAATTATATTTACACTACTTTAAATCTGAAAAACAAACTTCAAATGTGGATTTCTTGTAACAAATGTGTATAACTGAAAAATATTATATACGTCTCAAGTTTCATGAGATTTTTATTAACTATTAAAATTAACTTTGTACATAATTGGCATCGAACATAAACAGTTTTTGAAAACTGAAGATCGATTTTGTAACCATAATTTATTAAAAACAAAAAATTAATTTAGCTTTAATTCTAACACTTTGTGCCAAATTTGAGTAGATGCTTATTTTATCCTTAAGTTTTTAAAAATTTCAATTAGCTCCTACTCAAGTCGCTTGTATGTGAGAATGCTTTAAACGTCTAGAATTCATTTCAATTTTAAAATTTTTTTGATATAGAAAAAACTTGAAATTACAGATTTAAAAAATCTATTCATACGGAATAAGAATTAAAATTATATATTTTAAAAATATGTTTCAGCAAATACAGAATTTAATAGAAAATTCATTTGTAATACAAACTAAAATCAATTTAAAATGTTTATAAATTCAATTTCAACCCCATACATTCTGTTTACTACAACGTCAAATTACAGTGAATTTGTAACCTCGACTAGTAATAAAAATTCAAAAAAAAAATTCAAAAAAATCCCCCAACGCATAAACGCAAACACATACAAAGCACTCTTGCACATTAACTTCAACCTCCTACGGAGCCATAATCCAGTCGCTCCGCGCGGCGGCAGCCCCAACAGTGCAGTAGCAGCTTCAAAACCCGCGGAATGCCAAAAAAAAAATCTCTGACTCGAGCGATTCTTTTTCCCTCTCTCTCTTGCGCGCGCACTCGCGCTTTGTGCAGAGCCGCCCCAAGGATCGAAGCAGTGCCCGGACCCGAACGGAAGATACAGAAGCAGCACCAATTGCTCCGTGTTTTTAGTCTGCGTCAACGGAAAACCGATCAAGTTCAACTGCCCCGAGGGACTCGTTTACAGTGAGGTAAGCAAGCGCGCGTATTTATAACGAACTGCCGCGCGCGGCTCCTTATATACTCGGATACACGTTATACCTTCGCCGTTACTGCACGTGAAGAGTAATAATACTAAACGACGAAGTCGTGCGCCTATGTAATTTCGAGTCATTCGAAGTTGCATTTTTATTTCTTTTTTTTTTTGCTCGCAACGTAGCTCTCGGTTTTATATACCGTTGAGCGAGGAAAAATCGGACCTACGTAATTGCAGATGTATAGAAAAGAATAATACTCTTCAGCTGTACCTCTATAAAGCGAGAGAGATATACGGATTATTTATTTTCTTTTCTTCTTTTTTGGAGAACGTGCATCGCGAGTGGAATATGCAAATGCAACAGCTCTGCTATCGGTGCTTATACAGCTTATACAGAGACCTGTTTGCCCCCTGCATGCGGCGGCCAATGCGGGCACGATAGTATAATGTTACACAATTATAGCAGGCTGCACGCTCTAAGTGGGGAATTTATTGCGCGAGGATGATATAGGCCTTTTCCGATAAAACAATTATAAGAACATCGGGAGAACACGTCGTTGCTAAGTTTGTCCGTAAATGCGAAAATAAATTAAATTCAGGTGAATATATCGCGAGTTGGGATGCAAGACGCGAGTCGCTCGGTTAAGAAAAAAAAAATTAAGACTCTTTCTTAGAAAAACGTCTGGCGATGATACTAGGCTGCATAAAATTGAATACGTTTTTCGTTATCGAATTACGCATCAAAAATATTAATTCGAAGCAATTTAAAATGTATTTTAGAATAAAAGAAAAGAAAGTAAATGGTTTTCAATTAAAACGGTCATTCAAAATTAGAGTCATTTTCTCAAAGTGTCGTTCACAACAAAATAGTTACAAAGAAACTAAATTATAAAAATTCTATTTTGTATTCAGCAAATACAAAAGTACTTTTGAACTTCTTCGCATGTAGATTCAGAAATCTGCACTCTTACAAATTTCAAATAATTCTTTTGTTACCAAGTATACGTGTTTTTCGTAATGTACACTCAGAAAGGGGAATCCTCTCAAAATAGATACCTAGATCAATTACATTTGTTGAGACCTAAATCCACTTGTGAAAAAGAAAATAATTTTAAAGTCAAATTAATTTCTATCGCTTAACTAGATAGCTGCATTTTTTCACAAAAGGATTTGGATCCTCACGAACAGTATTCCTTCTGCTGAAACGGCAAAGTATAATTTTGGCAGGATAATTTTAGTTAATATTTTAGCTATAACAACGAAAATGTCTACTATAGCAAATATCTTTGTTGTATTATAGTCGTCCTTTAGTCGTTTCCAGTGAACTTTTTAAACTGTACTATATATTTTGTAAGATCACAAACATTTTATGTTTCACTCTACCCAGACAACAATAGGGAAGAATACAAAATTTATTTTATGATCGGCATTTGTGCATATGGTAAAGAGCTTGGTCGACGTGTATTTCTTTTTGTATTTTAAAAAGGGAACTCAATTCACGAAAGTTATATCTTACTGAAGGTCCATTGTGTGACGTCACGCCGTTAAAGCGTCCAAAAATGCCAGCCGGGGTGACGTCACACCGCTTTCAAAGTTACGCCTATATCTTCTTCAATTTTGAAGATATCATAAGATCTCCAAAATTCATAAAGAAACAATTTTCCGGTTCATATTTCAGATTCCTCGAAAAATACAAGTTCTTTTCAGGAGCCTCTTACGAAAACTAGCAATCTTCAGATTCTCAAACAAATAGTATCACTTTCAACAGAGATTCTAAAAAGTGTTAATCTTTGTCAGAGAATCTAAAATAAGCTAACTTTTACTGAGAAGACCTCCTTGTATTCGAGAAATCTAAATTGCGACAGTCCTCCCAAGGAGTATCGATAATACCGTTAACTACCAATCGGTCCAACTCTCCAATCCTCATCCTACTCAACCCTGTGTACAACCAAAAGCCCACTAACAACCACTGCCCCCGTGCAGGAGACGCAAATCTGCGACTGGCCGAGCAAGGTAGACTGCAAGGGTCTGGCGACCCCGCGACCCCCACCAACGACAACTGAATCCTCGACCGGCGGCCACGGCGGTCACGGCGGTACCGGAGGAACCGGAGGCACCGGCGGCACCGGAGGCACCGGAGGCACCGGTGGCTACCCCGGCCAAGGCGGCACCGGCGGCACCGGCGGCTACCCCGGCCAGGGCGGCAACGAGTCGCCGAACCCCAATCCCCCCTACAATCCGAACCAGCCCGAGCTGCCCGCGCCCATCAACCCCTACAACGCCAACTCGAACTCGTTCCTGCTGAGGAACGGGCCGCACCACGGCAAGCCCGATCACTACTGGCAGCATCAGCAGAGACAGGCGGCCCTGCAGTCCGAGCTCGAGCAGGACATCCAGGCGCAGAAGGTACGTGTGCGTTGACTCTGGGATTTGGGTTTGGGGTTTCTTCGCGGGCTTGTTCTTTTTGTGGGGCTCTGATGCGGGGAGGTGGGGAACGGTATATCTGCTTGTACGTGGGGGGGGGGGGAGATGCCTCGGGATACTGGATACTGATGCGAGAGTGGGATTACTTTGAGGGGCTTTTTGGTTGCGATGTTTGTTTTTTTGGGGGGGGGGGGGGGGGTGAATGGTGGAAGTTTCATTGCGTAACGGGATTAAAGTGGTTTTTGAAATTGTTTGAAATACTGGAAGGATTGGAATAAACGAAGCGTTCTTTTGAATGAAGGACGCTTTGTACTTGAGAAGTAATATTGAATGTAAAGACAGCTTTCCTCGATAAATTCCTTGCCGCTTGAAATGTTTTATTTACTTAGTCAAGTCTACAGCGATGTTATGTTGGTGAGTTCTTTATGTATTTAGTAAGTTATTTCGGTATTTATAGACTCTAAAAATAGAATGAAAGAAAAGGGGGCTCTTTTCAATAAATTCCGGTTTTCTATTATATGAACATTTTCAGTTAAATTTTAGCTGCAATTTTACAATTAGATTACTAAAGGAATTAAAATTTTTAAATTGAACATTAACTCGTGAATTGTATGCTATTTTCGCGAAAATCAATTTAAGAATAAAATTTGGAATTGTCGGATTAATAAATTTTTCTTTCTTTTTTAAATATAAAGATTTCAAAATTACGAATTATTATATTGCAAAGAAATCAAAATTAAAATATCCTAGAAATGTTCTTAATAACGACTCTTAATTTATACAATAGCATCTAATAAGAAGACATTTCAGAAATTTGTACAGTTATCACGAAGTTTCGAAGCAGTCTTACAGTTTCCGTTAACATTACATTAAAATAATCTGACAACCACTTTTTTAGTAAATATCATATATGAAAACTACACTGAAAAAAGAAATATAAACTTCATTATCTCATTCCCCGTTACAGGTAAAAATTTAATCCCACACGGCGTCCTTCAATTACATAATGCGCTAAGCTCCCATCATCTCTGCACTTAAAACAACCCAAAAACTTGCTGGCACGAGCAATTTTTTAGTAATTTCTCTCCTCTCAAAAATAAAAAATAAAACAACCCAAAAAAAGCATAACATAAAATTCGATTATCTCCGTCCCCGTTATAAGTACCTACACGTACAAAAAGTTAATCCCACAGCTCGGCGAAGATCGATTGCATAATGCGTGTATTAAATATCCTCGTGCTGCGATATAATAAATAATCCCCCAGGAGCAGGAGCAGGACGATGAGGATCAGTTCGAGGCGTCGACGATAGCCAGCGACCCGTGGGAGGTGTTCCACACGATTCCCCAGGAGTTCGCCAAGGTGCCCTGCGAGAGCGGCGAGGTCCACCGGCTGACCGACGCCTGCACGTCTGTCGTCGTCTGTCGAAGTCACAGGCCCCAGCTGATCAACTGCCAGACGGGCTACGCGTACGACAAGCCCAGCGACTCGTGCAGGCCCTTCAGCATAGCCAAATGGTGAGAGCGAGACGTTTCTTTTTTCGGCTTATATTGAAAGTAATTGGTAGGCAAGCATTGGATGGACTTTGATTTTTCACAAACAGAAAGCACATTTTTCTACTTGATGCATTGTTTGGGTAATGATAATTGGTTCGTACTTTTCATTTAGAAGCACTTCCTGATAGAAATCAGACCATTTATGAAACCTTCTTTTAGAATATATAGAAAAGCCCTTTTTATAAAAATAGATAAAAATCGGTTCATCTAATCTGAAAATAGTCACTTGTCCACCAATATAATTTTATACAAAAACTTGAAAAGTCGTAGAGTCTATAAATCATTTTGCGACTTAAACTGTTATGATAATAATTTAATTATAAGAATGATCTTTTGATTTATTTGTGATTTTTCGTGTGTTGCAGCTAAAACCGACAGAGCACAATACTGTTGCAAAAAACCGACTGAGAGGATAAGGAACGAATCTCGTACTATTAATTATTTTATTTTAGGCTTAAGTGATACGCGCCCGCGCTCGCTCCGATCAAACGGAGAGGCGTGTTTAGTCTGTATTTATTCAATAATAAATTAAATACTATACCTTTAAAAAATCGCACGACTATTTACTTTTCACCCTTATCCCTCATTGAAAACCTTATTTTAGTTACTCTCTTTCTTTATAAAAATACATTTTATATTAATTTTAAAAACAAATTATCAAACAAAGGAAAAAATAATTGTTGTAAAATAACAGTTTGAATATCACGTATTACAAGTTACTATACAGTTTCAAATATTTAAAGTCATAATTAAATAAATGATGAAATAAGATCTTCAATATAAAAATAAAGAATGCTGACTATGCCAAAGACATGTTGAGACGATTCCAATAACAATACTATATTTGAATATACATTCTAATACTTAAGAAAATACTATTAACTTCAACTATTTACAGAAGTATTAAGAACAATATTATTTTACAGAAAATTATAAAACAAATTTGTATTACTTACTATATAATATAATAATAAGTATATATCTAAAATTATAAAATATTTATAACTGGAAACTTATAAAAATAATAAATGTAATAAATACTATTAGTAGTGGTGAAAATTAACCAGAAAAGAATTTAATTTGATTTAGTACATTTTCATTTTATCATACAAAACATCTATTAAGTAACTCTAATAATAAAGCTCTTCAAGAGAGTGTCATACATTTGGGAAACGAATTTTGATGAGGCTTTGGAAGATTCCCGGTTACAAAAGATCGATAAAAACCGATAAAACCGGGTGCATTCTATAAGATTTTATGACGTTTTTGCACCGTTTTTATTATAAATTTATCAGTTTTTATCGATCGTTTGCTGGTGTCTATAAATGAAGCCTAGGACCTATAGTTTGTACCAATTTTAGTGAAAACCTGTACCTCTTCTTGTATTAAGGGGGCAGGCCTGGGTTAAACCCAAGAAAAGACTTTTTTTTCACGTGTCTACAAAACTTTTTACGTTTAAAAGCAATCATTCTGAAAATTTGTATACTATCAAAATACAACACCATCTTAAATTTTACATGTCACAATAAATCATTATTTTCAATACCATATTTATTAAAGGAACTTTGATCCTCACACGATTCGAGGTGACATGATGAACGAAAATTCTTTTCTCGACGGTTATTCGCCTTCTTTTGACATGTATTACGAAAAGAGCGGAGCACTTTTTCGATAAACTTTTTTTAATTATTTTATTTCGGAGTTATAATCAATTTTTTGATGAAATTTTTTTCCTATTTTCCAAAAAATTTATTGGAACTCCGAAAAAAAATAATAAAAAAAAATTTAACAAAAGAGTGCTCCGCTCTATTTGTAATACATGTCAAATGAAGTCGAATAACCGTCAAAAAAAAAATTTCGGTCATCATGTCACCTCGAATCGTGTGAGGATCAAAGTTCCTATAATAAATATGGTATTGAAAATAATGATTTATTGTGCCGTGTAGGATCAAGATTCTGAGGTTTTACAACGGTAAAATTTAAGATGGTGTTGTGTTTTAATAGCATAAAAATTTTCAGAATGATTGCTGTTATACGTAAAAAGTTTTGTGGACTCATGAAAAAAAGTATTTTTTTGGGGTTAACCCAGGCCTGCGCCCTTAATAACTATGCATGTATTAATATTAGAAAAAAATACCTAAATGATAATAAAAGTATGCGGAAAGAGCTTTATTTGAACCTTTGTCTTATTCAAAAATATTAGTTTGGTGTAAAGTTATTAACAATTAAAGAAAGAGAAGGAAATTTTGTATGAAAAATTAACGAATTTTAAACAGTTAAATTTCCTCAAATATTCATTTATTTTCCGTCATAATTTTTAATTATTAATAGCTTTACACCAGATTAATATTTTTAAATGAAATAAAGGTTAAAATAACACACACAGTTATTAACACAACAACATTGATAAAGCTCATATCGTAAAATATTACAATATTTATATCGTAAACATTTGCTAATAAATTTTTTTTTAAAGGATTTATTTTTGCATAAGTGTTGAAATACAATCTTTTTATTTTATGATATTCATATCGTAAATTCAAAAATTTGTATTTCAACGTTTTATGCAAACATACATCATTTAAAAAAAAAATTATTAGCAGTGTTTTACGATATTAAAATCGTAATATTTCACGATATTGTTCTATCAGTGAAGATGTACCTTTATTTCACTAAAATAATGTATATTCTAAGTAAAATAGCTAATATCTCGAAAGATATTAAGGGCCCATTAGCGCAAACTGCAGGCCCCAGGCTTCATTCCTATGCACCAGAAAACATCTCCCAAAGCCTCATAAAAATTCGTCTCCCAAAGGTCTTCTGACACTCTCCTTGTCAGTCCCAAAGATCTTCCGAACTTCGAACCCCAAAACGAATGTAATGCTACCCAGAATAATTGCAAAGCCTACGAGTGCGCAGACTTATACCTGCCGACCTTTCAATCGAGCAAAGCCTACCTACCTAGCGAAACCCACCTTCCACGAAAATCCAAATGACCTGACCCCACCATTGGCCTATTACACTCTGGTCTCACCTCAAATGTCCAGCGTCGCACATTACAGAGCGCACACCGGCTATATAAAATTGCCAGGTAAACGCAAATATCACATCCAATTCGGCCTCTCCACTCGACTAATACTCCTCGCCTCGGCACTCTTCCCTCGTCCACGACTCTGTCCAAAGCAAAAGCCATGGCCTTCTCGATCGAAGCCCTGCAGAGCAAGTCCAAGCTGAACAACGTCAAGTCCCAGCAGTTCCAGAGGACGACTTTCTGGCCCGAGCTCATGCCCCCCGACAACGACACCATCATCCTCGCGGCCACGCACAATATCAAGTCTGCCCTGCTGTCGGTACTGGCCAAGGTCAAGGACGCCATGGGGTCGCAGACCAGTACGGAGAGTCGACGGATTTGCCACGGAAACGAGGCGGAAATTGATGTCGAAAGCATCGTCGTCGTCGACGGAACGAATTGCGAAGGTTGGTGATTCTTTTTGGCTTGGTTCGAACTGAATGGGGAGCGATTGGGTTAACGAGTGTGGATTGAGAATTTGAAGAGATATATAGGCGTATTTTAGATCGATATGGAAATTATTTATTTTTGTAATTTAAACAAGTCTTGGTGGAGATAGTATCTTGAGAAATCGTTACGTTTACAACTTTTTGTAATTAACTTTTGCTCTTCTTTTATCGCGTTTAATTAACTTTCCTTTCAAAAAGCATGTGTGCTTTTAATTGAACGCCATGAGTCGACTGATTTGAAGTAACGTAAATTTTAAATGAGAAATTTATACAACGTAATGTTTACTTTGTTTGATATTATTATCATTTTATATTGGCTGGGATTTATTTGTTTTATCTTGTATTAAAATGATAACTATTCTGCTAAACATTGATGAATGTAACTAGTTAAAAAAGATACGTTTTCTAATATATTTAACACTTTCAAACATGGCAGTATGACGCATGTAATATATGAATCGTGAATTTATGAAAATTCTTTTACATTGTAATATATGATCATCATAAAAAAAGAATTTTAAATAAATTACGATATTTATTACAAGTATTTTCTGAAACATTTCAATTTTTGTAATTTCTAACAAATTGTAAAAAGCGTCTTGTATATTATATACTTGACAGAAATTAATTTATAAGATAAGCTAGTACGTATATTTAAACCAATGAAGAAAATTGTACTACATATTTTAAAAATTTCTATATAAATTAGTTTTTCCCGTTGAGTGTATATTATATACATTAATTTACCGCGAAAGTTTTAAATAAATATGTATTAATGATACAATATCTTACATTGTATAACATAGCCAATTTTTTTCTGTTTTCAGGATTTGTTGAAGTCAGTCTTACGAAGGAAAAGTAAACATTTTCTGAGCTGGAAACCAAAAATAGTTATCACAACATGTAGCTTTTTATATACTAAATTCAAATAGTTTTATCACATGTAGCTATTTATATACTAAATTCAAATAGTTTTATCACAACATGTAGCTAGTTATTACACTATTTTACTTATAATTCGTTTCATTATTTTAGTTAAAAATAAGTATAATGTTATGATAGTCTAACATAATTTATTATTATTAAAATCACTTACGTTTATATTTAGTACAATTTTTATTGTTTATGTAGTATCAAATTTTTATCATGTAAATCTATCAAATTTTGGTGTTGCATTTGTATTATTTAAAAATGCAGTATAATTGATAGGTATATTATTATTATATAATTATTATTATTATAAATACTTAAGTACTTATAAGTCACGCTATAAGGTAAAGGTCCCAATTTCTGCTCACGTCCCTATTTCTAATCACTCGAAGTTTTTCTGTTATTATAGATATGAAGGTTGTTTTAATATATACTATATCCAAGTTATCTGTACCATTTTAGTATCACAACTAAAAACTGTAGTGCTGAATTAAAAATATTGTAAATTCTTATTAAAAAACTTGATAATAGTGATATTTATACAATATGTACACTGTTTTCTACTTATGCATCGTGAAGTATTTACGCGTATTAAAATACTAATACAATAAAAAGATACAAATCATATGAATGAAGTCTATAAAATCAACGGTGATCAGAAATAGGTACACATCGAAATCACCGCTTTTTAATGTGAGCAGAAATAGGTGCATTTTGCGTACGCTTTATAATTGACTATGATTAATATTTAAGTCTTTAAAATGGTTATTACGCATTTACATTGTATTGTTCGATTCATAATTAAGATAATAATCATATCTGCTTTATAAATTAATGTTAGAATAACTTTTTAAACCTTTTTGTTTGATGCAAAATGCTTATATGAGCAGAAATCGGGACATTCACCTTAATCGTATTTTTATCATCATTTAAATGTATTACTATATGATTTATTTTGATCTATCTATTTTTAAATTATTACGTCTAATTTGCATATATATTATATTGTAATGAAAATAAATTTATACGTATCTTTTAAAATTATAACAACAAATTTTATTATTTATTTTACCAGCTACAATATAATCCCAATTTCCCGCAACATGTATTATAATATATACTTACCTTATTTAAAGACATTGTTAAGTAATATTTTTTAGAATTCCGAATTAACAAAGTACAAAATTACTAAAGTAAAGTTTAGGATAATTCAATTTTTCTTTTAAACATCGATTGAGCAACTTATTCTATTATCAATAAAGTAAGACGTTATCAGATGTTGATGTTTAAAATATTTATAATAAGAATTATTGGAAAAAGATTTATAACATATTGTACTTGAATTAATCTGTATTTTTTATAACGATAAATAAAATATTAATTAAAAACTTTAATATAAATCGAAAATCTTTAGTAAAATATGATACATTACCGACTGAGAGATGTTCGCCACCTATATCCATACTCATTCATGACTATTATATATACATAGTACTACAGAAACTTTATTTACTTCAATTTCACAGCTGTTTTCGAACTAACCTGGCAGAAGGCTTAAAGCAGTTCATTTAATTTAGTCAGTAGTTATTTAAAATAAAATGTTAAATAACTTGTTTTAATAAAATTTTATCAATCTTAATATTTTATTATTATTTTCAAAAAGACAATGTATTATCAATGAGAGAAACAAATATTACTCTTATACAACAAAATATATTAATTTTAAAAAGAAATCTATTCAAAACAAAAGTACTTAATAAAATTTAAGAAAATTATGATATAGCATTATACTAAATTAGATTTAAGATGTTTGGTCAAGTGCAAGATTTTGTTGATGTTTGTTGGAAAGAAGTTCTGTCAATGGTAAACGATGCAGCTATTTACATCGATCATGCTGCAGCAGAGTGCCTTCACTGGTATACTGGAGACAGTGCATACGTTACTTTAAAAGATGCTGGTGCACTCTCCGTTCATGAATTAGCTTTGTACAATTTTAATGTTAGTGTCAATTAAACTATTCTTTTAGTTTTGAATTAAAATTTATATTAATTCACTATTAAATTTTTGTTTTATAATTTATCTGTTTAATTTAGAATCTTAGAGCTACGGAAGCTAAGAAGGCTGTGATCATTTCTACATCAACAGATTCGCTATTTTATCAACGTACATTAAAACTGATCATAGAGAAAAATGATTTTGAGAAATGTATAGTTATATGTACAGCTCATAAAAAAGTTTTAAATTACAGATCGATTCTACCGGATGATATGTTAAAGGAAAGCAGTTATGATACTTTAAGGGGGGATATATTATACTGGATGAAAGATAATACTATTGCAGAAGTAATTAAAGCATTACGATATATTTTGTCAATAATGTAAATTTATTATAATCATTTAATTGAAATTTTTTTAGAACTCACATGTCACAATGATGTTTAAGCCAATTTTCATAGCATGTTTAAAAGAGGATTTATTTGTTACACCACCTTTTGGAAATTTAATGCCATCTACTGATGAAATAATAACAGAAGATTGGGAAGCTGACGTTGATTTTTTAATTAGTTCATTTCATAGTTTTTTGTCACATTATGATGTACAAGAAGACATTTATTCTTTAGGAAAACTTAGCAATTATGTAGCGGATAAGTTAGAAAATTTGACTGCAGCAGTAAATAGAAGAAAAGTAAGTTTTACAATAACTACACATATTCATTATGAATTAACAAATTTTAATTTTATTTTTTTATTTGCAGCGTGTAACAGATCAGAGAAAAATATCTTTAATATTGGTAGACAGGTTGCTTGATTTATCAACAGCAACTAGTCACAATTCAGAATCTATATTAGGAAGAATTTTAAGTACACTACCTCATTTGCCACATCATTATAATGATGTTGCTGTACTTATGCATTCACTTAGTCTTAGAGGCAAGGTAATAATATACTAATTTACTTCAACCCTAATATCTATTTAATTTTAGTACATAACATAAAGTTTTATAATTAACAGGAATGCTCATCTTCTTTTATGGTCCCAGGATGCTTAGCCAATACTAATGAAGATTTAATGGATATACTTTTTAGCAAAAAGCAAAAGGAAGTTTTATTGACATTGAACAAGATGTTAATTGACATGTCTACTAGTAAAGAAAGCCCAAAAACCAACAGAATTTCAACTAGAATATCTGCTCACAGCTTAGAGAAAGGTGTACAAAAATTCAACAACTCAGAAAGCATAGAATCTTTGTGCAAGAACAGTAAAAATCTTCAGGTACTTACATTTAATATCTTTTTTCTTTAAAATAAAATGAGTGGTGATATAGTACATTTCGACATGGATGCGGAAGTAGACTATTTGTCTCATATGACGTTTTTTGCTTGAGCGCAGCAAGAGTGAAAAGTTACATGAGATAAATAATCTACTTACACACTAGTTTCGAACCGTATTTTATACCACAAGCGCCGAAAAATCACATTAAAGTTGTGATTTTGAGATTAGAGTGGTATAAAAGTAATTTTCTAATTTCAGTTAATTACTGCCGTAGTTCAAGCTCTAAAATCAAACAAAACTGCTCAAATTGAATTTGTGATAAGTTTAGAAAAATTAATCCTACAAAATTTGGCTGTTAGTGGAGATTCATCAAGTATATTATCACAAGTAAGTTAATATACAGCTTAAATATTACAATTAACACTGCTTGCTTTTCAATTAAATTTCTTTGCTTTGTGGTTATAGTTGAGTAATATTGTAAAAACAAGAGCATCTAGAGGCTTGGAGATGGAAAATTTATTGGTGCTGTTAATTTATCTTTATGCAATGGCTGGTCCTGACATCAAATTTTCTGAGCAACAAGAAAAAGGATTGAAAGAAGCTTTAAGTGGTGCAATATATGAAGATATAAAGAAATGTAATGATACAGATTCAACTAATGAACTTTCTGCATATTATCAAACTTTATTACTGTTAGGTAAATAATCATCTGTACTTGATTAAAGCAAATATGTTTTTTATAAATAATTTTTAGAGGTATGTTTATTGTAAAAATAAGGTGTCACTGATGACGAAGCTTCAAAGGAAGCTTCAATTCAAATAACAGATCGAATAATGGATATTTTACATAAGATTTTACGCCAAAGGGAATCACTAAAAAATTATAAGTGAGTGTATAATTTTGTTATTACTTGTTAATTTGTACAAAAACATATAATTTTCTTTTATGAAACTAGGCAAGTAATGAGTAATCCTAACTCACGAGAAATGGCTAGGCATATTGGTCTTTTAGAACAACTTGTGACAGATTTATTAGACGAAAAGAGGCCTGACATTCCTGACTTAACGCAAAAAAATTCTTCTCTACTATCATCAGGATTTAAGTACGTTTTTACCGCATAAGTTTTCCTTTAAAAAATGAATTTACACAATAATTTATATTTTTTTGTTGAATAGCTACTTGACAAAAGGTAAGGTTAATAACCATCCTTGTGATAATTCCTGGATTATAATATATGTTCTTGGAGGTATTACACCAGATGAAGTGAAGATCATAGAAGAAATAAAAAAGAAGAAAGGAGCACATTGCCCTAAGATAACTTTGGGTGGTACTAGACTATTAAATCCTCTGGAAGTGGTTGATAAAATTTTATTAACGAATATAAATACTATATAAATTTATATCAAATAACGATCTTTGTATTTTCATGTTGGATCCACATAAGACCAGTCTCATTAATTTTATAATGAAGCTGTTTTCTATCTTTTCCTGACTTAACATTACAAATTAATTCATTGGAATTTTCGTTTCTATGCAAACTTATTTCATAACGGAGAATCTTTTTTCCTTCATGCCAGTCCATAGTCTGTTTCTTTGACTCAAAGTTGAGCTGTTTTGTATATACTGTTACAACCTTAAATTCAATGGATATTTTCCTAATAATATTCATTATTTTCATAAAAAATGAGTTATAAGATAAATCATCTTTTTGTTGCCAATAATATGCACTAATACTGTCTATTACAATAAATCCTACTTTTTTATTCTTTAATAATATATTGTCTAATGAATTTAAAGTTAATAAAAATTGATGATGATTGTAACAATTAATGATTTTCAAATTACTTAAAAGTTCTCTTACTAATGTATCTACATTAGTTGGTCCATGAATATCACATATTTCAGCACGCATAAGATTAAAGAGATGAGATACTTGAAAATGGTTTTCTGTATTTATGAAAAGTACATCTATATCCAGACCATTATACTGTAATGGTAATATACATTTTGCTATTAGTTTGGTTAATAGTGCTGTTATTCCACTGGAAACAGTGCCTTTAATTTCAATCACATCAGTATTTTGAAGTTTATTAAAAAATAAATCCATATCCAAGTCTTGAAGTGATGGTCGATCAATCAGTCTTGTAATGACTTGTAAGCCTGACTCAATTATTGGTTCAGTGCTCATTGCGTCACTTAAATTAAATTATATCATAGATCTAATAAATAGAATATTTACTATGAAGAAATATTTTTTACTCAAAGAATTCAAGAATTAACATTTTGACATTTCTTTGTCAAATACTAACCTAAAACGTAAACAACTTTCTGTTTACTTGAATTATAATTATAATTATAAATATTATAACTGAAAAGAATAATAATTTTAATTACTTACTTGTCTCATATATCACAGATTCATTAATAGTACTTCAAAATTTTAATAAACGCTTTTTATACACAAATAAATATTATTGCTTCAAAAAATCAAATCTGCATTCTGTGCTGTGAACTGTGTACGTGATTTGTATTTACTTACTGGTCAACTAGCTGAAATCAGCTGAGATTCTCTATGGGTCAATTATTATATAACCTAAATATATATTGAAATCTTCGAAAAATTGAGTTATAAGCCAATGAAAGAAAAATGTTATAATTAAGCGATTAACCAAATTATTAAATTAAACTTGCATCGTTTTACGTATAAGTACAGTAATTCTAAACATCTTCCAAACTTTAAACACGTTTCTCTCGAAATAGAAAAAATGCACCTATCTTAGACAAGGGGGGTATAAAGGCATTTCTTCGTAATAGTAGGGTAGTTCAGTAAAGTAAAAGAAAGGTCTTAAATACACTTTTCCCGTTCTGCGACATGGATATTTTAAATCTTTAGACCATTACAAACTTTTTTTCTTATACAAAAAGGTTTTTAAAATGTGCATTGTGCTTGCAGGGGAGGCAGAGAACAGTAAACAAACCTTTTGTGACCCATATCTCTGAAACTCCGAAACGGTGTACGATAAGATTATTTCACTTGTGACGTCATCAGAAGTATTGGCAATATTCAGACATCTACAACTCTGATCAACTGAAATAACCCAATATGCAAAAACGGCTAACAATACGTTATTTAAGAGACACTGCTGCATAGTAAAGCTCCATTAATTAATTTTCTAATATGAGTGAGATCTAAACAACTTGAGTGATTTTTCCATGTATATCTATGTACACTCGTCGGACACATATTCGAATCGAATGATCTGAAATCATGCCACCTAATTGGTTAATTCCTGTGAATCGGTCAATTTCATTGGAGTATTTTAAAAACGTTCGATCCGAATATGTGTCCGTCGAGTTACATTGTATATACACTCGTTGGACAAAATAACTGAATATGTCGGGGAAGTTTCGATCGTTTTTTAACGCACAGAATCTAAATCGCAAAAGTTTTTCGTTTTCTCGTCGAGTTGAATGTTTATTATTGTGATATTTTATATTGTGTTAAATTCAATGTGCAGGTGTTATTGGATGTAAGTTTTTTTTCAATATTAGCTTTTAAGGTTAGGTTACACAATGTTACTTCGATATGCATTTTAAATCAAAGTATGTAAAATGATGCTGGATTGTATGATTATAAAAGTATAACGATTTTTCAAGCATATATGACTTCAACATTCTATAACTTTTGAATATTTGAGTTGTAAATACAATACAAGTTGATAAAATTATTAATTTAAAAAAAACTGTAAATATCGCAATATTGTTATCGCCCTATTAGCCAGATGTATTGTAAATTGTTAGCAATTTGACATACACGTTTTGCTATCGATTTCCTTAAGTTTGATGTAAAAGTGCGTCCGTATATGCTGGAAATTTTGTATCAAGTAATGAAGTAAATTATGAGGGCAAACTGAAGGCAAAATTACAGCAACTATTGCTCATGATGTGCAGGCGTATCATAGACATAAATTGCCATCATATTGTCGTCACATTTCTCGATTTTTATGGTACACAAATTTCCATCAATATGCTGTTATTAATTTCCTCCCTCACTCTCTCTCACACACTGTCGCATATATGAGTAATTTTATTGAATATTATGTGAATAATATTGAAAATAAAATAATATAATATATTAATAATATTGAAAACAAGTTGAAAGCAAATTGATATACAAATCTTGCAGCAACAGTTATACATCAAATGTAAGTAAATCTGCGTCCGTATATGGCAGCAATTCGATGGCAAGCAACTACAGTCAATTTCGTGGCACATTGACATCAATCCTTGATATTTGTCATTTCTTGAGCGCAAGTTGGAAGCAAATTGCTAACAAACATTGCACAGCAACTATTGCCGCGCTTTTGCCATGGCAAGCCTGGCTAATGGGGCGACTTATACTTTTGAGTGTTAATGAATAAACTAAATTATTTTACTATAAATTAAAAGAAAAAGTATTCACAAAGTCAAGAAAACATTAAACAAATGTTTATTATTGATAAACAAGTTACCCCAAACGGTTTTAGTATTTTACATTGGATAGAAATCCTTGCTAACATTTTTTACCTGAATTTGGCGCCTCAGAGGCACCCGCGTAGGACCGAAAAGCACGCCTACTCGCGGGTTAAACGCTTGTGTTGTAATGAGTTAAATTTAGCATAATTTAATTTAAAACAAATTTCCGTTATAAAATTCTTAAAGTCGATTTTTCAGGACATCTCTTTAAGCAAGCATTCCTCTAAAGTAGTTAGCAGCTATTTTATGCTTGACAAGTACTTCCTGTATTTTTCAGAGAAACTATAGAAATGAATGAAAACTTGTGCACACTCTGCAACGAACCGCTGCAGGAAGAAACTGATAACATCAGTAAAGTACAAAAAGGATTACAGAAGTTTATCGCAAAAAGTCAAAGCAGAGAAGATGATAAGTGGAAAATGTGGGATGGAAAAGCGGAAGTATCGTTTCATGAAATTTGCAGGAAACGTTATTCGGGCTTATCCGATAAGCCGTCATCATCTAAAAGAAGGAAACTTGTACAATCAACAGTTCATTCAGCGTCGCCATCACCAGCCCCATTACCAGCCCTATCCCCAGCTCCAAGTGAAACTTCGGCAGTATTCGATTTTGCGAAATTATGTTTCATTTGTGGACATCTGTTACATCGTACACGTAAAGAAGTGAGGACCATCAGGGAAAGCCATGTACATAATCGAGTTCTTGAAGTCAGCTTGAAAAGAAATGATGAACTTGGAAAAGCGGTACTGGGTCGATTACAGGGCGTTTCTTCACTTGTGGACGTGAAAGCTCCGTATCATTACAAATGCTTACGTTCATTTTGTAATATTCCGTCAAACGATGAGAGAGCTCCCAAAATTGATATAGAGGTTGAAGCTCCATTTGCAAATGTCTGCAGTTATATAGAAGGAAGCGGACGTTTTGAATTCAAATTGTCTGAGTTGCAGGATGTAATGGAAAAAACAGTTCTCGGCACGAAAACGTTATACAGAAAGTTAAAAGAGAAATATGGCGACGACATTATCATCGCGCAGCATCGCGGTAAACACCCGACCATTCATTACAAAACATGTAATGTTTCTAAAATTTGTAGTGATTGGATATTGGATAAAGGGTCCGTAAATGATGATAAAAAGAAACCGATTTTGCATTTAGCGTCGCAAATCCTTCAAGATGAAATTCTTAAAAAAACTTATACAAATGATTCCAATGAGCCATCAAACAAGCTCCTTGATAATGAATTATCAGATGTTCCAGAATTATTGAATTATTTTTTGGACGTTCTGTTGCTTTGTGAGAAAACAAAAAGTAACGAAGAAAATAATGTCAAACGTAATAGCATTGCTCATTCGATCATTTCTATTCTTCGCCCGAGAACTTTTATTTCTACTTTACAACAAGCTGTTGGAGTTTATTTGTACAGAAAAACTGGATCGAGGTTAATCATTGATGTTTTATCGAAGATGGGTGTTTGTGCTTCTTATCACAGTATTCAATTATACGAAGCGACGAAAATTTCGAATCCTTCAAATCTGAAGATTGAGAATGTCATTTTGCAATTCATCTTAGATAATGCAGATCATAATGTCACGGCTTTAGACGGTAATTAGGAAACTTTTCATTGCTTAGGAGCCAGCCATCGCTGCTTACAGTTCCGAATACGAAGTCCAAAGCAGTATTAGCGTCACAAAAAAGAAGAGTGTATTAATGATCCATACAATGACCGAAAGATCAGAAGCTTCAGCAGATCTGCTTGAAAAAGTAAGTTAGAAAAAAATTAAACCATTATTGCATTTATTTGTCACTACTAATTTTCTTTAGTAATAATTGATAAAATGAAGATTAATATGCTTTTTAGATTTCCTACAGCTGTACAAGTGATTGTAATACAGGCGATGCTTAAGTAAAAAACGACGTATGAAAACGAGATCGATGATAATTCACGTCATGAATTTCAAGATAGACTTGATTTAGATTTAGATGATTCACAAGAGAGTACATAAGAGTTTTCACGAATTCTGTGGAATTTTTTATAATAAAATTGAAGACAGTTAAATATTTTTCTACACCAATCTTTGTAATTTATTATGAATAAAAACTGTTCAATATATATTAACTCATTCTAATTTGATTGCGATTTATAATTTCGTTAAAAAGTATTAAATCCTTTAAAGAACAAATTAATAAGCAATTCGGATAATTACTCTATCCAAAAATTGAGAAAATTCGTTTTTTAGAGCACGTCCTTTAATAAATAATTATCGTTTAAAACATTTATGTAATTACCAAGTTTGAATTATTAAGTTATTCATCTTATATATATACAAAATTTCAAAAAGATTTTTCTATGCAAGTAAGACGACGAATACTTTCGAAAAAGAAACGTGAATCCGCTATAGAATAATTGATATTGATATCTTTTTAATCATAAATTTTTTCAATAACTTTTTTTTTCAATTATAAATGTTTTTTGGTTAAAAAAAATTTTTTGGTAAAACTTTTTTTTAATCGTAAAATTTGTTGTATTAACTTTCTTTTTAAATTAAAATTTTGGTTTTATTTTTAATTTATTCTTTTAGTGCAGACATCCTTCTCTCTCACAGTTGCATATTAACAATAACCGACTGCATTTTTCTCTTAATTCTCCTGCATTTCTATAGGAATGCTATATATCGACGCTCTGTAAACTTCTCTGTAAAATTCTCAAAAACAGCTAGTTCTTTTCCAAGACCTCTTATAAAACTAGCACTTTGTAGATCCTCTAATAAATACTAATATTTTCTCAGAACCTTTGAAAAGGTGATAGTTTTTGTCTGAGAACCTGAAAACTCCTAGTTTCGTAGGAGGATTTTGATTAAAACTGTTGTTTTTTGAGAATTCTGAGTTGTGTTAGTCTTCGTACGGAGCGTCGATATACGGTCTCCTGGTTGCGTACTTTTCGCCTACGATGACGAAAAATGATGTTCGCACCTGGGGCGTGGAACTTGGCACTCGTGGGATCGCGCAGCCCAACGCGCCAACGCCCAGCGTGCAAATGATCAATAACCGC
This sequence comes from Gastracanthus pulcherrimus, assembly GCA_949152435.1. NCBI lineage: Eukaryota > Metazoa > Arthropoda > Insecta > Hymenoptera > Pteromalidae > Gastracanthus > Gastracanthus pulcherrimus. Next base: position 21,270,854 of record OX424573.1, read on the forward strand.
CCTTGGTAAGCAAAGTACTATTGGGATTTTTCCCCACTATGATGGAGATTTTTAATGTAACTGGAGAGTAGGAATACATTTTTTATAACAAATTTATTTTAAATCATTATAACATATTCATACATAATTAAAAGAAAAAGATTTGTTCGTTTAATGATATAAATGACAGTAAGAAATAAATAAAAAAAATTATAAATCTTGAGTTATTATCATCAGATCATCACATCAAACATTATATGCTACGGTAAAAATTTCAGATCATCAACAAAATTGTAGTCAGTACAATTTCCATTTAATCAGGTACGCAAAATAGAAAAATATTCACAAAAGCTGTCAACAATATGCATATATATGCAGCCATTTATACTTTTTACAACAATAAATACTATAATTTAATGTAACAATAATTATAATTATACGTATAATAAGTCGAAGACAATTACAGAAGTTATAAAAAAGTTTTTTTAAGCAGAAATATATGAGAAATTCTATAGAATTTTTAACATTCAAAAGTCCACCTCTAATAATGCTATTACTTCTATTCCTGATGCAGCACATCGATCATCTTGGGCTTGAATTATTTGTTTGATCCTGTCCCTCTTTACCTCCTGGACCTAATAGTGGCGTAGGCTATTATTGTGACTTATTAAAATCGAGTTAGACAAAATAAGTTTCACTTGATCTTTATCAAAATTTTACAGTATATTTTTTGAACCGAAAACAACAATTTAAACTCATATTGAATTATGTGCCATGCTCCATCGAACTACAGTAAAATTTTTAGCTTTTCAAATTTGCCAAGAAATTTTCACTCAAAAGTTTCTTACTAATTTACAAAATTAAAAATGTTATTACTGGCCGACGGAGCGTGGCACAACATTCTATGATGACATAAATTATTGATTTTGATGTCAGGAATATATGCGGAATTTTATGTTTAGATTCTTGGTTTTTAAACGAATAATTTGAGACATAGTAGAACTATGTGTCTCTTCAGGAAGCCAAGTAACATCCTTTAGGAATTCGATTATTCAAGTTTCCTAAAACTCAAAATTTCTGTAATCACTCATATCTGCAAGTATTAAAGTACTGTTGTTATCGAAACAGTAACTATAAAATCTTTCACCAATATACTTCTTATAAAGTTTTGTAAATATAATTAAACAATTTTTAATTTATCTGAAAGGCACATTATTCAAGTAACTATAGATCTTCAGAAAAATCCGTCTGAGTGTTCCTTTTCCTAAGACCATCAGCATTCACATCTAATAGCTCAGCATCTGTATTCAATTTATCTCTAGCCCTTTCGGCTTCACGCTTGATTATTAATGCTTCTGTTAAGTATACTTCTCTTTTAATTTGATCTCTTAGTTTTCGTGGTTGACCAGACAGGCACCACTGCACAGCCATTGTAATTAATCCTACAGCATTCTACAAAATAAGTAAAACCTTTTATTTAAGGCATTGTTACAAACGTGTCTATGTATGAATAAATACAAAATATAAGTAAAATAAATTTTACATAAAAAAAAACTTTTTTTTATTGAAAATTTAGTTGAAATTCATTACCTGAAAAACTACGACGAAAGCTAATCTAGCAGCGAGAATATGCCAGTAAATTGTTGGTCTTTTGTACGGCAATTCAAAGTGGTCAGGAGGATTTCTATACTCTGCATAACGGCATATAGTTACGTTTTCAAAGGAACTAGATAAAGGAGCCGTTTCATTAGAGAAATCTTTAGTATCAAATAGCGCAAGACTGTGATTCAAAAAACCAACGTCTGTTTTGTCATGACTAACTACAGTCATATATACTAAGCGAGGTATAAATGTTGAGGAAAATGCTATTATAAATCCCTAGAAGGAAATACAGGAAAAAAATGTTACTTAAACTACAGAGATCAATTACGGACTTAAGGTAGAAACTCCGTCGATTTCAAGAGGAAACGAAAAAAATAATTTATCGTCATTCTATGAATTATACGCAATATATTCGTAATTTCTTATAAAAATTAAAATATTCTTTATAAAATGTAAAAAGAGCTCATCTCGTATATATATATAAATAAATAAATAAATCTAAAAAAAAATTATTTTTCTAAAAATATCAACAAATGATCTCGTGACTAAAGTATGAAATTTCTATCGGTTTTCAACTTCACGAATATTGATTATTGAACTGTTTGTTCTTTCTAGATCAATTTTTTTTTTAAAAGAAGAGTTTATCTAATATACTTGATTACAATGCAATAATTTTGTCCGTTTCCTCTTGAAACGACGGAGTTTCTGGCTTAAAATGTGAGACCATGATTTTTATAAAACTAAGCTTGTAAGTGATTACATGTAAAAAATGGTGGTTACAGTAATTTAATGAAAAAAATATTGAACTTTACTTTTAACTATTAAAAAAGAATAGAATTCTACATGATGTTCAACTTCTAACTTAAAAAAAAACTAGAGTTCTACACGCTTTTCTACTTTTAATTATTTAAAAATAACTACAATTTTACATAATTGTCTACTATTAACTCTCAGAAAAATACTAGTAGGCATATGATTTTATACTTTTAACTCTTAAAAAACTAGAGTTTGACATCATTTTCCACCTTTAATTTTCTGTTAAAAAAATACAATAAGGGAAGAAACTGACATAAACAACGTTTAAACATACGTACGTTCGTCATTACAGAAATACGAGCTAAAGCATCAAGGATTCGTCCCCAAATGCCAATATCACGAGCTCGACGTGGTACAGGTCTCCGATAATGTCGTAGAAATTTCGTAGCATCCAAGCGCATTTCAAACACGTTATTCGCTAGAGCGAAAAATGGAGCCAATGGGAAAGCCACCACGAATAACGTTATAAATCCAAACTGGATAACCATTTCTAAATATTCGTCATACAATCCCCTAGCACCTATGACAAAACCGTTTTTTTAAATATTTAAAAAAAAAATTTTTAATTAAAATTGTATATGTAAATCAAACTTACTCCAATCAAGAAGTTTTAGATCTCGTATCCACTGGCTACGAGGTACAATAGGATCTTTTTGCTTAAGACCAGTATGAATACGAAATAATGCCCAATATTTATACAAAACAGGTAAAATCATTTCCATTACTGTGTACACTACTTGCTTTCCGACCATAATGATGACTAGTTGAATGGACAATTCCATTAAGCAGCCTCCAGGTGCACATTCTTCTTGTCTGTGATAATATTTATCTAATAAGTATTTAATTTTTTACAATTTTCATCAATAACTTCAATTTATCTTACCTAATCTTAAAAATCGTATTATATTTTTTGGGATATCCAACGAATTTGCCTTTTAAAAAGGCAACGTAAAATATAGAAGCATAGTAGTTAATGAATTGGAATAAATAAACTTTAAGGGTAAGACTATCATCAAACTCAGCTTGAGTTCTTAGTAACTCCATTTCTGTTAAATACACAGCTAGCCTGTCATAAATAAAATTCAAAACTAAAATGCAAGTCTGAAAATTGAAATTATTACATAAATTAATAATAAGCAAACAAATCGGTTGTACTGTATTATAAATGTAATGTATTCTTATGTACCAAATTGATTGCAGCTGCAATTGCTGGTATGGCAAAGGTCTTATAAATGGCAGAATCTACTGTCCGACCAAACAATGATGTTGATGTAATGCTTATCATTCGATATAAAACAACTGCAAATACTGCTGCAAGTGCTAATGTAATCAACAATAAAACAACAGAGAAACTGAAAAATGTTGCTGGAACTCGTACCTTCCAAAAACTGACATGTGGCTCTTTTTCCCTTGTAACAGGATTTATCTAATACAACAATTAATTAAATACAAAATTTGTAACATAATTCTGTAACATTTTTAAAGTGTTGCATAATTATTTGTGGAATATTTACCTTTTCTTTAACTTTAAATAATTTAGCATTAGCAAGAGCATGTAAATATTGTGGTCGAGAATGATCAGCACTTCGATCCCAGCCAACTACTCCCCAACGATAGCTTAATTCTGCTGCTCTTCTTTTCCATAACTCAAGGCAAAAAACTGCCCAAACTGACATAAAAGTTGCAAAATAGATCATAGCTGGATTGTCAAATAAATATGTCACACGTGCTAATGGGCAAGTTTCACTTAATTTCCAATAATCACAGGTTCTGTCACATTGTGGACACATAATAGTATCATTAGCCCAAGTACTACATGCATCTTTAGCCAATCGATTTGAACTCATAGTTATCAGTCCTGTGCACAAAATAGAATAATAATGTTTGCAAATTTTTATTAAATGTGACATCCAATATTATCCATATAAACATTTGTGATAAATAGTTTTACCATAAAAGAAACATACAAGACCAGCAATACTTGCTGGAATAAGCATGTAAGTATAAAATCCAAGCCATGCAAAGTACATAGCAAAATTAATTCCAAAATATTCCCTTATTGTATCCAATGGCTGTAATTTTATCCATTTCTTCGTTGCACCCCATTCTTCAGACAATAAAGCTCTAGTACTTCCGTTTTGTTTGGTGGTACCCTTAATAAAATACAAAATAAATAATATATTTTAAGTATTTATCAATTTTTAATTGAATTTCAAAACTCATTAATACAATTGTTTTAAATTAGAAAATAAATCAATAGATTATACTGTAAGTGTGAATAACAAACACTAGTGTAATTACTATGATTAAAAATTATAAAGCTTACATCATGCAACGGATACGCGGCAGAATATACACCAGCAGCTACTAAACGCTGAATACCTTCACATTGTCTTTCCAAAATAAAATCCACAATCATCACACGAATATGAGTAGGGAAAAAGTTCTTGTCCTTGGTATTAAATCTTTTTTATGGTTTTTTGGAAATAAAAAGGGTTAACTAGTTACTTTACTCTATGGCATGCATACATAAATAAAAATTTTAATATCAATATATGTAATACTTACAAATAATCTTTATCTCTAGAATATTCAGCTGCTAGTTTATACTCTGCTTTTGGAAACTTTACAGGATCCAATTGTGCAAACCTAAAAAATTGTGTGAACCATGATTTTGCATCATCAAACAAGTCTGTTTCCTCTATTATATTTTCATCAGGCAGTGGCTTAATTGGCATTTTGAGTTTCATAATTTCACAGTATCTACATAAAACTTCCTATATAAAAAATGATATTATTAAATTATAATATAACTTTTTAGACTTTTAAACTAGTTCTATAATAAACTCAAAATAAAAGTAGCACTAATTACTTCAGGAGCATAAATTTTAACAAAACATAATTGACGGTTTTCTTCATAATCTAAAAGTAATCCTTGGTCCAACAGACTCCTTTCAAATGCTTCTCTTTTGTTTGCTTGAACTGAATTTCCATTGTCAATATAAGCTAATACAAAATCAACATTATCTTCATTATTGTGAGATTCATTTCCAACATTTGTTTCCTGTAACGAAAAAAACTTATTAATATTTAATTGTCTGAACGAGTAAAACTAAGAAATAATAACCTAATACAAACAACTTACTGTTTGAGATGGGTAATTATCCTGTTCCATGGAAATGATTCTTTGGTTCATATCCAATGGAACATCATCTCCATGGTCAGCACTAAAATCAGATCTATTTCCATTGCTCATTAGTTCCATTTTTGTGTCTTGGAAGAAAATACAATTGACTCGAAAGTATTCCTTTCGTCAACTCTTAAATATATCTGGAAAAAAAGGACAATCTCAAATGAGTCATTTCATAAGAATGCGGTTTTTTATGGATGAAATTAAATCAGCATCCACAAATAGACACTTTTATCAGATACAAATATCGATTAATATTTAATTAACTAACCTATTTCGCTTACTCTTCCTAACAATAATTGTTAAGTAATCGCCACCAACAATCAGTAAAATACATAGCAATAAAACGCAACTATAAAATAAATAAATTCTTGACTAGATCCTTGGTAAACTTTCGATTGTTCAAGGCTCGCATAATTTTGCAAATTTTCACGTTAAAACTTTCAAAAACCCTGATTCGCGAAGATAAATAAAAATGTCAAAACTCTGTGTGCCAATGTCAGGGATTATCTCTAAATTAAATCAACTCCTCCAGACAGCCTGTAAGCTCCATCTCCTCTCCTCGCGGCAGTCGCGGCTAAGCGAGCTCCAAAAATACACACACACGCAACAGCTGGTTGCCGTCTCTACTGGCAACGCAGCGGCGGCGGCGGTGGCGGCTATATGTAACGAAAGAGCGTGTGATTCATTCAGGATGTTATCCAGCATTCTCATATATGTGTATACAAAATCTATATATAGTGGGCATTGGGTGCAACGGGGTATAATGAAACGCTAACGTGAAATGTATGCATTTACTTATCTTATAAGATGCGTGAAAAACATTATATTTTGAAAAGAATAAAATAATATTTGTTTATACCTTTTAGAATTTGATATTGTACAGTAGTATTAAAATTCAAGTATCTGAAAACCTCTAAAATCGTGTTTTCATAAAACATTGGGAAGTAAAAATAATGAGTTAAATACGAACATAAGAGAATAAGAATGGTATAAATAAAAAATAAAATTAATTTTTTCACACATATAGGTATTTCTTTTCATCAATTTCCATATTTTGAAGTTTTCATCCGCGATTATTTATTTTACTTTATGCACTTTCAGTTTTACAAATCTTGTCTTTTTAAATTTTTATTTTGCAAATCATCCGTTAAAAATTGATTTACTTAATTAATTCTCATTTATCATTTTCAAATTAAGCTATATCTATAATTACAAATTAAACCGCGCATCTCGTCGTACCCCACTCCCTCCTACAAACATCACTCCCGCCGATAAGTAAGATCTCTGCGCACGCTACCTTACTTTGCATCACAACTACCAATAATAAACAACAAAAACATCGCATAAGTATACCATATACCTTACTTATCCACCCGCGCGGGCGCCGCGAGCACCGCAACAATCATGCGCCCTCCGGCGCGCGTCGGCCAACGAAATTAATACAATGCCGCGGCTCGCGGCCCTCAGGAATCTCGCGCTACTTTCGGCTAATGCAGCCCCGCGGCTCGTCAAGGCTGCTCCTCCTCCAAACTTGACAACGTCGCCGCTGCGCCGTGATTTCCATCGCGAGTCATCGACGAGTCATCGTCTCGCTGTGGACGGCCTGCAGCATCGTCACTTCGGCGGGGATCGACTCGCGGACAGATCGAAAAACATGAGCGTGCAGAACGTCGTCGAGGACTTGACGCAGACCTGTGTCGTGCTGCGCAGCGTGCTTCACTCCTCGAAGGACGAGAAGGAGAAGGAGGAGATCGTCCTGAAGCACGTCAAGGCCTACAAGGACACCGGGGCTCGAGTCAACGATTTTGCCAAAGGTGGGAATTGTGGATGGTTGCCTTCTTTTTTTGATTGATTTGTGGGAGAGTTTTGGCGTAGGTGGAGATATGCAAAGGTCTTGCACTAAAATAAGTATATTTGTCTAAAATATGTTAAATTATTAGTTATTACCGTATATTTGATGTTTATAAAATAATTGCAAGAGTGTCTTTTTAATTCAAAACAGTGAAAGATAGTAGAATTTTCAAAAAATAAAGTGTACACATTAACTAACCCTCATGTCTTCTACAATTTATGTTACATTATTTAAATTACTTTGGTAATTTACTGTATTATTTTATTTGCAGGTACAGTAATTTTTAATTAATATAAAAAGAAAAACAATGTCAGGCTCCAGAGGCAAAAAGCGTAGTTTGGACGAAGCTCTGAAAAGTGATTCGACACCCCAAAAAAAAACTCCACCTAAAAAAGATAACCAAGCTCTGACAGAAGAGGAAAGAAAGGAGTACGCAGAATTTTTGGAAATCAAGGAATCTTTAGAATCAGAGTTGACGTCTTTAAAAGCAAACTCAGAAAAACAGGCCTCTATGACAGAAATAATGGAGCTGCTTCACGAGTATAACGATATTAAGGATGCGACGCAAGTAGTCTTAGGTGCACTGGCTACTATGCGAGGAGTGACAGTAGCTAGTTTACACGAAGAGTTTGAATTGCCTCTAAAGGATGAATGAATAATTTGTTCTTTATAAGTTTAAAATACTTAGATTTACTAAATTATTATTTATATTTTCATACTGTTTAGTATTATTTAATAAATAAGGTTTTGTAGTATTACTTTTTTTTTATTTGTTCTAAAATATTCCTTTTTTTTCTAAGCAACAGTTTTTCAAAGTGAACTTTTATTTCTTTTCATAGGTTTAGAGTGGTTTAATGTCTCCGAAAGCTTGTCGCTATACAAACATCTCGCTGGTAAAATTGTAGTACTAGATTTTTTCACTTACTGCTGCATAAATTGCATGCACATCTTACCAGACTTAGATGCCTTAGAAAAAAGATTCTCTATCGAAGATGGCCTTGTTGTTGTCAGTATAAATTACTTTAATCTTCAAATATACTCTTGTAAATAATAAGAAATTTTAAATATAATTAATAAACCCTAGGTTGGTGTACATAGTGCGAAATTTGCCAATGAACGAGATTCTAGCAAAATTCTGTCTGCGGTTCAAAGGTATAACATAGGACATCCTGTTGTAAATGATGCTAAACTTTCTATGTGGCGAGACATTGGTATTGTTTGCTGGCCAAGCTTAGTCATTTTAGGTATGTCTTTATATAATGAAGATTTCCATCAAAATATTTTAACAAAACATAATTCATTGTTTCAAGTCAAATAAGACAAAATTAAAAATTATTAACTCGATTTTTAGGTCCCAAGGGACAACCTCTTTTCGTCTTACTAGGAGAAGGGCATAGGGAAGACCTATTTTTATACACAAACGTTGCTATAAAGTATTTTAAGTCATTAAAGCAAATTTCAAAAGATTCAATTCCTTTAAAACTTGCACAGCATATTTTGCCTATGAACAAAGGTAGTTTACTATTTCCCGGAAAAATTCATACATTTAAAACAGAAGGTGGAGAAAAGTTAGTTGTCTCCGACACAGGAAACAATCGAATTTTAGTTATGGGAAAGGATGGTAAAGTTGAACATGTTATCGGTGGATATTCTCCTGGTTTCAAAGATGGAGACTTTCAAACTGCTCGATTTAATGCACCACAAGGTGTTTGCGTACTTAATGATGAGGTTTTTGTTGCTGACAATGAAAATCATGCAATTAGAAAAGTAAGTAAACAATCAAATTCTGATTAATACGATAAGATTTTTAATGAAGATGTAAAGTTTTTTATTATAAAAATTAAATACTTTATTAAATCTTTAGATCAACTTAAAAGATAAAAAAGTAACCACTGTTGCTGGAACTGGATCCCAAGGGCGTGATTATACTGGGGGTAAAATAGGAAAAGAGCAAGAATTATCATCTCCATGGGATGTTGCTATTTACCAGCATGAACAAAAAGGAGGAACTGTTCCAGTTCTTATAATAGCGATTGCTGGCACACATCAAATTTGGGCTCTATTTTTAGAAGACACTATATGGTGGAAAAACAAGTAAGAATAGCATAAATACTATACTTACATAGATAAGAAAGATATGTATATTGAAATGTTATTTTAAAGTTATTTATAAAACTTTTTGATTTATTATTCAGGCAATTTAAAGCTGGAACATGTAGCAATATAGTTGGAAATGGCAAAGAAGCCAATAGAAATAATACTTATCCTCATGCAGCAAGTTTGGCACAACCTTCAGGACTTGCAGTGGCTCAGGAATTGAAATCAGTCTTCTTTGCAGATAGTGAAAGTAGTACAATAAGAAGGGTTTGCCTTGATGATGGAAAAGTTTTCCCCGTTTGTGGAGCTGATAACGATCCATCGGTGGGAAACAATTTTTATGATTTATTATTAAAAATAGAAAAATTTTATTGGATGTATAATTTTTGCTTAATTTTAGAATTTACATTGTTATGGTGATCAAGATGGGAAAAAATATTCAGCAAAACTGCAACACCCATTAGGAGTAGCTTGGAATAAATTTGATAAAATGGTTTATATCGCTGATACCTACAATCACAAACTAAAAAAGACAGACAATGAAGGTAACTGTGTGACAGTATGTGGCGAAGGAAAACCATCCAATAGTAGTATTGTAGGTTTCTTTAGTGTGAAAAATTTGTTAAAAGCTGTACAAAGTATAGACGAATCTTCAGTGGAGAATGTTCTCTTTCAGTTCAACGAACCATCTGGATTAGCAGTCAGTCAGAATGGAGATTCTCTGTACATTGCGGATACAAACAATCATTCCATCAAAGTCCTCGATTTATCTGACGTTCAAAAAATAGAAGTGGTAAATTAATTCGTTTTATTATTTTTTTTTTGGGAAGTCTAAAATATTCATTGTATAGTGATGTGTTATTTCAATAATGCTTATAGTTAAAAATGTTTGAAGCTAGATCATATTCCGTAAATTCATTTCTCTACTCGATTTACTATGAAAATGTCATTTTTCTTGCAGCTCTCCGTCGTTCTTCCAGCCGAAGCGTGGAACAGAGGAGATCACACATTTAACTTTAAAGTTGCCGTTAGTACAAAAGAAGCCAATATATCCGTGTCGCTCTCTCCCGTGTTTCAAGGCGATTTGAAATTGAACGCGGAAGCGCCGCAGAAGTGGTCCTTAAACTTACCGTCCATCGACTGGCAAGCCTCCGAATCCAACGGCGATCTTGCGACGCCGCTGTCGATAAAACTACCGCAGGGTACGGACGAGAAGCAAATGCACATTATGCTGGACATAATGACGTGCAGGAGCACGGAGTGCATCCCGAAAAAGTTGTCGGTTGTTTATACAGTTGTTAGAGATGCCGATGCACCGGCGAAAGTTGTTGAGAAAAAAGAATTGAACATTAGATAATCAATGCTTCAATGATGAACTTGACATCACAAATGAGTTTTATTTTAAATGAACAAAAAATATTTAAACATATCTTCAAAAGATAAAAGAAAATTGCTAATTTATTTATGAAAAAAAAATAATTTACTTTGTATGGTTTTATTAAATTGTAGTTATACAAATTTTAAAAAATAAAAATATTTTAAAATGTTATACAGTGTTGAAATAATTTATTAATTTTCAATCTTTCAAGTTTTATTAAAAAAAAATTCTTTACAAATGTATTGTTTTCTTACAATTCGTAGAATAAAAGGATTTGCTAAGAGCATTGAAAAAAAATTGGAATCAAAGTTATTCCGATATTTCGTCTGCAGACATGCAAGCGACATTATCGATTTATCTAGGGTAACTTTCATGTGTTTTGATCAGTCTTTGATGCAGATAGAAATACAACGAGCAATTTCTCATCGCTCTCTGGCAAATCATTTGGTATAATTGTTACGTTTATATGTAGACTTATACAAAAACATTGGTAGTTTAGCTCTCGTTTCCGAGTCAACAGTGAATATGGCAGATAATAGGAAGCAAAGTTTGTCTAAAAAAATTGTACATCGATGTGCGTATAATTGAACAATTTTTTTCTTCTTCTAAAAACAAACAAAGATAAACTAATAACTTGCAATGTACAATAATAACGTAAAAATTAATAATTAATAATTACATTACAATAATTACAAATAAATAAGATACGATACATCCGCATCTTACTCCAAAAATTTTCGGATAAATTGTGCTTTCTTGGCATAAAGAAATTGTTTCAAAATTAATTACAATAATTGACCTACGCGTTTAACAAAACAATAATCAGATCAGATGTATATACATGTTTTATAAACATAATTCAAATAGTGTACATTTTTCAATGAACTGTTGAAATTCACCTTGCGTGCGTCAAGACATGTATGCGTTTAAAATAATGGAAATGATAAAAATACCATCGGTTAAATCTTAATTGACTCAGTTACTTCGCGAAACCGAAGCCAAATAATTTTTCAATTTACGCTAAAAACTTTCTCGTTACGATTCCAGTTGTTTGAGTTTTTTGATTTCATCCGTACCATTCATGTCTTCCACATCCAAGCCATTCTCTTTAATTTTAGTTATTTTCCTGAAATGAAATAAAATTGACATTTAATTAAAAACATTTTATGAAATTCAAAATTATAACACAATAGAGCACAAGAATATTTTTCAAGTGCAACACTATTCTATTGATAGTTATTATATTTATGGTTTTTGTTAGTGATCTTTTAAGTATTCTCATACTGAAGTTTCTGCAGATAAAGTAGAATTGTATTCTGAACAATGACTTTGAATTAAAAAACACTAAAAATATATAAAGTCTCTAAGCTCTGAATTCATACAGAAGTTTATAATTCCGATTTACAAAAATGCGTAGTTTAATTAACGGGGAAATTGTGTAATTTAGTAAACAAAAATGCTTGAAGAAGAGGCTAACTCAGTTTACGCTTGAAGAACGGGCTAACTCAAAAATCGCGAGGAGAAGGGCTATATTTTAAATAATAGAGAATAAACCTGATGTCACAGATCACTCCAATTTTTATTTAATATAAACCTATTAGACTTTATTATCAATTATTATTTTCTCTTTTATAGGCTTCTACATTGAGAAATAATTAATTAAAAATCGCTAAAATTTCGTAGCAAATTTAAACATGGAAAACGGCCGCGAAATAATGGCGGGCAAATCGACGGTCTACCTAACCTCTTTTACGCGATACGAAATGTAAAACATAGATTATTTATGGAAAATAAAACTCATTTTTACATGATTATACAATATTCTGAAAGAGACACACCCATATTTTGCATTTGTTACTTTGGCACAATTAAAATCTTAATTTGCAACTTTTATGCCGACCGTAGAAATATGCACCTTTGTTGAATATATCTTTAGTCGGTCCATTTGAACCTAAATGTATTCGTATTTGTATTGTCCATTTGAACTTAAATGTATATGTATTGCATTTGTACCTAAAAATGTTTAATTTGCATTTTTGTTTATTATTTAGTGCATAGTTTAATTTAAAAATATAAAAAAAATCCTTGTTCGTTCTCTATTATTTCTCATTTTTAATTTGGTACCGGAAAGTATAAAAAATAAGAAAATTAATTTTTTCTCAAGACATGCATTTTCTTATTTTTTATTTCCACTGGCACAAAATTAAAAGCGAGTAATCATCAGTTAAACTAACCATTCTGATTTGTAGCCTCGGCTTCAAGCATTTTTTGAGATAACCCCTTATTCGAGTTAACTGTCAATTTTGCCTAAACAATTTCTTTTGTAATAGCGTGCGTAAAGTGCGATTTTACGCACTGATTTTGGTGTCTAAAATGACACTTTTTAATACAGTGTGCGTAAAAATCGATTTTACACACTGTTTTTGAGTTGATGAGATATTTTAGAATCATTTACTGGAACCTAGAAATGAAGCCTAACACCCGTAGTTTAATTCAATAGGCCTTATAACACAAGGTACAGCTAAAAGCATCAACATATACCTAATGTTAAAAACTCGTATATATAAAAATATTGCTAACTTTAATATTTTTAGCTATACGTATCTCGTGATATAAGGCCTATTAAGAAACCTACGGGCGCTAGGTTTAATCTCTAGGTATCGCTCAAATATCCTCAAATGTTCCACCGAAATTCTCGATTCACAATCCGTACTCTCTCCTTGTAATTATAACAAACTAGCTACAGGTAGTCGACTAGTGCACTTTCAGTCTAAATAATTTGAGTACCTAATTCTAACTACAATTTCACCTCAAAAACACGAAGGGAAGAAAAGAACAGTAACAACAAAAAAAAATGCTTTCATATACTAACAATCCAAAAGCCTCGCCGTCCTGTATGGTCTCGGGCAGCTTCTTGTTGAGGGTCTCGGGCAGCAGTAGCGACAGTCCGCCGCCGATCAGCGAGCAGCAACCGAAGATGACGAACGGCAGCGGTTCCCAATACACAGCCTAGAGAGCAAAAGAAAAGAAAACAGAATGGATTAGCGTTACGCGTTTGTTCAAGTCGCGGGAATCCAAGAGAAAAACTACATGTAAAAATGATGTACGCGTACCAAGTAGTTGATGTAGGGAGCGATGACTCCGCCCACACGGGCGAACGTCGAGCTCGCCCCGAGACCGACGTTCCTGATGACCGTGGGAAACTGCTCGGCGGTGAAGACGTAGATCGTGCCGTAGGACGAGGTGATCACCAGTTTCGCGATCATCGCGAAAGTCACCTTCAGCCATATCATCTCTGCGAAAAGAGCGGGGTGTAGGCGATTTTGTATGTAGCTATTCGAGCGCAGCGGTTTCACGCTTTGAATCGATTCGATTCGATGCGGATTCGCGAGTGTGTAAAGGGGGGGTTTTAGTTGCGCTCACAAATTGTTTCACTGGATCGGTGGTTATACTTGGAGAGAAATTAAACGCTTTTTCGTGGCAGTTTTTGTGAGGAAATAAGAATACAATAAAAATAATAATAAAACTAGTGGTAGGTATTTCTTAAGAAATAACAATATCAGTATTGATTTAATGAAATTAATAATATTTATATAGGTACTTGCTGGCAAAATAACAATTTTATTGTTTGCACAAAAACTGTCCAGAAAAAGAAAATCATTTCATTTTTCTTAGGGATATCCTTTATTATATTGATAATAAAATATTATAATTAAATATCTGAAGCGTTGAACATCAATCTCGATACTACCTTTTATATTAGCTTTATTTAGAGAAACATCAGTTGGAAATTTTGAAAAAATTAAAACTTGATTGGTTTTGTAAAGGCATTTTTCTTACTATTATCTTTTTTAACTATATAGAAACTATTATAAGTATTTTAAATGTTTCTCAACCTTCGGGTTTTACCTAAGATAGATTATAGGTAAAAGACAAAATATCTAACGTTGATTAGGAAAAATACATAATGCCTAATTTGTATCAGATAAAACCCAAAGATCCTTGTTATCATTCAGATAGTTACTGTGAACTGTTATTTAGTATCCTGTCACGCATATGCAAGGCAATATGAAAAGCAAATCACTATACAAAGTGCTTACAAAAACAGCAAACGATGCATTTATTCACAATATCATCGCAAAAAATCTTCTAACTCTATTATATTGAGACTGCAAACATGCTTTGTAAATTTGTATTAATAAATGTAATATATGTAATGTTCTATAATCACTGGATAATCTTTATATTTCTGCCTTCTTGATCCGAGAGCTAATAATAGATTTTGCATTTCAAGCTTCACCTTAGAAAAGTCAAGCATTTTAATATATGCGCCCGATATGGGTGATTTTCATAAAAATTCAAAGATGTATCCCTGACCCATAATTTTTTAGTATTCTAAATAATATTAAATATCATTTATATTATAAAAATTGTGGGTTCTGCCTAATCCGTATTAGGTAGAATGAGTGTGTATCTAGACAAATTTTCTCTATAAGGCACTTTCTTCGAATTGTTAATAAAGATTCCTACAAAAATTTAGAAGCATTAAATTAAAAATTCCTAAAATTAACTTTTGTACATTCAATGTTCTGTTACCTCTTAAGAAATATGAAACATGTGGTATTAATTTTTGCTATAATTTATACAATTTATATAAAACTTATTTCACTGATTTATAATTTTCATTAATTTGATTTATTATTTGTACCTATGCTATTGACATTAATGACGTGAGTTTAATGTTCAAACCTTCAGTTAATAAGAAGAAGATCTTATTATAATCAACATAAACAAACTAAACAATTTGATAAAAAGTATACATAATTACAAAAACTGCTTTATAATTCTGCGTAAAACAAAATCAAGAATTCAATAATTCAGCAATTATTTTAATTCCATGCCTCAGTGATTACAGCCGCGCCGTGTAATCACTCATATGCACTTACGCATCTCGCGCACGCGTAACAAGTCTGAAATTGAGTCGTCCCTTTTTCTCACCGTGGCTCTCCACCTGCACTCTATAAGATACGCTCGGTGCGTATAAACGAAATGTCTTTTTGCCGCTGCAGCGCGCTTCTATAAATAAACTCTCATACTATATAACGCAGCTCGATCTAAAATTGTAAAAGGATCGGGGAAAGTGCTCCGGCCGATAAAGGAACGACACAAAACGAGACTAGGAGAAGCTCGTCTGCATAGTTAAAGAAAAAAGCGTACAATAAAAATAACAAGTATATACATAATAAAAAAAAGACGTTATATGCATACTGACCGGCAGGTATAAATAACGTGGCTATGAGGGCCAGACCGGACGCTATCATGCATCCGCACAGGATGACTTTCCTGCCCCAGCGGTTGAGCGTGAAAATGAGAAAGGTGTAGGCCGGTATCTCGACGAGGCCCGATATGACGAAATTCATGTAATCGTTGCCGCCGAGGCTCGAGGCGTTCCACGAGAGCCCGTAATACGTGCCGCTGTTTACGAGCCTGCAGCCGGACGATCGGACGAAGACATACAAAAAACAGACAGAGAGAGACACACACACACACAAAAGATCAGAGGAGATGCAGTAATGGTAATGAGGATGATTGAGCGCAGTGGCGGTGGAGTAAGAAAATGTGGGAGAACGAGGACACGCCTTCATTAGGGAGGATATGGGCGATGCGAGAGGGCAATTTGTGCAGCGATAAATAGAGGAGGAGGTTGAGAGATAGTTAGTGGGAGAGGAAAAATTGGATAGTTAAGTGCCATTGGGTGATTCATTTTTTTTCTTTTGTCTTGTAATTATGAGGTTGTCTGTAGTTTGTGCTGTAAGCTAGTTTTTATCGTATTTAACAAAAAGGCCTCAGTTTAATGAGATCGATTGATTGTAATACTTTCAACATTTACGTGAATGTTTTTATACCAATTTGATTATTATCTATAAGAAATAATGTAATTAACGAAATTTTAAGCTTTAGTAATTTTTTTTATGCTAACCAAAAAATTAATTGCTTCTGCAACCAGACTGGAAAACTTGTTTCAGAAAAGGAAGATGGCCATAACATTGAATTTTGTTAAATGCAGTTAAAGAATATCGAATAAACTTGACATAAAAAGTATGCCTTGCAATGCTCGGCACATATCTACTGCCCTTTATTTATGAGTTAAATTTCTTTTAAACGGGACAAGCGGATGTTGAGTTTTGAAAATAGACGAAAGTACCTAGTTCAATATTTTTCACTTAAAATAAGATATTTTAATAGAGATATTATTTTATTCTTAATTTTTCAAAATTATTATTATAAACTGATTAAAAACATTATTTTTCTGTGCTGAAAGATTATAGAGCATTAAGAAAAAATAATTTTGAACTGGCCTTAAGGGCAAAAAGAAAGATTTTATTTAAACTTTGAATATTAATTTAAGTCAATTTTCTATTAATCAAACGCCATTTTTGCATTTCAAATAATAACAATAATATAAATGCTGTCTCGGACATCCCTGATTAATTTAAAAATCTCAAAATAATTCTATCATTTCAAAACATCCCGCTAGCCCAATAACATGTTTACCAACAAAAAAACAAGAGAAATATATATCAAGATAAAGTAAGAGAAAAGGAAAATATCGAAAAATTCACCAATTAAAGAACAGCAGCAGACTCTTCCTCCTAAGATTGGGATAGCGAAAGAGATCGAAGATCGAGGGCTTCTTGGTGTCGGGCGTGCTGTCGCTGTTGGAGTCGTCGAGGAGACGCTCGAGCGTCGACTCCGGGAGATCGACACCGTTCTCGCGCGACGCCTTCTGCAGCAGCTCCTTGGCCTCCTTCGCGCGGCCCTTGGTCAGCAGCCAGCGCGCCGATTCCGGGATAAACCTGCGCGAGAGTTATAATATGAGACAAACGACTTTAGCTGGAGGCGATATCGATTCGTGGAAATTTTCAATGATTGCAAATTGGATTTGACGTTTTAGAGTTGTGAGAGTTTTAATGCATGGGTATTAGTTGTGTATATTGCGGGAAGAAAATTAAGCGAATATAAAGTGCATGTAGAATGTCTGAGCAGACCCTGTACTTGTTCTACTTGGCATATATTTAATAAGGGTATGCTGAAATATAAGTAGATTCATTTATTTTTGAGATTTTTATCTTATAATAAAAATTTATCTTATGATAAAGACCAACCAAAAGTGTTATCACAAAATAAAGTTCTTAGGCTGAAAAATAACCTTTGGTGTCCGACAGTCGGCGAATCATACCCTAATGTACGTAAGTAAATAAGTAATGCTGTGTACAACTACTTATACATATATCAACGTATACTCGACGGACAAAACATCTGATTAAAACGAGTTAAATTTTTTCGAAATCTGTAATTTCATTGGACCGAATGCACATTTTCGTTATTATCATTGGAGAATCTCTAAAAAATTCAAATCTTTCGAATCAAATGTTTTGTCCGTCGAGTGTACCTTGTCCGAGAGAACATTATTTTCTTTTGAATCAAATAAAGTGCATTCGATAATAATTCACGTGACTTAATAGTTAATACAACGCGCATTCGGTGCGAATTTACCGCGCTCGAATCAAAGAATTTCTTCTTTGATTGCATCGCTTATATCGCAAATTTTAACTGTACTTCTCTCAATACAGCTCTTACACTTGCAAGTCCTTTTCATCCTTTTAATGCCTCATCAGTAAACTGCACGATAAAAGCCTCAATCCGCTTACACGTCAAAAGAATTCTCTCCAATCGAATCGTCATCGTGACACATTTTCCACGATAAGGACTGTAATATAGCGGTCGCCGCAGCCGGGCTCAAAAGACCGATGCACAATACGGTCAATCCCGTATAGAATATCACGCGGATATGGCCTACAAGGTCACATATACGCGGGTCACGCGTGTGCACGGCGCGACCCTCCGCAGCATATGTATATAATCTTTTTGCATAACTCGTTCGCGCGCATTACGGGATTAACGGTACTGCTTGCGTGTTTTGACGCGTGTGTATGTGTGTGCACGCGCGCGCGCGCTTCTTTTCTTCCGCGCCCGTGGAAACGAACGCGCGAGCATCGCGACTGTTTCGCGATGTGCGCGGGCACTGTACGACTATTTTGCATCTCCATGCGAGCTGCAGAAAGGTAAAGACTTTTGAGGTTGAGTTCTCGCGAAAAGATGTGTATTGGAGTCACGGTACTCTAGCATTTGCGTAATGGGTTGAGATTGCAGGATTACTGTGTAAACGTTATGCTAAAGATGCAGTGTAAGTGTAATAATTTTAAGTGTATATTTGGACGGTGTAGATTCTTTTAGAACATAGTACGAAGAAGGAAATGCTAGTTCTTTTAATGTAAAATGTTTAAGTTGACCCCGCGGGGGTAAAGTAGGACAAAAGTTATTGCTGTTACTTATTAATAAAAAAAGGATATTAAAAACAAAATGGGCATTTGGAAAAATTCTGTTCTATATAGTTCGAAATATAAGCTAATAATCTACATATAATTTTTTATATAATTTTTTAAAGAATAAGTAGGTCAAATTAAAAATCATTGAAAATAAAGTTTTCAACTTAGCCCATTCTCTCCTACTTATATTGTCTTATTATTTTACGTGCAATAAATGAATTCCCTTTAAGAGAGGGCCGGTAAAATGCATATAGAAGATATTGACGAATAGTTCATAATGAAAAGCACTAAAAATGCCTAATTTTATTGATCTAAAGTATGTTTAGTATAATTAAATTACGAAGACACAAATGCAGAAAGCCAAAAATCAAAACAAAAGAGCAAAAACATTAAGATTAGAATTCCATAAATGTTCAGAATATTTAATTTTTACTTTTTCTTTATCCTTAAATTTTCACTCAAGCGCAAAATAAAGCTTCATTTTATATGCAATAAGTACAACTATTATTTCGAATTTAATGAAGTCGTATTTTTAAAATATTGTATTACAATAATATAATCATTTTTTCTAAATAATGTCCATTCAAAAATTTAACCTCTGACAGAATACCTCCGACAACGTGTATTATCGATTAAAGATTTTAGGTGCAAGCATCTAAAAGGGATTTTTAAATAGGTATGTCTTATATAACGTATGTCTATTTTACGATTCATGGTGCATTAGTACAAACGCATTTCATTGAGTTATCCATTACAAGTAGAATGCAGCTTAAAGGTTCCAACGTCATCGAGACATCCAAATGCTCAAGAACCTGTTTTATGTGTACGTAAAGATAACGAGCTCTCGAAATTTTTTACAACTTTTTGTCCATTGCATAGCAATGCTGGTAGTTTTAAGTCGGTATACTACTGATCGAGATGATAGTCAAATATTTTCTCAGTGTAATGACTTCGTCAAAGTGTGCTACTTATCGAATTCAAACAGACAAATGACGATAAACAGAATATCGAAATCAAATAGACAAATGACGATAAAGAGACGATTGAATTCACGATTATTAGCGCATTGACCGCGATAACGATGTTTCAGTTACAGTTATTTAAACATTGACATACGTATACATGTAAATCAATGTAACAATCCATTTTTAATTCCATAACACTTTCCCAAACTTATATTACATTTATTTGTAGAAAATGTATAAATCACAGGTATTAGCACTGTTACTGTATACAAATTTCAATCACAGTATTTTGTAGTATTACACATATGTCAAATATAAAATCTATATTTATAAATTAGTTTTTATTAAAAATATTAAAGCCCCATTCAAAAATATTAACTATTTTAATGATTCGTAGAAATCTAATTGCTGTTAAACATGAATACTTGAAAATAGACTAGTAATATTAATATACGTAAATAAATTGTATTACGGTTGTCCTGTCAAATATTGTCTAAAGAGAGTGAATATAACTAATTAAATTATGTGCACTAATGGGTCTATATATAAAACAGTACTTTAACATCTTACCTGTAGTTATCAAGTAGCTTTATTACTATATTATCATTAAAATATATAAAATTATAGATGATTTTCATTCAAATGCGCTACTTTATCTACCACGGGATATATATATCGCATTTCTTTTCGCATGGATAAATGAATTAGAGATTGACGTTTAATTTAATTTGCAAATAAAATATTATCAAGTGTAATAAATAATTAAATATTAAGTTATTGTAATACTAAATTAAGTAAAACAGGACATGGATAAACAATATATTGAATAGTTTTCTTTATTACAAAAATTTGTAATCATACCTTAGCCCTACAAAATAAATTTCTTAAATAAAAAGCAGAAAACAAGTCCTTACGTCTAAATTTTCTGTTGTAATGTTATATTATACGTTAACACTGAGTCACGAGTATGAAATCGTTGTCTAAAAATTCAGGGGTGATTGTTGGACCTTGGAATGTGGATAATTACAATAAAATATTTTAAAATTTTTTTTAATTTTCTGCTTTTTTGCTGTCAAAAATGACTTTTACCACCATTACGACGATAAAAAGATTGTAAATGGTCCACTTCCACCTGATGGTCATATTTATTTTGCATAATTTCAAGTTTATTAAATAAAATTGAGGTGCGCCGTTATAAATACCCTCCCACTTTGTGTACTTCTCCTCCATATATTAATGTTAAAAATGTTTTTGCAACATTGTATGGAATAAACATTAAAAATACGTAGGTAAATAGAGCACATTGAAGTGAAGAAAGAAGTGTTCATTAATAATAAAATAAATTTTATGTAAGAAGAACGTTGCTGACAACTTGACAATTTTGAAATACGTCATTCTTTATAGCATATTTGGAATATATGGGGTGGTCTATAAATTTTTTCGCGGACATTTAGAGAAAATGTCTTTCCGGATATTTCAGTGGCGGAGATTGAACCTGCAACCCGTTACCTGGATAAGGACAGTAACATTATTTGATCCGTTGACTTATTTTGAACAATAAAATTGAGTTATTACAAAAATTTACACAGCACCTTATGTCTTCAAAAAGAAAAATGATCTAAGTTGCTGAAAAACTGCGAAAAAAAATTCAAAAGAGCATAACTTTGTTAATATTGATTTTTGGAATATAGACCTATTGGAAGCTTTTTGGTTTAAAATATGTCTACAGAAAAAATGGTTACGATAAAAAAATTAATTTTTTATTATTCGTTTAAGCAGTTGCATTTGTAAAAATATTAATTCTATCACTTTTTTCGAACAACGACCTCCAGATTCGTGTTCTACGGGTCAAAATACAGTTACACACGAGAAGATATCCCGCTCCAGGACTTACTAGTATAAGGATGGTTAGTATAAGGAAAGAGAGGGGAAGAAAGAAAGAAAGACACAGAGAGGAGGGAGAAAGGGAGGAAACCAATGGTAATTTGACTTTCGCGCAGTCGAATCAGTCTGGCCCAAGTTGCCTGAATGTACGCACGCATCTGGGCATCTTGACACGAGTTATATTTATTCCTAAAATTATTAAAAACGATTGCTTTAATATCGACATACTAAAGAGGATTATTCTGGAAGTAAGTAATAATTTCATTTCACAATTAGTCTTTTTTATAAATATTATAAATTTGAATTAATTTTCATGTATTTTCATTTTTATATTGTACAAATGCTTTTATCGAATTTTTGGGATAAAGTTCAGTAACGTTCGGCAACAATACTACCCTTTTGTGCATATATCAGCTGAATCAGAGCTTTTAAAATTTTCCCTGCTCTTCTTCCTATTTATTGACCAAAGTTGTAGTCTATTGATTGTTGTAATTTCAAAAAAGTATTTTTTTCCGTTTTTTTATAAACTATATTCAAATTTATTTAAACATTATAAATTTAATTTAAAGGTCGTTAAGTCCTCCAGAATGTTTGTAAAGGAAATCTGCATATTTCTAGAAATAAAATTATACGTTATAAAAATACTTATACTTATACAGAACCTAATAAACTCACTTGCTATTCAAGCTATTCAAGCAAGAAAATGCGATGCATTGATTCAAATATGGATTTTTGTCTCTTATATTGGTGAGTATACTCAACATAATCACTAAAACGTATGTTTATTTTTCAAATATAAAGAGTTATATCAATTTTTATGAAATTTTTTAGTTGATTTTTTATATTATTCTTTGTGATATCAATGCAGGGGCACAATATCGTGATCACGGGGGTTGTCACCTTTATGGTCGCGATAATTATCTTATTATCCTTTACAAAACATTGCATTTAACGCATAATTTATTTTTTTTCATGGTAGGATATCAGAATAATTTTAGATTTAGTGATTATTATGTTGAGTATACTAACTCGTTAAAAACATCGGCACCCTACAAAATTATTGGAATGAAATGTTGACGAAATTTCATTCCAATAATCTTTTAAGGTACCGTTGATTTTAATGTCCGAAACTTTGTAGAGAGGGCTATTACTACTCAATGAAGGGCTAGCGAGTTTGGGTGTTGTCTAAATATAAGAATTTCTATAATTATAAATAATTATTCACTACTCGGTAGGTAAAAATCAAGGCTGGAAATTTGAATTCTTAATGGATTTTCGACCCCCTTAAAATATGAGCAAAAAGAAAAGACACGAAATCTAACAGTTTCCTGCAAATCACTAACATAAAATGTCACTGTTTACAACAATTTTACTATTGATTAACATGATTTCAATACTTATTTTAATTATTAAGATAATTTTTACACAATGTATATCTTTATAAATTCTATATAGATCTATTTGGTAACCCTAATAGAATACTATTAAAATTTTAAACAAGAAAAATAATGTTAAATTTTTAAACACTTGCGCCTGCAGCAGTGTAGCAATATGACAACGTTTAAGCTTACTTATGTAACAAAGTCACAATTCAAATTATTCAATCCTATTCTTATTTTTAACTTGTTACAGAAAAGTCAAGCATACACAGCGAATCGCTGCAATCGCAATGATTTCGCTGCACCGTCTCACTACCGTTAGCCTCGTTCTGCTGGTGTACGTCTGCGCAAGCGCTCATCAAGTCAGTTTCGAAACGCGAACATTATCAAAGAATGTCAGTCTACCGGGAAATTTTGGCTTTGTTTCCGTCCACGGGGACATGACGTTTGTAGACGAGTGGGACAGCTTCTTCTATCTGGAGTGCCAGCGCCCAACGGAGCAGTACACCTGCAAAGTGACAACGGAGCGGGGATCCTCCCCCAACGACACCCGCACGAACATCTGCGACAATATCAGTCTATCCAACGAGGACGACGAGGATTGGATTTTCGATCTACCTAAAAGCCAGCTGTGGCCCTTGACTCCCGACAGAGTCATGATTTGGTCGTACGGTCACATGAAAAACGTTACGAGAGCCCCGTCAAGAGGCTACATGAAACTGAAAGTAAAGCTGATAATCGTCGACGTGCCGAACTGCCGCGTCGTTTCGAAGCTAACGTTCCCGACAAGACAGTCCAAATCACCGTCTCCAACAAATGTCGATTTCCAACGCGTACTCTACCGCGACAGCTTCGAGATCATGCTCTCCGACAAAGATAAATGCGGAGGCAAGTTGCCGAGATGCAGGATAACGTACGACTTCGATGGCCAGCAAGTCGGCGAACCCAAATCCTACGGAACCACGACGAATCACATCGCTCTACCCGTGGCCGACCAATCGCCCTCCAAAGGCTACTACTCCTTCAGCTACGGCTCGCAACCCAATTTGCAGCCCAGCACCTGCGGCAAAAAGCAGAGGCGTAAATCCGTCTGGACGGCGTCGTACGTCGATCCGTCGGGCCTGGCCAAGGAGCTCCTGACCAACATCACGATGACCAGCGCCCTGCCCAGCTCGTACTCGGTCTCCAATTCCCACGAGCTCCTGGCCACCTGCTGGATCTCCACCTTCGCCAAAAAGTCCACCAAGCGCGCCTCTCGACCCGAGGCCTGGAGCGGCAAACGAGTCCACTGCGCCCAATTCGACACCCAGGGCCAGAGGATGAACCTGAGCCTGGAGCTGCCGCACAACACGACCTGGCTGGCGGCCCGCAATCTGGCCGACGGAGGCCTGCTGCTGGCTACGGGCAACTGCACGGTGGGCGGGATCAATTACGTGCGCTGCGCGGGATTAAGAGTGCAGAGGATCGCCCCCGATGGACAGCAGAGGTACGAGCCTGTGTACGTCCACGGACTGGACTTGCACTATGGATTTCCGATCGCCTTCGAGGCGCAGATCAGCGAGAACGACGAGCGGGAATTTTGCGTATCCTGGGATTGGTACGAGTACGCGGCGTACGACGAAATGCTGAAGTATCAGAGGCGGTGCGTACCGGAGAAGGACACGCTGAACGAGGTTTAATCGCTGAGTAACGTATGGGATTTATGGGTCATTGTACGAGATGTTGAATGGAATCTGTAAATCAGAGGGCTTCGATGGGTTTATACTAGTTTTTACTATGAGTATATTTATTATTGCTTAATATTTATTTAAAGTACTAATGCATTTTAACATGTTTTATTATAATTTTATATATTTATTTGTAAAAATGTTATGATTATATTGTTATTTATCTGCTTTGTTTAGAATTTATTAAGAATATTATAGACTACTGATTAAAAATTTATTTAAATAATTGAATAAACTTTAATTTTTCAATTGCGAAAAAATATATCTATAATTTTCATTATCATATTATTTATTTTCATACCAAGTTCATATATATTATCACATTTAACATTCTATTTTGAAAATGTCTGAAAGTATGTATTTTTTCCTTTCGTTTCTACGTAAAGGTAACGTTGTAATAGTAAATAAAAAATTGGCCTATTAAATAAAACGTCGTAATAAATATTTATCATTTCCTTCATTTATTATAAGTTTGTTATGATAAAAGATCCAAAAGCAGTTTTTATAGAAAATTGCCGTTCTTCGGTTAGTTGGTTTAAAGGGTTTTTGCTTTATTATTTAAGCATTTTTTTATTGAAAATTGTTGTCTTTGGATTAATTCCTCAAGTCCTTCGATTTAAAGCCTAGACGAGCCTGTGAGCCCACGAAATCACGACTATGGTCGAGTAAATTAACAGCGGTTTTATTATATTTATTATAAATCAAGTTTTGGTTTTATAAAACCTTTGTTCACGGACTTGTCCTTGGTATATAAAAAAAAGCCTATAAAAGTTCAGATTAATCGGTGCAGAAATTTACGAAAAATCTTTCTCACCATGCAGCATCTTTAAAAAGTAATTTTTCTAAGAGAACAAGCTGTTACTCTTTCATATATTTAATATATTGCTACGAAAAAATCATCATAAAATGTTTAACATATTTATAATTTTAAATTCTGTAAATTGAATGTACGGATCAGATCAAAGAGGACCATTTCCAATCGTCCAATCTCGTTAAAGGAGGCCTAAATTATTTTGGTCGCAAATACCCGAGAAAATAAAAAAGATTTTTTCTTAATTGTATTGCAAAAATCCTATAGTTAATTTCTGTAACACATTCCTAAATAATTTTCCAAAATTTTTTTCAATTTCTGAACATCTAGTATATTGGATTTTACAATATTGCATGCAATAAATATACCACCGCGTGAGTCTTAATATACTTTAACCCAAAGGTGCTCACACTGTAAAGGAGGATGCCCACGGATGCCCATTTCATCCCCAAGTAAATATTAATAAAGCACCTATCTATGAATTCTTGATTTTACTGAATGTCTGTTGACAACTTAATTTTTACACTTATTTTATTAAATCTGACCCTCTATTTTAAAGTTTCCCTTTACTTTCCCGTATTAATTTTTTTATAACTTTCACATTTTCACTAACTCAAAATAACAGAGTTAGTTTTACACGTTTGCCTGCGTTTCCTATATTTATTACTATGCATCCGTTGACATCCTCCTTTTCTCTTTGATTTCGAATATACATTGTTTCTAGATTGAAATTTAATTTATTAATTTATTTAAAATAATAAATTGAATAAATTAATTATATGTATACACCATCACCAAATATCAACAGAATAATGAAAGCTCGTAGATTGCGATGGGCAGGACACGTTACTAAAACGATGGAAGAGCGAATTGCTGCGCGAATTTTAACAGAAAAACGTAATGGAAATCGACCTCTTGACAGACTTAATTGTCGGTGGGAAGACAATGTCAGGTCAGACCCTAAATAAATTGAGTGAGATGACAGGTCTTGGATAGAGTCAGCACACTAATGCTACTTTAAATAAATAATATTGTTTCTAGATTATTTACCAACCAAAATAAAAATAATAGGTACAGCTGAATTTGAGAAATGGCACTTTTGCATGTCATATTGGAACCGCCATAAAAACCCTTATTTACTTAACTTGATAAGTAGCGGATGATAAAAAAATGTATGCTTCACAACTACAATGGCCTAATGACGGCATTTAAAGCACAAATTTTTCTTACCATTAGTTTATAAATTAAACTATCTTTAAATGCCTTAACTTTTATTATTTAATTTAATCTAGATGATTAAATATTACTTTTCTCAATAATACCCAATAACTATCGAGTACATTTTTTATTTTAATAATTTTTAGTATGTTTTTTAATTTATATAAAACTATTGGACTAAGTAAGCTTATTCCTATTTTGGAAAAAGCTCACAAGAAATAATAATATGCGTCATCGAAACTGGTACGCCAACCACGCCGTTTCGTCTCTTACATTCACCTTCTTGCGCACGGGAAACCCCACGGTTCAAAGAACCCTAAGCAGAGCTGTAAATATTTCAAGTGTTGGAACAAGTTTCTGTTCTATTTTGAGTTCTCTAAGATTAAGATGTCTATGTTACGTTTTTGAGAAAAAAATGCCTAAAGAAACTTTAATACCTTAAAGAATATATTCCTACAGTTTTAATTACATTAGGCGGGATCAATTACGTGCGGTGCGCGGGTCTGCGAGTTCAGAGAATCGCCGCCGATGGTTAGCAGAGGTACAAGCCTTTGTATATCGATGGACTGGACTTGCACTTTGGATGTCCACTCGCCTTCGAGACGCAGATCAGCGAGAACGACGAGCGGGAATTTTGCATATCCTGGGATTGGTACGAGTACGCAGCGTATACGGAATTATTGAGATATCAGAGGGAGTGCGTACCGACTAAGGATACGCTGAATAAGGTTTATCCCGAGATTATTACTGCATGCTGTTCATGGGCTATTTTATGAAGTATTGCATAAAATTTTAAATGTTTTAAATTAGATCCCAAAATCTATTTCAACTTCAAAGTGCCATTAAATTCATAAATCATTACATAATTATATTTATTTAAGGTATATAATATCTATGCATACAACCTCCTTAAGGTGATGTTATACCCTCCTGTTAGCGGTAAACATCGGGAACTACTTTTCTCGTTTAATTTTCAATTCTGAGAAAATATCTCTCCTGAAAGTGATTGTTTTTGATTAGGACAACAACGTTCCATAGAGATATTTACTGAAAATTGAAATTTAAATGGATAATGTGGGTTCTCGTTATTATCAGTGACGGGTGGATTTAACATCACCTTAAGAGGATTTACCACTTTAGTCATCGACCGCCACTTACTATACATATTATAAGTTAATATTTTCATGAATTTTGATGATACATAATTTAAAATAAAATCATTCTAGCCGAAAGGTTTGTATTTCATACATTTTCATGATTTTTGATAATAAATGATTTAAAGCAAAATTATTCTAGTCAAAAGGTTTGTAACACGATATTAGTTTTTTACCTGGAAAGGACCCTAGTAGTTAAAGAATAAATATTTAATTTAATCTCTAAAGAAATGAGTTAAAGTGTCAAATGTGTTACATACACAAATGGTCAGCACATGACATCAAATATGTATGCATGTATGTCCATAAAGCTCTCTCTATGTACGTGAATACGATATATTATACGCAAGTAAACATATACCAAACCTATAATATGTACACTTATAAATGTACACACAGCTGTATAAATAAAGAACTGCAGAGCCACGGAGCAAAATTGACAAATTATATTCTATAGGCTGGGTACACATAGACCTCAGCGCCATCTCGTGGCGAAGAAAAACGAAACACAATGGTAAGAGAATCAAACTCTTTTATACGGGCAGACAGTGATTCACTTCAAATAATACATAAAATTACAACTTGAGTCCTGGATGACATAATGAAATTTTTCTACAGGATATTACTCATCAAAAGAAGCCTTTTATTTACTGTGAGACTAATAAATGAAGTGTTCATTTCCAAAAGAATGTCTATCTAAGTTACCGTAAGGGCGCTATTCGCATAACAAAGTGTCCGACTATGAACCTTAAGATAAATCTGATATGTTTTGCGAATGATTAAATTAATGCAGTAGTTAAATAATATTGTATATAATTTTCATAATTAGGTCGAGCGAATAAACAAAATCACAATAAATTATTTTAAAGTAATTTATGAATAACTAACATATTAAGAATTATGAAGTTATAATTAGACAAAATAAATAACTAAATTTCTTTTATGTGACATATCATCTTCTCTTAACCCTTTCAGGGGAACATTATTTTTTAAATTTTCAAAAATTTTATCAAGAAAACTAACGTGCGAAAAAATTTGAAAAAAATATATATTATAGAGCTGGACACGGACTATAGATAAAAAAAATTTCAGAGCTCTAGAGTTTTCCGTTCAAGAATAAACGATTTTTTACGAAGAAAAACGAGTTTTTTGTAATTCAATTGTTTATAACTATTTATAAATAAATAAATTTGCATACTTTTCTATACAAAACTTATAACTTATCATCTCAAGAGTCCAAAAAGTACTCACACGCATAGGAGCACTGAAAAATACGTCCGAAATACAGAAAAAACTGAAAGCAAAAAGGTGGTACGTATACGTTCCACTGCCCCTGAAAGTGTTAACCTCTATGGAAGTTATTCAGGGCAATAAATTAATTACTTTAACATTTTATTCGAAAAATATTTCATTTCTCTTTTAAGGTTCATAGTCGGACACTGAACTATGAGAATATCACCCTTACGGTAAATTAGATAGACATTCTATTGGAAATAAACACTTCATTTATTAGTCTTACAGTAAATAAAAGGATTCTTTTGGTGAGTAACATCCTGTAGAAAAATTGCATTATGTAAAACAGGTCTCAAGTTGCAATTTTATTTATTATTTGAAGAAAATCACTGCCCGAATAAAAGCGTTTGATTCTCTCACACCTGTGTTCCAATTTTTTCGCCATGAGGTGGCACTAAGGTCTATGCGCACGCAGCCTATAACATATATAGAATGAAGTCCTCAAAACATAATTCTGATATACCAATTCTTATGCTGGCATGCAAAATCTTCAAAGATTTTCAATCATTGAGGGTGCGTACAAACCCCTCAAGGATTTTGAGTTCAAGTACACCCTGGAAAGACGGTAAACACGAATCCTCGCGTACACTTATATACATTTAATATACACTCACCACCAGTAGAGCAGAAAGGCGACGCTGGGCATCGTGAGAGCCAACTGCAGCATCCTCCAGTCGGTGATATAATAGGCAAAGCCGGCGGTCATAATGTAGCCGGCG
Organism: Gastracanthus pulcherrimus; assembly: GCA_949152435.1. NCBI lineage: Eukaryota > Metazoa > Arthropoda > Insecta > Hymenoptera > Pteromalidae > Gastracanthus > Gastracanthus pulcherrimus. The sequence goes on from OX424573.1 coordinate 21,301,311, forward strand.
GTGAAAAACAGTTGACACCCGACGCCGGCTATCAGACGTTTCTGTGGTCCCACCATTTCCAGGGCTGCGGCGCACGAGAACACAGAGAAGGAAGACATTTCGTTAATATCTCGTCGTCAACAATTGTGTAATAAGGACTTGAGTAGGAGTCCTTTCTTTAGGACGTATTTCAAAGCTTAAATGTATTTTACACTGAGTTGAGTAGGGAGAACCCGTCTTGACACACTCGGTATGTATCTACTTACTCACACGCGTGTGTGCGCAAAAAGTGACTTGTAAATTCATTTGAATAGTATTTAACGATGAGCTTGTACATTATCCTTTATTTATGTTTATCTCCGAGATATATTATTATTGTTTTACAAAGAAATTCATGATGACAATACATTATTTTTACGACGATATTATTTGCTATCTTAATGAGTGCCTGGAAACGTAATGGGTCCATAGTGCAATTCTGATAATTAGCACTGACTGACGCTAATTTTGAAAGAAATACGGCCCAAAGTTGCCATTTTTTAAAAATATTATTATTACATATAAACATTTTGAAATATAATTAGTATAGGTAAAAGATGATATTTTAATGGTTCTTAGTACGACTTTTAGGATCCAAGAAATAAATTTCCTATTTTGGCAACTTTTTTTAAAAACTTTGTTTCAAAATATTTTGTAAATTTTTTCCACGTTTTAGAATATTGCACTCCAAGAACAAGACTATGACAATTCAAAATTCTATGTTCTTGTAAAACCATGCAAGTATGTACATTTTTTATGTAATACATTATTTTTATTTAAATTTTATTATTTTATTATAGTCTTTTAACATCTTTTAACCAATTCGAAGTGTATAGAAGCGGGCTTTAATTGAACGCTTTTTTCGGTATATCACAACAAAGAGTAATCCAAAAATTGTTGCACACTATACAATAAACCATTACAATAAAACAATAATGAGTCGACGAAACTTTAATTTATATTTCATTTATCAAAAAACAAAAATTGTGAGGCTTGATTGGTTAAAAATGACCAAGCAGTTCTCGAGATATAAACGATTACTTTTTTTTTCAACAAATACCAAATCTCAAATATCTTGGCAAATAAAAAACCTTATGATCTGGACACGGAACTCAACCAAAAGATATAAAAAAGTTACCTGTCTGAAAATTTTCAGAAAAATTGTTGCAGTTCTATACTCCAGTTATCGTAGGCTATAGAAAGTCGATTTTTATTTACAAAACATTTTCTTATTGACTCAAAAATTGTACTAAATATTATTAAGGGGATGTCGGAGCCAAATACAGATTCCTAATTTTATACGACGTTCAAAATTGCCCAGTCGGGCAATACTTATACAGATTCGTAGGTCCTTATTGCGTTTTCGGACATACTCACTTACACTTTACAATATTACATACGTTTAATACGCTAGATTGTTTGTTTTTCAATCAGTAACATATAGATCAATCTATGATTACACAAAATCCTTCGTAACACAATTTCTCGCTACAACAATCAGCTCTAATTCCCTCCTTCAATCGCCACCCGATAGAACGATAAAACAATGACGAGTAGCTCGAGAGTCTAAATTTAGCTCTCTCCAACTCCCTTTCAGTATACATTCTCGAGCAAAAAGCGTCCAGCGGCATTAGCCTCTCTCAGCCTCACTCGCAACAGAAGAAGAAGAAGAAGCAGAAGAAGCCGCACCTCGTCAGAGGATACAAAACGACGGAGAAGAGGATAAAGAACAAGACTCAAAGGGTTGTGCGAAAAAGCGATCGGGCGGCGAACAGTAAAACGGCGCGGCGCACGAGCCACTCTCGGGGCCGCAGTTGCCAGCATTTAACGAAAGGATATACAGCGAGGAGAGGCTAAAGAGAGAAAATAGCCATGAGAGAGAGAGAGAGAGAGAGAGCGATTCTCGGCTCGCCGCGGCGAGTTCTGCCGGGTAAAAATCCGCAGGAGCATCAGGGGCCAACGGCCGCTCCTCCGCGCCTGTCTTCGCGAGGGAGCGAGCGAAGAAAAGAGATATAGAGAGAATATATATGCGCCATCGAAGGAGATTCGACGAGCCCTTGCTGAGCTCGCGGTGCATCTGGAGTAGTAGAGGTAAGGTATATCCTACGTAAGTGCTCGGCAGGATGAGTCTTGCTTTTTTGCTTTTTCAGGAGAGACGTTTGGAATATATAGGTGTATTAGCGTTTAATGTTGATAAGCGTCTGTTTTGGTAATCGAGATTTCAGGAAAGGTTTATTACAAAACAGAGGTTCTTTGACATAATATATAAATAGGGCGAGAGGTGCGGCTTTATGTTGGAAGTAGTAAACTAATTTTGTATATACGTAAACGAGAATTGTCGTCCAGAAATGTAGTTTTAACAGCGAATGTCAAATGATTTTTGCTTTATCAAGGGGAAAGATTTTTTTTAATATTTAAACGACTTAATGAAATGATAACAAGATTTTACAATCCAGAGTGTGTTTATAATTGTAGTATTTTTCATTGTTACTATTATTATTATTATTATTATTATTATTATATCGAACATTACAGTAGTAATGATAATGGATTATAGTAGTAATATCAATGTATTAAGTAATATGATCAATATTTTAAGGAATATTAGTTTAAAATTTTAAAATCTATTCTACTCCGTCTGATAATTCAAAATTATAATATATTTTTTAACATATTAAAATATGATTTTTCAAAGATATTTCAATGGAATTAAATAAATATTACAATAATGAAAGTTTTTCAGTTAATAATAGATGAAAACCTACCAACTTCAAATTATTCCTTGTGTATGAGAACTTGAAAGATTATGTTAAAATTTTATTATTATCTAAGTACAAATCGGTTATTCTTAGCTATCATATTATATTTTAAAATAAATAAATAAAAGTAAATAAAATTGTATATAATTATTTTTACTGCACTATATTCAACCATGGAATAAAATTGATAGTTTTGGGTTATTGGGTTAAGCCCAATTTCTGAGCTTCAAAACCATTCATATCTTAAATGGATGAAACATGATCTTAATGTTTAATAAACATATTTAATAATTAAGAGTATTATATTTAATAATTGAAATTTATTTTATCTAGTTAATTAAAGAAAAGGTTTTTTGTACAAAGTCTTGATTTGACTTTTGAAAAAAACAAATAAATTGTTAATGAAGTACAAAATACATAATAATTTAAAAAAACTGGGCTTTAAATGGAATGAAAATTTTGTAATAACGTAATCATAGTTCTTGTATTATTATGAACTCAAAAGTTAATAACGCATTATGTATAAATTACAATTGTAGTAGATTATCAATACAAATATTAAACTCATTTTTTCAACAATAAAATAATCTAATCAATTTTTATACGTTACAAAGGATAAAATAGACCGGTACGCAATTGTTAGCTCAATTAAACTAACACAGCTTTGCCCGAATGCAAATTACCGGCATTAAACGAAACTGGATGTAAACGCGCTCTCAAGTTCATCCACCAGCGAAGAAGAGGAGAGTGGGCAAAAAAGTAAACCGCGCATCCTTCGCGTCGGTCTAAAATTATCTCCGGAATATTATTATATTATACGCGATGCGAAGTAATCGGAAGTCGCGCGCGGCGCGGCCCGTTTTCCCGAGGAGCCCTTATTAGCTATCTCTCTCTCGAGAGAGAGAGCGCGGCCTTTTTTCTCCTTCTCGGTTTTTACTTTTACTTTTCCGCGCGCGCGGCTCTTCGAAGCTCGAGAGGCAGAGGAGATAAGATCACGAAGTGGACCTAGAGATCGTTAAATTATCTCACTCGGAGAGTGAGGATTTTTTTAATGGATTTACGAGAATTGAGTAAATGATAATGAAGAAGAAGGAAATTGCGGCTTTGAAAGTATGTTATTCAAAGGCTTTTAGCGCAGGATGTGTTGTATTTTGAAAAGAGAATCAAAGGAAAATGATTGGTCCGAGATTCAAAGGAAAGTGAAGACGTGCTGTCAATAATTTTGAAGTATACCAGTAGTAACAGACGATTAATAAAACTTTGAGTGCATTAGTCTTCATTCTTGTTCATTATTATATAAACTGCATATCAGTTGTTCAAAAATAAAAATTACCAATTATTTTTTTAGATTATTGTGTAGAAGAGCATAAAACTATATACAGCGCCATCCCTTATATTAAAATTAATCGCGAGATATCGAATCTATTTATCGAATTTTCGATTTCTAGCTTCAATATTTTGATTTACGAAGATTAAATTGAATGTCCGTAAAGATAATATCGGACGGCATAACATGCCTTTATCTTTTCTAGTAATTATTATGATGACGCTAACTGTTACTATACTGATTATCAAAACACTGGATTAACACCTCATTACGCATTTGTTTCATTTCTTTTTTTATAACAGTATATAGTTTTCCTTTTTCAAATTCTTTTTGCTGCTATTAGACACGATACGTCTTGTCTTAAAAAACAAACTTGAAAATACTACACTAGCAGTTGATAAGTTTTAATATGAGTCATTGATATAATATAAGTACTAAATTTACTTCAGACATAAAATACTAGAATCATGTTGTAAACGTCAATGCTTCGATGTAGTAAATATGAAGATGCCGCGTGCAGGTACCTATTTCTAATAAAAACTTTACGAGCCTTCATCGAAATTTGTGCAGCAATAAAATTTAACGGGAATATTGTTACATACTTTACATTTTAGCTTTAAAAGGTCATTCGCCTAAAATTTAATGTCTTTGAAATAATGAAAATTGACGTGTGCATTAAACTGTTTCACAACAATATTCTTTTTCATTAGTTCTTAAATTCTCTGTGTCATTCGACAGAGTTCAAATTACGATCACTATCTTTTTAATTGAATTCCCGACAATCAACTGCAATAAGCGGTACCCCAATTATTACAAGGAATTAGTTGATTATTGTCTTGATAAGATTGTAAACTTCAGAAGAATGAACATAATTTAACGATACAATAATCTTGTATCTGAAGTTATATATTGCGATTTCGTATCCTTAATTAAACTGTGTTCTATAAACTGTTATAACTTCCTATATAATTATTATATATACGTAAAAAAACTTGAAAAATACCAGAATAAAAATAAGCTATAATTTAAAATATAATTAACTAGACTTAAATCAATAACTTCAAGGAATTTATATGTAGATACAATTTTTCTTAAAAAATGCTCCTTTTCCTTTTTTATTATATTTCTAGAATGTAAGACTTACTTGATTACATCCATTAAAACTTACTATTGTTAGAAAATGAAGTTATCAGAAAATACAAAAATTAAAGGAGAAAAAGAATATTACTTTAGCAACTATAATTTTAGATCAATCACAATTTTTACCTAAAAAAATGATTGTCTTGTGAATTGATGTTTTTGTTATTGTAATAATAACTATGCTTCCTGGTAAAAATCAGTCTATTTCATATAGCCAGTAATCGGCCATTAATGACCAATTATATCTATTAATGGCCGAGTACTGGCAATTAATTAGGTTGATTTCTACCAGGGCTCATGTAAAAAAATTACCTCTTTCCTAAGCATACGATGGACCATTTCACCAGGGGAAAAGGCCCAAATACCCATTACAGACCCAAAAGTCGAGAGTCTAACTTGTCATAAAAAATTCACTGAATTAGTCCAGTTGTCATAAAGTATAGCATCTTCCAATAAGAGAATGTAAATTTTTCAAGTGTCTTACTTTATTTTGACTCTGGCTATTGTCACTATTAAAGTTATAAAGATTGAAGACGTTCAATCAGAATTTCTTCAAGATTTTGGTAGTGTGATAGCCAGTGGTGTCAAAACAAAGTGAAAACAAAGTTGAAAAATTGACATCCTCTTACAGGAAGATGATATACTTTACGAAAACTAAACTATATCAGTGATCTTTTCATGAAAACTTAGACTGCTCGATTTCTGGGCCTGTACAAGATATTTGGACCTTTTTCTCTGGTGAAATGGTGCATTATATGCATATAAAAGGGTAAATTTCTTACATCAGTAAAACTCTTCATTAAAAAAATGTTGTTATCAAGCACCGAAAATACAAACTATCACCTCAAGAGAGAAAACGTCCTAACTCTTGTAAAGGCGCTTTGAATTTGATATTTACCAATGACATAGGCGACGAGGAAGACGCCGCTTGTCGTCGAGCCGACGATCGCCCTGAACACGACGTAGGACACGAACTCGGGCGTGAGGGCGACCACGACACCGCCTATCAGCTGTATGACCAGCGAGAGGAAGAATATCGGCCGGCGGCCGTACTTGTCGCTGAGGGCGCCGAATATCGTCGAGCCGAGCATCACGCCGACCATGAAGACCGAGTCGCTCAGCGCTCGCAGCCACTCCTTGTCGCACACCAGGTCCCACTGCGAAAAGTCGGAGTTCGTTTTTTTATAAATAAAGTTCTTTCGTGACTGTACGCTTTTAAATTGACAATGTTGGGTTTTTTTTACATTGATGGGCTATGCCGGCGCTAGGTAATACATTGATAGGAGATCTATAAAACTGATATGAGCATGAAGGATTTATAGAATTTTAAGCATTTAAACAAAAATTTCCTTCTGTATAGCGTGAAAAACATAGAAAAGAATTAATTCTTTTAATTTTTATGTCTGAATGACTGATAAAATCTTGATTTTATCACTTATTTCATTAGATTAGACCCTCTTTTTTTAAAGTCTCTATTCACTTCCCTGGACTAATTTTTTTTAAGTTAATATTTTGATACACTCTAAATAATAGTCAGATTTGTACGTTATCCCATATCTTCTTGCTACATATCCGTGGCCATCATCCTTTGTTCGAATAATAGAAGTTCTTTCTCTCTATAATTTTGGGACTAAACATCGCACTCCAAATGTCTATATTAACTGGGTTTTCACATTTTTGTAGTAGAATTTCACTCCAAATGTTTGAAAATACACTCGAAATAGGCATTTGGAGTGAGATCTTTGTTCCAAAAATTTTAGAGAGGGATTTAAAGAGTTTTTCGATACAGGATTAATATATGATTTATTGAATAAACTTTCTTATTTTAGTTTAAATCCTCTTTTAGATTTAATATGAGAGAATCGTTAGAAAAATATTTGGGAACAAAATAGATGAAATTTTTGGAGAATGGAAAATTTTACACAACTAGGAATTACATGAATTATACGGGAGACCAAACATTACGAAAGTGATTAAATCTCCAAGACTAGGATGAGCTGGGCACGTAGCTAGGATGGAAAATGAACGAACAGCATTTAGAGTTCTTGTAGGGAAGCTTCCGACAGGCGCAAGACCCCCAGATATTCCGAGACAAAGGTGGGAGGACAATATTAAAATTGACCTACGAGAAATAGGATGTTATGAGGAGGATTGGATGCAACTCGCGAACAATAGAGAAAGATGGCGTGAATGTGTGAGCAAGGCTATGGACTACACAGCTACGGATAGCTAGTCCCAACAATTAGTTATGATAGCTATGGTGATGATGCAAGCACGTCTGCAGCAGACATAAAGACTATTTAATGGCTGCTGCCCTGCAAGCACTGTTGCTACTCATGATTATTACTTGGCCATTATAATAATAATAATAATAATAATCATCAACTATATTACCCATTTTATTCATAGTGAAAAACGTGCTTTCTTCAGTTTCACTACTTTTCTCAGAGAACGTCCATGTAGCTTATGTGTATAAAGACGTACAATGTGTATTATTATTCTTATTGATTATACTTTAATTAAACTTGAAATATTTCAAATGAAAAATTTAACTGCGAAAATTCTGGAATTGTATAGAGGCTAAATAGGGCATTCAGAACCATAACGAAACAAGTCCATTTTATAAATTTTGCTGTCGCAAACATTTCAACATTATCAGTGATATAAAAGAGTAAAATTCAAAAAATGTTATGACTACCATTTATACTTTAATACGCTATTTATCAGATGAATAGTTTAAATCAGATAAATTATGACGGGATTTAAAAATAATACAAAATTTTAATGGACAATTACTAAATTTCGAGAATGGACTTGTATCGTTATAGTTTTTGAATGCCACAAAGATTGGTCTGAAAAATTGTCAAAGTTTTTTTCAGGTGATGTTAAATCCCCTGTCACCGTCAAATACGGGGAACCACTTATTCCATTCAATTTTCAATTTAGAGAAAATATCTCTCTGGAAAGTTGTTCTAAAATTGAAAATTAAATGAGAATAGTGGTTCCTCTCGTATTTATCCGTGACAGGTGGCTTTAGCATCACCTTAACGGGAACGGTTTTAAAATTTTGAATTATAAAGGTTTTTGAATTAAAGAAATGTATGAGATACGTACTTAGGTAATTTGTGAGATTTATCCTCGGGTTACCAAGAGAGACCGAAGAATAAAAACCTTTTTAAATTCAACCCCGCTTAAAAAATTTCAATAATTTGAATAACGGATTCGTAATTAGCGATCCTTGAAATCTTTCTACACCAATTTTCATTAGAAAAATTCAATTATTGTTTAATTTACACAGGTTTAGCTGATCCTTCAGGTCACCCTTAGTTAAGAAAGTTAGAGTTGAATATTAGAATGAAGAATTAAGTAATCTCTTATTTATACTTATAATTGTATTTAAAATTTAAACATTTATACTGTTTAACAAAATTTAGTTTAAATGATTTTCAAATCAAAAGCTTCCATGCAATATTTGTTATTATTATATGAAGTTATACAGCGATTTTTAGATTCTATTAGTCTTTATATTCAAAGCTATTCATCATAATGTGTTACTTTTTACTAAAAGTGGGCTATATTCCAAATAGCCCTCGCACGCACCACATTTTCATACACTTCTAAGAAAATTCAATCATGTTCTTAAAGCTGGAAATAACTAATATTCGCTATTAATTATTTATTATATAGCTTTGAAAAATATATATGTGTCTTTGTTTAAAAAATGCTATATAAATACCCTGATTTTATGAAAAATTATATTATAAATGAACTTCAAGTATCAATTAATAAAAAAACGAGCGAATTTTTGTTGAAAATATTTAAAAAAATATATTTTTAAAGTTTCAATAATTTTTTTAATTTTTGTAGTTACGAGGATCAATTTATGTGTAAATTTAGTACTTTGATAAGACTATTCATCAAAAGATACCTATGACTCCATAAAAACTTTTAATTTACAAAATCTTGTTTCTATACATATAATAATAGTATCGAATAAACTAAATTATTTCCAATGTTAAACAGATGAAAAAGTGAATAGTATTAATTGAAAGAAAATGAATAGAAAAATTTGTCAGAATCATGAAAAAACAACAGGAAGCCACCTTAAACACTCGTTTTAAAATCTAATTGAAAAAAAGGACATGCCATCATACGTACTTCGGAGGTAGTCGAGCTCTGATACCTGCTCCTGTCGTAGACGAAGTGATCGCACTTGGTCGTGTTCCTGCCGACGTTGAACTTCTCGGTCAGGTAGAAGTCCACCCTCGTCGGGTTTACGCCAAACACGTCCGCATATCGCTCGCACTGCGACCAATTTCGGGCCTTCGGGTCCCACGGATAACTCGCGTTCAGCACGTTTTCGGGCAAGTAGAACGTCGAGTTGTCCAGATCGAAAGGCAGTGCACATCTTTAAGGTAAGGGTTTGATAAGAATCAGAATTTTAAGAGTTTCGCGTTACAGTCTGCATGCAAATTTCGGTATACTATATAACTAAAATAGTTTTTGCCCGGAAGTGAACATCAAGGGAATCACGTGAACTTAAATATAGGTACATTATCTATCATATGAATAGCTATGACGGGGAACTTCCCGATTGAGTTACTGTCTTATACTGACTTTATGTACGAGAATCATGTTTTTCGACGCATTCATTCTACAGATTGGAATAGGTTATCCAGCACTTAAATCGGGTTTTTCTTAAAATAATTTGTTTTTGCGAAAACTAATAGTTTCTTATCTGAAGAATATATTCCCGAAACCCATAATTATAGATTAAAATTCGATCTTTAAAAATGTTTACAGCCGAATTAATAAACGCGCGTCGAACAGGTAATAGACCACTTTAAACACGTTTTTCTCAAATTGACATTTTTTAAATCTGTGGGACAGATAGTTAAAGAAATATAAGGTCAATCGAAGTCTACCAGTGCAGATATAGACATTATTATATTCTTCGCCTATTGTAACTATAAAGTCAACAAGATTTAAGTTTTATAACTTTTATGGCACTTTTTTCTAAAGTTCCATCATTTGACAAATTTTATACTTTCTTAATAAAAACAGATACAGTCACTACGTATTATCATAATAGAAAAACATATTTTTGGTTTTCTAATTTTAAACATTTGTAGCGGATGTTGCGTATCCCACCAATTTTCAGCTCTGACGCTGACGCCTTTACGAACGTCTGTGTAGCTAAAAGAATATTGTCTTATTTCTTCAATATGTATTTGTACGCAAAAGTTTCAGCTTTTTTTAATACATACTTTTTGTATAAATATCGCGAAAAATTACCTTTATTTTAAGCATTTACATAGTGTGTTGCCATTAATTTATATGGAAAGAAATGCTTTGTTAATTTAACAAAGTTACTTGGTAAAATACACTCTAACTATTTTTTGCATTACACTTACCAAGTAATTTGTTGTTTCTATAAAGTGATAAGTAAATTTATTAACCCATTTGTGAAATTAACAAATTACTTGGTAAGTGTAATAAAACAAATAGTTAGTGCGTATTTCATCAAGTGACTTTATTAAATTAACAAAGCATTTTTTCCGTGTAATAAAAGCCTTTTTCGTGCTCAAGTATTTCGCATCTATCCATTCATTATTGTTTCAAGCTATCGTTTGTGCCCATCATGCACTTCGCATTTTTCCTCCAATTTGTTTAAATACGAAAACACGATCTTATCGTTCCAAAGAAAAGAACGCAATCGACTCACCTTGAATTCATCTTGGCCCCGAGGAAGACACCCGCGAGCTTGTGAAAAGCACACGATATAGCCGGCAAGCACAGCAGCAGGTATATCCTGCGCTGGTACTTGCCGAACTCGCCCATCTGCGAGATAACGTCGTCGTAAGCCATATTTTTTTGTGCGTTTTCTTCCTAAAAACTATATTTTGAAATTATGTAAAATATTAAGTAAACTTTCTTAATAGATTTAGAAGTGATATGATTTTGTTAGAGCGCTTGTAGAAATTACCTGTTGTAGAAAAATAGCAACTGCACGTTGCGATTTCAACAATGCTTCCACTATAAACTCGTCCTTGACATTGTTGAAGGCAGTCTTGGCTTTGCGAATAGCGATAAAAAAGTGTAGTCGATTTTCTTCGAAAAACTAGACTCTAAGCTGCTTTACAAAAGACTTTCCTGCAATGGAATAAGAAACTTTTTTTAAAACTTTGTATTTTTATAATCACAAATGTTGTAAGTGTGTGACGTAATGATATATGTTTTTATTTACAGAATGTGGTGTTAATTGTTTTCATGAGTAATTGATTTGACACGAAATAAGCGATAAATGCAAGTAAATATAAATATAACTTTATGTGTGTTGACAATCGTCTATTGTATAATTATTTATGTAATTAAAATGCAGCTGTCTAAGAGCGCTATACGGAGAGAGAATTTTCAGATAAAACTGAACGCAAGAAACATAGTAAACATTAGAGATAAAAATAGCCTTGATTCATAATAAAAATCAACCCAGTGCACGATGAAAATTAAAGTTTAACTTCTATCGAGCATCGGAGTAATTTTTACCGCGAAATCAAAATCTCCTATTATGTTATACTTATCATACTTTCATGAATAATTATTCTTATTAGAAAATTCTCGATGTATCATTGTCAAAAAACTTATTCGTTAAAAATCTATGAAGGAGGATTGTATAGACGACTAAAATCAATAAATTGTAATGATTATAATATTTAGAAACTATAGAATATCAAAACTATACATTTTCAGTTAAAAGTAATATATTTTTTAGATCATGTCATAGTTTCTGTGTAAACTTTTGAGACTTTTCTGATATCTTCAAAATTAAAGAAGAAACAGTAAACTTTCGAAAACAATGTGTCTACCCAAAAGTTAATGGAAAAAAGTACAAATCTAGCAATTTAAGCTTTATAAAGAATAAATTCGTAATATATTTCTTCAAGGTACAAAAACACGATTTTGTACTTTTCGCAACAGCACAAAAGAATATTTCTAAAGGGTAACATTCTGCTTTTATTCTTTATAAAGATTAAATTGAGCTAAATTTGTCCTTTTTCCATTAACTTTGTACTGCACTCGACGTTGAAAACATCTGGTAGAATACGTTTGAATTTTTTGAAATTCTCCAATGAGGTAAGCGAAAACGTGCACTCAATCCAATGAAATTGCAGTAATTCAAAATATTTCAAACACATTCTTCTATATAGACGCTTTCAACGTCGAGGGTACTTTTCAGTCCAGAGTGCAGACGATCACTCCTGACGTGCACTTCTCAATCGTCAAACGACATAAAAAATCCAAATTAAACGCATTAACGATCCACAAAGCGATTAACTGTTACGACTCCTGCGGCACGTTAATCCGGGAAAAAGTGCGTGCGCGGTAATTACAAAAGTAACGGCGCGCAACTACTTTGCCGGCGCGCACGCGCTGCATTATCCCATTATTTATCAAAGGTTATTACACACGCGCACTCTCGCGGGCTCGCGAGGTGCATAAGCCGATGCCGTTAGGCCGTGCGCACAAGTGCATTGTCATGCGCGCACTACCGACTCCCGAGACTTTGCTGCGCGCCGTTTTTCATCCCGGAGAGCGAAAATATAACTACTTACTTACGCATTTTCCCGCGGCTCGTTAACGCGCGACGAGAACCGTTTTCAGCTGGAAACTGTTTCACGGGGATGTTTACGCTTGTTTTCTGTTTTGTTAAGAGACGAAAGGTCAAGATGTTGCTTGATTTTGGATCGATGTAGTAAGAGGATGATTACTTGTAAGTCGAGGGTTTTGAGAACTTTGGAAAGTGGATTTTGATGAGGTTTTGGGAGGTGATGGGTTGTACTTCACAATGAAGCTCAGTGGCCGTACTTCAGGCCGTGCTTGGTATCAATTGGTCCTTGTTTTAGGCCTGCGGTTTTACGGTAAAAATGGCGATATCATGGCCACAAGCTGAGACCTTTTTTAAACGATAGCTTATGATCCTAGTATGTAGAGAAAAATAAATTACCAGAAAATTACTCACGACAACAATTTTATAAACAATATCCAGAAAATGGTTTTCGTTTAGTAACTTCAAATTTTTTTCAATTTTTTTAAACTTTAAAATTTATTTGAAATCTTTGTTTATTTTTTCAACTTTTTGTTTGTTTTCTCAAATTTTCTTCAATTTTTTCAAATTTATTAAAATTATTCAATTTATTAACATTTTTTATCTTTGTCGAAATTTTTCAATTTTGTATTTTACGCACTCTAAGCAGTGCGTAAATATACTATTTACACCTTTGTTGCTTAATATACTATTTATTGCGCCTTTGTTAATGCAACGGTTCTTAATAAATAATAATAGCATAGTTTTTTTACATGGTGCATTATATTTTGTGCATATCCTGATATACTTATTACCTTTAGAATTATTATATATCCTATTCACTTATGTTGCAAATTTTAGCCGGACAACAAAATCTTTCAATACTCTTTAGGATTTAAAAATATAATTTATTGACGTTTGTTATTAAACTTATATTTTAGTCTTTAATTACAAATTTAATTACAGCGTATCATTAACATTTTTAATATCATTTTGAGTGTAACAAAAATTAATTTGTAATAAAAGAACTGTTAATTTTAAACTTTTAAATTTAAGTTTTAACTTTAAATAAAAATTTGCTTCAATCAAAATCAACTTTTAACTATTTAACGTAACTTTCAACTTTATTATTTTTATCAATTAGTAACTCTTAACTAAATTAGTTTTGGTTTGGTTAATTACTCACTTAACTTTGTAAAATTAAAAAAGTTACCAAACTCTGGTAAATATATATGAAAACATAAATGTACAAATACATAATATTATATTGAAAATATATTAATATTATTAATAACAAAATGTATACATACCCACATACAGATATCCAACCAAAATTTAAAAAAAAATGAATAGTTATGGGACTATTGTGGCAAACATTTGATTTTCTTATGAGTAGTTGTTTTTGTATGGGGTGACCTATTAAAATCGACTACTTAATAAACTTATTCTTCTATTCTCCGTTTATAACAGAATGACTTAAATTAGGCAAGAAACTTTATGATCAATTCTTAATTGAAACCAATTGCAAAGAATCAACCAACATAAAATTCATCATACGTATCGCTAAAGTCCAAAACTGAGCTATTAAAAAAGGTGAGGGCGACACTCTATATTAATTACTAAACCAGTTTATTCAACTTCCTAACTGAGATTCTAAAATAGTGTTACTCATTGAAATTTTCCGCTAAAGCGTGGGAGTATGTCAATAGTAAAGGAAGCAGGATGAACTACAGATACTTTCATGGAAAGAAATCTAATTTGTTATCTGTTTAAATTATACTTGTAATTATAGCTAAATAAACTGATATGATTATTCAAGGAACAGAAAACATTTTTCTTTTTTTTTCAATAACTTATTCTACTAATTTTAAAAGTTCACCTACTTATATAAAACTTACTCCAAAATCTAATTCTGATGAAATGAAAAAACCGCAGTCATTTATATAGCACTTACAATTCCTCAAACTAAATGAATTGTTCCAATATGAATTTCTTTGTTTTAATACATTAAGTTGAAATGGCTTTATTTCTTCGTAATTAATAACTCAGAAAAGCTGTGCATTTTTATCATTAATATTTGTCAAAGGATACATTTTTTCTAAAATTACACATTTACTTTAAATTAGAGAAAAGAGGGGTAAAGTAGACACGCAAAAATGACACTTGTTTAATAAAAGCAGGCTTTGTTGAAATTACTAAAATTTTTTATTAACACACTAATGTATAAATTTAATGTCGATAAAGTGAATATAAGATTAAAATGAACGAAAATCGAATAAAAATTCAAGTGACTATTTACTAAATAATATTATTTCTAACGTTTCAAAAAAAAAACGAAAAATTAATACTGAAAAATCAAAAAACCGCTAAAAAACTAAAACGCATAAAAAAAATTATTTTTATTCCTTAAAGAAAATGAATGAGTCCACGCAAACGCACCCGCACATGCACACACAGACGCACAAAACACTGTATGTATATCTCTGTGTGTGTGTATGTGTGTGCGTGTGCATGCGTGTGCATGTGCGTGTGCGTGTGCGTGTGCTTGTGCGTGTTTATGTGCGTGCGCGTGCGTGTACGTGTGCGTGCGCATGTGCGTGTGTGTGTTGGCGTGTGTATGTATGCATCCATATTTCAAGTAATTCACGGTAACATTTAATGCTTCAGGGCTCATTTTTTTTGTTTTTTAAACGAAGGGGGCACAATAATAATTTTTATAGTTTTTCGATTTTTATTTGTTTTTTAGCGGTTCTTCGATTATTGGGCTTTAGTTTTTCGGTTTTTCTGGTACATTAGAAATAATATCATCGATCCAGTGAAAATGCATTTGAAAGAGCATAAAATTGCCTATCTTTTACCACTCGAAATTTCGGATAAGGTGTTTCTTTTCTTTTGTTATACACTGAAACGCCATTTTTTGTTTGAACGGTGATTTCTCTGAAATATATAATGGAAATTTTATGAAAAAGATTGTGGTAATTAGGACAATGGAGAAGATTATTTTGTAAAATTATTGAGACATTTTATTTTTCTATGATTGAGAAAAAAATCATTTTGTAAAAAAATCGAATTTCTATGGCTAACGATAACTTGAGTAAAACGGCATTATTCCTTCTGAATATTTTCTAAAAGGTAGCTTTTTACTATCTCTCGGCTGAATTCTTTGCTCAGATCATCAGGACTTTTATCGATATTCGAAGATATATTTTTTTTTAGATTATTTTTAATTGCTTATTTCTTGGGTATTATACGGTAATTTTTTTACCAATAAACACTTATCTTTTTCGTCTTGTGATCAAGAATTTAAATCAAAGAATTTTTAAGATTTATCAAATCGTTTTTGTTTTATAACGTTTTTTTCATTTTCTATGATATTCTCTGATTCAAAAATTTTTTATCGTAGATATCTAGGCGTATTGCGCAGTAATGTTTGACCAAACAAAGCTTATATTATACGTTTTTTCATGAAGATTTGAAATCAAAAATTTTTTTTAAGATTTATCGATTTGTCTTTGTTTTATAACTTATATTTTTATGATATTCATTTGTTTTTCAAAAAATTTTTAAGAGCTTTTCTCTTGAGTATTATGCGGTCATTTTTGGCCCTTCTAAGATCATTGTTTATATTTTTTGATGAAGATTTAAAATAAAGAAGAATTTTTAAGATTTATCGATTCATTTTATTTATACTTTTTATATTTAACTTTTTATTCATTTTGATGATATTAATTTATTTATTAACAAATTTTCAATCGTTTTTTTCTTCAGTATTATGCGGTAATTTTTGGCCGTTCAAAGCTCTATTTTTATTGTTTAATGAAGATTTAAAATAAAAAAAATGTATGATTGATCGATTTGCTTTTTTTTATACCGTTCTGTCATTTATATGATATTTTTGTAATAAATGAATCCATTGTTCATAAACTCAAACGAAATTAAGAAAAAATGTTATTTTTAAAAGTAGAATGTATTTTTATATTCATAAATAAAATTTAATCAACAATTATAGTGTTGCAAAATTTATTATTGTCAATTGGAAAAACTGTATCTTGATATGCAAAACTTTTTAAGTTGCTTTTTAAATGCTATACTTTGGCATAGGATTATTTATAGTTAAAATTTTTCTTGAGTTTCTTAAAATAATTTTTGTCTAATAGGTGTGTGTAAATTTTCTCTTTTTATACATTTGTTTTTATCACAAAAATATGTTTTTACTCCAATAAGTTGTAAAAAAATGTTGTATTGAATACTTTCAAAATAAGAGAAGACTGTAGAGCATTTTTTAGTTTATCAATAGATTTTTGATGTTCGAGTAGAATTTTTTATAGGAATAAAATTTAATCGAGTTAAAATTTATGTCCACAGTTAAAATGAGTTTGAATAAACTATTTTGAATAATTAAGTCGAATAATTACACTTAAAGAAAATTTTTAAGATTTTCTTAGTTACATATTATTATCTTATATTAAATTTATTTGTGAGAATAGTATGTATTATATATCTATAAAAAAATATTTTAAACAACAATACTTTTTCATAATTTATGCAATATTTTTGCAAAAGTTTAAATTACTAAATTACTAAATTACTAAATATAAATATATATGTCAACATATTAAAAAGCAATAGATTTGTCATTTTTATTTTTCAACCCAGTATTAAATAGAATAAATAATTTCATATTGGAACATTTTTTAAAGTTTGAGGAAGCTAAGTGCCAATGAAATGAATGAATTCTGTAAAATACTGTTTCCCTTAGTCTGTCAATAAGGTACACGTCTAGAATTATACATCCTTAATGCTATTATTGATTTAATCATTCTATTCGACAAATAGTCAAGATACCCCCATGCACTGTACCTACCCAATCTGTCCCTACATCTTTCAATCGCGTTCACAGGTGGATCATTCAGTCATTCATTCAACCCATCACGCGACACTCGGCTCATTCATACGAACTCACCACCAACGGACAAGAAAATCGCTCACCGAGCACATAATAAGCGCGCTCAGAATTCTTCGCGAAAAGCATAAAACACAAAATAAACATAAATGCCACGATATCGCCCACAACTCGAGCGCGACGACAAGGAAAAGCGCCCGCGGGGAGCTCGCTCGAACACGAGGGCTGTTATACACACGTACACGCACACACACGACATAACACATGGTCGCACTCGCACATGTACATACTGTATGTATACGTGAGTGCCGGCCGGAATTATCGAGCGGCGTCGCGCCTCCTTTTCGCGCGCTCGCACACACACAGAGGCGCAAGTATACGCCACAAGTCCACGTTTTCACATTCCTTCCGATAATATGCACAGTAGCTGAGTAGACTCCGATCGTACGATGCACTTTTATCAATACACGCACACACAGAAGCGAGGAGAGTCGTTGGAGCGGCCTAGAGCCGCAAATGTACACATTTTGAAAGAATATATACTTTAATAGAATGTACGAGGTGTATGATGAAATATTTTTTTCGATTGGGTTGGATGCGTCTTTCGGCTGTCAGTTCAAGTGAAAAGGTTCTCATGTTCTTGAATGAAATTAATTATTTTGTTACAGAAAATTAACATTTTACAACTATTTTAATATGAATTTAATATAAAACAAAGCCATTTTATTAAAAAAATTAAGACAATTATATATGATGCAACTTTGCAAAGGATACGCGACGTCTTTCGCAAAATTTGACACTGAAAAACTGTATTTATGTTAAAATAATTCATCGCCTTGAGATTTAAAGATGTGTTTACTAATGGTCAGCACGTGCGCTGCGTTGAAAGGTTAAAAGTTGCACAGTTCAATCGTCACGAGAATTATCTGTTTATTACTATATCTGCTAGTTTTATCTTTTCCTAATATCCCACATATGGTATATTTAGAAATTCATATTATATATAGCTACATAGCGACTCTTTAGCTATGCTAATTAAAGTGATAGAGTGAAAAACCAATAATTGTCAGTGCCGTCAAGCGTAGTTAATGTTTATTTTTTGTATGAAAAATATAACAAACATCGGTTTTATTTTCATTTTAAGATTCATATTTTTTATTGCTTACGGATTGATAACAAATTTCTTTTAATTTGTTATGATAATTGTAGTTATATGTACTTAAATATTTATAACTCCGGAATGTATCCTCATTGGTGCACATTGAAACTATTGATTGATCTCTTGTAAGTATTAACTATATTCAACAATTATTCAAAGCACTGAACAGCATAGTATAGAAATCAATACATTCACTACAATACATTTGTAAAACTATACCAATAACCGTACAATAATTAATAAAAAAACAGTACAATAATTAATAATAAAAAACAGTATTTCGTTCTTCAAACAAACTAAATAAAAACTTTTGCTCCGAAACGTAAAAAAATAATTTAACAATCAATCCATTTCCACACTTACACCCCACATCTCTTGATATCATGCCAAAAAAAAAGAGGAACTCGTACCTAATACATCTCCATCCCAACACCCGCACTTTGACTTCGAGCCACGAGGTTCGCGCCGCATCCGCGGTGCCTTCAGCCGGACTCAGCCGGACTCTTCACTTACACTCTCCACTGAAAACTGTATACCCCTCCGGAGAGAAAAAAAAAAGAAAAACAACGCCACCGGCCGCGTCCCCACGGCTTTGTAATTCAACGGCGAGGCACGCCGCCGCAGCACGGATACGTTATGCACACCGAGATCGAACGCTTAATACTCGGTCGGAGGCTCATCGGCGCGGGCACTGCGCTATACACCAACTAAGCGACTAGCGATATACTTATCCGCCGCACCGAGTGCCGGACCGCCGCCGTGTGTTTAGCGCTAGCGCGCCCGTGTATGGGTGGGCTATATATATATATATATATAGGTAATGTGTCGTACAAAAGTAGTGTGTGCACGCGCGCATATCGTACGATACGAGGCGCGCTTCGGGAGACGCTCGCCAAAGCGTGGGATGGCGCGGCGGCGCTCGTCGTCTCGGTGAAATTTTTGCCCGCGGCGAAGGCAATATTCAACACTGCCGAGCGACGCGGCAAAAAAGATGTAAATGGGATGTGTAGGTACGTACGGGGACAAATTGGCGAGATGATCGTGTATTGCGGGGAGCTTGAGGATTCGTGAATCGGTGGCGTTTTGATGGTTTTGTTTGTGGATGCTGGGTTACTTGGGGTGGTAGGCCTGCTTCATCCCCTTCTTCGACGCGAGCAGCCTTCGCACGTGGCAGGCGCGCCGGGGTGCAACGCCCGAGAGAGGGATACTGTTGGGCGGTGAACGTGATTTCATCGTTTACACGTGATGAGTGTAGAATAAATGTTCGTTATTCAATGCAGAGGTCGCATGGAGTAAGGGTTTAGTTTGAACATGTTATGTAACTTCTTTGTAATTAAAAGAAATATATGGTTACGTCGCATTGTTGACATTTATTTGGTAATAACATTTAGCGCTATTATCGTTCTATTCTTTTCGGTCATCATTTTTGTATTAGAACATAGACCCTTAATCTATGTAGCCACTCAATTATTATGATTGAAAAACCGATAATTTACTTCAGAATATACATTCTTCTTTTGATATTTGATAAATGGGGAAACTGGATTAAATTATCTTTTACTATATTCCTATTTTCGAGTGTTCGGAAACTTTAATAACCAATGTAACTCATATAAGGTAGTAGATAAAGTAATTTTGTATTTAAAAACAGTGTTTACAGTGCATAAAAATAGTAGGCACGTATTTTTTTGAAGCTTCTAATCTACAATAAGTTTTTTTAAATCGATAACTAACCTATATGTTCATTGTAATGAAGTCGTCAAAATCTTTGTGTTAATAAGTTTTATATAAATAAAAAAATATTTTTGATCGCTTATATATCGAGAATCGCACGGTAATTTTTTATCAAGCAGGGTACTCATTTTTTTCAATTTTTAATGAAGATTCGAAATTAAAAAGAAATTTCAAGATTAATCGGCTCGTCTTTGTTTTATAGCGATTTTGCTATTTTACGATATTCTGAAATCGATAAGGTAAATTATGGTATGAAAGAGTATAAAATTACATATCTTTTTCGACCCGAAATTTTCAATAAGCTTAATATCTCGATTCTTTTCATGTAGGTACACGAAAACTTAATTTTTTGTTTAAACGGCGATATCTTGGAAACATACGATGGAAACTTTTAAAAATAAATTAGCTAATTAGTGACAAGGTAGCTTTTCACTATCTCTTGCCTGAGTTTTTTGCCCAGACTATAAGAACTTTTATCTTATAGTCGAGAAAGTCGGGGTCATGTTTTATTAATGAAACAAATTTTTATTTGTTTTTTGATGAAGATACGAAATTAAAAAGAAAATTAAAGATTCATCGATTCGTTTTTATTTCCAAATCCATAAGGTCCCTCATATAGAATATCGAAAAGTAATCGACAAGTATTTTTTATTTTTTCAATTAAATGATTTTTCAACAAAGATAGAGCAAGTTGAAATATGGTGCGTAACTTCAACGATTCTTATTAAGGTATGACTCTGGTGTTTTAAGAAAAATCTGCTATTATTTACCAATCAACTTGAAAATTTTTTCCTATCAATGTTATTACAAATAAAGTAATTCATATAAATTTTCAAGCCATTTCACCGCATCCCCTTGATTTTATACCACAATTAGTATTAATTTTCACCAATATTAGTCATATATTTCAATATGTAGTTCGCACAAAAAATATATTCTTATCCCCACACCGTGTAAAAAATCAAAGAAAATGAACCCTCAAATATGAAATTTAACCGACCCTATCGAAAGATATGTTGATCCACATCCAGTTACATACCCGTCCCACATACACCCACAAACATTTTTCATCAGTACACACACGCACGCGCATACTCTCATACACACACACTCATACTCTCATTCATACAGACATCCTTAAAAATAGTGTTTTTTGAAAGAATGTCTTAAAATGTCTGTATGTATATGTATGTGTGTGTATGTGTGTGTGTATGCGTGTGTGTGCGTATGTATGTGTGTCATATGTCCATTCGTTCAATCTGCGGTATAACTTATCACTTTCCCAAACTTTGCACAGATGATTGCTATCAATACTCGGTGTGCGCTTGAAAATGTCAGCGAAAATGGTAAAATAAATTTTATATGTCCATTTTTCTAAATTTAAAAATTTTCAAATTTCGATTTTTTGAAATTTTTTTGCATTGTAAGAAAAAAAACAATAATTAAATATTTTATAGGTATAGATTTGAATTGATTGTATAGATAAAAATTGTTTTTTGTGTCAATGACACCTCGCTAACAAAAGACACCCAGCTATACGA
Organism: Gastracanthus pulcherrimus; assembly: GCA_949152435.1. Lineage (NCBI taxonomy): Eukaryota > Metazoa > Arthropoda > Insecta > Hymenoptera > Pteromalidae > Gastracanthus > Gastracanthus pulcherrimus. Next base: position 21,323,477 of record OX424573.1, read on the forward strand.
TAATATGGTTTTTGAAATATATTCATTTTTCAGTAGGGTACAAATCACTAAATGAAAATAGTTAGATAGGAAAATAAACATGATGGGCGGTACTGCGCAGCTCTTCCTTATTTATAATAATTTTAATTAAATTCTCTTTGAATAAGCCTAGTGTCAAAGCAGTTGGAAGCGTTTTTTTATGAGGAAGCAAAAATAAAAACTGAAATTGATTTATCATTTGTCAAGTATGACATTAAATTGTAAATAAATGCAGATCAATTAGTCACTTACAAAACGATGTTCATTTGTAATGACACTTGTTCTCAATTTATTATTAAGTTTCTTTAAATGGCCTTGAAAATGTTTATCATAATGAATAAGAATAGCTCTATTTACAATTTATGTACTATTGTGCAAACTAAACTGTCTATGTTCCGTATAAATAGTACGTTGTTATGGTCATAAAACCATTGTCATGTGATGTACTTCAAGGTGCAAAATATTATTTCTTTGTTACTTAATTCAACAGTATTTTGATGGCCGAATATTAATAGTAATCTTCTGTTGCTTTATTACTAGTACATGTAAGATAAAAACTTTTGTATGTATATAATTCCCAATTGATTATAGTTTCGTTTTTCATATTGAGCGTTTTGATTGACTAAATTATTTTTAAAGACTTAAAGACAAATGTCTATACTCAACGGCCATTATCTGAAAAACTAGTAAAATACATTTGTAACCGTTTACGTTACATTCTATTTGTTTTGTATTAAAAGTAATAACTATGATCTTTTTCACGCATGGAATAATGTCCATTAAGGGGAAACAACAGTCTAATAGCCGTTAAAAACGAAGTATTTTGCATAATCTGTTATGTGTAAAAAAACTATCTAATAGTTATAGCTCTTTGAAACTTTTACACTTTATTCAGCATACTACAACGTTGAAGAAAGCATTATTAAAGTCATTTCCAGCCCTAATACTATGCTGCAGGAAATCATCAAAAAAGGTGGTTGACAGTTTCTAACAAAGACAGATGTAGCAACCATTAATACTTTATATTATTTATTGTAAAGAAACTATGTAATATATATCCCGTTAATACTACTCGTTAGCACCGGTAGTTTAATTCCATTAGGCACTTATTGCTTTTCAGATATGTATAAGCGATTTGGCGTTAACTGATGTGTATTGTTTCAGTGAAAAAAAGGTACCTCTTCTTTTGATCATAACTTTGTATACAGCCATACTAGTAGAGTGACCTAAAGTTATGAAAATAATCGAAATTGGAGAAAGAAAATGCATGAAAAATCAAGGATTTAAAACTCTTTTAATCGGTGATATTTCATGCATTTTCCGTCACTAATTTTGATTGTTCATAGCTTTAGAATAAATTAATATTTTCATACGAAATCAAGCCAGAATTAAAGCTTTTTCCGACTTCTATCATTATATTTTTGGTCGCTATTCTAGCGTGAATGCATGCAGAGATATGATCAACAGACGTACCATTTGCACTGTAACATAACACATTTAAAATCAATTAGCTTATATCTCGAAAACAATGGGTTATGGAATCTAACTACGGGTGCTGAGATTCATTACTAGTTACCAGAAAAATTGTCTCAAAGCCTCATAAAAATTCGTTTGCCCAGGACACACTTTCCTTGTAACCAACTATTTTATAAACAAAGCCTTCTAATGAATCGTTCATCTGATTCCTTTTATTTCGTATAAGCATTCAAATATTTTTTGTTGCAAAAAATGAACATTTAAAAAAACTGATCAGATACAACCGAGAAAACCCGTTATATCTTCTACCAAGCCACTGTTTATAATTCATTTTTCAAATATGTAATCTCGTAACCAGATTGACGAAATTCATTTTAACAGTCAAACGTAACAGTTTTACTAATAAAGCAATGGCACGCCAACTGTATTAGAATATCATTATAAGAAAGTGATATAGGCTCCAACGCATATAAAAATAATAATACAATACACATTGTCGCATGAATGGACGCGCACTCATGTAATAGCATGTAAATCACAGTTACACGCACGATGTTACACGCAGCCTATGAATAGCTTGACGAATAATAAGCGTATTTCATTCACTTATGCATCCGCTCATTAAATCGGCATCTCTGCGCCGCGACTATTCACTCTCTATTTCGCCCTCCCTCCTCGCCGCGCTCCACACTAGATACACGAGTTAACTTGCTGCGCTTAGAAAATGTGTGTTAGCCGCGCGCGCGCGCTTTGCCTCCCCGTCGACCTGTCGTTACACCGACAGCTCGACTAGGTATCGTGATTTTTTTTTAAATTTGCTCAATTTTAGAAAAATATTCAATCAATGGTGTTTTAAATGCCAAGTTTGCGATGTGTCTCTAATTAACTGCTGAAGAAAATTGTTTTGGAAAACTTCTAATTGGTATCCTTTGCGTATTCCAATACACAATACGAAAATGAAGTAGTACTTATCCAAAATTTAAAACCCTTCATAGTATGATTACCATCAACTGGTGAAATGTAAAATAATATATTATAATAGCCTTAATTCAAGAGATTATTGATGATGTTTACAGAGCATTAAATTGCAGATTAATTCTCAAATGTAAATCTCCTCTAACTGCAGGTAATCAATGCTATACAAATTTAGCATTTCTAAGAACCTGAAGGTATTTTAAATTCTGCGAAAAATTTACAGCCCTTGTTACGTACAAAATTTCTTCAGAAATAAAATGAGTCATACAAATTTATAATCTGTCCAGCGGTTGATTCAGAATCATGCATATAACTAACAGCTGAATAAAAAATATCTAATAAAATTTTTTTTAAAGCTACACTTATTTGATAATTCAACTATATTAAGATGAAGAGTCATGAATTAATTGATGTTACAATTAACGTTAAAAAAATTAAAATTAAATAAAATATTATTACCTTATAAAGATATTTCGAACAAACTAAAAACAATGATAGCTAATTCGAAAATTCTTGTTGAAGAAGATAGATACTAAATTGAAGGAACTTTCCAGTACATTACCTCTACATTAATTATATTTTCTCAATCTAATCCAAACTATTAAACAAAATATAAAAAAAAATCCAATAATCACTATAAAACGAAAACGCATAGACCAATAACAAAAATTGGTTTGACCTACACCGCGTATAAAAAACGATTAGCCCTGATCGATATAAATTGAATTAGTTGATGATGTTAGCAACATTTTTACTGTACAAAACTTTCTCTATGAGGAAGCAAATAAACACAATTATATTTGCGCAAATAAATGTTAAATTTTATTTATCTTATCCTACAACATACCGATATTTAAAAGAAAATTTATTTTTCCATTCTCATTGAAGTTGCGATAAAATTTGTGCACTACTCGTAGTAGTAAAAATTTTCCACTGACGTATCATTATATACAAAAAAATAAGCAAAACAAATATTATTTATGTATAAATTTGTTGCTGTCATTGCACATTTACTGTTTACATGGTTCAATTTACTTTCTGAATATGTCAAGTTAATAAACTCTAAGCCACGCTTCATTCTAAATGATCGTATTACGTCTTATTCGATAAGCACAAAGTTAACTTGAGCGATAAATGCTGAAAAAATTGCCGCGAGTCTCGTGTATCAGCTTCTTTCGCCAAATCTATTACGAAATGACAGCGAATCAAATCTTATCCATAATATGCAGCTATTACCAATTGAATATTTCCTCTACACATATGTTTCATGAAAATCTACACTCGGGTGATAAGTTATTAGGTTCGAGGAAAGTTACATTTGATTAAAAGTTTTATTATTTTTGATAAAGTATTCTTTATTTAAATTATTATTATTTTTTCTTCCTCTAATAGAGCATTATTTGAGAAAAATGTTTTTAATGATTCTTAATTTTGTAAAGTAATAGATAATTATAGTATTGTGACATCCCATTATGTCACTCATGCTTTAAAGCGTCATCAATATATTATAGCTTAATAGTGATAATGTTTTATGAGCAATCTGCATATTAAATAAAAATTACTTTTAGGATGAACCAATAATAGTCTCACGACAAAATACATTTTGCTTCCTCAAAGATGAAGCTTTGTGATAGTAAAAAAAAGTTTTGCTAAAATCACGATAGAAATATGTTTTGTGACTTAAGAAATAAAATTGTTTTTCTTGAAGGAAGGCGACACAATAAAATTTGTTTTCTTTCTCGATTCGTTTTTGTCTTTTTAGTGGATTCTTGGATTTAGAGTTTTAGTTTTTCGGATTTGTTAATACCTTAAAAATAATATTAATCGATCCAGAGAAAATGCATTGGAAAGAGCATAAAATTATATAACTTTTCCGGCCTGAAAGTTTGAATAAGGCTATTCCCTTCTTTTATTATACACGAAACGTAATTTTTTATCTAAATCGTTATTTTTGAAAATATATTTGAGAAGGAATATGGAAGAGAATGCTTAGTTAAATTTTTGAGCTTTTTCTTTTGTCGAGAAAAAAATAATTTTGTAAAGAAATCGATTTTCTTTCTCCGACGATAACCAAAGTAAGTCGACAGCATTTTATCTGAAACTTTAGCAAAAAATAACTTTTTACTATCTCATGACCTGTATGTTTTTTCAGATCATGAAATAATTTATATTATGAGATATTAAGGTTAAGTATTTTTGAAATGTTGTTTTGATCGCTTATATCTCGAGAACGGCCTGGACACTTTTTACCAATCAGATCCAATTTTTTTGTTTTACCATGAAGGTTCAAAATTCAAAAGAAATTTCAAGATTCATCGACTCGTTTTTGTTTTATAACGATTTTTCGATTTTTGCGTTTTATATTTTCTATTTTTTTGGTATACTAGAAATATGATAATAAATCTATTGTAAATTCATTCAAAGGAGCAGAAAATTATCTATCTCTTTCAACCATAAATTTTGGATAGGCTCTTTTCTTTCTCCTAAATAATTTTTAGAATAAAAAAAACGTGAGACCAAAGAAGTATTACTATCTCCTAAGGTAATGGCGGGACTTAGTTGCACAATCGCAATAATTACTTTTATTTTAGTAGTAAATGCTATTTATCTATTAATATATACCAGCGAGTATAGGATAATCTACTAAATACGCACAGTGTATATATAGTGTATAGTATAATGTTGTTTTAGCTATTTTTCGACTTTTCGAATTTTCGATTTTTGAGTTTTAATTTTTCTGGTTTTTTTATGTTAAAAATATTATGATCAATTTAGCGTAATTTTTAGAAATTCATATTGATTTTACACCACAGAATTAAATAGAATAAATAATTTCATTTTGGAACAATTTATAAAGTTTGAGGAAGCTAAGTGCCAATGAATTGGCAGCGGTTTTTAATTATTATTAAAAGGCCAAAGTTTCGCCAAAGTTTTACAGGTGTTAGCCTGCAGACCCTTTACTGGTAGACACGGTTATCTAGTTCTGTGTAAAACTATCCAGGCCTGTCTTAAATCATCGAGCCTGAAAAGTAGCCTACATAGAACTTATGAGCCAAAAATACTGGAGTTAAAAACAAAACAAAAATGTTAATTACAATAACAAAATAAGTTCTAGGCATAATTTTAAAAATAGTGTATTATTGTTTTCTTTTAGTTTTATTTTATTTTATTTATTTTATTTTGCAGTTTTCTTGCCTTAGCGCGGATCAGACATGAAATTATATTTGTATCTGTATTTGTTTCTACCTAATCTATAATTGTAAATGTCACATCATCAATCGCCTAGTGCAATAGCAACGATTGTAGTTGTTTGAGTCTCAAGTTGTAATAAGCTCAAATTGAGGCTGCTACAGCTGCAATTACACTCAGACCAACTACAAATTATATTTTACGTGCATACAAAAATTCATCTGGTAGTTTGACTATTATTCATGTTTGTTTAACCTTATATTGCACACTCCATTATCTAGTACGAATTCTGGAGTTTCTCTATATGTGTACGTAATGTCAGTAATTAATAACTACAAAAAATGTGATTTTGAAAAACAATGTAAATTTGTGAATACAGCTAAACAAAAATAATTCTAGCGTCATTCATTCTAGAAACATTTTAGAAACATTTATTAGACATCTAAGATTCGGTTCGAGTTTTTTCAACATTCTTCATTCATTTTGAAAAAAGTTATTAGAGAAATACGAAAAATATAAATGTACACATATAATGTGCAAGAAAATGTTAAATTACATATTTTAAAATGAAATCTTTTTCATTCATCATCAACGTTGTCTAAAGCTACTTCAACCTTCAATCACCGCAAACTTAGCACATCAAAATCTCGACCTATCAACCACAGATCTAATGTAAACCAAAATTCAAAAAATCCAACTCGTTCTTACATGCAACACTGGAACGAATCAACAGGTAGCTACACCTTTTAGGCGTTCTTCCCCCGGAAGTTCATCCAACCTTCGGCGTGTATATAAATGCGCTCAATCAGGCCGAACCCGCGCGTCATTCACATTTTCGCGCACTGATAGTTCATTATAATACCAACCGCCGCCGGAACACACCTCTCTCTCTCTCTCTACGCGCACTGCGACCAATTAGCCGCCCGATTCACGTAACAGGTCAGCGCGTGGTCTTCAATACCAACGAAAAAAAAATAACTATAGAATCGTCCTCCGCTCCCGCTCACTCTCCTCTCAAAAAAGTAAAAGAAGCCAACAGCAGCAGAGAAAAGAGGAGGAGGAAGGGGAGGAGAAACGTCTCTTTCTCTCTCTCTCTCTCTCTCTCGCTCTCTCTTTCTCTCTCCACGTGGACACACGTTGGCGCGCGCGCTCCCGCAACTGATGGCAATGGAAGCGCGCACCGGCTTGGGCCATCATCACGCATCGCGCACATAATCGTGCAGGCGCTGCTGCCGCTGCTGCTGGACGGTGGGCCGGCCTGATTTCCAGGTCACGCGGTCGGCGATATTAAGCCCGCTGCGCGCGCGCGCTCTCGCACAGCGAGAGAAGGCACCAAGGACACGGTCAACGACGTGCTCCTCCGCTCTCGCACGCGCGTGTGTGTCGATGTGTGCGGGTATTGTACGGTAGAGGTACTGGGTGTGTGTGTGGGTAGGTATGGAGCGGCAGCAATTTCGGCGCGTGTGTGAATTGTGTAGTGTAAGTAGTGTGGTGTGGATGGATGTGTGGAGGAGGAGAGAGAGAGAGAGAGAGAGAGAGAGAGAATCTGTACGAGAGCGAGCTTGATTGATAGATGATCGCGCGTGACGCATCGCGCGCAGGATCTTTTTCGTGTGAGGTGTTATTAGATGGGATTTGGTGACGAGGGATTTCTAATGAGGAGGAGTTTTACCTGGTCCAGGTAGTTCTTTTTTGGGGGGAAATCAGGGGGCTTGAGAATCTTGGGAAGTTTTGAGCGAAGACAAGTTTTTTATGTGGAAGAAGTAGGGGAGAGCTGCCAATACCTGTATCGATAGATATTTTGAGCGTAACTTTTAGGTAGCGAGAAATTAAAATTAAGATTAAAATTAAATATAACTTAACATATAATATGAGTAACATAAATCAGTATATTATTATCTTTATAATAATTTTTAGTTATCATTTTATGACTATTTGACATTCTTCTCAGTTTATTTTCCTTCATTTTCAATAAATTGTAAACATTTTTCTGCTCAACCAGAAAAAGGATAACTGAATAAGTAATTTTTTATATATTTTAAGTCGTTAATAGGTTAACAAAAATAAAATACGAAAAATAGAAATACAGTTTATCAATACAAGTGAGATCGCCACCAACTTCACCGTACAAATACTTTTGAGCTCTAGAAATTAACTTTTGACGCTGACAAAATTAGCGTAATAACGGCTGTTTGTCAAAGAATTCAAAAAGCCTTCAATTTCAAGAAACGGCCTTTTTACTAGAACTACAATATGTATCAAATGTTGTATCTTAGGTACTTCCATCAATAGCGTAAGAATCGAGAAACGGCTGGCAGACGGTTTAAAAAACTTAAAACATGCTACGATAATAAATTCATTTCAGCTGTAATAATTAAACAAGTCTTGAGAAATGTCTAAAAACGTTAAAAAAATTAGATGAAACCCTGAGAAAGTAAAATAATACTAATCCAAAGCTATAACGTTCCATTTCTGAAAAAAAATGAAGTTATGTAATAGGAAAGGAAAATTAATATTGCTTTAAAGTCTTCACACAAAAACATGTTGATCCTCACAAATGTAAATTCTTCTGTAAAGTATCTATTTTGCGAGGATACCATCTTGGAACAAGAGAATCGTTTTCTGAGTGAAGTAGATAATAGTCGAGTCCGGTCAGACGCAGAATTAGCATATGCAGATTTACTGCATTATGCGTGTAACATTTAGGGTCAAATTTTTGTAATTGAATTTTACAAGTTTTTTTAATTATAATCGTACTCTAAAATAATATTCCCATAAGTAAAAGGTATCTTTTCCGGTATCACTATATATAATAATAATAATTCTTGTTCATAAAGTTCTGAATATTTATTAAGTACCTATCAAGTTATTGATGATAGCCAAGCAATTCGCAGCTTTATGATCGTTTTATATTTAATGATATAAAACCGTTGACTATGATCACAGTTAATAAATATAGAACGTAAATTTCAATAATGATATAGAGGGTAACAATATAGAGGGTAACTATGAAGTACGGAAATCCTGAAATATCTCAGAACAAAAACAGTTTCATCGAAAGTATTAAATGGGAAAGTTTCAAGGTTTTAAAAAAACTTTCAGATGGGCTGATCGTATTTTGAATCCAAAGTCCATTTTGAACCTTGCCTGGCCCTTGTCTAAATTATTTCAAATGATAAACCACCAATTTTTGATCGCATATTCAGCGCAAAATTTCAAGTTAACATTTGGGAGTATGAATGTCTTCTAAAAACAAATGCATAGTCAAAACGATAGTATTTCATCCTAAATTTATGTAATTTTGTGAATGAAAAGTTTCTATATAGTTTCTTATTCTTTTTTCAATAAAAATAAAAAGAATATAGCACTATGCTTAATAATCTATTTGTTTACAACCTTTTTCGATTAAAGAAGGATTTTAAAAAATGAGAAAACTAAGATAACTGGACCAGTATGTAAACATACACTAGTGAATAAACACTTTTAAAACAAATATTTGATTGGACGGTTTTGTATGACTTCCTTCCCCGCCATCTTAAATCGATAATAAAAAGTTGTCTTTAACCTATTAATAATTTAAAAACCATTCATTCAAGCGAATGCAAATTTCATGTGACCTGTTCATTCACTGGATTTATAAACGTTCATTTGCTGGTGCACTGACCCTAATTTATCTGACACAACTCAATTTTAGTATCAAAGCAAACTTTCTTCTTTTTGTAACTAGGTATTTACCATTTACTTTGTGCTTGATTTAATGGGTCGAATTCCATCACATTTACCTCACTCTGCCCCAGTTGCATTTTGAATTTCCTTAATCCCCAAATCAAGCAGCTCAAAAGAATTCCTCTCCTCGACATTCCTAAACATTGAAAAACACGGAGGCTAAGCTCTACAAATCCATTAATTCAGCCGGCCGTCATCGACATCATTGGCAATCAGTAGACAACTCACCCATGCGAACCCGTCCATTCCAATAATCTCTCCTCCTCTATGCTAGTCTAATATAAACCATATACGGGAAACCGGCTGGCGAAATTAAATACTTTATTCCTTGAGTTTTAATTTCTAAAGTATTAGAAATTATATTTCAGTGCATGGTTAATAATTCGTAACGTTAACTATAAAAATCATTTAATCGATTATTAGTGTATAGATCTGGGGTGATTACGAATTACTTCATGTATCTAATAAACACTTATTTTCAACATTGTCCGATCATTGGTACGTTTACCTTATACCTATATTCGATTTTTTTCAAACCAAAAATTATTTATTTATTTCCGTAAATAGAATTGCGTAAATTGAAAAATTTTGCATTCAGTATTTGATTTTGTATGGAGTCAAATTGTGTACACGTGCATTTTAAATGTAAAAGCAATTTCTGTGAAAAATTGGTTTTCTATTAAATGTAATGCACTTTATAGCATCTAAATCTTATAAAAGGCATAAACATTATTAAAGTTAATACGTATAGATATGGTATGTAATATAAATTTTAGCAAAAGTAAATACCGAAAAAACTAAAGACTTTCTGTTAATTTAGCCGCAACGCATACACATTTCTCAAAATTCTAGCTAAATAAGTTTAATTTGGCACTTTAATAAGTGATCAAATTGTTCGAGATTGTTGATCCTTGATATTCGGATATGCGCAAAAATAACTTTTTCACCATTACGAGATCGGTAATGGTCCAATTCGATCTGATGAACATATTTATTTTGCATAATTTCAAGTTTATCACATGAAAATTAAAAAAAAGAATGAATACAGTGTATGGATGCTGGATGACCCACCGGGACTTAGGGGATTAAACAATCTAACAATACAAAATTCAGCTGTTCTTACACACTTATTTCTATCTCTATTTATGTAATTATTTTAAATATCCTTATGGATGTGTGCATGCGTTTGTGCGTGTGTGCGTGTGTGTGCGTGAAGATGTGTGATGTGTGTATGTGTGTGTGTGTGTGTGTATGTGGCTTTCAATATCACGAGTAATTCAAGGTCAAATTTAATTTATCAAGGCTCATCATTTTGTTTGTTTTTATTCTTACACGATGGGGGCACAAAATAGTATACTGTGCATCAAGGGCGGAAAGTAGGTGATTACCGTGCGTGCAATTTGCAGACATAACCGGGGCAACCCGAGCTGCACGAGGCGACCTGAAGGTCAGCCGAGGGATGTCGAGGGCTGCCGAGGAAAGGGCTGCAACCAGCACGAGCGTTAATCGCCCGTGGTGCACGCAATACTTTTTGTCCTACCTGGACCAAAAGGATGATTTTTCGTGCATATGTATATGAAGTGGGCGAAAAAGTACCGCACTTTCCAACCGAGGGTTTTATTTTCCATCCTCCCGCCCTTGCCTCGGTAACCCTCGACATCCCCCTCGGCTGGCCTCGGGCCGCTCCGGTGACCTCGGCTCGGCCTACAATGCGCATTTGCGGTAATCGTCTACTTTCCGCCCTTGACACACAATCTACTATTTTTTCACCATACCCTGCCTGAAAGTACCACATTTTCTTCAGGCTACGAAACTGAAATAGGTAATTTTCGGCCCGTGTATGGTGAAAAATAGTATACGCACCACGGGCGAAAAAATGGCTACCCCATAACACGTGTTTACCACCATCGTCTTCGGCTCGGGTAGCAATTTGCACGTGCTATGGACTAGCCAATACTTTTCCTCCCTAGATGCGTAATATACTATTGTCCTACCTGCACCGAAAGTATGCTTTTTCATACATATAAAACGGACGGAAAGTGGTTTTTTTACCGCCCTCCGGCAGAAAACAAAGTCCTAGGGTGGTAAAGTAACGCACTTTCCGCCCGCTTCATAAATGCACGAAAAATCATCATCCTTTCAGTACTGCAAGTAGGACAAGAAATAGCGTGAACACCACGTGCTGAAGGCAATTAACGCTCATGCTGGTTGCAACCATTACCCCGGCCTGCAAATTGCACTCGCGATAATCGCCTAATTTCTGTCCTTGATACACAATATACTATTTTAGATTTTTCGGATATTTTCGTTTTTTAGCGGTTTTTTGATTTTTGGGTTTTACGATTTTTTGGTATGATAGAAATGATATCATTAATGCAGTGTAAATGCATTAGAAAGAGTATAAAATTATCTTTTGCGACCAGAAACTTGTAATAAGATAATTCCCTTTGTTTTTATTTGAAACAATAAGGTCATTTTTTTATTTATACTGTTGTACCTATATCTAAAACATATGATCAGTATTTATTGATAAAAATTAAGATAATTAGCATAAAATACAATATTCAGTAATTTTGTTGAGCCATTTTTGTTTTCTCTTGCCGAGAAAAAAAATCATTTTGTAAAAAAAATCGATTTTTAATGGCCCATGATAACTGAAGTTAAACTGCAGCAATGATTCTGAAAATTTCGAGAAGGATTGCTTTATGCCTCATATCTGAGTTCCTTATTCAAATCATAAGATATTTTTTGTAATACATGCACGATTTACGCGCTCTTTCGTGCCTATTATAAAGCGGACAAAAAGTCCCCGTTTTCCGACCGACGACAAAAAAGTTACTACAACGGGCGCAAAAGTAACCTCCTCAAAAGACGTGACAATGGATTCAATAATCAATTTTCAATTTATTTACGCGTTCGTGAATGCGTGCGTTGGAATTTAATTTCTATTTAAAATATTATCTTATCATTCTTTTACTTGAAAAACTTTAATATACAATAATAGTTCTATATGTGTATGTGTGTATCTCTCTATGTGTGTATATGTATGTATGTGTGTGTATGTGTGTGCCTGTGCGTGTGCGTGTGTGTGTATGTGTATGTGTGCATGTACGTATATCTCTATGTGCATAGGTATACATATTTTCATTTTTTAATAGAACAAGACGGCAGTTCAACCGTGTCGAAAATCGGCCACATGTGGTTCCGCTCGATAGACACAAAAAACCGCGAAAATCAATACATGTGTCACAAAAAATACGGTGTGCAACATGGGTTTCTCCGACCGCGTATGAGTTTGCAGTACTCGTCTCCGGCTCGCAAAACGCACACACCTTCGGCTCGTGCTTACTGATCTCCGACTCGTACAGCAAACTCACACGAGAGCGGAAACAACCTATCTTTCGCCCTTGGTACAATATACTATTATTTCTTTAGATATCTAAGGCTATATGTTTTTCAAAAAAGTGTTCATCGCTTATTTCTTGGGTTTTGCGGTCGGTTGTGACCAATCAAAGCTACTTTTTTACATTTCTTAATAAAGATTTAAAATGAAAAAGAATTTTTAAGATTCATCTATTCGTTTTTGTTTTACAACGTTTTTTCAATTATTCTTTTATGATATTTTTATAATAAATTAAATATTGCGAAAGCTTCAAGTGCTAATAAATTGGCAACGTTTTTCTTTCTTACGATAGATCTTTCATAGCCAAAATTTGATTTCTATACAAACAAAAATTGTAATTGGTCCCGCGTCCAGTCGCGCCCGAAAAGAATTCGCTGGCAAAAGGAAGCGAGACACCGAGCGAATTTCTGGAACGGCGCGTGCGGCCGCTGCGACGCAGACGACACTGATGGAAGTAGGCTCGTGCTCAGAGCCCGCAGGTGTATGGAAGCGTCTAGGCGCGCGCTCCGGGCCGCATTGTTCATTAATGCCCCGGTGGCCAAGAAAGTGAGCCGCGGGGCTAAGCTGCGTGTGACGCGACCGCGCCGGTACCGTAATATCTGTCGCCTCCTTGGCCTCGCCCGGGTTCACGCCGCGCGCACGGTCATGGAATGATGTAACGAGGAGGAAAAAAAAAAGAAGAAATTGGAGGAGGATGTCGGCGCTGGGGCGGAAGAGGCAGCTCATAATGAGGCGTTGACCTCTGTCAAAGATGGTCCGAGGGATGATCGGTTTTGAAGAATGTTGAAAGTATTAAGAGCGATGTGAATATTTTTTTATATAGCTACTGTCTTTTTTTATGGAAGTGAATTTTGCTAGTGAATTTTACCTTAGTATCTACTGTGGAAATCAGGAACATTATTTCGAAAGTATAATTGGGAAAATAATTTTGGCTGTAATTCTATTGATTGTCTAGATAAAAATCATAATTTGAAGAAACTTGTATGAACAAGCCTGTTTTATTAGGTAGTAAAATAGTGTCTATCAAATTTAATTATATTAACTAATTATTAAGGATATCGATCATCCAAAAATTTATCCAAACATCAAACGAAATCGTTTTTTGGATTATGATGAATTTTTATAGAATATATTCTATATTATATTTGTTTAGAATATATTCTATATTATATTTGTTTAGAATATATTCTACGTAATATATTCTAATTTTTATAGAATATATTCTAACTACCAAAACAATTAAACAATGAAGTATGAATTGAAACAATGAAGTATGAAAACAATTTTATTCGACTCAATCTTTACTGGTGTAATTAAATTTAACTTCCTTATTCATTATTATGTTTCTTTTCTACATTTTCAGGATTTAATCACTAGGAACATTTTCGTTTAAGCTTTAAGTAAACTACAAAAAAAACAGGTGCCAAAGTTTTTTAATGAATGTATTTTCACTTTTATGTATATTAATATAGAAAATAAAATCTCGGGTAATCGGTATCCTTAAAAATTCAGTACTGATTATTATAAAATTTAGTAAAGTATTTTTGGTCTAAATACTTAAGTATATCTATAAAAACTATAAAGTTATAATATTTATTTAAATTAAAGGGTGAATTTACAGCATTTGCGGGAATAAAGTAAATTTGCGGGATATAAAGTATAAGAGGAAATCATATGCCACTCTCGTCCTGCTTTTCAAGTCGATATGAAAAATTATGAAAACCCAATATTTTCGTTTAACCTATTAACGTGAATCTTGCATTAGTAGTTGTAATGTCATCAAATCTATCTTGTTCGATTGCCCGCCTAATTTTTTGCTTTCTAAGCTGAAAAAGCACTTAAATAATTGATCATACGTTACTGAGTATACATGAAAAACAAAATTATTAATATTTCACAACGATACGGTTTCAGCCGTTGTTCACATTAAAGGGTTAAATTTCAATTTTAAGTACATATCTCCCAGAAATGTTGTTGTCCCAATCAAAACAACAACTCTCCAGAGAGATATTTTGTTAAAATTAAAAATTAAACGACAAATGTGTTTTTCCGCATTTGCCGCTAACAGGAGAGTTTAGCCGGGAATTAAATAATTTTTTTAGTTAGCTTGTGCACAAGGCACGTGCTTAACCTTGGGAAAATAGCCTTCGTCATGAAAAATATTGGTTTGACGATTATTCTTTTTCGAGCACTAAATTTAAAATAACGAATCTGTATTTGATGAAATTGCAATGAGCATTCAGTTCTACGAATAAATACCTGACTATTTAGCATTTGAAGCCTAAAACTCATTGATAGTAAGGTAGTGTATTTATTATAATTACTCTATCATACTAGGTGGTAAGTAGTATATTTATTATTATTACTCTACCCTAACTATCGTTTTTTAAAATAAATATATCCAAGATCATCCAGTTTAAGTGGCATCATAGTCTCACCACATCAGACTCGTTCTACTTCCATTTACGTTTTATGTCGTACTCTAAGCAATGGTACGGTTCGCACAGATGACTGGAGAACATAGCTTTACATCCCATCATCGTGCATTCTATTCATAAAACGATTTCAACAAAGTATTAACATCTATTCTCCATTTTCAGTCATAAATGCTCGAATAATTTGTAAATATTTTTCTGTCCATTGTTATATTTTACTTTTAAAATTTGTAACTAGAGCATGAAGTTGTTATTTAAGATATATACAAAGAATTGTTTATTAAGTAAAATGAAATAGAATTTTAGAAATATGTAAATAATATAATCATTGAAAATAACATTGCTCGTAATCTCTACCTAATATTCTAAAATCTATTCTACTCTTGCTACAGTTACACAAAATTTGAATATACGATTTAAGATATTAAAATAACATTTTATTACTCTTTTTCAATAGAAATATGTAAATTTTAATCAATTTATCATCATACATTTTAGTTAAAAATATATCAAAACCTAACAAAGTTTAAAATGCTTCTTGCGCATAAGAAATTGACAATCTGCTTAAATCTTTGAAAATTTAATATTACACAGCATAACAAAATATGTGTATCCTTGTTACAAATTATTTATTTTTAGCTATTATTCGAAATCTTTTTCTATTTTTAAATAAATATAAATTCAAATATCAAATAAACCTATACTTATAAAAATCAATAAACAATTATTTAAATTAATTATTTTTCAACAAGACTACTAAACTGCTTTTAATTGCACCCCAATGAATCTTGGGATAACCAATAACCCAAATTTATCCCATGCACCCAATAACCTCCGAAAAAATAGGTCCTTTTCCGCAATACGCTAAGTTACCGTGGACACGCGTACACACCACGCACCGCGCAAGCCAATGTAAACTTCACACTCTCGTATATTTCGCTCGCTGCACGCGCAGGCAATCGCTCCGAAAAAAGAAACCAAAGACCCTCCCAAAGCCACGCGCGAAGTCCACAGTCAAAAATAATTAGCCTCCTCCCCCCCACCTCTTCGTTTTCGATTTTCGTCCCGTGCCTATATACTCGCGCGTGCACTCTTACGCTCGCATCACGCACCGGCCGGTCGCCAAGCGGAAAATGACGCTATACACACAGTCTTATACTTATATAGATAAAGAAATATATATATATATATATATACGCACGGTCGGGCGCAAGTGTGCGCGCAAGAGAGGCGAGGTTCGCTCGCGTAGAAAGGCATTTTTTTCTTTTCGGCCTTTCGAGGCTAGTGAACCGTAAGTTTAAATAAGCAAAAGCGAGGAAGGTACCGTAGACACACCGTTATAACTTCGATGCGCGCGCGCGCGCGGGGACTTGAATTGATTAAGCTCTCTCCGCAGCTACATACACGACTGCTCCTTGGCACAGCGCACATACATAGGTGTGTATGTATATATATACGTATGTGCGTATATGCGGGTACGTGTGTGGTTGCGAGGCTAAAGGTGTATATAGAATGTAAGACGATTTTTTACCGGAGCGCCGGCCCCGACGACGCACAAAAAAAGTGTGTTACCGGTGTGTGTCGCGCGCGCGCGTCTGTTTCAGTGTATATACCGAGTGCGCCGCGCGCAATGAGTTCAGTTTTCAAATGTAAAACGGGTTAACGCGAGGCGAGCGCTGCTCTGCCCCGCCGAGCTCTTCTTCTGCAGATTCGGAGCTTTTTGCGTTTCCGTTGAGATTCGTGTTGTGGGATTAGAGCTTTGGATCGTTGAGTTCTGGTGATTCGTTCGATGATGTCAGTTTTCTTGTTGTCTAATGTACTCGTGTTTGTAATAGGTATAGAGTTATCAATCTATATGATGCATGGCACGAATTCGTAATAAAATTGTGTCATGCAAGGGAGAATAATATTAGAGAAGTTACTTGGTAGAAATTGGACTATTTTTTTATGTAACACTATTAATCTTATATAAGAATATTTTCCAAATTCACTATGTGACCATATTCCTTATTAATTAATTTGTCAAAATTCAAATAGTCCAGATAATAATGATAGTGTGTTAAATTTTTATTTAAGACTTATTTATATAACCAGAACTATCGATTATGATATAAGAAACCCTAGACCTATTGTCAAATCGAGATATACCTCTAGTGCTTTTTTCATCTCTACGATCCCTATAAAGTAAGAAGATTGTGGAATACCCTTTCAATAAATATAAAAGAACATCCAAATTCTTATAGTTTTAAACACGCACTGCATAGTTTTACGCTCTCACTCATATACTTAATTTTATTTCAGTTGTATTAGTTATTGCTTCTTAATATTGTAAATAGTTTTATATATCGTATATTATTGTACATTATGTAAAAGAACACTCAGTTCGTAAATTAAATAAATAAATAGATAAATTATAGCTGCATATAATATGAATAATTTGTATTATATAATATGTAGTATAGCATTGAATTTGAGTGTACATG
Organism: Gastracanthus pulcherrimus; assembly: GCA_949152435.1. NCBI lineage: Eukaryota > Metazoa > Arthropoda > Insecta > Hymenoptera > Pteromalidae > Gastracanthus > Gastracanthus pulcherrimus. The sequence goes on from OX424573.1 coordinate 21,341,182, forward strand.
ATTCGTTTGGTAATTGGTTTGGTAATTTGATTAACTTGCCGCGTTCGTGACAATGCTTTAAGACCTAGTCGAATAAATAAGCGTTTAGAGTATATGAATAATAAAAATGAACTCTGGAAGGTTTGAATTTCGAAAAGTATATTTCCGGTCTTTTCGACATTCACGTTATAAGCAGCTTAAATAACGCTACAGAGTTCGAAAATTGTGTCTGGCCTATTTTTTTCTTCTTCTTTTAAACCAGAATGCCTTTTAAAGCCGAATAAGTTACCGGTTTTGCAGTCATTTCGAGATAACGTCAATTTTTGGAAGGTTTACATGCTACAGGAATGAGACATTCTTCATGAATGCAAAATATATATACCGTACAAATCTTGATGTTTATTGTAGGTCGACGCATTTTTAAAATTTTGATAAATATAATTTTTTAAATTTACTTTAGAATCTGTTGCAGTTATATAGTTATTAGTTTATAAACAAAGCATACTCGACGTGAAAATATTCTAGTCGAACGTTTTTGAATTGCTCCAATGAGATTGTCCGATTTACGGGAATTAACCAATAAGGTGGCACAATTTCAAAACATTCGACCAGAATTTATTCACCTTGAAACTTGTACCTTTTATTTATATTGTTAATAATTTAAGACCCTTTGAATAGGTTTTGATTGAACATCAATGTTGAATGTATTTAGTATTGTCAATTCTCAACCAGTATTAGTTTATTAACTAAAATGGAAACGCTAAACCGAAGATCGATACGTATAATACCATAGTAACTGCAAAAATATGACTTCTAATATACAATATAATTAAATCATAAAGAGGACATAACGATTTATTCAGCAAACGTTTTCTGAACAATTAAATTTTTTACTGTGGTCGTAAAAAATCAACTTCCATTTCCTAAAATCACTTACACGTTATGCAATTTGAAACATACAACGGCAAGCCAACTTCCCTGCGCATAATTTGTAAACTACATAATCTCAAAACCCTCGATTTCTCAACTATTTATTCAAAGATGCACCGGAGCATTCAACTTTCATCACTTCCACCTTGCACCTACACGCCGAACTGGATAGCCCACACGAAATTCCATAACTCGCGCACACAACGAGAGAAAGTGACGTTGCACCCGATTTATTATTACGAAACGAATCTGTAACAAAGCTCGCCCACTCGCTCGCTCGCATCATCCTCGGTATTATCCACACTCACATAATCCACCATTACAAGCCAAAAGGAAAAGAACCTGCACCTTCAACAGGATGAAGAAGAAGAAGGAAAATAAGAAGAAGAACGAGCCCCATCATCATCATCATCATCATTATCATCCAGACTCCCAGCCATATCTTCATCTCTCTTTCTCTTCTCATTCCCCTCCGACTTCATCGGAGGCTCTCTCTCTCTATATATATATATATATATATCGGTGAATGATGGAAATGGCAGAAGGAGAACACACGAGAGCGACGCGCCGACCGGTTTCCAGTTTCCTCTCCGGCGGAGAAAAGGGACGAAAGGAAGAAGAGGAGCCGGCGGCCGCTGCAGGAGATGGATACATATTCGCCGCTACCGTCGACAGTGCAGAGCAGAGAAGAGCAGAGCAGAGAGAAGAGGAGGACAGGCACATGCGCTGCGGGGAGCCCGGGCAAGGTTAACCCACAAGTCAACGCTCTTTACGTGCCTCTGCAGGCTCTCTTTCTCTCTCTCCCTCTCTCTCTCTCTATCTGTCTTTCTTTCTTTCTCTCCCTTTCTCGGCTCGAGCAGGGCAAACAGGTGCCCCGAGTGTACGAGGCGAAGGAGGAGGAGGCGGACCGCGAGAGAGCTGTGTACACCGAGGAGCTGGAGCTGGAGCTGAAGCTTCTTCTTCTGTGCACACGCTCGTTCTAACCTGCTTCGATGCTCGTTCTTCTTCGCGTTTGAGAGGCTGGCGATAGGATGATCGTCATGGTACTTGCTTGTGGCTTTTGTGAATTTGAGGAACTTTGAAAATTGATGGAAGTAAAAGTTAGATTTTGGAGTTCCTAGGGACGTTAAGATCGTGTACTTATTTATCAAAGCTTTAGACATTTTTCTAGTATTGGATAAATAGTGTGTATCATTGAAATTTCTCACAATTTGTAACAAAATGCTGATTAGGTAGTTGTCATTTTGGAATTTGGATAGTAAATAGGATTGCAAAATTTTATCACTAGTGAATACAAATTAGCGCAGCATTGAATCAAGGCGTGAATATAAGGCTTTTTTTGTACATGCTCAGTTTCTTGCAACATGCCACAGAGGGACATTTTGATTAACAACTTACACCATGCAGTAACTAATAAATTCGCATATTTTTATTATTTACGTAATAAACAAATGTGTATAAAAGCGCTTACATAGTTTTTCGTCTTAAAAATGCAGGGGACAAAAAAATCTCAAATTTGCAAAGCTCTCATATAAGAATACATAAACTATCTTTTTTTGATCAAATAATTACATTGGATACTACAGGGTTAAATGTAATTTTACAACTGTTAAGAGAGTTCTTGCGAAAAAATTAAAATCAAGGAAATCACGTGAAACCGAAATATACTGTCAATGACAACTCTGCAACATTACAAATTTGATCCCTGACTAAATAGATTTGGCCCTTCCCTAGAACTATGTAGATCTATCTAGTTTGCCATGGAAATAATCGAGGGCCTCGATAAGAAACTATAATTCACTTTCAAAATTATAAAAAGTAAAAATGCGAATTTTCACTTAAATAGTGTTTAAATTCATCGTAAATCTTAATCGGATGTGATAATTTATACCTGGCAATTTACAAATAAAGTTTTCATTTATATTTGTGTACACATTGAGGTCAGAAAATCGATAAATCAAATTATAGAACTACTAAAGCAACACATAAGTATATGGTCGATTATCACGAAACTGTTAGTTTTGACGGCTTCACTTATTAAATGCTATTTAGAAGCAAAATAAGTAATATATTACAATTGTACACGATAAATGTAGAATTTTTACATAATATTCAATGACATTAGTTATAAAAATCAGCACCCTTCATGCAATAAATAGATCAAATATGTTTAAAATGTCAGCTCCAATTTTTAATAACAATTAATTTGAGATATACCTACCTATATGTCAGATTTAAGTAATTTAAAAATTATTCTTCTCAAAATATATGCAAATGTGAATATTTTGTACCCAATCAGAATTATTACATGATTAATTTAATCTCTTAAAAAAATGAGTTAAAAGTGTCCCATGCATCAAATGTCATCTCCGTATTACAATCAAATATCTATGTATATCTTGTCCATCATTTTTTTTTGTACATGAGTTTGATGTGTTACACCTGTATTATACACTTACCAAACTTATAATACGCACCCTCAAATGGATACATACGTCCGTAAATAACAAAGTGTGGTGCTACGGAGCTGATTAAAAACTAACAGTTTCGTGGTAATCGCCCATATGTGTACAAGTACTACCTTAACCATGATATTTGAATAATCCTATGAAAAAAGCTATTAAAGCTTTGACTTCATAATTTAAAAAGAATTACCATAAACGTTTAAGAAAAACGTTTTGATTTTTGTAAATAAAATTATCGTGAATTGTAAACCTTTTTTGCAACTTAATTATGTTTTTCTTGACGCTTAAGGGGTACATACACCTTAAATTTGGAATAATAATTATTATTTTTAGTGATTGATACAAAATTTTCTACTGAAAATTTATACTCATTTAAAAAATGTACCCTTTTCCAACTTATATAATGTGCCATTTCACCGAAGAAAAAGCCCCAAATATCGATTACTGGTCCAGTAGTCGAGCATCTAACTTCTCGTGAAAATTTCACTGAGATAGTCCAGTGGTCGTTAACTGGCTACCTGCAGACCAAAATCTTGAAGAAATACAGATTCTAAGACACTTTTCTAGTTCTATATTCAATTTTAATGCGTATATAAATAATACAAATTTAATAGTGTTTAAATGAGTGGTTATTGAAGTTGTACGTTTTCATTCTTCGAAATTTTGGTACTGCAGGTAGCCAGTGTCAACAAAAGTGAGAAAAACTTGAAAAATTAACCTCCGATTACAATAAGATGCTATACTTTACGACCGCTGGATTATATCAGTTAATTTTTCATGAAAAGTTAGACGCTCGACTTCTGGACTTGTAATCGATATTTGGACCTTTTTCCAGTGAAATGGTACATTACATGCGTAGGAAAATGTTACATTTTTTAAATGAGTATAAATTTTCATTAAAAAATTTGTTATAAAGCACTAAAAATAATAATTATTATTTCAAATTTAAGGTGTATATACCCCCTTAATATACGCGTTTAATAACGGCTATTAAACCAAACCTTTACTTTCGATATATAAGAAAAAGCTATTGTAAAATTTATTTAGAATTTACTAAAATTTGAACATATTTACTGTAATTTGAACATTTTTATACGGAGGCAAAGTTTGTATTTCAAGATTGAGGACAATGTTAAAAATGATACCAATTTACAACAGTACTATTTATGAAATATATAAATAGCTATACTTAATATAGATTTAACGATTTAACATAATTAAAGTGATATAAAATTCACTTGTTCTTTCATATTTATATCATTATATTTACGTACGCATATAATACGCTACATGAAAAATTATTACATTTTTCATGACTCATATAATTATTAAGTATAAATAAATTGAAAAATTAGAATCGTCTGATTAAAAACGGAAGTCGATTTAGAACGAAAATTATGTACAATGCACACGTCGCTGTAAGCTTCGCTGAAGGCGTTAATAATTTATTGGCGAGATCCCAGGGCAATGGAAATAACGGTATACGCGGCTAACCGATAAATCACATTAACGATTACGGCCATTACGCTATCTCTTATGCCGATCTGATGTATCAATTATGTACTATATAGAGGCGTTGATTCAAATCGAACGAATGATGATTTAATCAACTGATGAAATAAGAATTGTACTCAAATTAGAAGCACAATGTGAATTGAAGAGTAGTAATATAAAGTTTACACAACCCTAAATACATTTGTCATAAAAGAATCGTAAAAACTGTTTTAAGTAAGAGCAATCGACTTTTTATTCGAATGTAAGTACACCTTCTCTTTTTGAGTGCTTCAGCATTGCCCTTGAAGTTTTGCTTTAATTGTTTATATAATTAAGGCCATACCCTAGATTGAGATAATCGAACGACGAAAAAACTTTTTTAATAGCTTTTATATGCAATTACATTGGATTTCAGGTGAATTTCCTCACCAAAAAATAGCGTAAAAGCGGTTTCGTTTTCGAAATTCGAACGTGCACTTTACTACCCATTCCCTTACGTAATCGCAATCATAAAAATAAAAAACACTGATCATTCCGTACAGCTAATTCTCAATCGAATTCGGTAACCGGCCCATCCAAACGAGATAAGGATAAACCAGTTCGAAACTACCCACTAAACGAAAAACCTAATCTAAACACCTACGTTTCGTGCAATACTCCAAAAGCATAGAAACTCACGCGATAACCATAACGAAGTTACGACCCGACGCCATAAAAGAAAAAAATACCCAAGCCCCCTCCTTCCAAAAAAAAAACCAGAAATTCTACAAAACGCCTCGTACGCGCGCGAAGCTCATCTGCATATATAGCCTCGCGAGACTGCTCGTGTGTGCGTGCACCGGCGCGCATGCGCAGGCTAACGACCCGCGGCGCTAATCGCCTTCGAAATGGCCCTTGTAATCGTCCTCCGCACGGCTCGCCGTACTATTCTCCCAAGACCTGAAACTGCACACTCGTTATATTCAGCAATTTTCATTTCCTCGCGCGCGCGCGCGAGAACGCAGCAACAGCTTTTTAATCGATGTATATATGTGTGCCTATCCGTGGAGCCGATGGGGGAGACACAGCTCTCCGCGTGACGCGCGGCTCGCCGGGTCGCATTCCAGGAGGGCTATATTTGCGCGCTCCTCGCGCCGACGAGTCCTGCGCGCGGATTATTTCTGGACTATCGGTATCCTATATACTCGTGTGTATGGAGTCCTGTGTGTGTGTCATTGCGCTCGAGAGAGAGGTAAGAAACGGCGAGACCTGGAGAGAAGGAGCGCTGCGTGCGTGCGTGTTGTATAGTTGTCCCTTTCTTTGGATTCGAGTTGGAGGAGTTCGGTTGTGCAGAACTGCATGGTGGTTGCCATGAGATTTTGTACGTAGCGGTGTTGCTGAGGAGGCAGCTTTACTGTAACTTATAATTGATGATGAAGTCTTGCTTGGTCTGGGGAATGGAGCTTTTTGTCATTTGATGCAACGCGAGTGGATGCAAAAATATGGATGGTACTTTTTTATAATAATAGTACAGAAGAGGGTACTTTTTAGGCAATAATAGTAAGAATAGGGTAAAAAGGTACTTGTTTAACTTTGTAAACTTTATTTTTTACGTATAATATAGGATAAAATCACTGACAGGCATTTTAAAGGTTAAAAATCTCTTATAAAAAGTTTCTTATTAAACACTTATACTTAGAACTTAATGTTTATGGAAGAAATGGTATTAAATGATCGAAATTATGATATTGCATTATTATACAGTACAACTTTATTACTCGATTATGCAATGCCCAATAATAAATAATATTCAAATAATGTTTTTATATAAATGTTGTAATACGACTTTCTGCGAAAACAGTCCGATTACTTTGCACCTAGCACTATAATTCATTTTAGTGCCAAATTTTAAACATCCTTAATCATTGATTATTATTAAGTTAAAGAACAATATAAACACTTATGACATCTATACGATATTAGAAGCCGAATATTAAAATAAAACAAAAAACTAAGCAAATCTCATTGCCAATCGAAATAATGAGATTGTGGTCCACAACTTGAGAACGGTCAATTATCAGTGTCTTTACTCTATAATGTACATTGTTATTATTGACAACTTATTGTATTGGTTAAAACATGTAAAGAAAAAATAAAGTTACTGAAAATGTTACGTTTCAAAATTATATTTTTATATCACTATTTTTTATATCCCTATTTATTTTTATTATCTTGACCTAATACAAGAAGGTATTAATATAGTAACTGCTATATAATACGCAGCTTTTAATACTAAAAATTCAATTTTTAACAGTGGAGATACAGTTCTTAATTGTTAACACAGTTTTTTACAGGTAAGACACAGTACTTTATGCTTAAGTGTCTACGAGCGCCATATCTATAGTTAACTAATAAATATATATATATATATAGTGAACGGGGAAAAGTTTCCTCCGTAGTTACATTGAGAAAAACGCATGAAATTAAAATTAAAATTAAAATTAAATCAATTTATATTAATTTTAATCTTAATTAAATTAAAATTTATTTGAAGAAAAGTATCGTTTATAATAAACGAACATCTAGTAATTCAATAGTTAAGAATTCATACTTTTCAATTAAATTATATCACTAACTATAAGTACTACGTGTAGAAAAATTCCAAATACACGAATTCTTAGCTATATAATAATTATTTTTCTCGAAGGGTTGAAGTTACCAAAAATATTTACTACCATTGTACTCACTACGAATATTTATAAGTCCCAAACCTAGTGCAAAAATGAATGATAGAAGCCCCTTAATCCTAAAATCGCGAATCTTCTTCCTCCAAAATCCCCATTAAACAAACCTAATCTCTCCTAAAACCTCCTAATAAAAACTACCCAGCCTCGCCGAATCGAAAAATCCAGCAAGCAACAATCCACCAGGGCCTCCTCAAACCTCTACCTCTCTCTCTCTCTCTCTCTCTCTTTCTCTCTCTTCTCTCCACCCCACCAAGCATGAAACCACCAGCACCATCAGGCAGCTTCTCTCGCTTTTTGTATACCCGCGCGGTGTATACCCCCTTCTCCTGTCCGTGTTCTCCAACCTGCTGGCGCAGTGGTCGGCCAGCGCGCTCCTGTACACACGTATACAACCTCCTTCGCTCCTCTCTCTCTCTCACTCTCTCGCTCTCTTTCCCTCCTATCCCGACGACGACGACGACTCGGCGGTGCGAGCCGAGGTGAGCGGCCAGAGCATCGTCGTCATCTCTGGTGTGTGCAGGGCCCCCGGACGGAGCCGCCGCGCGCACGCAAGGTTTTTCTTTCAAACAAAAAGGAGGAGGAAGAAACGCGACTGAAGGGAACGAGAGTGCGAGTGCAACCGGCGACAAGGAAAGAGAGAAATGTGTCCTCGTGAAATATTGGGAGAATCCTGAGGGGACCACGAGATAGGAAGGACCGACGAAAGAAGGAGAAGTTCGCAAGATCGATAGATTCAGAGATCGAGAGCTCGAGATTCAAGGAAGAAAGAGGAGCTGCAGAGGGAGTTTAAAGAACCGAGGGAAGAGGTCACTAGCCCCTAGATCCGAGGCAAGGTCAGGCAAAGAAGAAGAAGCAGCAGCAGCAGCAGCAGCAGCGAAGAGAAGAGTATAGAAGAGGAGGCTGCGCGCGGCCCGATCTTTTTCCCCTTCGACGTTTTCTTCTTCTTCTTCTTCTTCTACTGGAGTGTATAAGAGAGAAAGAGAGAGAGACACGCAAGAAAGACTGAACATCACGATGATTGTGCCGGGCACGAAGGCCAGTGCTTATCCTGTGAACCAGTGATATTATCCCATATATTATACTCGAGCACTTAAACTGACTTCTTTTCCTTTTTTTTTCTTTTTTTTTTTTAATTTTCCGCCGTTTCTTTGCCTTTTCGATCGTTAAAGCGAGAATAGGCGCGCAGGTGCTTGATGTTGCACTGAAGAGTCGGTGGAAGACACTTTGGGAGGGCGAGATCGACACAACGTAAGTGAATGTATAATACTTGAATATCGATCGTAATGCAGCAAAGCAAGTTCTTTTTTCTTGGTGTAAATTTTGAATAGTAAAATGGAAGGGATATTGGGACAGTTAGAACCTGTTTAGCAAGAATTAGAAAATCGCTTTGCTGCAAGATTATACGCTTTTAGAAATAGGCTTATTTGGAAAACGATTCTTTTGTCTCAAGAGGATGTTTCTAATGACACATTTGGTTAAAAAGAGAAAGAAAAAACTCAATTCTTAACGATGAATGCATATAATGCTCCGCGCGATCAAACTTTTCACCTATAAGTAAACCTAAAATTGGTTCAATGTGTTCTCCGAACGCCAAATATGTATAACTTAGAAGATCAGTAAATCAACAATATTTTAAAAATTAGCTAAAAATTATTATAGGCTATTTTGCAAGTTTTCAGTATCTCATGTCCTTAATTCAACTATCGCAGACAAAAACAAAAGTAAATCGAATATAAAAAAAAACACCATTTACTTTATTATTACCATAGTCATGCACTTTCAATGGAAAATCCTTTCGCACAAGAACCGTCGTTTTTCTTCGAGAGTAACGAAGGTCAAAGAGATTCCACTTTTTTCGTTTTAACGACTCGAAGACACGGAGTGACGCGCGCTTTTTGTATTTCGCGCCTCGGCGGACTTTTTTCCCGTGCTGGCGATGCGATTCTCCCGCTTGATGAGGGAGCAGATGCGCGCGTCCGTATATACGCTTCGCCACCCTCGACGGATTCGCTCGGCGCTGGCGGAACGCTTCGCGTTAAAATTACGAGGATTACGGATTTTTTTTAAGATTAGAAGAATAGCAAAGTAATGGAGTGTATCTTCAGGTGGATCTTAGTTGTACCTACGTTTTTGCAACATAAAAAGGGCTTACGATACTTATTTACTTGAAAATAAGATCTTCAAATGAAGTTTGTTCTAAGAGTGTTCATTTTTTAAAGTTTCTGTTCAGAAGTTCAAATTAGTTTATGCGTTCAAATCCTTTACTTAACTTGTTCAAACTTTTAAGGTACATTTATTTTAAAGTTTCGAAAAAAGGTAGCTCGAGCCTTAACTGTTCTTTAAATGTACCGAAAATAAATATATATAAATATATTAATATACTTAAAAACAGCTTTCTAGATAATTTATCATCTATTTATAGCTTATTTTTAGATAAATATTTTATTTTTATAAAACAAAGTAGTATTGAGCAGAAAGTTATAAATCATGCTAATTTATATTGCTATTGCTGTTAGAAAGTAAAAAAAAATTGTCACACTCGAGTGACCGGCCCATGAGGGAGATTTTTATACCAGTGCTAAGCAATTTTAGCTTATCTGGAGAAAGTATATTATATATGTAACTTTTAATAAGAATACCGATTTTTACTTAACAGTGTATGCTTATAGCTAATGGTACAGCTCATGGTAGGATCGTTTCTTTGTAAACTTTTAGAATTTATATGATGTCTTCAAAATTGAAGAAGATTTTGGACAAAACTTTGAAAACAACGAGACGTCAATTCGATTAGCATCTTTTAATCTTTCATCCATGAACGTCACTTTGATTGGTATCCTTTAGTCTTTTATCGATCTGACGTCATCTAAACACCTTTAATAAGCTATACCTTATGTACATTAAGTTTTCTTTTATTTTTAACTAAATTTAAAAAGTTTAAAAAAAAATGAAAATGTTTAACTTTGAATTAATTTAATTAAGTTTATTTAAATTTAAATAAACACTAGATCAATATAAGAGAATGTTAAGATATATTATTTTATATAGTACCGGATAGTTTTTTGCGTGTAACGTGTATGATTAAAATAAGCACTGTATATGCTGTAATGAGAAGCTTCGCGTTATTAATTTCACTTACTTCCTTATAACCACTATGAGTTAATCTCACATCGTTGAATTTGCGCTAATGCACCTCGCGAACAGTTATTTTATTTTTAATTTTCCTTTCCGTATAATTTCTAAATAAAGACTAAAAATCTTCTACTTTTTGCCTTTTACTGTTACATACTTAAATTAAAATAAAGTTGTTTCCAAAGATAATTATATATGACAGTTGTAATTATGTAAATATTAATCTATATTCCAAGCATCTATGTGTGAAATATGAATAGATTTTTATTCTTTTAAATAAGGTTTGATACTCATTATAGTCAGTAAAATTTCATTTGCTCTTAAGAAAGACGCTGTAATCCTAATGCTTGGCACTCAACATAATTACATTTTCTCGCTTTGATCTTTATTAATGTCTCTGGGACTATATACCTACACTCAGAAAAAGGACTCTTTCGTTTGGAAAGGGTTTTCTACTGAAGTAAATCATTTTGTGTCACATAAAATTTTATTTTATGCTAGAAGAAACTAAGTACATTTGAAGAACATGGGTCTTCGACACAAAAGGAAATTCCGTAGGCGTCATAAACCAATCCTCTTGTCGGAACTAGAACTCCTCTTGTAGAATAGAATTTAAGTATCGTACAAACAGTAACACAAAGGTTTGAATTCTTTTAACCCTAGAAATCGAACAGGAGTCTGTGATGGGACCCCACGTGAATTATTTTTTCAATTTAAAAAAATGTTGCATTAACAGGTTTAGTTCGACCTGGTACAAATATGTATGTGTTACGCAAATGATTATAAATTTATCACTGGAAAAATTGAACTTGATAAATCTGTTTCTGCAACAGAAATCTTTATTCTTTAGCATCTTGAATAAAAAGAAAGATACTTCTAGTTGGTATTTAATGATAGAAATTTCAATTAATTTTATAAAAGATGACAAAATTTGTCTTTCACATTAGCCGGACTGAACATGTTAAAACACTTTTCTATAAAAAGTTTAAACTAGAGGCTCTAACAAGAATATTCTTTTTTTATTTATTCAAATGTGTAGAATTTTAAGCTATTTGAAATATTGCAAGTTTTTTACGCCCGAATTTTACGTTACTTGTCAATATGGACCAATATCGTTGATGTAACTGAAATAAAATCCTTTTTGTGTAGTAAAAGGTTTCTGTTCCGTGCTAAATAATGGAACCTTTTTTTTCACATATTGTATACTTTAGTCATATTTATTTTGAGATAAATTTCTATTTAAAACCAAAAGTTTCCTCTTACCGTAGAAGGATCAGTTTCCAAGTGTAGCTTGTCTAATGTGTTTCTTACGTAAAATTTTGACTACCTATTACAAACACTCAGAGAAATGGTTTTTTGAACCTAGAAGAAAATGATAATCTTGAACACCTTGCTAAGGTTTAATGATTTTCTAATTTTACGACATTTCATATCGTAAATTTTGCGATACATCTCCCATCAGCTACAATATTATTTTCAGTCATTGCAACTTAAAATTAGTAATTTGAACTTATTTAAGGTCATTTTCCTTGGCTCAATAGACCATTTTTCCGACTGTAAGAAGAATCGTATTTAAAAACCTACCCAGCTTAATAAATACCAACGGACAAAATGATAAATTGAACAAAGAAACCGCAACTCTCCTTTGCAGGTCAGTATGACACCGAAGCGACGACTACTGCCGCTACTGGTGGCGTTGCTGGTCTGGGGCAATCTGAACTCGGCGCACGCCTCGGCCGACTTCGCCCCGGAATCCTCTCCAGCATCTTCAGCGTCACCGTCATCGTCCCACAACGCGAAGAATCCGGTGCCCAGGTGAGCCACATACAACGCTGACACATTAACCCGTTAACTCCCAGAGACCCTCAAAAAAGTTCAAGATAACTCTTGAAGAGTGTTTAAAAATGTGCTTTAGCTGTTTATTAAGGGTTTTTCAACTTTTATAGTTTCCTAGGTGTTTTATACGTGGTTAAAAATTACTTTTTCCCCATTACGAGATCGGAAATGGTACATTTTTATCTGATTCGTACATGATGAGCCGTTTTCTAGGAAAACAATTTAAGTTAACTTAACTTACAGAGTTGCTTCATACAAATATGAATTAAATTTGTGTATAAGTAAAAGTTTATTTACAAATATAATGTGCGCTCTAATACTACTCTAGTAAGAATAAATCTCATTTATAGCTAGTAATAGGCCATTAATGGTTATTTATCGGTAATATTAACCGATTACTGGTTATGAATGACATTAATTTCTACCAGAGTAACGATTGAGCATGAGAAACAATTTCAAGTAACGTTTATAATTGTATAATAAAGCTTTCTTCTTTGTTTAAAAACTTAAGTCGACTCAGGTGGTCCCTGTACAGACCGGCTCATATTTAACTTGCAGAATTCCAAGTTCATCGCACATAAAATGTAGAAAAAAACGGATAAACAGGTGTACTCTCCAAGACGCACACCTTACTAACGGGTCAAAAAAAGAAAAAGGAAGCGAAGCGCGCGAGCGCGTTCGATGAATGAATCGAACGCGATGCGTTATGTATACGCACCTGTTGCCGCGGGCGAATGCGCGGCCAGATCAAACAAGCCACGGAATACCGTTCGGCCAGTTAGTTCAATATAGACGTCGCGCGTATACCCATAAACGAGCGAGCGAGCGCGCGATAGTTTGCATTACGGTATAGAGGAAAGGCGCGAGAAAAAATCTGTTGGTTGCGGTGGTTTTTGCACGCGCGAACGCGCCTAAGACGCGTGTTTGCGTTAGACGCGTTCACCATCGCTGCACGCGACGTGGGAATTACGCGCGCGAAAGAGGAAGGAAATTGGTCGATGTGATTTGCGCGCGATCCGTTGTTAAAATCGCGAGATGTAGCGTGTGTTCGATGGAAGCAAACGAAGCGTGACTTGTTCGTGACTTTTTGATACGATGTACTGTGGTGACCGGTTGGTATTTCGTTTATTTTAAGAAATTCTTGAATTATCGGAACATTCCTTTCACGAGATTTTTATGTGGCCGAGATGACGAAGTGATTCGGCACTTTTGATGATATCATGTTTGTATAGAATCATTAGCCTCGAGTGTGATGTACACTTCATACACAATTCTTCTGGTCGAGTACATTTGAATTTGTTTTTAATACTGCAACTGCATTGGGTCGGACGCATTTTCTCGCTAACTTCATTGCAGGATTTCAAAAAAATTCAAACGCATTCGATCAGAAGTCTATGATTCATTTTTATAGAATACTTATGCTTAGCCCTTTACGACAATACGAATCATTGGTAATCTGAAAGTTTTAAAACTACACATTACAAAGTAAAATTTACAAAAATATGTTTTTTAAAGACTAAAATCAACCTCAACAGATAAAATGTCATTTTTTTGCGCTACCGACCAAAATTATCGATTTCTTTTGTTTAGACTATTTTAGATAACAATGCAAAATAGGTATATGTTTTTAACCCATCGTGTGCAATGTGTTTATTGCTCTTAATGGCTTCTTAAAAACCTGAAATAATGCACAGTGACTTGCAAACATTTCTACTTTATCATCCAATATATTACGATAAGATTTTTAATTCAAAGAGACGCGCGATTGAAAAATTGTTAGGGTCATAAAAGTCATCCATTGCACATGGCGAGTTAATAATAGAGAGGTCTCGGCCTTAGAGGGTTAAGTAAAAAATGAAACAGTAAACAATTTTATTTTTCAATTTTACTTTATATTAGATATGAGCCTAAAGAACAATCACTAAAGATTGAAGACCGAATCGTTTATTATAATTTAGAAAATATACTACGCTATTGTGGTAAATTTAATCTTGTATCTAGAAACTTAGTCCGGTCAGACCCCATCCTGATATTTTGTTAAAACATATACACGTTTAATATTTACTTTGAAAAAATGTTATTAGTAAGAAACGACACTAATTGATAGATCAAAAATTAAAAAATAAATTTGATGTTTGAGATAAAATTATTTCTTCAAAAGGTTGTGAGCTTTTATTTTCAAGTATATCAGATAAAAAACTAAATAAAAATTATTATATAATAACTTATAAAATTAGTAATATTTAAAAGAAGTAATAATCTTATTGGAAGCTTTTTCAATATTGATTAATGTTAATCTTTGAAAACAAATAATTTTTAGAGAAAAAAATTTCATATTTTCATTTTCATTTCTTCTCTGATGTTTCGTGCTTAAATTATTTGGAATTTTAATTAATTAATGTTACATCACTTATCTCTTATACAATACTTGTGGTTGCTTAGACCACCACTGCGGTAGCTAAGAGTTAAGAAATTGCTTATTATATCATGTTTCAAACGGTCTAAAAAGGCGTTTTTTATTTTCAGAATTTGTATACATTTTTTGAATAAGTATTACCTTACCAACAGCAAAAGACATTCGTATATATAAAATTTTTTAGAAGAAATAAGTTTTTTTAGCACTGTTAAGAACACGGTTGTTCTTAATGGAACAATTTTTTATTTAAGTATTTTAAATGCCGGGGCAGACTAGATCACCCTTTCGAACAGGCTTGGAAGACTCACTGAATCGCGAGACCCAGACAAACTTTCTGAATTCTTTCTGATTTGTTGTTTAAATTGTATTACTAAAACCAATAGGTTTGATTATTTTTAAATTGAATTTCTTACCTTAAATTCTTTCCCTTGTTTTCTAGATATTGAGACGTGGAAAGAACGGGATTTATGGAATCAATGTTCAATAATTGTATGCGAATGTTAACCCCTTTGCCAAGTTCTTATTTTCGCCTTATTTTTAATCTTCGGTCCAACAAGAATTATATTATTATCATCCTCTTAGGTCTATCTACGTGGTCCTTAATTTGAATTATTCTAAGCTTCGCACGGGCTACCTATATTCTCCTTTAAATTGAGGCGCGTGGCTACTCGTACTTGGCCAATATCACGACTGCTAACAATAGGGGAGAAGTACAGCCTACTCCGATATTGGGCTAAAACACTATACTGTCGGAAAACGTCGCGGAGCTGCAGCGGTCGCGTGATTTCGTCCACCCCCGCTTAAGACTTCTCCTCTCCTCCGTGACGTCACGATGATTATCGCCTCGTGTCACTCCTGTAGTTCTCAATGAGCTTGGCGACAGCAGGAGTGGCGCATTACGGCGTACACTCGCCGATCGCGCGATAGGGGAGGAGAAGTCTTGAATCAGCGATTAGAAGGAACCTGAGCTCCTTGTGAGCTCGACTAAGACATAGAAAAGTCAAGTGTCGGAAGTTTGTGTCTATAAGAGTTTTTAGTTTAAATTGAATTAATGTAATGTAAACTTTCGTCACTTAACAAGCACGCTATATGTCATAGATGTCAACAAAATGTTACATTCTCCTAATGCCGTTTTACAATACAAATATTTCTCCCAATCATTTAATGTAAACAAAAATAGATTTTAAAAAGCGAATAAAAAATTTGAATTATTTTTGTGGGTTAAAGGCACTTTTTATGTTTTTGAGAAATGACTGTTTAAAGTTTTATTTGCCATTTAACGCTAAAAAACTTATAAATAGTATAGATATGGTCACTTATCTGTACAAAAACCCTCAAAATTCAACATTCAAAAAACCTAAACTTTCATGCCGTTCCGCCAGTAACTCCCAGATTTACTTCTCAATTCTTCAGCATCAAAGCCTTTGCATTTTAGCCTCCTTACTAAAACCAACCCTCCTCTTCGTTCTCCGCTTGTCCCCAGCGTGATCATCGACGAAGCCGGCTCGCGGAGGATCTCGTCGGCGGGCTCCGGACAGGCCGCGCCCGAGCAGAATCGCCTGCGCGAGCCACCGGGCTCGCCCGTCAACCTCTTCATGCCCGACGAGTTCCAGTTCTACACGCTCAACGGCAACGGCCAGCTGGTCATGAAGCAGATGACCAAGCAGGAGATCCAGAGCATGATCGCGGCGGGGGGCGGGGGCGCCGCCGGCGCCCCCATGACCGGAGGCACCGGCAATCTGCCCGTCGACCTCGGCCAGCACCAGAGCCAGCTGTCCGGCGACGCGGTGCCCAAGGTGAATCATTCTTGCCGTCATATTGCGTATATACCGGTCTTGTCTTTCTTTTCCGCGCTGTGGAAGGTGTACTTTCTTTGGTGTTGTCGAGCTGCGCGATCCGTCGTGCGGGTATCTTGGATTGTGGCTGCCTTGGTTGTTGTATGTGGATTTCGGTGCGCTGGATCGTTTGGTTGGCTGACGAGTATGACACTTGTACTCGGGTTTGACACGAGGAATGTACTGAAACTTTGCACGCCTGTGCTGTGTTTGGAAAAAGATTATACCTGTATTTTTGTGGTTTGAGTAATAAGAACGAATGTTTAAAGTAGCGTAGACATTACCAGTATTACAATTTTTAGATCTTTTTATGCGTGTAAAAAAAAAACTTTGGATCAACGTATTCTGTCCCAATTTTTTTTAAGTGTAATTTATTCAAATAGACGCGAATAGGAAACACCGATTGAAATTTGGACATGATATTCGCACACAGCGACCCGGAAAGTCTGTATGAGCATAGCATTTTAGAGCGAACAAAATTTAAAACAGCATATCGACGATTAAGCGGAAGAAAAAGCTATCTCAGAAAATGCTTTAATAACGCGCCACTCAGAAATCGGATAAGAGCTATTTTAGTAAATAATTTCTCGCTTTTAATATTGTAGTGGCAACACTAAAACATGAGAAAATGCATGTTTTGCGAATAAAATGTTTTTCTTATTTTTTATTGGTGTCACCACGCAATTAAAAACCAGAAATAATCAGTTTGTTAAAATAGCTCTTCTTCAAGCGATTTATGAGTTGTTTGACAAGTGTAAAATGAGTTAGGACCTATTTTGAGTGTTTTCTAAAATAGCCTCTTCTTATACTCAATCGTTGGTATACGGATATTAAGGGTTTTTGTATATTATGTATAAAAATATCTTAAAATTTAAATATTAAGGGAATGATTTATGCGCTTAAAAAAGGTTGTCAGCTCAAATAAAAAGAAAAAACTTACGCGTCGATTATATATAGAATCTCCTCCTTTTTGAAGACGGCTAAAATATACGGCTTTAATGGTTTTTCAAACAGCGTGTTCAATGTACCCCAATCCTGTACTGTTCCAAGCGTGCGCAAAGTGACCACTTTTCACACTCCGTGCGCAAAGAAGTTACTTTGCGTACGCTTCGAACAGTGCGAGATTTTAGAGTACTTTGTACATTTGGCAATCACTTTGCAATTACTTTGCACACTTGTTTAAAAATATAGTATATGCAACTCGTGCGCATAGGTAAATCTCGCACTCGGGTTTTTGTCACCAACGCTTCATTCGGGCCACAAAATCCACTCTAGCGGGAATCCCCTATTTTGCGCACTTGTTGGGTAATATACTATTTCCATATTCTACAAATATGCTAAGTTGCAGAATATTTGGCGTATCAGACTTTGCTAGTGTTACTTGTGCGAGCTCTTTTTAGGGATTTTGTATTGCACGATCCACGCTAGAAGTTATAATAATTTGCTTTTTTGCTTTTTTATGATGGTTCAAAATTATCATTCCATGGGTACTATTTACTTTAAAAATTGTCCAAAAGAAAGATTGTATTTTTTTGCATTGTTTATCTGATAACCCAAAAACTATTATGATAACTCAAAACGTTCACTTGATTTTTATACACAAAATAATTCATACGAAAAAAATTGGCATAACATTCAATAATTGGTTTAAAAAATTAAGAAACTAATTCAATAATAAAAGAAATTCAAGTTAAAAAATGTTGTTTCGTGAAAAACTTACATTATTTGCTGAATTATACAAAAACATAGAATTCTGAGCTGTCCTATACAGTGTTGTTTGACACGGGCATTGCTTCCCTTAAACTTTGTTGTATTTTAACTTGAAAATAATTTAAATAATTTATATAATATGATAGATCTATTTTTGAGGCGATTAAAATTAATTAAAATTTGTTCATTATAAAAAAGTAACAAATTGCATCATATATATAACTTAGTATATAATGCTAATATTTATATTTATAATTCAAACTTTATTTTAAAAATAGAAAATATTTTCATGGTTGTAATTAGATTACGACGCAAAAATCACGTTTCAGGATATCATTTCTACAAACTACTTGAATTTTGACTGCGTAAAACTTGTCTGTAGCTTTCATAAAATAAGTCATTATAACTGTATTTATAAACTCTTGGAGTTTATTTTTCCTGAAAGTCTATGTCAAGTTTATTTTATGAATAAATCAGTTTCCTGTTATGTCTAAAAAAAATTTTTACATAACACTGTACATATTACATAAATCTGTACATAATACATAAAATAACTACACATTTTTATAGCGCAATTTAAAATGTTTATAATTCTGCAAAATTCAAAATGTTGAAAATCCTATTTTTTATTATGAATGTAACTGAGATGCCTAAATGATTTAGCACTTTTGACTTATAATGTTTAAAATACAACATTTCTATATAATATAGATATTTAGCTTCTAGTAATGATAAATAATAAAGAATTTAAATAAGGGAAAAATAGAGCCACACCTGTAACATAAAATATTGCAAAACTAATTTCTGTCTACTATCTACAGGTTTCCGACGTAGTACAAAACGTACAGAAGGTCCTGAAGGGCGAGCTGAACAAACCCGTAAAGGTGCAGACTTCGGGCTCCTCCATTCCGGGCAGCGTCAACAGCCAGTGGACGAACATGCTTCCGTACATCCTGTCCGGTGGTTCGGTAGACCAGCAGGACGTATCTCAGGACACGAGTATCATCCTGCCCGCCTTGGACGACGACGATTCCTACATCGACGTGGTACCCTTACAAGGCAACAAACCCACGGAGAACCAGTACGAGCCCGGACCCAATTACGTCCAGCTACCGCCCACCACCCACGCACAGGAGATCATCAAGCCGGCGACCCACAAACCCACGAAGGGCACCAGCGAGAAGCCCATCTACCTCCTGGGCAACATGGCCCTGGACAGCGGTATCCTCGGCGAGCAGGAGACCTACACTCTACCAACGAAGATCAGCAGCAGACCGAGCCGACCATCGTCCACCCCGGTGTACCACAAGTACACCACGACCAGACCATCCGTGATATCCATCGTGAAGGATATCGCGGCTAACTCGAAGAAGAATTCGACCGGCAACAAGCCTACGCTGTACATACCTCTGTCGGTGTCGTCCTCGCTCCTGGAGGACACGCAGAACCAGGACAACTACGGCAGCCTGGACCTGCCGAGCTACGGCTTCAAGACGAACCAGCAGGAGCAAGACTTCGGTAAGCTGCCCGACTCCTCGGCTGACTCGACGACGATCTCCAGCAGCAGTGCTCCCACGAAAAAGACGACCTCCTACGTGTACCCGGACGAGCCGGGATTCACCAGAGTACCCATGATCCAAGTGCCGGTCATCTCCGCCGACAAGATCATCACGTCGACTCAGCGCACGAATCAGCAGCAAACACCGATGTTCGAGAAGCTGCCGGCGATCTCGCCGGCCTCGGTCACGAGCACGACCGTCAAAGAGTCGCCCTCGTCGCATCCTACGAAGGTCAACCTCGGACCTATGGGTGGATTCAAGCAGCCCGAGACGAGTCACAGACCCTCGACGACCTATCACCCGGTGTACGAGCCCCTGACGAAGCCAAGCACCGCGGTCAACGTTGCTTCGACGACGCGCCGGCCGGTGTACGAGCCAGTGACCAAGCCCAGCACCGTCAAAGTCACGACGCCGACGTATCACCCGGTGTACCGACCGGTGACTACGACGTCGACGCGCCGTCCGGTCTACGAGGCGGAAACCAAGACGAGCAGCGCCGTTACCTTCAAGCCGGCATTCTCGCGACGACCGGTCTACGAGACCACGACGACCAAAACGAGCGAGAGCGCGAAGGTGACGCAGTATCCGGGCAACGCGTATCAGACGTACACCACTGGGAAGGCTTCCTCGCCGGTGCTGGAAATTGTGACCAAGCCGAGTACTCAGACGGAAGGTACTAAAGTGACCAAGTATCCAGGTAGCACGTACACCACTGGTAAAGCTTCGACTCCAGTGCTCGAAGTCGCGACTAAGCCGACCACTCAGAGTGAAGCTTTGAAGGTGACGAAGTATCCAGAGAGCACGTATCAAACGATGACTACTGGAAAGGCTTCGTCTCCAGTGATTGAAATTGTGACCAAACCTACGACGCTAAAAGAAGAATTGGAAGTGACTAAAAATTCCGTTAGTGTACCAGAAACGACTATTAAAGACGAAGCTCAAGATCTGTCGCCGGTCTACGTCGTTCAGCAGTTATTGAACTCTGAGAAGTACCCAACATTACAAGCAGCATCTCAAAGTTTGGAAAACAGCGAATTTGATATATCACAAACAAACGAAGAGGAGAACGACAGCTATAATTATTATGAAAAGCTTCCAGCGTACAACAACAGTGAAGTTAATAAAAATGAAGGATCAACCGAGTCGTACAATACTTATAATTACGACAAAAGTACTGTCACGTATCCGGATATGAGTGATAAATTACCAGAGAAAACGACTGATTATACTGAATTAAATAAAGATTCATACTTACCCGATAAAGGCAGTGACGATATGTCCTATACAGTTGAGCCTGTTAAAGCCGAAATAGAAAGTGAGCAATCTACATTAAATTACTATAATACTGAAAAACCGATTCAATTGCAAGAAATTGATACGGCTACTTCGAGTTCGCAACAATCAGTGAAAACTGACGAATCTACTACATATGAAGATTCTTTGTTACCTTCAGCAGTGACAATACAGTCTGAAGAATCAAGTACAAATTACTACACTCAAACTGTGCAAAATGTTCCCGAAACGACTTTCAAACCAACAGACAATACACTCAATGAATTAGCTGAAACAATTACTCCAAATTCTGAAATAAATTCAGTAAAACCGTCAGATATTATTGAATCTAAAGACCAATCTGAAGTGCCACCAGCGAACGATAATAAGTCTGAAGTGAATAAAGATACATATAATATTGATGCTTCTGAAAAGAATAATCCAGACGAATTACCTACTACTATGTACATTAATAAGGCCGAACCAACTCAATCTTCGAGTAAAAGTGAAATAACAACACAATTTTCTCCAATTAATGAGGACATAACAGAAATTTTTACCATAAAATATGATTCTGAAAATTTGAAAAATGATGAAGAGCAACCAATTTTAATGACCAATACATATGGAGAGTCTACTATCATCAATCAAGAAACTACTACCAAACCCATTAAAGATAGTAGTACTACTTATAAAACAGAATTTACTGAACAAACAACAGTTTACACTCCACCAATTAATATAATAGTAGATTCAGAAGAATCTACAAAAGATAATACAAATGTAAAACCGTCGAACACTTCTGATATAACAGCTGTGAAAGAAACTACTGAATCAGCTGTCGGCACGTCAGAAAATTCAATTATTGAAAGTCAAGAGATGGTAAGAGAAAGTAGTACACTAATATCTACTGATACAACAAAAGAATTCAATGAAAAAATTACAATACCATCAGACAATTCCGAAACAAAACTTGTAGAAGAGAAGAAGCCCACCACAGAATTTTCCACTAATGAAACCACAAATCTAGTAACCGAATACGAAAAACCGATTAAAATATCAGTATCAGAAAAGGAAAATAATAAAGCTGCCCTACCCTTAGAAGATAAAATTATGAAACCAGTAGATCAAGATCAAACAAAACTTGTAACAGAAACAATGTTTAATCCAACTATAAAGTATTCTACTGTTACACCCGATACTGCTATCAGTCTAGATCAGTCTAATAAAAACACTTCAAAGGATTCTGATGTTACCCCAATTTATGAAAAAGTAGAAACCATTACAGAAAATGTTCCAGAGAAACAAACCGAAAAGATTAAACCAAGTATATTTACTACAGAGATAAATTCTGATAATAATAACAAAATACAGGTGCAAGAAGCTGAAGTATCAACAGTTAAAGTGATTCCTGTTTATGACGATGATACAGCGATGTATACAATACTACCTGATAAGCCAAGTGAAGTTACGTTTACTATTCCAACTTCTACTGTTCAATCATCAGAAAAAGATAAACCAGAAGCAAATACGTCACTAAACCTGTCTTCTTCAAGCAAAACAACACAGTCTGCTAAGCCTTCGATTACGGCTACTCCCGCAACTACAATTTACACTACACAAGGCGAATCTATTCGCGATACTGTTTTACCTGGATTACAGGAGACTTTCAATAATTATATGAAAGAGCATTACGACCCAAACTTGTCTTCGACTGGTAATTATGATGAAATTTCATATATGACGACTTTCCCTGCAGAAATTAACAAAGATTATTTAAGCAATAAAAATAAATTGCCAACTTTACCTACAACGATTCCAGACTACATAACAAGTGATCAGCCAGATCGCAATACTGGTACTGAATCATTAAATATTCAGTCATCTACCCCGGTAAATAACTTGAAAAATACTGATAACTCTAAGCCAGAGCAAAAAGTAGATTCTATAACTCAGAATACAATATTTAAAGAAACTTATTCAACCGATAATTCGGGTGATAAACAAACCATATTCACTACAAAACATCCTGTGACGCATAATAAAAATAAAGTCGAAACTCCTATTATTTACTTGGATTTAACAAGTCCTGATTCTGACAAACAAAGTATTTCTCATCACTCAAATAAAGACTATATGAGTAATTCTTCACTTACAAGAATTAAAATAAAAAATCCAGTTATGGATATAGATAAGATTATATCAGAAGCACAAGCTCAAACAAACACCCCATCCACGGTATATTACACTTTACCTAGTGATAATAAGCCACCTAATAATTTCGCTAGCGGACTCATTGCAGGGTATCCAACGTACAACCAAGTAAAACCTGTTACAGAACAGGTACCCGGAACTACGTTATACGAAATTATTGGTGGAACTAAAAAGCCAAGTTTAAATAAGAAACCGGTTCAGGTTGAACCTCATGATAATGAACAGTCAGAGACAAATGTTAGTTACCAAGGGAAACCAACAACTATATTAGCAGGCAATGACGAGAAGTATGTAGAGAAAACAAGCTTCAGACCTACAAGTTCTGCTGATATGGAAACTACAATATACAACTATCAAACATCTGAAACCCCAAATTACGAATCTTATACACAAATACCCTTTGAATCACTTCCAATTGCTAGCAAGCCCCAAATTCCTAGTCAGTCCGGAGAGAGCTATGATCCGCCTTTGGAGAAAATAAACGATTTGATTAATCAATTGAAGAATACACCGTCTGAGCATGCCCCTATAGGATATGATTATTCCAATGGTGTTGAAACTACCATTGTTCCTTTAGACAGGTTCGAAACATTAATTACTGAAAGTAATACTACACCAAACGATGACACTCTTACCACAATATTTAACGATTTAAGTAAAACCTCTACAGAATCGCAAAATAATACGTACGTAGTGATACAAACTCTTCCAGCTAGCAAACCCTTACAAAGTAGTACAGAACCAAGTGTTCGTTATACTACGATAAACGAGCCGACTACGATAGAGAGTAGAACGGAGACAACAACTTCAAATATTTCAAAAACAAAGCCTACTTCGATTGCTACTACCGTTTTGACTATAGTGAAGCAGCCCGTTACAGGCAAACCCTACGTGACATCAACGTACAGCACAACCAAAGGATCGCTTGACAAAATTCAATCTACAATAGACAAATCCGCTGGTAGAATAAACCTGGAAGAAGAGAAGAATAAAATCCAACAAATGAAACCAACTGAACCTACTAAATTTACTATGAAAAATAAGTATCATTTCAGTACACTCAGAAGACCCACGACAGTAGGATACCAAGGTTACACGAGGAAAGCTACTAAACCAGTGAACAAAGACACTACAACAGTTACTATTGCCGATCGCACGACGAGCAAACCAATCGAAGACACGAAAGAAGCTAGTGACAAATGGACTCTTATTCCTCAAAAAGGCGTTACCGAGGAGAAAGTAGAAGTCAAGAAGATTCCAGCAAGCACGCCAAGCAACAAAGAAGCAGTTCAACAAATCAATCCACAGATAGTACCTCTGGACCACGCAACTGGTGCTATCGGTCTAGATCAAAGCAACAAAGGCCTCGACAAGGACGTTGCCGAGTTCCTGACAATGTGCAACGAACTGTCGTTCAAATTCTGGACACTGGCGAACACGGGCCTGAGCACGACCAGATCCGTAACCATGTCGCCCTTCGGAATGATCAGCACTCTAGCCATGATATTCCTGGGCGCTCGCGGTCTCACGTCCAACCAGATGAACGACATCCTAAAACTGGACGACGTGGTGACGTTCAATCCCCACCTGGTCTTCCAGAACATCACCGACACGGTGACCCTGGCCCGCGGTCAGGGCATCGAGAACGCCGCCTTCGTCAGGGCCCTGTTCGCCGACAGGCTCAAGGTGCGCCGCATCATACCCTTCTACAAGGAGCAGACCCAGCAGTTCTACGAGGGCGCGGTGGTGGACATCAACTTCTCGACGGCCGGCGACATACTGAGGCGGCGCACGAACCTGCTGATCAGGAAGCAGACCGGGGGCAGGATCAAGGACTTCATGAAGCAGCACACGGTGCCCCTGCGCTCGCCCCTGACCGCTCTGTCGGCCAACGTCTTCCAGACGAGCTGCGACGGACCGGACGCGAGCTCCGAGGGCCGCGACGGCGAGATGTACTTTGCGGTCTCGCAGACGGTGAAGCAGCGGAAGCTGGTGCCGATACCCGCGGTGGTATGGAAGTCCGGGATCTCGGCCGGATACGAGCCGAGTCTGGACGCGACCGCGGTGGCGCTGGGGGACAGCAAGAGGCCGGTGTCCATGATCATGGTCATGCCGGGACAGCAGGGTGTCACGGCGCCCGGCGACAACTTGGACAGACTGGAGCAGAGGCTGTTCGGCAATCCGAGCGACAGCGCTCTGGAGAAATTGTTGAAGGTGATCATTCCTCGACGAGTCGAGGTGCAGATGCCCAAGTTCAGTCATCGCTCGATCGTCAACGTGACGTCGGCTCTGAAGAGGATGGGATTCGACCAGCTGTTCACCAGGACCGCCGATCTCAAGGGCATCAACGGTGCTGGACACGATCTGTACTTGGCGGATATGCTACAGGTACGATCGATTGATTTTCTTTGTCGATTGTGTATTTTATGACTTTTTTCTCCTGGTTAAAGTAACGTTTATAATTTTGTTTTTTCTTTGCAGATGAACCTGTTTTGCACATGCGGCGACGAGAACAAATTGGGCGGCAAGCACTTGAGCGAAACTTATCCTGGAACGTCTTCCAGGCACAATCGAGCTTGGGATGCGATTGACAATGTCAATGACAACGGGGTAAACGATTATTTAGAGAATAAGGAAGCGGAGAAATCAGAAGCTAGTGAAAGTAGTAGGTGCGAGGACGAGGACGACTCCGAGGACTGGTCGGCTTCGGAAATGGCATCCGGGACGAGCGAGGACGTTAATAGAATTAAAAATTTAAGGCAGAAACTGCACCAGAAGAGGTTACGATGGTTCACGTCGCCGAGGCGCACGCGATGTCGAAATCGCCGACAAGCGGAATCGACGGAGAAACCTAGAATGAAAATGGACAAGCCCTTCCTATACTTGATAAGACATAATCTCACTGGACTGATTCTTCATATAGGACGATTTAATCCCAAGAATCAGTCCTAACCGAAAAATGACTTCAAGTATTATTAACATCGTGTATCAAAGAATAATTTAATTAATTAATTTTTTAGTTATAATTTCGTTAACCTAGTAAATCTTAGATGATAATTACATAAGTCTGTTTAATGCGCTAAGTGAACTCGATGATTTCCACGTGTCCTAAATTTACGTATTTCGTGTGAGAAAAATTGTCATACATAAATTAGTTGTAAATTATTTATTTATTTTTTTTTGCTAACGAGTTCGAGCGATTAAATGTAAGTGTATTTAAATATATGAGACTTCGTATTGTTAAGGCTCAAATAGTCATAAAATTCCTTATGGAAGTAAGGTATAGTTGTACTTATTCATTTGCAAAATTGAGCATTAGCTCGCTTACTATTCTGGCTAATTAAGTAATTAGTCAATTAAAGACTTCATTTATTTCATATGTAAAAGACATTAATTTAATTCCTTTTTTGTATTATCAATAAGAAAAATAAAGACCAGTAGTTATAATAAAGATAATGTTAAATTTATGTAAAATACTATCAGCGCAATACTGTAAATGCACCAAATTGTGCAATTATTAAGAAGATCAATAAAAAAGTATGTATAACTTTTTATATGGAAAAATTTTTAATTTATTCTCAATGCATATGTAAAAACAGAACGTAATAGATTAAAAAAAAAAATTGTAACTTACATTTCTTAATAAATGCATTAGCATTAAAACTTTACATAATAATACAAGTACTTTATTACTGGCCAGGACCTGATAAAGATTTATCCATGAACTTCTTTTTTGCAAAACACAACCACCATTTGCTTGGTTTTCCATCGCCTCCATACACTTTTTCAATCAAACGTGCTCCTGTTTCTTGCCTTATTTGCAATAAATACTGCCTCATAGCATCTACAATTTCAATAATTATTTTAATTTTTTCATCAAATTTGTATGTTCTTTTAAATGTAACATTTTAATTATATAAGAAAAGAATTCATACCAGCTTCAGTTGGATTGTTTGGTTTGGCATAAACCGAATTCAGTGGAAAGCCCTGATCTCCAGGAATATCGAACTTAGAAATTGCCAAAGAATACATTTCATTTTGCGCTTGATGTTGATTAATACATTTTTGTAGCTTTTTTAAACATTCCGTTATGTACAATGTAACATATATTAGAACTCTATCAGCCTCACTCTGATAAAAAAGAATACATCATTTCCATAAATAATTTAATGCTTATAAATACTTATACAAAAATAAAATACATAAAAGAATTTGTTACGCAGTATAATCATACCTTAATCTCATACGTTCTAAAGAACACATTTGCTTTAAAAAAATACAACGCTTCATCTATAATATCCATTTCTTCGCCATTAGCAAGGGGTGGGGCTGGACCTCTAAAAGTTGTTTTTAGAGGTAACAAGGCCATATTACCTAAATTATTTTTTGTCCCCGTAAAACTAGAATGATAAGCCTAAAACACAGTATAAACACTTCATGTATTAAACGAATTTGATTATTTTTTCAGATAGATCAACAATTGCAACTGTTTCACTTCTTGAAACTCGTGAATATTGTTAGAAACAGTAAAACAATATTACTTAAAACATATTGGATTCTACTTTAGAATAAATTGATATATAAAATTTTACTTTTTAGATAAAAAATAATATTTCCAAGATGATTCATAACCTAGATAAAGAAGGAAATTTATCTTGCTGAACTTACCGGCATTTTGTCAGTTTCGTTAAAAACGTATATACTATATTATTTACATTAACTGATTTCCGAATTTTGTAAATTTATTTATCACTGCATTTAAAATTAATTTGTACCTACAACTTAGATCTTAAATTTTCACGATCATTCACACACCTTTTTTGATGTGTCAACACCGTGTATGTATCGGTATGACTATATACATATATATGCATGTGTACGTATATATATTTGTATGACAGTTTAAAAGATGGCGCCACATTGATCGGAAAGTATTTGTTGAATTTTCTGAAAGTCGCCGAAAGTGCCTTTTTGCAATACTTAAAATATGTTTTACTGTAAATTTCATCTTTATATTAATAATTTATACTTTTTGAAACCAAACAATTTACAAGACTTCTAAAGAAGTGCTCGTCTATTTTTGTAAGCGCCTTCGAATTATCAAACATGTCAAAGAATAACCATGTTTGTATTGTAATTTATGTAAATACTTCTTTTGTGCATTAGTAACTGAAAAAAAATATATATTTATTTACAAGCTGCAACCATAAAAAAACATGTGTTAAATAAAATTAAGAATGAAGATATGAAATTGAAATGTACTCAAATTAACCTTAAAAATTTGTAAACAAAGTATTTTGATAAACTTTTAGTCTATTTATTCACGATCATATGCGACAATCATAAAATGGAGCTCGAAGACAATACCAGTCCAACAAGTGCTTTGGATGCATCCATTGAAGCACCGAATGATCAAAATCATAAAGAAGATGTTACAGATATTCCTCCAAGAAGTTCTAAAATATCTAATTTAGATATTATTTTTCTGGTGATATCAATTATTACACATTGCACTGATGTCTGTGTTGATGTTAATCTTGTTGTTCAATACTATTTGAATAAAAAACTGCAAATGTTTGCCTGGACTATAGTTTTGATATTGGTTCCATCGTTCATCAACACAATTGTGAGCTTGCAAATGTATCATCAAGATGAAGAGGTGAAAACATTATAAAAACTTTATAATTTTAACATACTTGATGTAAATTTATGTGTATTAAAGTTATTGTATGATTTTTAGGAAAATCGACAAAACAATGAACACACAAAAGGCAAATCAATTATTAAATGTATAGGAAAAGTCATAGCAGTATTCTTCATAGTAGTCTTTCAATTTACTATGGCCCAACGTTGCTTTCTTAGTTTGAGATATGCTCTTAAATCACGAAATTGTAAGAGAAAAGATGATAAAGTTGGACAAAGAAAGTATTTTATTAAAATGTTAAAAGAAGAACAAGATATTGCACTTCTCAGAGTTCTTGAATGCTTTATTGAAGCAGCACCACAACAGATTTTGCAAATATCTATTTTTGTACAAGACTACTACGGTGAATTCAGCATTATGAGTGAGTACAATTTATAAAAACTATAAATAATGCACTATTTTTTAGTTTGAATTAGTTTAAACTTATTTTGAATTATAATTAATTTGATATGCAAATTTAACATCAACTAATAATATAAATTACAAAAAAATTTAATTAAAGAAACTGTTAAAAAAAATGAAATGAAATAAAATTTAATATTATAATTTCAGCTCTACATCAAATCATAAGTATTGCTAGCTCTTTCATTAGTTTGGCATGGGCAATGGTTAGTTATCATCGCAGTATTCGCCTAGCTCAGACAGATAAGAAAAATATTGATTTTGTAGGCTCTGTCCTTCAATTTTTATGGCATCTATTCATCACCAGTAAGCTATTAATAGCTATTTATTTTTGTATTATCTCTGAACAAATTAATAATTTTCCAATACTTTTTCAGCCTCACGAATCGCATGTGTATCAGCAGCAGCTATATTTTCAACACTGTGTGTTATTTTAGCCTGCTTTTTCCATTGGTTTGGAATGACAATGTGGATCATTATGGAATCTCGTGGATTAATCAATTTTTGCCAAAATCCAAAACGTGCACCACACTTACCTCTTACATTAGGAGAAAGAATCAAGTCAACATTATTTTCCTGTGTGCTTGGATTCGTTTACATTTTCATTTACTTAAATCCTGAAGATACTGGTACATATACCAGACATCTTTTCTTTTACACAATATGTTTGCTGGAAAATATATCAGCAAGTATTTTAATACTTTTAAGTTTGCCCATTGACATTGATACTGTGTGGTATCATTATTTAATATCTGCTACTTGTATAGTACCATTCATTGTAGGTATTATAATTATGATTTTTTATTATCTGAAATTCCACCCATCAATGAAACATCATACATTTTCGTTTTCAAGACTGCTGAAGATAAGATAAAACAAAATACTTGTACTTATTTTTTTTAATAATATTTATTTAATAATTTAATCTTGACGTGATAAAAGAGAGCATTTGCAATAGCAAAATAACAATAATTATAAATTCGTAATAAAGTTATAAACAATACAATACCACTTTATAATTAAACAGGAAAATATTTCCTAACATTTTGTTCAAGTAAATAATACAACATAGTGTACAAAACTACCGACTATTCGCACATAATCAGACTTGATTGCAGAGTCACATTTACAATAGAAACAAGATACTATAATCTAATGGAAATGTATAGATGTGTACTTTATCTTTCTTGAGAATACTAATGCTTTCTTACATACATACTAAAAGACTGAAAAATCAGATTGTCGGTTTGGATGGGAATATTTTATATACTCTATTATGCATTTTTTTGTAAAATTTCATTATGCACTATCTGCTGCCAAAAAGACGAAGGTCTAATTTTAAAACTACATCTCCTCTGTCGACTTCTCGTAGTTTTATTCGTTTTGTGATAGGACCGCAAGCATCCTTGCTATCCCTAACGATATCAACTACTCGAACTTCCGCTCGGCCGAGAAACGCTGAAAAAAATAAATTTCATGTTACATATAATTCAAAGATATAGATCAATTATATTAGAAATTGAAATAATATTTTTTGATAAAAAATATGTATTAAAAAAATTTATTTTAAAACTGCTATTTTACTTCGTTTTATAAAAGTATGTGTAGGTAAATAATCTTAATTACTAATCAAGTTTTGTCGGTTATTTTGTCGCATTTAAACTTACAATTTTTTATCAAAATTAACTTAAAATATTAGTAAATACTCAATGATTCTTACCATCTGGGCTAAAGTATCCCTTATCAAAAATAGTAATACAAAGTGTGTCCTCGTGCAGGTCTTTAACTTGGAACTGCATAGAGGTGTCCCACACCGGACAGTCCGTGCCTGAAACGACGATCGATTGTTCCTCTTGCGAGCCCATGGAAACCTTGCAAAATGCATTACATTTTCCTACAAGCATACGATTTCAACATGTACAAAACTTACTTTGTAATATCTTGCCCGCCATACACAAGCATGCATCATGCTTTGCCTGTGATACAACCATAACTATGTACTAATGGAATCTTGAGTGACTCTATGATCTACATAGCTTTTTTAGATTTTTTATACAGAAACTAAAATGTTAGTCTATATTTTATAAATAAACTACGATATTAATCTAACTATTAGGATAATGTTATATATGAATATAAAAGTAATAAATACGCATTTATAGAAGCATTTTACCATGACTATTTTTAAAACAAATCACTTTTATATTCTTATACTTAATATATTGTTATTTTTGTAAGATGCAGCAATTTGTTAAGCTGTTATAGAGAAATGTTAATCATGCGATGCATTGTGTAAAATTGTCAATAAAACAAAAGTAGTCTTACAAATGTTGATTTACATTAAATCCTCTCACCAATTGTGCCTTATCGTTGCTTCAGCACTTGAATAAATCATTAAAATAATCAATTAAATAACGTGACACTTATACACGTGAATCAGTATACAAATGCCATATATTTTTTTTATTTATAAATTTATTATAATTTTGAAGCCAGAAATTTTCTTTTTTTTAAATTTTGAATGGTCTTTACCTTTGTTTTTACTGACAAGGTCTTCTGCTTCCTCAACTACTATCCGAAGGAGGCCCTTCGGAGGTCTTCGTCGAACTACAATAGAGTGTATAGATTGTTAGTATAGAGACTAAAGTGCTGTGGTTAAAAACGAAATATATAAAAAATGATTGTGTACATTATCACCCCAATTGCATCTTCCAATCTTTGGACGTTTTCATACCACTAGATCCCAAGAGTCAACTTTGACATGCGCAAAAGAGCAGAAAGAGGAAGCAATAAATGACAAAGCACTACATATACATATAATAAATACTGCCATATCTATAAAAAAAATGTAATAAACTAACTCTTGAATTTAAAAAAGATTTAAATTTTAAATAAACATTACACTTTTTCAAGTATGGCAGAATGTACGTTTGCACAAAATAATGATAGACGACATTGCGAAACGTTCGTCTTGGCTTACCAGTCGTAGCTCTCAGGCTGGATCCTTCGAGTACTGTCACGAGAATTCGTCCACATGCTTTGAATTGCGCCTGCTCTGCTTCCCGAGACAAACATTATTGCACAATTTAGAAAGCTATTTATATTTTAAGACTAGACAGTACAAAAACTGTTATCAAGGATAGACTGAGGATTAATTTTCAAAATAAATGTATTTAAAAATGTTGAATTTTCATTCTTATCTAAAACGAAGCCATTCAATTAATATTTTAACCCTCTCGCACCAAGATTCTCTTACCGATCGAAAATACGGCTTTTATAGTTTATTTAAACATTATTTAACTATAAGAAACCAATAGCTTTTGGAGACCGAAAGTGGCTGCAAGTACGGGTTTCCTTTCAAACGAAAAAATAACACGTTGAAACTATACCTATTAATTGAAATTAAATCATGATTATACTTTCGAAAAATTTTTCGGGAGGCGCCGTTATTATATCGTTATTCTAATAAGATAGAATTATAAATGTGTAGTAAGTAATTATAAATGTGGTGTTCAGAACTATACATCTTTTTATTAATTTTGCAAATTGTCAAAAACATTTCAACATATAATAGTGAAATTTTATGCATTTTATCACTGCAAATGATACTTGAATGTGCTATTTATGAATCGCATAGTTCAAGCAGATAAATAATGACACGATTTATAACATTTTTAAGTATTTTGGTGGACGATTACTGAGTTTAGAAAATTTATTCCGTTATGGATCTGAACGTTTCAAATGGCGCCTCTAATAGTTTAGATTTTCTTCTATCTTTCTATATCATCATTTTTGTCGACTGATAAATTTGTATGAACTACTGAAGTCGTATATCCTACACCCTACAGGACCAAAGGGTTAACTCTATTTTATTTATAATGCTATACATTTTTCTGTCAATCATAAATTTTTATTCTTCTGGATCTTTACGCCAAATAGTGTCCTTTATAGGGAAGAATACCAATTGCCAGTTAATATCTTGAGTGCCGATTGCAAATAATCTTTGACATGTAAGATTTTTTAGTAGTTTACTTCGCGGGTAACTTGAATGAATTAGATTTTCGGTAAAAATACCTTAAACAAAAGTTTTAGAATTCACGAAAATACATCTTTTTCTATTACAATTTTTTTCGCTAGGATCTAATAATTTCAATATAATCACGATTAAACACAACATGATTTCAAGTTCTCTTCGGCACTCAAGCTGCTAAAAGCATCTACCCGACTGCCAATAAAAAAGCAAATATTCTATTCTTCCCTACCAATACCCAAAAAGCCACCCAATTCTAAAAAAAACACCTTCAAAATTTCAAAATACTCTCAGTCTATCCTCGACAACGAACTCGTCGCTCCAGTAAACCACTCGAAGCGACAACACCACGAACAACAACAACAACAACAACTCGCACATATCGAAGCACGTCCGTCTTTATTTCACGAAAAACACAATCAAACCGCTAATCCTCCGCCTGCCTCGCAACATCTCAGTCGGCTCCTCGCCAGTATCGAGGATACTCGAAAGCAGGCTTTGGCGCAGTCGAGAACTTGGCCGAGCGCCCGGCTCGTCCTCGCGGCCAGGGCGCCGCCGAGCCACTCGCAGGCGCGGCAATACTTACTGGAGCGCTGGCGCTGGAGTCGGCACTTCTCGTTCTCGGCGAACTGACGGCGCGCCTCGGTGATCCGCCTCACCCAGAGGGAGCACTCGCTCACCGACGGCGCCACCAGGGTTATGGCCCGCTTCGAGTCGCTCAGTCGCAGGGTGCGAGGATTGTCGGAGGAGCTGTCGCTGCTGCCGCCACCGCCGCCGTTCGACGCCGCGCTCGTGCTGCCGTTCAGCTCGGTCTCGTTGTACAGGACCAGGTCTTGCAGGAATATAGGCTGAGGGGGTTGTGTAAGTTTGAATTTGCGAGAGGGGCAGCGGATTTTGCTAGTGTATAGTGGGTTTGGGACTGATAGGTGGATTGGAGAAGGGAGTGGATTGGATTTTTAGGATTTTAGGCGCTTACTTGGGTTGTAAGTAAATTGCGTAGTAGATTTTTGGGTGAGTGTGTTTAGGATGGAATTGTTCTCGTGATTTTCATTGAATTTGTGATGGTTGTACGAGGTATAGGTAAGCGTTTACAAAAAGGCCAATATCTTTTAGGAAATTACTTGTACAATAAACAAATCTTAATCTTCAATCGCGAATTACTGACAAAAGAAATCCCAAGCATAGAAAATTTTATATTAAAATGCTAAATTCATTTAAAAATACAATAAAAACGTTTTTTATTATTTATTTTGAATTTTATTAAAATTCAATATATTTCTCCCGTAATTAAAGATAGATTTTACGCAAAATCGGCGTTTTCATACACAAATTTAACACTGATAGAAATCGCAAATCTTACCCTTCTGTACAATTTGAACTTGTGATGCTCGTTCCTCTCGAACGAGAACTGTTGGCCACTAGGTATGGACTTCATCGGTTGCGCGAACAGCAGGAAGTCGTTCGTGAGGAAGCCCACCAGCTCCTTGCCGCTCTTCGACTTGTGCAAAATTCCAAAGTGCAGGAGCTTGCGCGGCCCGAGGGAATTCGTGAGCGAGTTGAAGACTATTTGCTCCTCGAGACCGTCGCAGGCGACGTGCGTCTGAAGCCACTCGAGCCTGTCGCTGTTTTCCTTTTCTCGGACGCCTTCGTTCACCTGGTTTTTTATTATTATAAAATTGGAATGTGAAATAAAAAGTTTCGATACTTTGTTAAAGTGGTATAATTAATGAACAGTACCTGAGTACAAAATTCTTCAGCCTTCGCCAACGCTTCTTGTAAATATTGCCTATCAGGATGATCTGGACGTGTATATTCTAATATCTGTTTTGTAATGAAAAAAAATGGTATTGTATATTTTATTGCAGTAATGAAAGATTCTATAATAAAGTTTTCCTTTTGCTATATAGTTATTAAACGATTAATAATATGGAATTACAAAAAGGTTGATTTGTTACTGAATGGCCTATCAACCCTGACTTATACTACTAGAAATACGAAATTTTGCCCTTCCCGAATTACTTTAGAATCTAACTACTTACTTTATCCTTTACTCTTTATTAGTTTCGAATGATAAATTAATTTTCAATTAATCTTTAGAAGACTATTATAGGTAACTAAGATATCACAATCTATTTTACCAAAATATTAATTTAACATCAGTAGAAATCCTCAACTACGCTTGTCTCTAAAACTAATAGTCACTATATTAAAACTTCATAACTATGTACTTTTAATAAATTTTAAAACATTCTAATCGTTAAACATATTGATTTTAACGCTTTTGTATTCTCATTTTTCAAATGATATTTGATATAGAGATGCGACTTTTTACTGGGAATGGTTAAGTATAAAGGTGTTAGGAAACCCTAGTGAAAATCAATTATATACCTTTCCGATAATTAAGGGATATTTGGTAATTCGCTGCATCGGTTTGATCAGAAACGAGCTCAGTGGCATTCCTTTGGTACGGGGATCCTGTTGACACCTCTGGGCGACTTCGACGAAGACGGGCATGTTCTCGGTTAGCCTCTGGAGATACACGGCCGCCGATATTTGGCAACTGCAGAATCTGACGTAAGCGGACATACGCGGGATCTGAAAGCGCGCAACAGTATAAAAGACTGACGGACATCGAAAGCCTGACAACAGCTGATAATAGTTTTGTTACAGTTGACATTTATAATTTAAATTTTATCATTTTTTTCCTAAATTTACAAGGCATTAAATACAAGAATATAGTTGGAATTGAATGTGAATATTTTGATTTCTTTAGATAACTATCAACTTACGCTTTCACAAAGAATATCGCCAATCATTCTGACGATTCCACCTTCACTATTGTCTCGCCTTATCCTCAACGTTCTACAAAAGGAATTTCTCTTTAGATTGATATTACATTTGGAAAAAATATCAATTGAATTACCTCAAGAAACTGTCATTACAAGCGATTATATCCCTCCAATTGATGAATATTTTGTCGACCTCATCCACTGTTAGGACCATACTGGCTAAAAGTGGTTTCTCGAAGACCTAAGTAAAATATATTAGAATAATGAAACTTCAACCATGTGTTTGAATCAAGCAGACAAATAACGCTATGGAAGATGTTTTGCAACACGTTTATTTATTAATATATACTGAAATCACCTGTTTTCAGAAATTAAAAGAAATTTCATAAATATTTACTTACTACGTTCAGCTAAAGCAATGCAATTATAAACTTATATTTTATTTCAATCATTAAAACCGTAATATGTATTCATAAAAATTCATGTAATTTTTCACAAATTGAAATACTTATTTAAAAAAAATAATAGAAAAAAACGATACCATCAACCTTAAAAATGACTATTGACTTATAAATTCAAAAGGAAAAGTTTTCAAAACTTTTCTTATACATAACCTACGTGGCATATATTTAAAATCTCATTTCATATAATTTGTATTGGTAAAACGCTTTCAGAGGAGATGTGCCTAAATCCAAACGCATCCTAATACCAGACAGTCTTTGTTTGAGTGTTTTCAGATAAGTAGCAGCCTGGTTTTTACATGGCAAAGAATTTATTAGCATTATGAGTAAAATGACGGGATTTCGGCAATGTTAATAGCTCACCTCTTTTTATTAGTCTAACATACAAGGGATTCCCGTCAAAATAGTTAAAAAACAACAACATAAATAATAAATGTATTAAAAATATGTATAGATTAAAAGTATTCTATGGTAGTGTTTTAACAATTTTATGACTGTACAGTTAATTATGACTATAAGTTAATTTTTTTAAAGCTCCTTTGAATAACGTCCATTACCTAATATCCTCTAAATGATATAAAAGCCTTTAGATAAAAAAGTGTCCAGTATTTGGTATTAGGTCATGCTCGTTTCTACACTTAATTTTAGTTACTAATGTTGTTTAATAGAATTGAGCTGTATTATAATATTAAATAGAAGTAAAACCTATACATAAACAAATTTTGTAAGCTCAGTTTTAAAACAGTAGCATCTTGGAGATGCAGTCAATACAGTCATATTTCAAAATGTGATTGAATACAGTTGTTAATATGGATTCCGATACAAACGTGATATCAATTTTATAGGTTCGAGAAACTCCTAATAGTAAAAATTTGTAGTGTAAATTTTGTATCACAATCGTATTTGTTGTATAAAAAATCAAGAAAAAACTCAAAATATTATTTATTTAAAATGAATGCCTGACTAAAATAAAGTTTATATCACTTATTTTTATTGGACGTCAAGATACAACTCTGTTTAAGGCGGTATGCTACTTTGACGTCTAAAAAATTTCTTCAAAAAATTTCGACGATAAAAAACGATATGGCGCATGCACGGAAAGAAGCTCAATTTTTACGTTTCTTCGCTATCAATAGCTTTATAAAATATGAAAAACACAACGAATAAAGATCATAAAGGCGGAGACGGTAATTACTTATATGATAAATAATATCCCGAAAGTTTTAAAGCGATTGGTTAACTCGTTCGCGTTTTATTAATTCCGCCAGTTAGAAAAATGTTCTTTTAAGGTGATGTTAAACCCCTTGTTAACGGTAAATACCGAGAACTACTTTTCTCGCGAAATTTTCAATTTTGAGAAAATATCTCTATGGAAAGTTATTGTTTTTGATTAGGACAACAACGTTCCATAGAGATATTTACTAAAAATTGAAAATTAAATGGAAAAAGTGGGTTCTCGTAATTATTGGTGGCGCGTGGGTTTAGCATCACCTTAAGCAAAAGGCGTTTAAAGTTGTGTGCCATATCTGTGCGCTCCACAGGTACCTACGAAATTTTTGGTAAAAGTATACAAGAATAAATAAATCGATTTTTTTTTATTTTCTAAGTAGCATACCATCTTAATTGCACTTTGAATCAACTCATAAACAAAATTTTTATTTGCGTGGAGGCTTCTATTTGTCCATAGTAGGCACATCTACTCATGAGTTACTAAAAATTAAAATATTCTTTCAATATTAATCGCTTTTCTGGGTAACATGGTCATATCTTACTTATTATTTATGAGATATAAATTATATTTCAAGTAAAATCAAAACTTCTGAAGTATATTTTGATAGCTCATAGCATTGTCAGTAAATTACTATCATAAAATATAATATGACACATCCGCAGATGAAGACTATGATAATTCGAAATTCTATGTTTTTATAAAACTAAGCTAGTAACGCAAATTTTTCATGAAATAACATTTTTGATCTTAAATTTTATTATTGTATTATAATTGCTCATTTGTAGACCAATTTTCGAAATGTATAAAGAATGTTGATTTTTGTAAGAACTATTTTGTGCACAAAAATCAAGTTAAAAAATGTTGAACTGTCATAGTCTTCTTCTGGGGGTGCAATATAACCATTTATGTAAAAACAGATAACTTAAAAAAGTTGGGATGGAATTACTATGGGAGTTAAAATGAGCACTTTAGGTTTTATTTGATTATGGAAAACTTCATTTCAATTTCAACTTACTAGGATAGTGTCAAAGGTTTGGGAAACGAAATATAATGAGGCTTTGAGAGATGTTTTCGACACCTAAAAATGAAGTGTAGCACCCTTAATTTGTTCCAATGGGCTCTCATTCTCGAGATTTTGTTTCTCAAGCCTCTGAAACTCACCTAATTAATGTAAGAAACGTGCTCTCGTCAACCTTATTTTTCACTCTACCGACATGAAATTTTGTACTTTCTCGTGACATTAAAACAAATTTAAATGCTCAATAAAGCATACTTTCTTAAATAATTGAAATGTTCATTTTGCCCCATGGCCACATATCCCCCTCCCCCCAGCAACAAACCCAAATGAAACCCCCCTCAAAGCCATCGAGCGAATCCTACATCAACAAACCAGCAACCAAAGAAAGAGAAAAAGCAAAGTAGGGGCAGGATGAAAGCATCATCATCGTTATCACCTCGTGCACCAGTTGCATATCGACGATGTAGGCCTCCTCGGTGACGATCAGCTCCTTGATGTACTCCTGGCGCTTCCTCTCCGTCGCGTCCAACAGGGCCATCGGATCCTCTCTCGCGAAGTCGTTGACTGCGACAGCGTGCGTATTTCACACGCGATACACACGCGCGCGCGCGCACGAGAAAAGAAAACAAAAAAAAAGAGGCACACAATGTAAAGAGAGAGCGAGAGCGAGAGAGAAAGGTAGGTATTCGTCTCCTCCTCCTTTTGTTACGAGTCGACACGGCGAGCGCGAGAAAACTGTGTCAAGAACCGAGAGTCCGACCGTCCGTCCGCCCGCTCCCGATCTATCTAATATTGATCTCACGTGTGCAAGTCTTGTTATCTCTCTCGCTTTCTCTGTGTCTTTTATTATCTCCGGTGTTGTGGTGCTTTTAATTTTGCAGCGAGTATCGAGCAAGGATTTTAAATTTAGACGAGGCGCGGCTGTCGTCGCGAATCAGCTGCGGCTGTCCTTTCGCGGGGCATCGCGAGACGAGAGAACACGCGAGAGAGAAGCGGATCGGAATTATATCGCGAATGAAATTGGTAGAGACGTTACTGGTGTAAAATGAGTTTTCTTTTTTAAAAAAAGGCAATAGCTTATGCGTTGTTGTGTTTTTGTATTTTTAGTTGTTTGTACGATATTAACCTCGAAGATGTCAACGAAGTATAGATACTGTAAGCTTATTTTCGATAAACCGTTGCAGCAAAGGATTAACTTCAGTTCGATCGATAAATTTTGAATGCGTTTGGAAGAAAAATTCAGTTATTATTTAATCTTCAGTAAACTAAATATCTTGATAAAAATAGAAAATTAAAATTAAAATGCATAGAATTATAAACGAAGTAAAATATTTTTAACATATTTTGTACCAAAAGGAAAAGAGAAACCTCAACTAAACACTTTTACGCAAATTAAAAATGGTATAACTTATAATTTTTTTTTTCAATTTGTAATATGTAACATTTCTTTTGGGTGTTCCAGTCTAGCCAATCGTTTCTTGCTTTTTAAAGAGGTAAAGCAAAAATACAACAAAGTCTTTTTACTAGGTACGAGGTTTTATTCGTATTTATGCGCTAATATTATTTCAGCAAGATGTAAAATGTTTATAGTAACACATGCACAATTTTCAAAATTTTTTAGGTAATAGTAAATTAAATTTCATGCCTTTAATGGTGAATCAAAGTGGAGGTTGTATGCGTAGATATATGTCATAAAAACAAACATTTTTTACTACAACTTAATCTCACATAATGATATGAAAGTCAAAATATTATAAAATAAGAAGTTTTCGTCAGACAAAAAAATTTTTTTATCGAATTTCCGTTATTGTAAAATTAGATATTGTTAAGTTTAGGCTTTAAAAAAAGAAAAGTTGACAAAACAGTGGAGACTTTTTTATTTGTTATCCGATTTTAATTTTCAAGGTCTCATTTTGTTCCTTGAAAAACTTCAAGGTCTCATTTTGTTCCTTGAAAGATTTCAAGGGGCTTTGAAATCCATACACGTGTTTTTGTAAACTTGAGCGTGTACAAGTATAAACTATGGGCTGTAACTTCGCAGGTTATTCGATGTTATTTAATTTTTATATGGGTAAGTCACAATAAAATCTTGCAAGAAACAAAATGAGACCTTTAAAATTAAAATCGAATAACAAATAGAAAAGTCTCCATGACCTTATAGGTCAAACCGTTGTAAAACATCGAAACGTGTTACAATATTTTAATATATCAATCAATGTCAAGTTAGTTTTGAAAATGAATGGATCTAAATATTTTAACGGGATTATATTCGTGGTTGCACTTGCTACCGCACTATTCACTTGTTATGCATATTGGAACACTCAATTTTTCAGATCTTTTTGTACGAAAAAACTATTTTTCGAGAAGAAAAGTGCGTAGCGCGATAGTCACCCATTTAAAGATTCATATCTAAAGTTCTGCATTCTAATTTCTATAGAAAAGTAAAGTACCACATAAGTGCATACAAAATTAAAAATTGATTAAAAGTCTTAACTATTAGAATGTGCTAAAAAATAGTAATATTTTTTTAAACCTCTAGACTAAAATACCCTCTTGAAGGCCTTTTCGCTTGCTAGGCATGCTGAACTCTCCAGAAATTAAGAAACGCGTTATATGTTCAAATCAAAGCAGTTCGCTTTGCAAGCACATTTTTATGTATTTCTTTATCCGAAAATGCAACATCAAAAAATCTATTTGTCAAAACGCTAGACTGGA
The DNA here is from genome assembly GCA_949152435.1 of Gastracanthus pulcherrimus. NCBI lineage: Eukaryota > Metazoa > Arthropoda > Insecta > Hymenoptera > Pteromalidae > Gastracanthus > Gastracanthus pulcherrimus. The sequence goes on from OX424573.1 coordinate 21,383,097, forward strand.
ATACCCCCTTAAAATAAGTAACATAAAATAATAAAATATAAGGGCTCATTTACAAAAAGAAGTAATATATATATAACATAAAATGCAATAAATGTAATGTTACACTCTTTAATAATAAATTAAAATAAATAAATTATATTTTAGACAAAATTATATAGTAGTTATTATTTTTATTTAATTAAAATGACTAAAGAATATTTATAATAATTTGAAAAAAGTATAATAATCATTCAAATATATTTTATATAAAATAATGTAAAAAAGATAAGAAAAATGTAAATTATTTCAAAATAGAAATTAAAAATTAAAAGACAAGTTTAATTCAACTCCATAGCGTGTACTGAGTTTTTTTTGTTCTTTTTTATTAATATCCGACAATACAACGAGAAACAATATGTATAAGTCTTGCATTGATAACAATCTCAGGATAGCGCTACACGAATAATTGTTATACATAATTACAATATCTGTAAGTGTATATATTCAAAGTACACGTAGTAACCACGCCGTTTTGCAAAAACTTGCGTTACACCTCTCGTAGCCTCTTTTGTTTATTTTTTATATTATACGATATAGAAAAATCTTTTCCAGGCAAATTTGTCCTCTTTTTTGTTTATTATTTGTTCATTTTTCCCTTTTTTTCACTGTCATATTCATGTGAGTTTCGCTACTTCTTAAAAACATAACCGTCGAATAACACGTATATATAGCTTCGACTTGGTTTTTTTCCTTGTTTAATCTTTTTTTGTCCTTTTTCTATAATTATAAATAAGTTATGCGTATATAATTTATTATTGCACGTGTCGAGGGCGGTGTGTGAGGCGAAGAAACACACTCGTGTGTTGTGCGCTCGCGATTCTCATTTTATTTTTACTTTTTTTCGTTTGCATCTCGTGCGTCTAGCCATTTTTAACTAGCGACAAAATTACGCGACGATTTCACTTTTCAAATGAAACGTCGGCAATCTAGTTTATCTTTCTCCTCCTCGTGACACAACGAGGGGAAGTAAATTAGGTTTAATTTTTTATACACGATTAAATTTGCTATATCGCCAGCGCAGAAGTTATTTAATTGTTCTTTTTTTTTCAATGGAACTTCATAAAAAAATTTGCTTCATAATTCATCAATGACAAGTTATTGGGAAGACCTCCTATGTATATAATTATATTTACTGTCACAATCTGTGAGTAATAGTCGAGTATGTCGAGTGATTCTGTTTTTATATTTTCTTTATTTTTTTTATGAACGTCTTTTTGGGATCTCGTTTCACATTTTTACTTCTATATACTTTGTTCGTTTGGTTTAAAGCTAACGCGGCGTGATTAAATAATGGCGACGGCGGCTTTTCGACAGCTTGATTACATCGTGATTATTAACTCTGGCTCTTAATTGTATGTATATGCAACGTAACTGTTTTGCACTAAAGCGTCTCTACAGTCGAGATTTTTTTAACGACAGCGCCTTTATTTCATTCATTTTTTTCTTTTATATAAATCTCAACACTGAAACCATTACACTGAGATTTTCGTAAAAACTCAATAAATACTTGTCTTTGATAAATGCTATTTAAATAAAACTTAGTTTTAACATAATTTTATATTGACTAAGTTATATAACCTAAGCTTTAACACCACCTAAGTTTTATTTAAATAGTATTTCCAGAGGAAGTTTATTCGAAGTTTTATCGATTGAGAAAACATTTTCCAATATAGTATTATATAAATGAATTTGACAGCCGAAGGAAAAAGACTATCCGTTCGAACCAACGAAATATTTATTCGAACGAACGTTCGTAAGGACATTTTCTTTTTATCAGTGCAAAAGTTTTTCGTTGTTGAAGTTTTTCAAATACAATCGAAAAGCGCGAAGGAAAAAAGAGTCTCGATGTATCGAATTTAGGAGTACTAATTAGCGACTGTTTATAGGTACTTTTATTCTTCATCTTGTTAATGATAATTTATACAGAGTCTCCCCTCCTCTATTTCTACCTAGCGAAATGATATTTGCGCGTTATATGAATTCGTAATTTTAATGATGATGTCTCTGCTAAACTTCTACAATCGTCGTCTCGCGCGTATACTTCTTTTTCCTAATAAGGTTACCCCTTTTTCTTTAAATAACATTTATCTTTGCTTTATTATTTTCATTTAGAAGTTAAGTGGTCGCAAGAGTGCAAAAGTAAACTTTGGTATCAAGTTGACTTTGTAATTTTGAACGATTTAATTCTCTTATTATTTTCTTGGTACAAGATATGTATATTAAATTACTTTGTCCACTTATTATGTTGTTTTTAGCTTATTCTTCTCGTAATGATTAACCAATTATGCACTCCGAAAAGTTCTTTATTCTTTTGCTTTCTTTCGATGCGAAAGAAAATTGCAAAGTGATTCCGGAAAAGCAACGTTATTTCTCGGGTTTCTCAAAAGGAATTTCAATTACACAGGATGATTTGAAATGATAGATGACGTAACAATGATCAATTCAACAATCATTCCGGAATCACTTTCTTTATTTAGATTTCTCACATATCATACAAAAAATTCAGATGAACACATAGAAAAGGAACAAGTAATGGGAAGATAATTGTACACGTTATAGAATAAAGATTTAATTTGAATTTTAAGTATTTTGATGTGTTCCCATGTTTTATTATTATTATTTTTCATCATGTGTCGAGGGTTTAAAATCAAAGGAACGCCCACGAGATTGCTATGATATATTTATACAGCTTATACTTTAACATATGTCTATCAATGTTACATAATATTACATCTTTTTCACTAGTCGTTACTGTAAACAATGTATATATATGACTTTTTACTTTCTATATCTGAAACAAATCTAATGTTCTTTCAATTTTAAACTTCTCGACTTAATATAATTAAAGTAACACACTGAAAACAATTTTTTAGGAAAAAGGTGATTTACTTTTATATTTTGTTTCTAATATTAAGATTAAACTGATAGATGCATTTATTGCGAATATTCGTTCTTCGATTACACATTTGAAACCTTACAATGAAGCAATAAATTATGGTAAGGTTTTTCCATAGGAATATTTCAACATTATACAACAGTTTTTAACAACACACGTACACACAAGAGAATGTAATAGTTTTTTCCCTAAAAAATGTTTCTCAGTAAAGAAAAGAGTCAATGTACAGTAGCTTATGTTTAAACAAAAAAGAAGCCATAATTTCATACTCGTTAACAGACATTTATTCTATCCTCAATTTCTCCAACGGCTGTGCGACCCCACGACTTCAAGCCGGGTGGACTGAGATTACATTTTTTATTTATTAGTTTTATTTTTATTCCCCTTATTAATTGATTTACTTCGTGATACTGGGTACTTTTTTATGCTTTCTTTTTTTTCTTTGGTATTACAGTGACAGCGCTTATATACTTTTCTTATATATTTTTTTCATCATTCAGGCGCCAGGATAAATCTGACGCTGTCGAAATCAATCGAGTTTAAATATATCATATAACGGAGAAAAAAAAGAAACACGTAAACGTCAACAGTTCGACTATTCATAATAATATAATAACGTTTGGTTTGTTGTCGCAATATATATATCGGAATTCCAGAGTTACAGCGTTTGGCGGTTTAAAAGTAAACGACGATATATTTATATATCTGGTCATCGCATAATTATTCGACACTCGAGAAGGCATTTCTTATACAATATATAAGTCGTTATACATTCTAACTGCAAGATTCATTTTTTCGATTTTACTCTTTCACCGCTCGCCTTTCACTCTCTAAATTGAGAATCTTCAGTTTTGTTATTCTAACGGAGCGATGAGGGTAAGTCTATGTGCAGTTCTCCCACAACAGGTTTTCGTAATATTTTTAACGTGTGCTTTTTCAAATGGAATACTTTCTCGTAATTCCCACCAGTAATTATCTTTTTAATTTCATAACATTCAAGTAAATTTCATGACATCCATTAAATTTATACAACTAAAAAAAATACATATTCGAACTAATTATACAATTAAATTCATATGGCACAATAAATATCTTTAGACTTTATGATATCACAATGATTTCATTTTTAATCAAGTTAAATGTCACAAGTTAAAATTATTTAAAATTTACTTAAGTAGTATAGACATTTCAACACTAAATTTGACTAAATTGAATTAATCAATATTACAAGACTTAGAACACTTAGTAACTCATTTAATCATTATCTGAATAAAAACAAACAAACAATAAATTTTGTAGGCGAATCGTCAATCGCGATTTTCTTAGTACCGGTACGAAAATCTGTTGTAGAGTTAACTTGAGATTCTGGAGTATTCTTTGTCTCTAAAAGGGGGTTTATTCCTTTGCTCTCTCGTGGACAGACCAAAGGACACGATCATGTCTTTTACATCCTGAAAAAAGTCTGACGGGAGCAGACAGATTTACTTTTTTATAATGTTCGTCTTCTTGTTTAGATTTACAGATTCAGAAAAATATTATTGTCATTGTCGAACAAAACTATCGCAACTAATATGTATACTTAAATGACTTTAAAAGAATGCTTTGTTAAGTTTCTTTCTTTTTTATTTTAATTTTAGAAGTCGATCAATTATATTTTATTAATTGAAATACCTTGCATTTATTGCATAATGATCAAGTAATTAACATATAAACACATTCATAAATAAATAAATACACAATTAAGCTAAAGTATAAGAAAATCAACATCTTCCTTGCGAGATTTGACTTGGAGAGAAATCGCTGAATTTTCTAAAATCTATATATTCACAGAATTAAAATTCATATATTTACAAAAAAACGTTGAACGATCATCTATTTAACAGACTATCCAAAATCAATAGGTAAGTAACTATATAATCAAATCATACATTAAATAATTTAAGATTTTTTTAAGTTACTAAAAAATTAATAAACAAACAAACGGTGCTCTCAGGAACGTCTCTCCATGACTTGAAACTCGACCATCTCTGAAAAGTTTCGCTTTTCACCTTTATATCAAATACATTAAAAAAAGTGTTTAAGGCCCCCACACAAGCGATAGACATAAGAAGCAAAAAATTGTAGAGAATATGTACAGTAAATGAGAAATATTCGAACGATCCTTATACCACTATACAATAAGTGTAAATATATCATGTACAAGAACTCGTGGAATGAAGTCATTTTTACGTATCACTGATAAATAAAAGTGCAATACATCAGAACAACTTATGAGTAGCACCTTTCTCTCTTTACAATGATTTTCGACAGGTGCACGTTTGAGTATTTTTAGTAACAATTTGCACGTTTATTCACTTATCAAGAAAATAATACAGTGCCATTCTACCGACAGAGTCACGTCAAAGAAATAATTTGACATTTGCACATGAAAAATCATTTTTTTAAACTTTGAAAAATTCAATGACACTACCACTTAGACCTATGTAAACTATTGACTCTATCATTCTAGGTAACAACAGATGTAACTTAGGCCATCGTCAAATTGTTAACATTGATATGTGAGCAATTAAACATTTAAAAACCAATGTACATCTATATCAATATATTACAATCCATTACTATCTAGTGCAATTCAAAGATGTAAACTATGTAACATGTAAACTAATCATTTGGATCTGAAGACAATATCATTTTTTGGTAATGACTAAACTTAAAGTTCCACTTCTCGCGATAATAACAATCATTATAACATTTGCTGAAAATGCTGCAACGAAATAATGTTCAAACACCGTCAGTCACTTAAATACAAATCTCATGCTCCAACCCCTAAACTCTATATAAGTCTGAAACGTCTGTCGGCAAATCGGCATAAAGTACGACCAAACGACTTCAGCCCACAACCCGTCAGTGTCCACTATATACGTTAATAATAATCTACTACCCACCGCTTATCTCGTATTTAAGCCTTTTATACTCGTCGATGTAACCTCCCATTACTCTACATATTGTCTATAACTTCTTTCTCTCATATCTTCGGGGCGGGCTAGACCTCGAGGAGGTACACGCATTATACACAAAAGAAAAGACACAAAGGAAAAAGAAGTCAACAACAATTGTCTCTCTTTCTGCCCACTACCAAAGACGCAATTATCTCTCAGTTCCGGAGCTCCTCCGCGCTTACAATATTTATTCTTGTTTTACTTTATATTTACAGAGAAAAACGGGAAAAAATCAATTCGCTCTCCTTTTCATCTTTGTTTGCATGCTTCAAAGATCATCGTAGACCCTCGCGCTGTGCGGCTCTCGACGCTCTTCCTCTCCCATCGGATTTTTTCAGCAGGACACACACACACATGTACACGCACACGCACACCGGCTCTTCATTATACATAGCTCTGCCGTTTATAAACCGTACATACATGCATACGTGATTGCACGATCGTGTGATTATTTTTTGGTTTGCTTTTCCCTAGTTACTCGGGGTTTTTTTTTTCTTCGTTCATTGGATTTTCTTTTCCCGCCTCTCTATACATAAGCACAGGATTCGTATTTTAGTTTACCTAAAGAGAATGCGGCGATTCAACAATTCTATTTTGCGTTTATCGTATTTATATAATAGTAATCATAACGCAGTAATAATGACGTCAGCGGGTGTGTGTATGTGTGTGTTTCTTTTTATGAGTGAGTGTGCAGCTCGTCGTCGTCGTCGTCGACAAAAGTGTGATGCAGACGCAGGGAAGATCTCGAAGGCTCGGGTCGGCAGTTTCGCTTCTCCTCTACACAAGACAAAACACACACTTGCTTTCAGAGGACACCCACGCACCTTTTTTGTTCTGTTCTTTTCTTTTTCATTTTAATTAATTTTCTTTTCTGTTTTTTTTTTCCATTGATTAGCCAGAGACGGAAGAGGGAGAAACGAAACACAAATGGATAGCATAGAGACAGATAGGAGGCTGGGGTGGGGTTGGGGAGCTTTAAGCTAATCGTTTCTGCTTTTTTTTTCTCGTCGTCTATCCTATATCTCTCGTCGCACCCACCACCTTATTTATATAAATCGGCATTCGCTCGCTCGTTCTCTCTCTTTCTCGCATAATACAATGGTCTCTGCTTGTGTGTCGTTATATAATTACTTCTTTTTTTTTTGTTTCATTGATAATCGTATATATTTTTCTCTCTATTTTTTTTATCTCTTTGAGTTCTGTTCGTTCGTTTAAATCGTCCCCCTGGAGCCGCTGTGTTCGTCGCTCTCTTTCGTTGCTCAATCCCCGATAGCTGAAGCAGGCCAAGAAGGGATGCCGGTTTTTAGTAGGTCTCGCGATCTCCTCGCTCTTTCTTTTTTTATGTATATATAGATTGTTTTTTTGCTTGCATATATATAATATTCATACAACAATGTTTGCAGCAGCCCGCGAGATGCGCACGTGCGTGTGTTTTTGCGTTTCATAATGCGTTTGCGGTTTTGCTTTGTTAAGTATAGAGATTTTGCGTCGATGCGTTGCGATGCTCTCTCTCTATCCTCTTACGCTGCGTGGGTTATATAAAGCACAGGCGAAAGAACACATTCATTAGTAACGGGAAAATAATGCTACATAGCTGGATTCGTACACCGGCGCCTCGCCGAGCAAGTGGTCATTTTTCGTTTTCTTTTTTCTTTTGTTTCTTTACAATTAACCTTTAATTAAATACGAATTTTTATAACGAGTTAACCCTTTCGGTCTCCCCTTTTTAATTCCATGAAAGTAAGTATTGAATATTAAATATATTTTTAAACTAGAATTTAGTCAATAGATTTAGTTTGATTTTGCTATATCAGGAAAGTATACCATTTTTAGCTTATAATTTGCAAGTATTCAAACACCAAAACTATAATAAACCTGACGTTATATTCTCATGAAGATATAACAAAATTAAGTTACAAAGAGATATATTTAAAACGCATAATATTTTTTTTTAACCAATAGACTCTACGAACTCCAAATATTTGTTTCAGTTTAAAGCTATAAATTTTTATAATAAAATCTTTACAACAAAATTAAATTTAAAGTAGCGTTTATAAGTGAAAAAATAAATATGCTTTAAAAAGAACACGACGACCAAAAAGGATAACGCATAAAATTCACCAAAGGATTACAATGTTCTTATTATCCATAAAAAATTCTAACTTATACCTACAGATAATAAGCTTCACAAAAAAGATCAATTACGTTTCTACTTTTTCACTGATCAATATTACAAAAATACAATCCATTATTTTTAGAATTTTAATATATATTGCTTATTTTGCCTACAGGTAATATGTTACCTCCTGCGGGATACGATATATCGTATATATGTACATTTATAATATAAAATATTGGAATACTTTGTACCTGGACAATAAATAAATAAATAAAAGTAAACTTTTGTCTTTAATTCGAAAGAACCATTAAAAGATCGTTTAAGAAGTATTTTATTTAATTTGATTTTTTATTTTAATTCGAACTTGAATTCTGTGTTTATTTTTACTACAGTTTGTTAGCCCAAAAGGATGAATAATTTCTTTATTTTTGTCAGATTTATTTTGTTATGTTATAAAAGAAAATAAAAATTTTCAACATGAAAAATAAAAAGTTTTAAGTTGTCCATATTAGACGCATTTCTAGAATAACCAGTTATACAAAAAATATTTGACATACAAATATAGATAAAACCACTGTCTCTGCAGAACGCCGGTGTATAAGGAAATTGTTCGTGCACTATGAAAAAGGCCATGCGGTTGACTCAGATAAGAGATACAAATGCAATACAGGATTTAGGACGCTTCTTTTATCTGACCTAAATAAACTTTAAAAGCATATTAAGCATTTGTTCAACTAGATACTTTTACTATACTACTTTATTTCAATAATTTCGAACAAATATTATTTTCTTTTATTTTATTTTAAATGAAAATTGTTTAATAATATTTTGTGGTGAGTAATAAGTAATTTAATATTTAATAAAATAAAAATTTGTAATATTAATTTTTTACTTGATAATCATAAAGCGACGTTTTCAATTGTCAAATATACTTTGTTTGAGTCAACCACTTTTTCTCAAAGTACATAAATAGGTCGAGATAGGCAATTAACATAACTTTTATTTACCTAATATAAATGTATTATTGAGTTTAGAAAAATATTAACTTTTTCCAATTATTCCAAAATATTTTAAAACGCTTTGTAAAAGTTATTTAAAAGCCTTTCTCAGTTCATATTATAAAAAGTTCACGGCTAATTTATAATCTAGTTTTTAGCTATCTAAATTACTGTAACTAATTGCGTATGTATTTAAAAAAGTAAATTCTTTTACAAATGTTGATTACTGTGTTATTTTTTACACAATATATAGAGAGTAGTACTAACTACAGTTCATTACGATTATGCATATTTCCTCTTTCTGAGTTATCAAAATTTCATAAATATATGAGACGTTTGTAAAATAAGGAAAGTAAAAGGTATTTTATCAAATTGTTAATTGTATTAATCTTTATGAATAAAATGATGAATCGAATTTTAGTCAAAGGAAAGAATTAACTACGATGTAAATGAATTAAATGATATATAATATGTTCGAGAATTAGGCATAGTGCGTTTCTTACACATAAGAATTGTACACGTAATTATTGTGTACAATTTAGCATTGGTCAAATATATCTAGATATAATTTGACCAATGCTAAATTGTGTACAATAATTACATGTATAATTCTTATGTGTAAGAAACAATTAATATGTTCACTATCCGGGAAAAAATTATTTATGTATACGATTTTACAAATAAAAATATATGTAAGAGTTTTTAAAAGCGACGTTTTCAATTGTCAAACATACTTTAACACTTTGAGGACGACGACGTAAAACACGTTTCTATCGTACAGTGCTGAGCCGTTTTTTACAATAATTAAATTTGTATTATAAAATATTTATAACTATTTAATTTTGCATTCTGGCGTGCAGATTTGAACAGCAGAACGGACTGTGGGTGCCTTTGAAACCGTGTAGAATGGAAGAATTACCCCTAAGAAAATTAATTATGTTCTCCATTCGAATGAGAATAAAATTAATAATAAAATTTTTACGACCCACGTATGGGTCGTACAGGACCACGGGAAAGAACTTTACAACCCATACATGGGTCGTATAGCCCTCAAAGTGTTAATCAGTAATTTTTATTATTTATTTTAAAAAAATGTAATTAAAATTTTTTATTAAAGTTTTTAAGATCGCAAAGAATGTATATCTAATAGTTATTATATTTTCCATATTCATGCAAAATTTTACATTATCTGTTTTTAATTACAAATATTCTCTTATTTAGGTTCAAAATATGTATATTAAACGTCAAGAATATAAAATCAAATTTACACAACAAATTTACAATATATATCAGCAAAGTTAAGCAAATTTTTCTCGGATTATGAAGCGTGAAAATGTGTGCATGCACCCACCAGTAAGTGACATTTCAAACACCGATACGAACTTTAATACACACACAAAGCTCAATGAAAATTACTTTGACCCAAGAAACCACTCAATAAATACGTGTATTACACCATATTGTACAAAGGCACAATTACCAACATTAAACTTATTAAAGGCATAGTTAGAAGGATGAGCTTTAAGCATTAATTAAGCTCTGATCTGTCTATTACTTCCTTACTAATAATTACACGACGGATTATAAAAATTAACATTTAACGAACGTATTCTAGATATTAAAGATATATTTACGTTAGATTTGACAAATATCATAGTTTAAAGCATTGCTTTCGACGAGTAAATACAAAATAGTTTCATTTTTTAAATATAACTTTTACATGAACTAACGCATCAAAGTTAAAATTCAAATAAACCCAATGGAAATTAGAATGACGATAAAAAAGTGATGGACAGTGGATAGTGATGATTATAAAATTATATATGGGAACCGTGTAAAGCTTGAAAATTGTATAACGTTACTCGGTTAAAGTATATGGTAGAAACAGCGTGTATGTGTATACGAGCAAAACACATAGTAATTTCGTATGTAGGATATAGTCGAGGGTAGGCGGAGGGGGGAAACGTATGAGTGCCGATTGGTTAACCATTCACAATTAGATAATGGAGACCTGTATAAACGTTTTCTCAGATTCGATTGATGCTGACGCCGCTGCATATTGTGCACGTATGCAATCTATTGCTCGAACGTGAAGCGAAATTAAACTCTAAGGAAATACGATGAGTGATTTTTTTTGTATCGCAATTAGCTTTTTGGTCTATAGCGCTTGCTACGGATTTTGAACTACGTGGAGCGATATCGTATGCAATGATTAAAATTAATTGATTGTTTGAAAATAAAAACTAATGCTTGCCGCGCGTACGAATGAAATTTACTACAAAAACGAAAAGCCGTATTTTCCTATTTATGCTAACAACGTTTTTGCCTAATTTTTTCAAGATAAGATATTTTAACGTTCTTTTTGAAGAGCTTAAGTCTTTTACTTTAGATTCAAGAATACTTTTTCTCTAAATACTTCAAAGTGATAAACAACATATATCAATGAACAAATTTACTGTTAAAACATAAAAAGAATTAATACAAACAAAAAAAAATTTATATCAAATTGAAACATATATATTTTTGCAATTTTCAACATTAAAAGCAAAGTACACAGACTCAAACTCATCATACAAAACCTAACTAATCAACGACTAATACTATAATAAATATGTATGTAACAATGAGCTCTACTTACACATTGGCGATACGTAGTTGCTAGGGAATACTCCAGATAAACCGTTCAATTCGCCTCTCCACCACGAATCTTCGTCTTTCGATAGAACGACAATGACATCTCCCTTCTCGAAACTGAGCTCGTCCTCGTTTTGTGCCTTATAAGGATACAGTGCCATCACCTTTTCTGTTAAGCAAATATATCCATATTAATTACAGTATTAATGAAATCAAAGAAAATGTGGAACTTCTTTTATCCCTCATGCGCATTTATACATTTCCACACATTTAGATCTACCCAGTATAAGTCTGCAAACTTCAACAATCTCGTAAATTAAAACTGTGATATTCAGCTTAATTTGTGAGGTTATAAATATTGACAATGCAACAATCCAAATTTGTGATACAAAATGTAAAAAAAAATTATGTGTATTTTGTACGAATTATTTCGGCTTTGTCAGGAGGGTTAAAAATTTCGCTTAACCCAATGAGTAATACATTCACAATCATATGCTTTAGATTATGAAATTGTATTTAAAAATATTGTACGAACCGGCGAACGGATCCATCGTTGGTGAATCTTGATATCTATGAGAAACTGGTGTGCTGCGATTGCTACTGCTGGTAAGGAGCTTCACGTACGACGCTGGGAACCAACCGATTTGCCTCTTCTTTCCGCGAGCCTGCGAGCGAGATTTACATCATAGGTATTGAACAAAAAATCGAAAATTCAAAATAACCAAGCTGCGGTATTTTTATTCGACGCATGCTGACCTGCAATTCGCCTTCCCACCATCCGGACTCCGTCTTCTTGCGGATCATTATCAGCTGGCCCTTTTGCAGATCCAGCTGTTCGATGCTCGTTGCCTTGTAAGGTGCGATAACCTGCACGATTTCGGGTTTTCGTCCTCTCTGCATAACATCAAAGTATATCAGTAAAAAAGCTCACAGTACGCAGGTAAAAACTATACGAATAGAAGTATATACAAATTAAACAAAGTAATTCGATAATAGAGACTAAAATGTAACTACTCTATTAATAAATAATCCAAGATACAACGACATAATGCGTAATATCAGATGTAAATCAAATCATATGGACAATAAAGACAAAAGCAATATCTATATATATCGTTAAGAAAAAAGAAAACCAGCAATTCAAAAGCATATCAATTGTTAGTCTTTTCTTGTTTCTCTCTCCTGTTTCACACATATGTAACAATTACCTTCGTGTACTGTGTTGCGGTTATGGTACGGGGGGTAGGCCAACAATAATTGCCAACACGAATTCGCACGGTGAGAGTTGCGTTCGAGAACACGTCCACAACGAGCGCGCGGAAAAAGCAATTAAATATTCATATATTATAAAACAAAGCCAAATGCAATTTGACACTATATACAAGGCTTAGACAGTATAATAAATATATATGTCTGACAGTTATAAATGATGAATGCACAAAGACATAATGTAAATATATAAATATATATATGTTGAAATACATATATAATGAATATATAGTTGTATGAGAAAGAAGACTCGTGTGAGAGGTGAGGCCTTGTTTTTTGTTGTCTATTCGTGTTTCTTTTTTTGTAAAAAGCAAGGGTAGAAGAGACGTTACCTGCTGCGCAGACATGGCCGCGAAGTCTGGCAGCTCGGCCCTGTCCTCAGCCTCAGCTATCTCCTCCTCGAGTTGCTCGGCAGTTTTCTGCACCTGACGTTGTTGTCGGTGTTGTAGCGTTTTTTTTAGCGTGGAAGAAAAGGTCGCAAGTGTTAAGCGATTAATTACGCACTATGACTACGGACGATTATTAGCTTAGGGGGACGCACGTTATTTTTACAGTGCACGATTTAGCATGATTACAGATTGGGGGGAGGGGGTGTAAGAGGTGACGAAAAGATCGATTCTTGGTTCATTCGTCAAACATTTTGTGCTGGTAAAATATTAAATTTTCAGGTAGTCCTTGCACGCAAGTTTTTAATTGAGCCTTAATTTTTTATCGATTTTTAGTTCCTAACGTGTATCTACACAAAGTTAAACGAAAACTTTATTTGTGAATTTTTCTACAAATTATGAAGTCAATTAAGGAACGGTTAAAGCTATTGCAATCTATCACATTCATAATAACTTGGAATTAACTTCGAACAAAATTGCATTTTTCAAAGTGAATTTGCATCTATGCTGTTTGATAAAATCTGTTATGCTTAATTCGTTTTTAAAACTCTATTGGGCAAAATATATGTTATATTTAAATTATCGAAATAAAGTATCAATCTGCCGAAAAACCTGAATTAACAGACAATTATTTTACGCTTGGTCAATGACCCAATCTGAAATGTTTGCAGAGTGATAGTTATTGATATTATCAATAATATATTTCACATGATTCTCTCGCTTTTAACTTTAGTGCATGAACTATCTTTAGTGAAACGCCGAGACACAGAATCGACCTGTTTGTCTGTTGAAAGTTAATCATTTTAGTAACGATACGCACTGGCTTGTCTTGTATTTTGTCAGGAGTTTCAGTCAATCCATCTTGCTGCGGTGCATCTGTCGGTGCGGCTTGAGTCGCGGCGGTCTATAGGGAAAAGTGATATAACACACGCGTGAGGATGGAACACATTAAGTGAAAACGGTACATATGAGTAAAGCATCAGTCACAAAAACCATACTAAACGCAGAGTGTCTACAAACGTGTTAAAACATTTTTAAGATTATCAGGACCGTTATAAGGTTTAAATGCTTTAAAAAGTATATGGATGATTTTACTGAAATGGATATTTTCAATGTAATTTGATACTATTTAATTTTTAGTTTTTGAAACTATGCATCTAGCTGTAGTGTTAGTTACATTTAATAAATTTAGTTCAGATTTCTATTACCTGAATGTATGTGGTAATTTCAAACATACATAATCTTTAAAGTCTTTAAGAAACTCAATTTCCGAAGCTTATTCTGTGTATAACTTTTCCTGCAATAGCTCATACTTGCTTGCACATAATTACTCATAAATCTGCACGTAATTCTGTCATTATACATGAATTATTACACGTTCCATAAAAAATAATCCAAAAAAAGCGACTCTTTTCAATACTAAAAATCCAACCAAGGAATAAATATCCTTCAGCAGAAGCATCCTCATACGTAAAGCGAGTACACGAAGTAGACACTCCAGCGCACTGAAACCCACAGAAAGCACCGCCCAGCTCACCTGCTCGGGCATGTCGTACTTCTCGACGTAGTTAGAGGGAAAGATGCCCTGCCTGTCCCCTATAACGCCCGTCCACCAGTCTCCGTCCTTCTTGATCACCAGTATGATCTCCCCCTGATTGAAGTCCAAATCGCCGGATTCATTGGACGCGTACTGATACAGCGACATGTAGTACTCGTTGAGGCCGTCGCCGGTGCCTACGGCCGCCGCTTGGCCGTTCGTCACCTCGGCCACCGCCAGCTTGACGTAGGACTTGGGGAACCAGCCGACGGCCCCGGCGCTCGACTCGCCGTAGCACCAGATCTCCTGCTGCTCCTTCACGGTCAGGCTCTCGCCCTTGCCGAAGCTCAGGTGTTGCTCCGTCGTCGGGCGGTACTGGTAGAGGCTCGTCGCCGAGACGCTGCACAATTGGCCCTCGCCGAGTTTCGGGGTGATGGGCTCGACGTGGGGACCCTCGCCGACGGCCGAGCCCGCGTCCGAGACGTTCTCCGGGACCTCGGCGATTCCTCTGTGAAGGGCGAGTTGTCTGGTGAGTGGGCAGCGTGAGTTTGTTGGCTTGGGACAGGGGACTCGCGATGCATGGACGCTCGGTATGGCTGACTTTGCGCGATAATTTTAAATTGCATCACTGGTGGATAGCCTTTTTTGTGATGTCGATTTTTTTATATTGTTTAAATTGCTTTATCCGTTGGATTTTATTTTGTTTTATTATTTCACGAGAAATGCATCGGAGAAAAACATTTCTGGCGCAAGATGTGCAAAAGATTTATAATAAGATTACAGTACCTGGTTTTTTGAAAAAGATTAGAATATTTGTTTGTTTTCACAAGTGTTACTCAATGTATGGAAATTATAATAAGAGTGGTATAAGAAATTAAACATAATTTAGAAGGTTATTTCTATCTATAATTTCGAAATTTCATATTCTTTTGTCAAAGAGGTTCAACCACTCACTGTTTTTGTTTGCTAAATTGTAGATGATATTCTTACATGAGGCACTTAGTTAACAAGGGGCACAAGTGACTATTTACATGAATTTTATTCGATTGCTTCTTACTTATAAATTCCAATAAAGTAGTGACAAACATGCTATGTTACATAGTCTGTAAAAGCATTGATAAGAAAAAAGAATGTTGGCATAGCGTTACGCCGTATGCATTTAGAAATACATCTATTTGAATGTGAAAAAAGAAGTGTATTTTAAAATGTCACTTGTACCTCTTGGCAACCAAGCGCCTCGCTCGATTTATAATTTAAATCACATCTTAAAATTTCTGCAAGATTATATTATAAAATTATAAAGAAGTTATCTAGCACGGGCACAATTTTAAATCTAGGTCGAAAATCATCCATATAGAGCATCCATAATATATGGTCAGAGTCCTCTGTATTGGGTGGAGAGAGGTTTTATTTTTGTTGCGAGGAGTTGCTTGGATGATGATACTCACTCTAACATTCGTTTCTCTATGCTGTCCTGATGTGTAAAGGCATCGCTAGCAGAGACTACCGTCGGGGTAGCGCCCAGGTCGATGGGCTCGACGTAAGATTCTGGAAACCAGCCCGTGTGACCCCGGATCTCGCCCGCCATCCAGCCGGGCTCGGCGTTTTGCACTGGTGGTACCTGAGTACCGAGAGATATATTTTTTTATTGTTTTTTAGTCAGAAAGAATGAGCCTAATTTTGGTAGACGAGGATCTGTGAAACTGGGTAATTTTAGTCTAAGTGCGTATTTTAGCTTTATCGGGCACATTTTTTGCTTTCATGAAACTTAGTTTACTTTGAAAATTTGAATATACAAGATAATAGAGCCAATATAGTTAACTGCTGTTTTAAACATTTGGAAGTTTTGACTATGTTTTAATTGATTAATCCCAAAAAATGCTAAGTACAGAATTTTTGCCCGAATTCTTTCAGTAGATCGCACGAATATGATTTTTTTTCTTAAAGATAAAGTAACGATTTTCATGCTATGTTTATTTATAACAATTTTAAAATGTAGAAAATATATTCCCTAGTACCCTATACTAACATTCTACTAAATTTAAAACACTATATTATTAACCAAAAAGGAAATACCTAATCCGGGTCACGGCTGTGCTGCAAAGGGTCAACTTTTATGAGTCATAAATTTAAATCCCAGGTCAAGCTGAAGTTTACTGTTACTGTTTTTATTTTTATTGGCAAGTTGACAAAAAGAATTCATTGTAAAGAAACACAAAAAAGGTCGTTTTCAAAATGCATAAGTTTGTATAATCCATCAGATATCTTTACAATTATTGTGTAAAGGTTTGACGCAAAATTAATTAACAAGTTACAAATAATTTAAGCATGAAAAAATAGAAAAAATGTTGACAGAAACCTGAAAAATGAATAAATTATTTTATCTGCAAAAATTGTTTATTATTAAAGATTTACCTTTCTAATGAACACTAGAAAAGCTCCTAATAAAATTCATGAATACGTTTTCGATTATATTCATTTTATTTTCATTTTCTTTGACGCGCTATTAAGGGAAGCCCATGACCCGTGTAAACAAATATTTTCATCTCATACATCAAACTACTTTTATAGCACACTAACCTCAAAATGCCAACTTTATTGTCGATTTTGAGGTTGTTGTGCTATAAAATATCGTATGAGACTGTTGTGGGAGGTGTTTTTCTACCTTGCTCGATTTTCTCACTCGCTTCGCTCGTGCGAAAACCCTCGAGCAAGGTAGAAAACCATCTCCCACAACAGTGTCATAATATACTATTTAACCCAAATACCTCGTCACCATAGTTAGCTGCCTAAATTCTACTTGATTAGTAAACGGTTAACCTTCTTCTAAACCTACAGAACAAAAGAATCCCTCCCAAAAACATATACATAGGTCTCTACCCCCTCAAAGTATCGACAAATACGTAAACAACAATAATTACAATTTCGTATTCACGACCTCCCAACTACATCCCCCTAATACCAGTAAAGCCACGACGGCACGTCGCATCGCCGAACTCACCATGACGATGTCCCCGGGCTGAAAGGAGATCTCGTCCTGGTTCCTCGCGACGAACTCGTACAGGGCCCTGTACTTCTTCACGCCGGGCGCCACCTCCTCCTTGGCTGCCGCCGCCGCTGCCGCCGCCGCCGCCGCCTCGGCCACGGCAATGGCCGCGTCGTCCGTCGGCCACGAGTCGACGTCGACCTCGGGCGCGCTCGTGTCGCCCCAGGCGTCGTCGCCCCAGGCCTCGGCCGCCGCCGACGCCGCGAAGCCCGCCTGGTTCGAGCTCTCGCGCATGTCCAGGATCTTCGTCTTCTTCTCCTCGAACTTGGCGTTCAGCTCCTCGCAGTTCGTGAACATCATCTCCATCTGCTGCTGCAGCTCCTCTGTGCGCCCGAGACGAGAGTAAATGGAAGAGGTGTTTGAAATATCGAGGCGATGCGATTGAAATGTGAGTGCGGGTGAGGCGTGGAACGCGTGTTGAAAGATTGAGTTTTCGGTAATTGTAGGGTTGAGTTTAGGTTGATTCTGATTTTTTGCTATTTCAAGTCTGGGTTCCGGAGGGCAGGTTAGATTTGATACAAACCGGAAGGGAATGTTGTACTTTTTTCACGTGAACAATGCATTCGCGAATTTCGTTTGCGAATGGATTGAGAAAATTGCATATTACTGGAGTGAATTTAAGTATTTAGAGGAACGAAAGGTTTTCGCGGATATATTCCGAACGAATGAGGGATTTTTACGAATCGCTATGACATATCTATTGCCCAAAACGTAATTGTAAATTTGAATTAATTCATGATTATCAGGATCTATTATTTGTATTCAAGACACTACGTTCATATATTGATTCACTAATGTTTAAATAAATGAAATGTTTCAGGTTGTATTTTAAATTAGTTAACATAAATAATAATAACTTTGCCGTTCATTTCAAGAAAAATAATCGGTACTATCGTTCAGTCACGTACAGAACTTGTATGGCTTCGAATTCTATATGTGAGGATATTGATTTTTAAATTCCTTGTCTATTTTTAAGATTTTATTAAAAGTACAAACTTTATGTTTCAGTAATATGCTATCTTACGTCATCACTTATTTATAATTAATTAACAAGTTTACCGCGGCTAATGTATAATCCGATTTTTGCGATCTTTTACAAGATTAATTAAAATTTTAAACATTTAAGAAAAATTCGACGTTTCTAGAAAAGCATAAAAAAAATCAATCACATAGTTTAAATATTTTTTACTTTTAGACATAGAATGTAAAAGAAATTACGAAAATTTATGATACGTATATAGCTTACGCCACGCAGAACCTTTCAATCAATCGATGAAACAATTAACGTAAGAGGTTTATACCCACCCAAATAAACAAATGAATAAAAACAAAAACAAAAGTTATCGTCTCTCATACCCAGTTGGCTGTTGCTGTGCTCGACCTCCTTCTCCTTTTCCTTGACCTCCTTCTCCAGCTCGGCGATCTTGTCCTCCATCTGCTTGAGCGCTATCTGCTTGAGCTTCTGGGCCTCCTGGCCGGCCGAGTCCTGCGTCGAGCTCGACTTCGTCTTCGCCTCGATCCTCGCCTTCTCCTGGCTGCAGGCGAGCAGTCGCTGATTCTGCTCGCGCAGCTTGTTCTTCAGAGCGGCCATCTCCTGGAGCTGATGGTCGCGGGTCGTGCGCATGCCGTCGATCGTCGTCTTCACGCTCGACACGCCGACGCGCGTGTCGCAGATCTTCTGCGACAGCTCCTTCACCTTCTCGTTCTGCAGGAAAGAAACGCGCGTTTGTATCGTCGGTTTAAAATTCAGTTATCGGTCTCTCGGAGTTGACGTTGCGCTTTTCATTTTGCGACGACTCGATGTCCGATGTTGAAAATTTTTATGTTTCAAGTATCGTTCAAAATGTTGCAGACTAATGAAGATTTAAAGAACATTTTCAATGTAGAATATTTCGACGTTAGTTACGAAGATTAGCACATTTTAGATTACTCAAGAGGCTTCTTATAAAAAAACTAGCACTTTTTAGATCTTCTGATTAACACTAACACTTACTTAGATCCTCTAAGAAAATTATAGTTTTCGTCTAAAATTATGTCATTTACTAATTTTTGTACGAGATTCCTGACAAGAACTAGTAGTTTTCGAGAATCCTGAAATGTTCTAATCTTTGTAAAGGAGGTCAATTTATTCAATATCAATTTAAAATACCCTCAGTAATAAAAGAGTGTGTAATAAAATATGTAATAATAAAATAGATGTATTTGTATTGGTTGTTGAAAAATAAACAGTTGATTTATTACCAATGAGCCAAGTTCGATGGTTAAAGTCTGATTCTTTGCTTTGAGTTTCAAGACAATATCTTGCTCCTTTTGCCGTTGAGCTTGCAATTCTTGCGACTTTTGTTTCTCCCACTCTAATTGACGTTGTCTTTCCATTTCCCTACAAACAGTACGTATTGTAAATACGCGTCAAAAACTTTGAAGGCATTGATATTAATACACTTACTTTCTTGCAGCTTCTCGTTGTTCTTGGGCGCGTTTTCGTTGTTCCTCCTTCTCTTCTTCGATTTCTTTTTGTCTCATCATCTGCTGTTCTAGTTCTGCCTGACGTCGTCTCTCTTGCTCTAATCTAAAAATGTAATAATAATTTAAAATTAAATTTGCTTATTCAAATTAACATTAGACATCTTTCCTTTGTACGCACCTTATCTTTTCTCGTTTTTCGGCTTCGTCCCTTTCTTTTCGTTCTCGTTCCTCTTGCTCTTTTCGTTGAACCTCTAATAACGCTTTTCGTCGTCTTTCTAATTCTGCCTGGCCTTTATCAAAGTTTTCTTTCCTCTTATCTTCAAACGAAGTCTTTAAAGGTGCAAAATAAGAATACAGATGGTTAGATAATATAAAATAAAATTTGTGACAATCAGTAGAATCAGACAAGCATGTTAAGACAAGAGTTTAAATACTAATGTAAAGTGTCTTACCTGCGGCATACCAGCCAAGGGGTCAATATTATCGGGCACGCCCTGAGAAGAAACGGAACTCTGTCGTTGTCGTCTAAACGTCGGTGGCACGAGATCAATCGAAAGAACCGTCGGAATAACTTCGCCGGCTTTCGCCATGTCGCATAAATGCATCGCTAGGACGAATTCCTCGCAGCCCAGTCGGCCGTCGGAATCCATATCGGACAGAGCCCTAAAATCATCAAAAAATCATCATGACCACTTCAAAATCTCCTACCTTTTAAGTTACAACACGTTAGATGCAAAGAGCGCAATAATTAATTACCATATTTGTGCAAGTATAGCCTGAGGTAGCTGCGACTGTACCATGATGTTCCTCGCTTGGGGTCCCGACAGATAGCCGGACCTTGTTCTGTCCCACGTGTTGAAGAGCTGAGTGTACTTGAGTTTCGTTTGGTGTGGCACTGACCACTCAACCTGCGGCGAGCCAACGGAATGCTGACTGTGCTGGGAGTCCACGGAGCCCATTCTGTCTATGCTCGGAGGCCTGGCAGTTGTGCTTAGAGGTGTACTCGTCGACACTGGTGTGTGAATGATGCTGCCGTTCATGGAGATGTTGTTGGCAGGTATCGGGGTCACTGGGGGCGTTAAGGTCGGTGCCATTCCCACCATGCCGTTTCCTGGATAACAGTATTTTTAAGAATGCTCGTTTATTCAAAGAACCTAAGCAGACATTTCTTAAGATACTCAGATTATTTGCTTGATAAAGACATAATCGCAATTATTCTGAGATTACCAAGCACATGAACATCCCTTCACTCTATTCTTTATTTAACATAAATGATTTGGCTTTTTTAATCAAGATATTAAATAATTACGCGGACTGTAATGAACTAATGCAATATATTAATCATTTTGATTCTCATAATATCTAAAGAAGAACTATATAACTAATTATTCAATATTTCTTATCAAACTCAAAAAATTTACAATGAATTGAACAATGTACAGATCTCAAACACTTTTCAATAAAAACTTTGTGACACTTATTACTCCATAAAGTTGTTTATACTTTCTTTTTATTTATTTAATTAACATATTATAAATTATAATTATGTTCATAATTATAATTCCCTCCAATCATATATAAAATAAATTATAAATTTATTATTTATCAGTGAAGGCTATTGTTTGTTTGAATTTGGAAAATTGAATGATATTACCGTAATTAATGTCAGCTGGTGGTACTGTGGTGGCACCAGTGGCCAACGGAGGTATTATACCCGTTTGCATGGATTGCATCGGCATTGTCTGACCCATACTGAAGGCTGCTGTTGGTACTGGTGCTGAGTTTAACGGAGCGATAGGTGCTACTGGTGCGATCGGCGGCATACCTATCGAAATTATGACTCGTTAAATTTAAGTGCTTTATTAATTTTTAGTATTAAGCCCACAAAATTATAAAACTTTAGAGGATGCATTTTATGGAATTTTATCAAAGCTCTGGCGTTTCTGTGAAATTAGCACATTAATCATTATGTTTATGTTCATGTAAGTACATTGATAACAGAAAAATGATTTTTCTGCATTGATAAAAACGAAAAACGTTACACTTAGAATAACAGGACATTAGTATGAAACAAAAACTTGTAAGGCAGCGGTAAGTCACTAAATGCTATAAACTACCTGCAAGAGAATTCGCTTTAGCACAATAATTACAACACGAATGATAAAAAAAAAATAACAATACTGGAAAAGCAATATGTAAATTAAATTATTTTAAGCCTGTTATTATTAATTGTGAAATCTGTACTCTTTATTTTGACCATGTGTGTACCTTCCGACATTAACAGATCGAATAAATCTGTAAAGAAAGAGGTAAAGGTGTAAAAACTGTGTTGATTGTTTTGCATTATATGTGTAATAGTGTAAAAATAATAGATATAAAAAGTAGAAAATATACTATGATTTATCACACAATAATTACAAATTATTCAATAATATATTTTAACTTACCCATGTTAGAAACTGATGATGCCATTGGCTGAACCATTTGAACTGGTGGAACCATAGGTGGTATAGCAGACTTTACAGGTGATGCAGCTGCTACCGGACTGTTTGGAAACGATGGAGGCTGTGGCTTTGGAGGACCAGTTGTAGGTACAAATCCAGCTCCTATATTAAATGCAGATTTTAATACATAAGCACAATGAAAACAATAGCCACTAGCAAAAAATTACCAAAAGCAGCGCTTTGGCATACAAAAATTAATATATCAAGCTTATTTTTCAATAGAATAATTTTTAGATAGCACGTATATATAATTTGAAATTATAACATAAACAGATTAACAACAAAAATATTTATTCATTGATTGAATCTTTTTATGTTCAAACAGAGCCACTGTTTTATAGGATATACACATGAAAATATATATAAGTGATCGGGCATATATTAAGCAGTCACAATTTTAGGAGTTAAACAAATTTAATATAGTATTAACTACAACTTTGATATTTATTCAAACAAAAATATATTTACGCAAAGCAGCAAAAGACCTGAATCAACGATTTTAAATGTAGGTATACATTCTACCAACAAAAATATTAGGAAATACAACATTATATAGGTATAGAGAAAAATTCTTACTATAAACAAGTCTCTTTGTTGACCAAACAAAATTTTTTCCTTAGCTCAATCTAGCAAAATATACATATATACACATACAAGACGAGCTAATTACCAAAATATACCAATGTTCAAAGATACTGACTTAAAAAAAATATAAAAAGAAAAGTTTTTGAAATATCAACCTATACTTATCGTTTAAACTCTTTTTCCTCTAACACTTTCAAAACCAAAATATCAGAAACCATATCTCTAGATTGAAATTCGTTTTATTCGTCTGTTTATTCTTTTTGATTCTCTACAATATTTCGTCAATTTGAAACGCGCTGACATCTGTAAAACATACCGATACTGTCGGGAGGTGTAGGTCTTTGCGGAGTAGCACCACTATTGACCTTAGCAGTGGGGTCTCCTTTGTGCAGCACAGAAAACACAGCATTGAAAAAATCGCAGAAGCGTTAAGCAGTAAAACAGACGAGTCACGTGAATAAGGCAGATTATAGAAAATTATTATAAAAGATTTTCACCAAAAAGTTGAAATTGAACAGTGCATGAAGGAGTTTGTATCCTTGTACACAGGTTAACACAACTCTTTACATACCAAAGAAAATAATTCTGTTCTTTATAACTATTTTTAATTGAATTTAAATAAATAACAATAGGTTTTTCTTTATTATCAAGAAGCATGCTAACATGTATATATTGGTACATCTCCTATAAGAAAAAAAGTATTGTAAAAAGTTTCATAATGCGTATAAATAACCAAACTAAATTTTGTGTAGAAAAACAACTAATAAAATATTTAAAACAATATAAATACTAAAATATAATACAAGTGAAACTTTTTTCCAATAAACTTTTCTTGCACTTCTGCATCTGAAAAAATATAAATTTTGTAGCTTTAAATACCAGCGAGAAAACGCAATTTTGTGTAGTAGCGAGACTATACTGGCGCATAAATGCAGCTGCTTTTTAAGCAATGAAATAAAACTCGAAATCAAAATTTATGATCGATTGATACAATATGATTCAATGATTCTTCAAACTAACAAATCTCGTATGATTTTCTCTTCTTATGCCTGACAATTCTTAATGAATTCTAAAATGAAGTCAATTCTGATAACAAAAATAATTTTATTAGAAAATGAAATCATTGTAAATATGATCAACATCTACATCTGGATTCTACTTCTTAAATATATATTAATTAACAATGATCAAATTGACCATTGATCTACAAAACAAACGAATACTGCTTCATAAAGCATAATCATAAAGAATAGAGATAAATACAGAAAATATTCAAAAATGTACAACCAGTAAAACAGAAACAAAACAGAAAACATATGATAGACGAGCACTGACAAGCCTCTTGTAGAAGAATATCGATTTTATCAAAGTAAATATATATAAGTCATAATAAGATGTATTACTGGATAATAATACAAAATAAGAAAGAAAACGAAAACAGGAATGTATGAGATGCTGAGAGATTAGTCGAAGCAGGCAATCCGACAATCAAAAGTTCGAGAGTGAGCTGGAAAGAGATATTACGCATGGGACACCAACGTACCGACGTTACAGGGTGGCGGTCGAGCAGGCTTTGATGGGCGTGTGTTCGCAGCTACAGGCTGTCTACATTGTTGTGATGCTGTGTGCGATACATATACCGTATTCTTTGTTTTACATACATGTATTTATGTGTGACATACAATTTTAAAATTTTCTTGTCCCTAGCCTATGCTCACATCTATCTGGTGATCTCAATCGATCTTAGTCATCAGAAAGATAGTGATATAGGAGCATTTTTCAGTTCTTTTTTAACTTTTGTAGTTTCAGGATTTGTGTTCTTTTGTTTTACTAAATAGTTAGAAATGTAAAAATCGAATGTTTATAATTATCTCTTGAGAAGTAATGTGTATCAAAGCTTGGACGTTTTTAGTATAAAATTTAATTAGATATAAAGAAAAATGAAGAATTATATACTAAGAAGAAATATGTAGTGCAAGTTTTTTATGTGATAATTGCAAATCTATTATAAAAAGTGCTTTAGAATATTAAAGTTAAAAGTTTGAGAAAAATGCTTATTCATTTGCGTCATAATATACGTAATATAAATGTGATATACATCATTTACTTAATACTGTGCATAAAGATAAACAATTGTTTAATTACTAATCTACTTTGGATCCACCTAATATATACCAAGAGGATCTTATTTGCTCAAAATGTACTTTTTCAATAATTCATAGTTCAACACATTTGTATTTCAATGCATATGAAGAATTAGCAGATGTATTGTATTGCACGTGTATTGTTGGAATTTTATTGAAATATGATCTGGTACTCTATCACTATTTTTATTAAAAAGTTTGATGATTGATTTTTTTCTTTTTCTCATTGAAATAATTTATTCCATTTTTGGAACATTTATTATCTACATAAATAAACGGCATAATTTTGGTCTGATAGGCGTTATCGCATCCGCCCGTCTCGGATTTGATAATTGACACAATCACATTAACATAACTGGAAACCAATTAATTTTTTTTAGTTCAAATCATTTTTTTACTAAAGGCGTTATATTTGTATAATTATTGATCATATTAACATCTGCAGATTCTTCAACGGTTAGTCAACAAAAATTTCATTGTACATTTTTTCATTATACTTATGCTGTTTAGAATGCTGATTGTATAACAACAGAAAAAAAGGATAACTTACCGACTGGCATTGACATGGGTGGAACACCTGGTGGTCCAATTTTTGGTATAGCTGCTGGTATAATTGTTGGCAGAGCTCCTGGCATAGCTGCTACAGGTCTTGGAATTGGAGACACTGCTGGTATTTGTGGAATTGCTGCAGGACTTGTCACACCTTGATTTACTGTAAAAATAAATTTCATTAAACCTTAACGAGGATAATATTTTGAAGTACTTATGAAGTTTTAAAATACTTTTGTCAAATATATATAGAAAATTTAAAGTTGAATATGAATAAACAAATATAGTTTCATTCATACCATTAACGATATTGTTACGAATGAAACAATTCATTTTAATTAAAAGTTGTTTCAAGAGTTTCTCAAATAGCAAAAAGCATATAAACTGATATAATTGTAAATAATAATTTACCAGCAGCAAAAGCTTGTAGACTACGAATTAAAGATGGGGGCAATGAACTTGGTACTTCAAAGCCCCGCAATTTTAAGTTGATAAGTTTACATGCAATGCTAAATTCATTGATGTTCATTTTTCCATCCGAGTCTGTATCTGACAAACCCCTAGAAGAAAGAAAAAAAATTGTTATGTATAACATGTAAATACTTGCATAAGAACTATACATAGGTTTATATAGTAAAATTCGTACCATATTTGTCCAAGTACAGGAGGAGGAAGTTGGGACTGTAACAAGAAGTCTTTTGCTTGCACTCCAGTGATGACTCCATTTATAGGTTTGAGCGAATCAAACTGCTGTTGGTATCGAGCTCGCTCATGCATTTGAACGACCCATGGGTCAGTACCTAATTGGAAAACAAGTGATCACTTAAAATATTTTTATAGTGTAATAATAAGCTGTAAAGGTGAAAGTACTAATAAATAGCTTGCAAGTAATATTTCAATTAAAACGTTTTAACTTCATCAGCACCATTTACAAATGATTATATTAACTATATATGTCACATGTGTAACTTAAACTTAAGATTTTATGAAATCTTAAATAAACTACAATTATTGTGTGTAAACCTTGCAAGATTTCAATTATCAAATTTCATTTTTAATCAGCTGCACTCATTAATGATTTTATTAAATATAAATGTAACTTAAATAATTTGTCTTCCACAAATAGTTATATCAGTTTAGACAGTATAAAACTTCAATAAAGCCGAAGTTTCTTGTTAGCTCAGTGTTAACATTATTATGAACCAGTGTTACCAAACCAATGGGTTGACTCAAATTCAGTCAATAAAAAGCTTACACTCAGTTTAACAAAACTCAAATTTTAAATAAAATATTTGCAAAATGTATTTTCTAACAAATATACGAGGTATTCTAACATTTTTAGTCTTATATTTTAAATTTACAAATATTAATTAAAACCGTGGTGCAGTCACCCTGCTTTATGATAATCTAAAAAAAAATGTCTCAAATGACACAAAACACCTGGGTACAGATCACAGTACGAACAGATAAAGTGCAAGACAGTAAAGTTGACTGGTTCATCAATGAAAATGAACTCAATACTCGATAAAATTGCAAATATAACAGACCAAATAAGCCCTATTTACAACTAATCCCATGGATCATTTCCAAAACTGCCATTGAGATAGGGAAAACCCGACAAGGATCAGCGAATGAATCAGTTCCCCACCGCTAGATCCCGCACCGCTCCAACACCTTTCACTTGTCACACACACACACCAAGCACATCCGTCAAACTGGTCCAGCCCCGGAGTTGGCCAGAAGGATCACACTCACCCGGAGTTATCGGACTGGTCATCCTGAAGCAGTTGGCCGCTGGTCAAGCGTCCGCGGGAGGGGTCCCACAACCAGCACACTCCCCTTCGCACTCTCCAATTCCTTCCTCAAGACACTCCTCTCTTCGATTCTCTTCAAAAAGGACGCTCGCTCGACAGCTGCATTTTCTCTCTAGTCTCTCTCTCTCTTTCTCTTTCTGTCGTTCACTTTTCTGCACAGCTATAGCTCCTTCAAGGTTAGGCTCTCTCGCTCTTCCGTCTTGCTCCGCTCTCTGTGACTACTGCCCCGCGCGATCGATCCTTCCCAGAGAGCTCTCTCTCTCTCCTTCTCGCTCTCTCTCTTTCTCTCTCTCCGTCTTCGCAATGTATCATCCAGCGGCGCCTAGACCAAGCAGCCAGTGCGGGCTGTTTCCGTCCCTGCCTCTTTTCTCCCCTTCGGGACGTGTCGCCCCGCTGCTGCCGTCGAGGTAATGCGGAGCCAGCCGGACGTGTGTCTCCTCCGCAGCTGCAGCACTCGCTCTCTCTCTCACGCGAACGGCGAACTCCTAGGAGAAGAGAGCAGATAGATACATGTATAATACAGGGAGTTGAATGTGGGTGTTTGCGTGTGTATACGTGTGTGCGCGAGAGAGGAGACGCGAAATCGATGAGTTAAAGGCCCACCACTTGCTGTGTATGTGCTGCTGCTGCTGCGCGCGCGAATCTATCTAGAAAACGCCGACTAGAGCGCGGCGGCGCGCGGCGCGCAACCCCCTTGACATATATATCGCTCGCGGCGCGATGTATGCGAGTTGTATTGTATATGCGCCTACGCTACACGCCTCTACCGATATATATATATATATATACACACATTATACATATATGTATATATAATTACACGTGAATTTCAGGCGTGTAATCGCGGGGGGATCTTTAACCCTTCGATCGAGGGAGTAAAAAAAGGGGTACATGTACAGTACGGTACGGTTTGGAAGAAATCGATGATTACAGTCACACACACGCACTAGAAAGAATGCCAGTGTAGAAGGGGCACGCACACACAATGAAGAGGGACGATTGGACGAAGAGACAGGTGCCCCTTTAACACTGACACTACGCGAGATGGACCATTTATACATAGGTACGCGAATTCCCAGCCGTAAACACACGCGGCCAAATACTCTTCGTCGGCTCTCTTAAAACTCTCTTAAAACTCTCTTAAAACTCTCGGCCCCCGAGTTCAACGGCCCGTAATATATACACCGGAGGGTGGACCTTTTTAACCTATAAAACGCGTCCTAAATAAGCCTATTTACGCGCGAGCGCGTTTACTACACTTCCTCTCGTACACACACACACGCGCGCGCCGGCTGCTGCAGCTCCAGCTCCAGAAGAAGCCTCTCTCTCGTCGAGCCGTGTGTATATTATACCGATGCTCTCTGCTCTGCTCTGCTCTCTCGGCCGCCCTGGGCAGCTTCTCTCCGCACACAGTGTGCACTCTCTTTTCAATCCTCGCGGCGCGGCTCCCCCCGATGTTCGTCGCTCTCTCTCTCTCTCTCTCTCTCGCGGCCCAGCAGCGGCTACCTACTTATGTACTATACGTCACTGCGTGACAGCCAGCCAGTGCACACACCAAACGCACGCCTCTCGGGAATCTTCGGCGGGAATCGATAAGTTCGCGTGTACGCTGTCGCCCTCTCTCTCTCTCTCTCGCGCGCGCTAGGCTCCTTTTTATTCGGTGGGTGGGAGGGGGGGGGGGGGGGTAGATATTGTTTTCGGCGTCTATGTGTGCGGGATGTGGCTGTATTGTGTGGGTATATAGGAGGTACGCCCCCTTTTCCGCCACCTGCCAGCGAGGCTGCTGGAAGCGCCGAACCGTACTCGGCTACTACTACTATGCCTGATTATACTACTGTTGTAGGCTATGTATAGGGTGTGTGTGTGGGATTGGATTCAGGATGATTGTGCGAGTGCGCGCGATGCGAGCTTGGGATTCGCGCGCAAGGCGGTCGGCGAATTTTCGAACGGCTAGGCGGGAAATGGGGCGCTTCTTTCAGGTTTGTTAGAGGATTTTGTTTAAGTTTCAATTGAAAAAACTGTATAAAAAGAATTTTTAATTGTTACCCTTTATATTTCTGGTAAAAAATATATTTATTATAGGTTCATTATCGAAAATGATATGTCTTTTATGCCCAGATAACCGTGACTGGAATTTACACTATTTTTTGCATATTTTTTGTAATGATTTGATGTGTTGCCCAAGCACGCTTTTATCATCGCGATATTGCACAACGAAGTTATTTAAAAATATCGATTCTTAATATTCACCGTTATAAAATAAAAAATAGATTCATATATTCAATATATCTATATAAAGAAAAATAAAACAAGCAGATATTTATTAGTATTATGTAATAAAATGTAAAATAAATGTTTATAATTAAATTACTTATAATTTCTCACGCGATCACAGGCAGTGTCCATAAATAACGTATAACTCCAAAAGTTGTCTGGTCACCTTGTCAGGTACTACTTAAAACGTGTTTTATTAGTCAAAGACATAGATGGTTTTCATCTTTTCTTTTTCCATTTCAGCCAATCGTCTTTAATGAAGATTGAAATCTCTTCATCATTATCTAAATAGACCTGCTATTATAACTTGTTATCACTTTTTGTTGTATGAAAAAACTATCTATGTGAAATCATAATGATAAACAGAATGTAAAGACCTATATAATATCGTATAGATATATTCTTGTACAGTAATATATAGTAATAATATATAGGAATTAAAAATATATATAGGGTAGTGAGCCCAGTAGTCGGCCACTTGACTATTTTCTTTTAATAAATAAAACCGTAGACAAAATATCGCTAGGTTAATAATTTTTTAATGATCTATGCCATTTAAACATTTAATTCTAACGTTAAACCAGTTCAAGAACCATAAAATAAAAATTGTTTTCAATATATCTTTAACGATATGTGCTTACAGGTGGTCGACTACTAGAATTTTTTTAATTTTTGCCGAATTTTAGTTGTCAGCCGGGCCTGGTCGGTAACCCATATCCAGAGGCACTTTTAATTGTAATGATCATTACGATTAATTAATATTTAATTTGATTCATTTCATATTTATTCAATCTTTTAAAGCTGAACTTAAATCATAGAATTATTAAAAAGAATAAACAATATTTTTAAAGCGAGATGTATTGCCTTAAATTGTCCTGGTCGACTACTAGCGATCTAAGCGACCGAGTATTAGATTCTAGTGGCCTGTCTACTAGCACTTACGTCATATTTTATTAAAACACATAATGTAATTATCCTGTAAATATTTTAAGTAAGAATAAACATTTTACCAAAAACTAGAATACATTTAAAGTGTAATAGAACCGGTAATTTATAAACAAATATGTTTCTAAATTTTTTGTAATAGCTTGAATACAAGTTTTTCCTTAGATGGCCGACTACTGGGGTCACTAGTGTCACTACCCTATTTAAGTAGTAAAAGTCGTTATCAGTAGTAACAGTCGTACATACTTAAAGGAGAAACCACAAAGTTGGTCAGACAAACACGAGCTCCAATAAACATCCTTGTCTATGCCTTATCATGCCCTCGTAAGGTTGAAGTTAATTTAAGTGCTGCGGGCAATTCTAAGGCACTGGTCGTATTCCTTGCTAAGGCCTTACGTTAGGAACAAGGCATAACTTATGATTCGGGCTGTCACCAAGCTCGATTATTCGTAATTTTGATTAAATGAATACACCGGAACAACGCAATAACGAACTTATGCTTGACTGTGTTTATTATTAATAAAAATTTACAAATGATTTTTTGAATTATATACTTTACTCTCAGAGAAAACCATGTTGTGAGACCATTTTTTATAATAACATTTATAAGACACATCGAATTATGACTTTTTTAATTATTCAATTTTTCACACCATAATTTTTACGAAATATATATTGTAAACTCCTACGATTTAAGATTCAATTTCTTGCAGCGAATTATTCACGGCGAATGTTATACTAATATGTAGGCATGCGAGAGAGACAGTATGATTATACCCTCTCTCTCGCACCTATATGTAGAAAACGGGCCATTAGACTCGCCGTGGAAAACATCTGATTCGAACGATCTAAATATTTTTGTAATACTGCAATTTCATTGGATTTCAATGGACTGAATGCACGTTTTTGCTAACCTCATTGGAGGATTACAAAAATTCAGAACGTTCAAATCAGACGTTTTCCACGTTAAGTGTACACTCATAAATAAACGTAATAAACATCTGATCGAATTCGTCCCATTCAATGTTTGTTGCATCAGTCGCGATATTATTTTCCCGGCGGTGAGTAAGCAAAATTTATAAAGTACCTATTTTACAAAGTTATAGCTGACATCTAACTTAATCCGTCGCACCCGATCTCGAACGCGCAGCACCTTTCAAAACAAACTTGCAAAAATGTTATCCCTTGTATTATACGAGCCCTGCTCAGTTGTAAAGCCCTTCGGCAGCTCTAAGCCTTTATCGGCTCACGCCTGCGCCGGCGAATCGAAGCGTGAAACGTCGCATTAATTCATAATTAAATAGACGAGAAGAGCGCCGGTGCATAAAGAGGAAGAGTCGACAGTACGTTACAAGCAAAATCAATAGATCTTGAGACGCGCGATGCGCATCGCTATGTATGTTACATTAAGAAAAAAGATTCTTTTTGTAGAGTACTTTATGCCAGCTGTTGGGTTTACTTTACGCCCGCTCGTTCCGCCAATAGATATGAGATAAAAGCTGGCCTAAACTTGGTTTGTGAAAATCAATGCACGTGTTACAAAATAGTATATTGTGCATCAAGGGTGAGCAGTGGGCATTTTTTGACAAGTACTGCAAACACACAAACACACGATGTCAAAAAGGCCCTCGCGCCCGTGGTAGACACCATATTTTTTGTAACACATGTATTGATTTTCATAAATCAATTTAGGGCAGTTTAATTCTCATTTCTATTGGTGGAACGAACGGGCATAAAGTAAAATTAGCAGCGGGCGAAAAGTACTCACTTTATGACCTAGGTAAAGTAGTTGCTTTACGCCCGCTGGTTTGAAAACAGTCACTTTTGCCCCAGTTTTGAGGGCGAAAAAACGTGAAAATCGTGCATGTGTTACAAAAAATATAGTGTGCACCACGGGCGTCAGGGCCTTTTTGACCTCGTGTGTTTGCAGTACATACGAGTACAGTACACTCACACTCGGTCAAAAAAGGCCCGCTTCTCGCACTTGGTACACCATAAAAATAAAGATGTATCTCTTATGAAAATAACACTGAAAATTTGAGAGTCTGAAATTACATACAACTTTGATAATAGATAATTATGATAGTATATGCATTATTTAAAGTCTTATCTTATTTATTCTCGAATTCGTATATGCTTACCTAAAGTATTTAATATTTTTTGTTGAAACTTTTTTAAGTGTTTCTTAGATGATTTTTAAAAGCTCCTGGTATTAGTTCGGCAATATCTGCTATAGATTCAAAGATAAGGAACATAAATGGCTAAAAGATCAATTCTTAATAGTACCTTCCCTTAAGACATCTATAGATATGATGTTAATAATTAAGACAGACACTCAAAAAAATTGCCCTTTTGCAGCAAGAAGAATCAGTTTTCTTTTAAATGAATCCTCTTACTAAACAAAAGAAAAGCCTTTCTGAATTCAAATTCTCGTAGTAAGAGGATTCATTTAGAAGAAAAGAGATTCTTCTTCGACCAATAAGAATCATGTTGGTTCAAACCAAATTTCCTCTTAGCAACTTATTTAAAATTATTCTTCTTTCTGTAAAAGGACATTTCCCTGTGCAGATCTCAATGCTTAAGCATTCAATTATTTTCAGCAATGAATCACATACACCAAGCAGATATACCAAACATCTGGCGACTCAATAGTAAAGAATTCGTGCTTAACAGTAAAATTCTCTCCTCGACTATACCAACCCTACAATTCCGAAAAACTCTAATCCCACAAATCCTTAGCTACGATCAATCCCTCAACCAAGTGCATCGCCAATACTCTCGTCGTATGCGACGGGCTCGCGCCTGCAGAGCCGCTTGGGGCAGCTGACCAAAGCGGCGCAACAGTAGGTATGCCACGCACTCGCGCGCATATCGAGTTCGAAAAAAGAAAAGGATGTCACGCGCCGCTTCTTTTTTACTCCCGCCGCAAGCTCTCGCAAGCTGCTCCGCGCGCATCGCGGCCAATTAAGACGCGCGACGTCGAGAGAGAAAGAGAGAGAGGGAGCGCGCGCTGATGCGCCGTGTTCATTCATTAAAGAGTTGCGCCCGGCGTCGTTCGCCAAGACATCGGCGCAGAGTCGAAAATCAGTCGCGGCCCTATAAGAATATTGTATATTCTTTTTTTTTTGCTGTTTCGGTGTGTAATGTAATTGTCGTGTAGGATGTTGTAGTGGATGTTGTTATTGTTATTAGTGTTGTTTTTAGTGTTGTTATATAGTGGCGTTTTAATGTTAGTGTGTGTTCAATTTTGTGTTGTAGAATTTATTGAAGTTTGAAATAGTGTTAAAGTATGTGGAATCTAGGCATTTTAACACTTTTTGAGAGTATAATGTAGTTGGTTTGAGGAGTATTAGGTGTGCGAATTTTTAAGAAGTGACTATAACCGGCGCGGCATTCTAAAATGTTCCGAGTGTTTATAAGTTGCCAAGTCACATATCTTTGTTTCTATAGGTGCATGTGATTGAACCGAATTTATGTAAGTGCAATATCTGCTAATCAATATATATAGTCATCACGGTTTTCTTTTAACTTATTTCTTTTTTGGCGTTGGATATATACGAGATTGCATTATTTTTAGTCAATGTTTTGTATATAGGTATATTGCATAGTTATAGTTATAGAAATATTGTTAAATTCGGAAAAACAAATTTTAACTGCATAATTATAGATCTATATCAGTCCATAGAGTGTTTACTGTTCTTTTGAAAAGAAATGGTCAGAAATATAAGTCATAGTGCAATAAGTAATAATTTTTATATGATTTTGATTTGTTCTACATAAAGAAATTGCTTTAATTATTCTACATTAACAATGGTCATTAAAAATCCGATGTAAAAATCTTATCGATATACATATTGTTTAATAAAACAACTACTCAATAACCATTTTTAACTGAAAAAGTATCATAATGCACTTATGCAAAATAATAAAATTCTCTATTAAGAAGGCATTTATAAACAGACATGCATCCACTACATTTATTCTAGTTTTATTAATTTCAACAATATAAAAAATAACTAAAATTATTAGTTCTTTTGCCAAAGCGCATATAAAAAAGAAGTTCTTGTTTATAATTACTTATTTTATAAATTGCTCGCTGATTAATATGTTCATGTTAAATGTTAAACTGCAAAATTACCTATTTACGAAATAAAAAAATTAACTAATAAAATCGTTTATTATCATCAAGATTAACTTCGTTATCACTAACATAAATAATCGACATTTCATTGCGTGATTTCTGTACGACAATATAACTCGATTTATTTATAACGTACCTCGCAGTATAATAAATGCATAAATAGAAGTAATATTTGTAATAGTTATAATTATCAAATATTCTATAAAGAATGATTATCGCATAAACAATCCGTTTTTAAAAACGAGCAAATCCACCCTAAAAAGTTTCAATAACATTAAATGTATCTCTCATATGCGTTTTTTTATAGCAATAAGAAATGATCGATTAAATGAGCCAGACAATCTTTTTAAATATTTCAACTAGCGTTCCAAGGACACGCTCGTCATCTTCTTTGTCACAATTCGCAAGAGAAAATTTTACTAATTGAAACAATTACACACGTTTCATTATTTATATAGTGAATATTCACTGAATCAACTTTAGCGAGTCGAGCATGTCGTTGAAACTTCGCTTGCAGATACGCCCTAGAACATTAACATCAGAAAAACTTGAATCGACAACAAGAGCTGAGCCTGCTTGATCCCACACAAGCCCAAACAGCCGTAACTTTCTTAAAATACAACAGACTTAAACAAACCAAAAAACTTAGTTTATACTACATAAATCGAGGTGCCTTTGACCGGTAAGATTAATTTGGCTACATTTTGAAAATGGTATTACAATTTGTGCATATAAAGTACAAATGTTAAAGTACACAAATTATGTCTTTGAATTGGTATAAAATATATTATGCAAATTTTCTTCATTTGCTATAGAGCACCAAAACGTCGCATAAAACTTTCTTAACTTTCTCATTAAAGTCACCCAGTTTTATAATATAAGCATATAAAACTGTTTTTGATAAACAAAAAATCGTTATAAAAGATACACTATCTCTTTTAAATTTGGAAAGAAATTCGTAGTGTCCTACCAACCCATATGTTACTGTTCTAGGGTCAACCAAATCTCTCCTCTCTCCTCCATCCAATCGTTCGCCTCCACCTCCCCCCGAGCAACCCTCAAAAACCTGTCTCTCTCTCAATCCAATCCTCAGCACCTGCAGCTAAAGAAGCGCAAGGTGCACGCGTGCAACCCGAACCACGCACAATCAACATCCCAGCCCGCAATTATAATATCCGCTCCACCTGCCAATATCTCTCCCCATCCCGATCGTCCTTACATAATTGCCCGTCTCTAATTATATCTATAATAAAACGAAAGACACACACGCGCGCACTTACGCACACTCAGGCATCATCGGTCGTTGTTTCGAGGCCGCTGGCTGTCAGGCGGCGTCGATCATGCCTCGGGGCGCATCTGCACTCGGACGCCGCCGCGAGCCTGATCGTCGTCCCAAAGCGACGATGAACAATCACGAGGAGGACTCGGCCTCGTCGGTGGAGCTCGCCGCGGCACTGGCCCAGGTCGACATAGAGCGGCTCCCGCCCCGGCTCGTCGTCGCGACCGAGCGCCGGCCAAGATGGTGCGCCCGCAACGTCACCCCCGTCTCGCCGCATCAGCTCATCGATGGGAGGATCATCAGGAGCGCGCTGCTGCTCAACAGGAGGAGGAAGAGGATGAGGGCACTGAGGTTCCCGGAGAACGAGGTGGCCGGCAGCCTGGAGCCCGAGAATCCTTGGAGGCATCGTGAGTTCTTTCTTGTTAGTTAATTAGTGGCCGGGGGTAGGAGTGAAGTGTGCTAGGTGGTTCTTGGTTGCGGATTTTCTTTATAAATGCGAGTGAAGGTTCATATTCGTCGATTGAAGATTGAGTATTTTAGAGTTTTTGCCGTATTTGATAGGTGATTAAAGGAATGTTTGTTCTAATGTTAGGTAAATAAATTTGTTTCTTACAATGTAGTGTGCACGTTTCTTATTATTAGTGGAACTGTTTATTAATTTGTTTTAAGGGCTGCGCTTTTTAAATGAAAAATACTTTGTTCTTTTTTTAAGAACATTCTTTTCTATTACTTTCGTTTTAAGAAACGGTATAGTACTTTAGTTAAGAAGGTAGTTTCTTGTAATTATGTAGAGATTTATTTAAGTAAGTTTTGTATTGCTAACTTTAAGAAACGTCGATTTTTTAAATGCAACAATTTTCAGGCAAATTTTGTACTGCAGCAATCAGTATTTAGTGCAGTGCTTTTGTGATTGATTATAGTAGATCGAATTCGTAAATGCAATGTAAATTTTAGAAATATTCATCGAATATTTATCAAGAAGTACAGTAATTTCGTCATAGGCTGCCGAAACTTATAAAAAGTTGATATACTTTCTAGAAAGTTTTGCATAGTACATTTTATTGTAACCTCTGTCAAATTTTACTAGGAAGTATAACATTTTTGGAGTTTGGCTACACTTTTTGAAAAAAATTTTAAAACTAATTGTAAAATTTCCTATATAACTTTTCTTAGTAACGAAGATTGAAATATATTTGTAGCTGATTGATTGATATATGCATGAGAGAAACAAATTCGCAATAGAGTTTGAATAATAGAGCATGCTTTTATACTTTGAGTAAACTGCAACTATATTTATAGAGTATCCGAACAATACCAGATAATTTCAATTTAGTTTTTAACACAAAGTTGAATGAACAATATTATCGTACACAACGTAATTTGATCGATTACTCATAAATCAATAAATCCTCTTTTCCTCCTCAAAAGTCGTTTAGTTTAAAACTACCATTTATTATGAATAATTCATTAAAAATATTGGTTTACCAAAAAATTACTTGAATCGCTGTAAGTAGAGGTTTGCAGAGAAACATAAAAACCTAACTCTACTGTTTAGTGTTTGATAGAATATGTGAACTAAAAATTTTATATGTAAAATGATAATCAATTTTGATAGAATAAGTGAAAAAATCAAGATGTATCAGACATTCAGTAGTAAAAATTAAAAAGCTCACTTTCTTTTCATGTTTTCCATTGTTTACAGCGAGACGTCGTTGTTTACATGCTTAAATATTTATGGATTATTAATGCTCATATCAATTTTACAAGCCCCCTATATTAATATTTTATCTGGGACCGCGTGAGTCTCCATGAGTATCCTTCTTTTCTTAAATATATTTTTTTTTAACTGAAATGAAAATAAAAAAAAAACAATAATTTATAATGTACACAAATATATTCTCTAAATTTAATTCAGTGAAGTTTTCTCTTATTAAAAATCATTAAAACGCATTATATGCGACGATAAAACTATATAAATATAATGATGATATGTGTAATATCAATGACATAGTACGGTTCATGTACATAATTATAATGTATAATTATATTATAATGTAATTCATAATAATTAAAAATCGTACACAAAAGATTGTGCATTCTTTTTTTTTATTAAGTGAACAAATATTTGTGTGCGATTTAAAATCTTGACAATTTACTATAAATGTTATGTGCATAAAAATATTATGTATACAAAAAGTTTCAATTTTTCATTTTAATTTTTAATAATGTGAAAAATTAAACATACAATTTAAACAAAATTTAGGTCATAGTTTTCTGTGCATAATAATAATGAGTACAATTATTATGTGCACAAACCGTACTATGTTATATCAATGACATTAAATTTTTACTGTTTCAAGTGTTCATTCTTTCGCAGTAGTATACTTACTTATAACAATATCATCAAATCTGTAATTATTAACTGATAATCAGTGGTTCTTCACTGATGCAAATTTAAAGAGTTTAATGAAGTTATGTCACGGGGCACTCCTCATTGTACTTTAAGCATCAAGAACATAATTTTATATATCTAAAGTGTTTGTCGAAGCAGATCAATTTGAAGAATGAAAAGAATGAATTTGTCAGATGAATTTTATATTAACTTGCAGAAAATAAGATTTGTATTGTTAACTTGTAGAACCCACGAATAATATAACATTTTATTATTATTAACTAATAGTCGCTTAAAATTTAACATTCAAGTTTAAGGAACTAATTAAATTTAGTGGTAGCTAATTGAGGAAGTCGTTCATCTTAATATACTTTATTTAATTACGATGTTTCGATAGCGTTTAATTTTTTTTTCCACAAACCCGATTAAAATTTATTTTTTATTGTGATAAAATGAAACGAAATGAAATGAAATTTAATTTAATAAATTTTAATATATTGACACATTAAAATGTATTTTTTATCATTCATATCTATAATTTTAATATTGCATTGTTTAGTATATTACTATGACTATTCAATCAACGATCAGTCTATAACATCTCTACGATACCCTTTCTCCCAAAAATACTTCGGGGGGTCATTCCGTCCACAACAACATTAAAGCTCCGTTTAAGCCCCCCCCCCCCCCCCCCCCCCGAAACGCACGGTCAACTGTGCTCTCGAGCGAAGTCGAGCGATAGAGAAATCGAGGGCATCTCTATATAAGTGCCTCGAGAGTCAAGCCCCCCGCGTGACAAAAGAAAGAGAAAAGCTGCGCGCGGGGGCATTAATCATCGTTAGACGCAACGGCGGTGGCGGCGGCAGCTACGGGCGCAAGCTGCGAGAATATAACTTATAAGAGATGAAATCGCGCGCGCGCGCGACTTGCGGACGCGTGACGGA
This sequence comes from Gastracanthus pulcherrimus, assembly GCA_949152435.1. Lineage (NCBI taxonomy): Eukaryota > Metazoa > Arthropoda > Insecta > Hymenoptera > Pteromalidae > Gastracanthus > Gastracanthus pulcherrimus. Next base: position 21,423,057 of record OX424573.1, read on the forward strand.
TGCGCGCTCAGGCGCGGATGAAAATTCACTGGACCCAGGATTTGTAACGATAGGTCCATTCGTTCCAATGCTGAGTAGTTACCTTTTGGATTTACCTTATTGATTTTTACTCGTTGACACGTTTTTCGGAGAGAAATCGTGCATGCTTGAAAAATTTGATGATTAACTCCACGAGATGTACCTTGTTCGTGTGTATCGACAAATTTTTTGTATTTATTTATCGATGCCCCATCTGATCGTACTTATTTATGAAGGCTAAAAAAGGGTTGACTTGTCTTTATAATTGTTGATCGTTACTATAGTGAAGGATCATAAAGGATTTAAATACAATTTGGTAAATAATTAACCCGTTAAGGACGACCCTCAAAAAATTAAAAAAAAAGCTTTGCAAAATAATTTAGAAATTCGTTTTAGCCCTTAAAGAGAAATTTTTTGTAGAGAAAAGGTTTTCAATATTTTTAGTTTTCTTGGTATATATTTGACCAAAAGAAACTGAAACCCACCATACGACATCGGAAATAGTCTATTTCGATCTGATCCAGCGATTAGATTTGTAAAATTTCCAATGTATCATGTAGAAATCTCAAGAAAACGCTAAAATCTTATGGTACAAAAATAGACCTACGTCCTTAACGGGTTAAACTTGACGTTATTTTATATGAAGCATATCATTGATCGCTGATGCGCTACAGACTGACTTTTTGCTAAAGTTTTTCACCCGACAGTCTTGAAATCCGTATATATTTTGCTGTTGTTGATTCCAATTCAAAGCTCGAAAAGTACTTGAGGAAATAGCCGTTGAACCGATTCTCGAAGTGACAAAAGCCATATCCCTGCCCAACTGAATACTAGTTTTTTCATCTGTTATTTATGCAAAACTAAAAATACGAAATTATTGCTAAAAAGATGCTTTGTATATTATCATTTTTTATGAATGACGCTCAAAATGAATTCGTTATGAAGTGTTCATGAATACTTTTAAAGAAGAACGAAGTATTTTAGAACTTTATACAAATTCTAACCACCGGGCATATCCTATGTTCCCAAAAGAGATTATTGGAACTGTTTCGGGACATATATGAACAATAGGAACCGCTAGATCAGTATCTTCAAAAATTTTTTCTTTATTCTAACTGGTGATTTTAGGCATCGACAATTTCCATTTAGATAACATGAGAATTTGACGTTTTTTGGTAATATATTTTTCATTGACACATACGTCTACAATCAATCCTGAAAAAAAAATAAAAAACTTCTTTTTACATGTACGAATGTATAGAAATTCTTTTTAGACCTCTAATTTAAGATTGTGCCCTGTAAAATGCTTGAATACTAATTTTTGAATTAACATTTTTTATGTAAAATAACGTTATATTAACAAATATTGATATAATTTACTATACGTAATTGACTCCACACCTTTCTTACTTACAGCTTCGTATAAAAGCTGAGATCAAGACCTTTCATTTGAGGGGTCTAAGAACTTTTAAGGATAATAATGATGGTGGTCAATTGGTAATATCTCTTTTCTAACCTTCTAGAGTTAGTAAAAATATGAATATTAAAAAAAATTATTCAGAGGAAGTGAAGGGAAACTTTTAAAAAAGAGGATCAATTATGCCAAAATAAGTGAAAAAATCAAGATTTTATCACATATACAATTAAGAAACTTAATTTTTATTATGTTTTCACTTTACGTTAAAAGAAAATTTTTGTTTAAATACTCAAGATATTATGGATTCTTCATGTTCATATGAGATTTATAGGCTCCCAATTAATGTTTTATCTGGGGCCAGCATAGGTCATCCATGGGAATCCTCCTTTCCCACCACAATTTTTTCCAATCTTAATATATAAGCGTACATATTGACCATATTATTCTTCAAAGTTCTTAGACCCTTCAAATTAAAAGGTCGTGATCTCAACTTTCATATGAAGCTGTAAGTAAGTGGGTGTAACCTAAATCGCTTATAGACAATTATGTCAATACATGTTAATGTTACGTTATTTTACATGAAAACAGGAAGATAATATTATAAGCATTATACAGGGGCACAAAATAAAATCTAGAGGTCTAAAAGAATTTTTTAAAATAAAAGTATTTTTTTCTTTAGAATTGATTGTGGATATATATGTGTTAATGAAGAATATATTACCAAAAAACGTCGAATTTCCATGTTACTTAAAATTTATGAAATGACGATACCTAATGGCACGGGTTAGAAAAAATTTGTTAAAGTTCCAAAATCATTTTCTTAACATAAAGAGAGCATAAACCTATAGGGGATGACAGGACCGTAAACTTTAGTTTGGAAAATAACGAACAACCTAATGAACAACCTCATTGGATGTTTAAAAAAATTCAAACAAATTCGACCAGATATATATTTTTAACGTCGAGTGTACATATACTTATCAGCCAATTAAAAATACATATTTCGTCAAGTTATCAAAACATCATCATAATGATATTAAATATATACACTAAAGTTTAATTTAGTCATAAATCATGCATATATACACGTTTTCAGCTCAACATATATTCACATTTCAATCAAATCGCTCACTCAATCATACGAATAAATACAGGCATACCTAATAGTGACAAGAGAAGCAACAAAAATGTGCAAAATAGTATAGAGAGTTTCTGCCCCTTAGCCAGACCTATTATAAAACCTATATTGTCAGTTAGAGAAGAAAAAGACTTTCAATTTTAAAATAATTCAATGATTTTAGCATGCATTGAGAAAATTTGAAAATAAGTATACGTAAGTCTTTGCTATTTAAATAGTTGCAAGTAGTAACAGATGACTACCGCAAGACGCTTTATCCATAATATGTGCGTATTTCTATTATAGTTCTTTCAACTTTCTCCAAGCTAGGGGGTTAGATTTTTTTTTAAATTTAAGGTTTTTTGTATTCGTTATGAATGCATAGGTCTCATAGATTTTTGTGAAGCAATATGCAAACCATGATAATCTTTTTTAAAATTCTACGTGTATATTAATGCTTAATTTTAGAAAGTGCTTTTTATGGATCGCTTTAAGAATTAAGACTCTGCATAAAGATCAGTTATTAAAAATACAACTTATTCCAAGTTGTAAACTCTGAGTAAGTTTGAAGTCATCGTGTAAACACTATCTATCTCATTTATTGTACCTTTTTATATACACGGTTTTATATACCGATATGTTTACAAATTTTTTGTTGTACAAAATAATAAACAAAGTTTCAAGAGTTATAATTTAAGACAAAAATGGCGCTGAAAAGCGTGGTTGAAAAAGTATGTTTTTTTCGCAATGTAAAATTTCATGATTTTTATGGTAGAAAAATTTCAAAATGATCTTGATAGTTAGGTATTAGAGGGTTAAATTTCATGCTTTTTATGGTAAGAAAATTTCAAAATGATCTTGATAGTTAGGTACCAGGGGGTTAATTCGGTAGATAAATAAATAAATTAAATGATAAAAAAATAAGTAACTGTGCACAGCTTTATTCTGCTATTTTTCATGTATGAACAGCTCGGTAGAGTTAGAAAGGCTCTTCAGTAACCTACAACTGTTAAATTAAGCTTATTTTAAATAAATCTCTGCTATCATTCACTTTAATTGTGCTTCGCTCATTTTCATTCCCTTTGAGAGTATACCCCCGTTCCTGCCCCACAAAAGTTTGTCTTTACCAAAAGTTAAAATTGTTCATCTGAGAGAATTATATATAACATTTGAAGAACACTTTTGAAGTAGCAAATTGCCAGGATAATGATCCCTCACTGCAGAAATTGAAACTTGTTTATAATACCTAAAACATATTATTAACTTACATATTTATAACTTAAAAATCCATTCTATCCACTGATTTACATTGATTCATTGTAAGTGATAATTACATCATCGTGCGAAACACTTCATACTATTTCTATTTAATTTCATTAATTTCAATTTCATTCGCCGTTTTCCCCATAAATCTATAAAAATCCAAATTCAAATCCTGCATGCGTCCCGCAGAACAAATAATCGAAATATCGCCTGTCTGGGACGATAATGCGGCCCTGAATGGCGCGCTCGGCGAGACACTGCGAAATGCATCGAACGCGAAAAATTCGCCGCGCGCGCGCGCAGCCAATAATGCCCCGTATATATACGATCCGAGCCGCGTCGCGCCGTCATCGGCACGTCTCTCCTCCTCCTCCCCCCCTTCCTATTTTTTATAGAGCGTCGTATCGTCGAGCGTACTGCAGCTTGCAAGCTCTCTTTCGCAATCTATAAGCGCATCTCTCTCTCTCTCTCTCTCTCCCTCTCCCTGTCACTAATTATAGTCGCCGCGCAAACGCGAGCTTATTTCCTTCGCGTGCGTGCCGCTCGCTGCGCGCACCTTCGTTGCACCTACACACAGTCCGTGCAATAGCTATACAACGCACGGGGCGTGAATCACTACTTGTTGCCGTGCCGGCAGAGGAAGAGCCCGATCTCGAAGAGCGAAGATTTCGATCTTCGAGCGGGCTCTCGTGATTGATAAGTGTGGCGTGAGACGCGCGGGTTATGCGGGCAGATGGGTATATAGAAGGGAGCGAGTCGGAAGTTTCCGCATTTTTCGGGGGAAGATCATTCTTGGGAGGATCGCGCTTGATTATATAGCCCGCCGCGCGTGTGCTTTGCTCGGCACGTGGGCCGGTGCGCGATGAGTGAACGCACGAGAGCGAGAGCGCGGTTCTCTCTTTGATCGGCGATATTTCTCTTTCCGTTGGTCGATAAATATTGTTGGAAAATGATTCATCGATCGGGTGAAAATTTTCATTTTCGAGTGTAAATTTATCGGAATAACAGTATTTATTTTGTCTAGTTGGCTTACTGTAGTGAGAAAAATAAAGCGTGACTAAGAGTGAGAAAATGTAGGAAAATGAGAATAAATGCATTTATAAAACTGAGAAAATGCAAACTTCCGTTATATTTCGAACTATTTTTAAAATTTTTCTCACATTTTTTAGCTTTCTAGGCGATTCACTACATTTTTCATTTCTTTTGTATATTTTGTTCATCTTGTTTTTCAAGTATAAATTTCTTGGAATAATTATTAATTTATTTTGAAGTCTTTCAAAATTACAATATTTATTTTGTTTCATTGTCATACTCTAGTGGGAAACCTAATGCATGACTAACAAGGAGAGTGTCACACCTCCGGGTCAAAATACGCGTTATTTCAATAAAAGGTACCTATATTTCGTACGTATCATAACTCTGCAAGTTATTTTGACTAAAAGAGCTTTAATTTAAGCTTTGTTTCATATAAAAATATTATTCTGTTGCAAAGTTATGAACAATCAAAAATGATGACGAAAAATACATAAAACTTTGAGGATTTTCAACTCTTTAAATTGAGTAGTCTTTCATTAATTTTTGTCATCATTTTTGATTATTCATAACTATGCAACAGAATAATATTTTTATATGAACCAAAGCTTAAATTAAAGCTCTTTTCAGACAACTTTCTCTATCTTATTACATCATTTATCTAGCAAAATAACTTGCAGAGATATTATACTAAGTATATGTACCATTTTTTACTGAAATAACGCGTATTTTGAATACAAACGGTCATATCTTATCCCTGAGGGCCAATAGGACGAAACTACAGGTAATAGGCTTCATTTTTAGGTACCAGAAAACACCTCCCAAAGTTTCATCAAAATCCGTGACCCGCAGGTGTGACACTCTCCTTGTATGGGTGACAACATTTTAAATGTAGGAAAATGTGTATAATATATATAATATGCGGTTATAAATCTGAGAAAATCTGAACTTTCATTAAATTTGAAACGATTTCTAACATTTCTCTAACAATTTTTTACACGTTCGTATTTTATAGGATTTTTAAACAGTTTACTGTATTTTTGTAAATTTATTCTCACATCCATAGTGATTTCGGACATTTCCTCAGCTATCAGCTATGTATGTAAAAAAAATTACTTTTGAATATTGTATGAAAAATGTGTAACAATATTATAATGTGCGAAGTTGAAAAATATAAATAGTAATATGTAAACGTGCAAATTTAATTTGCTGTACTCAAAAATGTAGGAAAATTGATCATAAAAACATGAGAATGTTTCTTTAAAAAATTAATTATTTACTCATGCATACTACAAATTTTCACCTAAAAGCATAATATATCTTTTTTTTACCAGGCAAAGATCTCAAGCGGGACGCGGTAATCGCCGCATACAAAGAAGCCTGCTCGAAGCACAAAGTATCTCCCCTACAAAGTATCATTTATCAACTAAAGGTATATATAACTTTTTAAATTACGCGTACAAACGACAATCATCTCTCGCTCACTTAGCAATCAATAACAAGTATCGCACGTTTTGCAGTCGTCGAACAATATAGACGATCGCTGCGAGGAACTGAGTTTCAAAGACATAAGTCTCCGGCAAAACGACTGCGAGGCGCTGGAGGATGTATTCCGGAGAATCTTGTTCTACAAGGTCAATCTGAACGGAGCGATTGCCGAGGACACGGTACAAACAATGATTTTATATTAATAGATTGAAAATTTATGATCGCTCGATTTGCATATCTCGTGCTTTTCAGAGTGCAGAGGTGTTATGCCAGATATTTGAATTTTACGAGTCGGTGACGCATCTCGACCTGTCGAACAATCCATTGATCGGCAGTTACGGCTGGCAAGCCTGCAGTCGAATGTTGAGAAAAGTAAAAATTGTCAATTGTATATCTACAAGTTGTTACAAAGTCTCGTGGTGGAAATTTGCTCTTGCTCGACGTCCCAATTTTTGGTCTTGTTGCAAAAGCAAATTTTTACCAAAATTATAATTCTCATTTGCATTTATTTTGTAATTTAATTAAATCTTTCCTTTAGACACTATCCCTGAAGCGACTTGACGCTGTTAATGTTCGTCTGAATGAAGAATACATGACTATTCTCACTCGAGGCTTAAGATATGCTTACCTTTACATACTGAGGTTCGATTCTTGTAAACTCTCTGGACGATTGCTGGAATTGTTAGGTACGATATACCATCAAATACCGGACAGAATATTAATTTACCAATTTATTAAACAAAGCATATCGTTAATTTAAAATCAACTCTCTGTATTTTATTATTAAATTTAAGTTTTAAGATTTTTTATTATTTTAAGTAAGTACAAATTAAAGCATAAACGATAAAATTGTTCTAAGTTATCGAAAATGTTAAATGATTTTTCTACATTTAATTACAGTTAACCAACGCTGCCTAAAAGATTATATTGAGAATCGAGTATTTCCCCATACAAATTCCCAATTAAAACCAATTAATTTTATATTAAATATTTATCGGCACGTGATATATTATTCTTGCGAAAATGGTTATTTTTGCAAAAGTTTATGTGTTCTCTAGATATCATTCGTTGTTCTTATTTGAGCAACTTTTTTCATATTTTTAACTTATTTATAGTAATTAATAATGTTTTTTTACAATGTTCGTTTAATGGGTTTAACTTTCACTTTTAATGGGACATTATCCTATTGAAAAAATAATCAAACCCATTCAACATATATTGTAAAAAATGTTATTAATTATTAAAAAAAGTTAAAAATATGAAAAAAGTGGTTCCTATAAGAACAACGAATGATATCTGAAGAACACATAAAGTTTTGCAAAAATAACCTTCTTCGCAAGAATATATCATGTCGCAATAAATATTTAATATAAAATTAATCGGTTTTAGTTGGGAATTTGTATCGGAAAGTACCCAATTCCCAATAGAATCTCTTGAGCAGGGAAATGATGAGTGCATATTATATTTACTTTCCTATAGGGTTCAAATTTTACAATTACTCATAATCTAAGGCACGCGGTTCGTTGTGTCCGTTTAATGCAGTGAAAAGTATACTTTGTCTTTTATTTATATTTATGTTAAGAATATATAATTTTGAAAATTCATGAGCGTAGATAAGCAGATAATAAAAAGCTTTTTTTCGAAAAGTTGTACAATTAGTTATAAGATAAAATCTTTAAAAATTGCGAGGTCGCCACTAAATGCGGTGCTCTACTTATTATATGGCCGACTTTACTGCTCGTTACTACTGTAAGTAACTAGCACGAGCGCGGTCGCAGTAGAAACAGACGACGGCACAATCAAACTATACGCGCAATAGCAATCGCACACAAAAATAATATACGATTTTGTTTGCACAGTTATGGCCTTGAAGTTCAACATGGCCTTGCGACAGCTTTATCTCTGCGACAACGAACTGCACGGCCCGGATTGTATTCAGCTCGAGACCCTTTTGAAGTTCAACAGCCGATTGTCGTATCTCGATCTCAGGTAATATCGACTGATCAAGATTTCAACATTTTATTTTGTAATGTTTTTTGTGAACTCGGTCTAAATGAAAAATAAAACATTACTAGAAAACTTTTTTGTGCGGTGTGTATCAAATAAAGTTTTACTTCTGAACGTGATGGGGAACTCTTCAACATCTTTACTATATGCATTTTTACAATTTATAATTTTAAAATTTATGAAAATTAATTAATGATTTATTGCAATTTAAACTACATGTATTTATGAATCAGAGATTTTAGTATTTGTTATTTAAGGAGGCAGGCCACGGTTAAACCCAAAAAAAGAATTTGGGAGTTGAGGAAATTTTTTATGTTTAAAAGCAATCATTCTGAAAATATTTGTGCTATATATACTTAGTAAAATCTTACATTTTACTTTTGTGAAGCCTCAAAATTTAGATTCTACACGTCACAATAAATCACTATTTTCAATACCATATTTATTAAAGTTAATGTGTTCCTCACACGATTGCAGGTGACATGATGAACGAAAATTTTTTTTCGGCAGTTTCGATTCCTTTTGACATAACGTACAAAAGAAGCGAAGCACTTTTTCGTTAAAATATTTTTTATTATTTCTTTTCGGAAACCTGACCGATTTTTAGAAAATTTTTTATTTTTTATTTTTTTTAATCGATTGAGTCTCCGAAAAGAAGTAATTAAAAATATTTTAACGAAAAAGTGCTTCACTCTTTTTGTACTTTATGTCAAAAGGAATCAAATAACCGTTGAAAAATAAATTTTCGTTCTTCGTGACACCTGCCATCGTGTGAGGAACACAGCAACTTTAATAAATATGGTATTGAAAAAAGTGATTTATTGTGACGTACTTATAAGATCAAGATTTTGAGGTTTTACAACGGTAAAATTTAAGATATTACTAAGTATTTGTAGCATAACATTTTTCAAAATGATTGCTTTTAAACATAAAAGTTTCCTGGACTAGTGAAAAAAATTCTTTTTCTGGGTTTAACCCAGGCCTGCCCCCTTAAATGCAGGAATGAACGCCCCGCACTTTTTATTTTCTTCTTTTTCACATGCTCGTGTTTGAGACAATTATATTATCAACAAAGCATAAGATGATTGCAAAATTAGGGTGTGTCCCAAAGATAAGGTTTAAGTATATTGTTATTTCGTTTCCCTCTATGCTGAACGTTACAAATTTGTAGTAGTTTATATATATCGGGTATAATTAGGTAAAAAATTCGTTTTTATAGATTTTTTCATCGTGATAGATAATAATAATTATTTTAAATTATGTTAATCATGATATACTTAATTAAAATATGTGAATTTATGGCTTTTTTCAACTAAAACTTAATTATTATTATAAACTTGTTTTAATCGATATTGAAAAAGGAACGTGTTGTATAAGTAGATAATGGCAAGGATGCGTAAGACAAACAACGTAGGCATACATATCCCATCTTGAAACTTTGCTACAACTTTGTAGATGTTAGTTTAGCAATCTATTTTGTTTGTCTTTTTCAAAGAACGTTAGATTGCACAGAGCATGAAATAAATAAATAAGTAAATGAATAAATTGATAAATACATAAATAAACAAGTAAATAAAAAGTTAAATGATCTGCATCTTTATATTTAGCGATAATGTAATTCAAGACGATGGCCTGTACTACGTGGTGAACGGGCTCACCCATCAGTTGCATTTCGGCAAGTTCAGCAGATCGAAGAGGGGCCTGGAGAGTCTGATACTCTGCAACAATAAACTGACCAGACGATCGGCAACGCACATTAACGCCGCCATTGTAGGTAAAGCTAATTTATTGTCAACGGTATAAGCTCGTATCTTCACACATGTATAAAACTAGATTTAATATACATGCGCTTAAAAAATTGCCAGTTTCTCCGGTGTATTATAATAAAAAAGACGAATGTGTCTTCGTGGCTAATTGCAGAAGGATTCGAAGACTTTGAAGTACCTGAACGTTGGTTCGAATATCCTCATGGATGACAGTATTATGGACATAAGGGCCTCGCTGGCGGAGAATACTACACTGCTCAGACTGAGTCTGCAAGCCACCGAGATTACGTGCTTCGGACTCTCGGAGTTGGCCCGAGTTCTCCAAGTTAACAATGTTATTAAAGTACGTGTTCAGAGAATATGCAAACTTTCACAAATTATTCTTAGTAAATCACAAGATTGTCATATGATTAATTATGTAATTAAAATCGTCAGATGATTGCTCATCTGATTAAAATTATTATCTGATTAATCGTGTGATTAAAATCATCATCTGATTAATTATGTGATTAAAGTCGTCACGTGACTAATCATTCGATCAAATTCGTCATATGATTGACCATGTAATTAAAATCATAATATGATTAATCATGTGATTAAAATCATCATCTGATTAATCATGTGATTAAAATCATTATCAGATTAATCATGTGATTGAAATCATTATCTGATTAACCATTTGATTAAAGTCGTCACGTGACTAATCATTCGATCAAATTTGTCATATGATTGATCATGTGATTAAAATCATAATATGATTGAAAATATGATTCAAGTTTTATCCGATTAATCAAGTGAAATTAGCTAGAAAAATTATCAGCTGTTTAATTATTTGATAAGTCATATAATTAATTACAAAATGGTTAAAAGTCATATGATAGTTTGAATTACACGATATATCATGCGATAAATTATATGATAACTTAAATCAAACGAATCTTATGGCAAATGATATGATTTTTTTAAGTAGGGTTGATCGCGTCAAATCATTCGAGAAATTTCAAATACATACCATTGAAACCGTTTTTCGGAATATTTTGATAAAATAAGAAATTACTAAAATTCAAGTATTTTCATTATTTACAGACGATAGATTTACGAAATAATCCTATCTACAAGTTGGGAATGATAAGTCTTGTCGAAGCCTTGGAGACAAATAAACGCGTAATAGAGATCAATATCGATGAAAAATCCAAAATAAAATCAGTAAGTTCATATTTCAACAATGATTGATATAAATCATTTAATTACAAAAAAGTGTCTCTATTATCGATTATTGTAAATAAAAGATAGTTTGCACTTAAACATAGAATGTACAATATTACGAATAAATATGTGGTATGTTTTATAACAGGGTGTAAAATACCTTATGAAATTTATTTTAATTTCTTTTTACCAGCCTAGTAAAATAAAGATGAAGTACAGCGAATTGGTGAAACAGATGCAAAGTCTTTGCGACAGAAATAAGGAACTTATAAAAGAAGAATCAGGTAAACTATTCGTATACTTTTAAACTGCTTGACAAAAGTCTCATTTCCGCTAATATATATTTTGTACAATTGACTCATTGTTTAAAATTTCGTAGCGAGTGAAACGGATGATGAAGACGAGGGCAGCGATGAGAAAGATGATTCAATATTCGCGGAAGACGACGAATTGGAGAATTTAGAAGAGTCCCAAGAAGAACTTCCTTCACAGTTTAAGCGTTACATGACATGGAGAATTTAGAATATGGTGATGAGATTTACGTCATTTAAGATCAAAATTAAACAAAAACTAAATTTAGAACATATGCCTAGTGGACGAATAATTCACTGTTATTCCTGACGACGAGAAATAAGATGTCATATTGTTACTGTTATTATTATTATTTTTATTATTGTTGTTAATATTATAAATAAATTATTACTATTATTATTAGCTTTTAATAAATAAATAAATTATATTTTTCGATATACCAAATATTTTCATTTAAAACCTAATTTCAATTTAAATGATCACGAAAATGATTAACCAATTTTCTTTTGTTTACATAAAATAAAAAATATGATTTTCTACAAATATTAAGGGAAATATTATTAAAAATTAGAAAAAATTGTTTTTACTTTTCTCTTTTTTTTGGAGTCGAAGAAATTGAAAATTCGCGCTTTTTGGACCGGCGTAAACTCGATGTCTCTTTAATCGATTAATCTCGATCGACTTTATCTCTAGTTGAAGATTTTAGGGGTTAGGAACTCTCGAACTTCCTTTTGCGTGGTGCTTCGGCAAAGAACGTGAGTTTTTGTCGTGTTGCGTCTAATATTTTTTTAATTTACACAATAAAGTCTTGAAATATCGTGAGTTTTGATAAATGCAACAAATTACTCAAGTTTTAAACAATTTTTTTGTTATAAATGCACATAATAGCTTAGAAGTGTTGAGTACGATTTGCGCTAAATATGCCGTAAGCTCGGACACGTGCGCGTTTTGCTGATTTTTATTGTCATTAGTTTTCAGCGTGTTCTGTGTTTCAAATTACCAAGAAAGAAATTTCTTTCTATACTGTGCAGTTTATATTTAATAAATAAAATTTTGAAGTAAAGAAAATGATATAAATAAACTCTGGATTGACCTAACCTCACTTTTTGTGTACATTGGTTGAACCAATGACATCTTGAATTTAAATTTTACTATCTCATAACACAATTATCCTTCATATCATTAAACACTACGTAAATTGTTTCTAAATCAAACTCCCACCAAAAATTGCATACAACAATACCCACACACATCATCAACCTTGACTACATCTCTAAAGTTAACTTTGCTTGCCCACAGGTAGAGTTTCAAAATGACGAACTCCAAGGGTTACCGACGCGGCACGCGAGACCTGTTCTCGCGGAAATTCCGCAAGAGCGGAACCCTGCCCCTGTCCACGTACATGAAGGTGTACAAAGTCGGGGACATCGTCGACATAAAGGGCAACGGAGCCGTCCAGAAGGGTATGCCCTACAAGGTCTACCACGGCAAGACCGGCCGAGTGTTCAACGTGACGCAGCACGCCCTGGGAGTCATCGTCAACAAGCGAGTGCGCGGACGCATCATCGCCAAGCGCATCAACGTGCGCATCGAGCACCTGAACCACTCCAAGTGCCGGGAGGACTTCATCCAGCGAGTGAAGAAGAACGAGGCCCTGAGGAAGGAGGCCAAGGAGAAGAAGGTCAAGGTACAGCTGAAGAGGCAGCCCGCCCAGCCCAGACCAGCGCACATTGTCTCCGGCAAGGATAAACCCCAGCTTCTTGCGCCAATTCCATATGAATTTATCGCTTAATTCGTAATAAAATTAATTTTTAAACATTACAGAGCAGTGCATTTTTATTTGCTGCACCGTCCTTAATCCATTGGTGGGTAAATAAGAGCATAGACTTGTGTTTTAAGACAGATTTTTATTTTAAAATGAAGAAATTAATGAATGTACAAAATGATATTTAAAGTAAATTAACTTCAAAGATAAATAGAAACCTTCAATTATCTTCATGTCCAAAATTAAAATTCATCTAATATTTTTATGAATTTTTTTTTTCATCCGCTTCTCTCTTATCAATTGGTGGTACTATATCACTTATCCAGCTAAGATATGGTTCATTACCGTTTTGGATCTGAAATTAATGAGTTATTGAATATTACTTACGAACATACTCACATTGTTTCCTTGCAAACTTTCTGAGCAAAGAAAAACTCAAATTGAGTGCGAGTTTGAATACTCAACTGGCATTTGGTATATTATTCAAATTATACAATATTCAGATTCAGTTGCATATTCAATGTTACACTCAACTAGTATTCTTTTATGAAATGTAAGTACTTACTGGTAAGGAAATAACTTCGCAAACTTCATATGGGTGATTTTCCCTAGAAAAGGAGTTTTAAAAACACAGATTAAAATTCAATTTTACTTTCTCATATAATTAAAATTTTTTTGTTATAATTAAAACTTACCTAACATATTTAGTAAGAGCATTGACTGTGTCTGTTCTTGTTTTGATCATCTAAACAGAAAAGTAGATTATATTACATTCTTAATTTTTATTTTTTATTTAAACTTTGTAATTAATATATTACCAATAAAAGTTCACTGTCTTCATTAATTTCATTTTTCCACTCGTATCTAAAAGTTAAAAAAAAGAAATTAAAAATTAATATTTAAAACATTTTATAATTAAAGAATTAAAGTCCTTTGTAAACTTACACAGATGTAATTTTTGGAATAATGTTAACACAAGCTGCTAACTTCTTTGACACTACTCCACTAAAGACAAATTCAATAAACTCTTTAGAAAATGATTCCTCCTAAAACTAGTATTAGTAACTCAAGTTTGCTTACTGTGCCAGTTTCTTTGCAACATCCTCTGTTGGAACAGTAACATAAGCTACCGAATGAATACCCGTAAAATTGCTCATTGCTCTAAAACTTTGAGCGTAAGAACTTCTCGTAAAACACAAAAACGTCAACAATCCGATCGCCGGCTTTCCCACCATATTCTAGAATTAATTCAGAACATTATATTCTGCTTTTTGCCTTAAATATACGCATACAATGATACAACAGCATGGATATTCACACGGACGTAAGAATCGACTATTTTGCGCATGTGTAGGTGCGGAGTCGCAATACGCGTGCGCAAAAATTTAGTGTCCGAAATTTCAATTTTGTCGATAAACATATATTTTGCACTTTTCTTTTAATTGACGAATAAATATTTAAAAGCATAAAAGTTAAATCTGAAAATTGCAAATTTTTTACTTATATCTTATAAATATTAGGATAAAATGTGTTTTCTTAAACAATTTTTATACATGGAATCTAAATTATAATTGGTTTAAAATATTTTTAAACAAATGTTTTGAGAATTTAACATTTTTATGTATAAATTTAAATAAATTATTAATTTAAATGTATATTTTTAAAATCGTAAATTTTGTCAATTTTGAGATAACTAAAATCTTAGCTATAGTTTTACATATCCCAATTTGTCACAAGAACATGAGATTAGCAAATTTTGTAACATCGTTAGCATTCAACTTATCAACTATTTACTTCTATCAGTATCTTTTGATACCTGCTAATAGTAATATTTTAATCTTTTTTAAGAGATAGGTCAATAAAACACATATTAAGATATCCATTCATAACAATATTTTTATTCTCAGTCATACATTTTTACACTTTAATAGAATTTGATAATGTCTCCAACATGGATAGCGCAGAGTTCATGAGAAATCAACTGCTTGGATGAATGAAGTTCATGATTTGCTTTAACTCGATGTAGACTAGTTTTGAAGTACAATTACAATAAATATATCTTACATAGAATGAAATAGCTTCTATTCTCAGCATGTAAAAACGAATTAAAACAAATAAGTTGAAATATTTCAATTTCCGAAAATTCTGAATCAACAGATTGTTTTTATTTCAAACGTTTTAAATTCTTCAGTTGTTTTTCATGGATTATAGAAAATTTGTATAAACTTTTTATACCTTTTAAATATTTATAGGAGTATGCATTTTACCAAGAGTTAGCTACTATTATCAAATATTTTTTAAACTATTCGTAAAAGATGTGTATTTTTAAAAAAATACACTTTACTGCACATTTTCTCCTTCTTACTCACGGAATATCTTTAATTATCTAGCAAATCGTAAAAAAAATACGTATTTGAATTTTGGCTTTCATTTAAACAATAACTTTGAAAGTATAATAGAAATCTATGGTCTAAATATTTACTTTCATTTACTTTGCAAGTTAAATAAAATATTAGATTTCTAAATTTTTATTTCAAGTTAATCAAAATAGAGTACTTATGATATTTGGAGTTTCAATTACATACGTTTTTTATAAAACATCATCGTTTTGTATAGAATTGCATGCTCCTGAAACGCCCTACATGATTAAAACTCGAAAAATCATAACTATTTGATTAAATAATTATGAAAGGTCTGATCTATCTTTCATTAAAGTAATTTTAAATATGAATTAGTTTAAAAAAATATGTATTTTGTGTAACTATGCCTATATCATATAAAGAATCGAGGTAAAGTATTTGACCTCTATAAATTGATCAAAATTGCCGATTCACAATCATACATTCCCGTTAATTATTTAATACTTCTCAATAATCTAACAGAGAACAAAATTTTAATTCGTTTTCACGTATTTTCAACTGCTGATCATAATATTTACCATTAAATTTTCACTATACGATCGATAATTTAATGAGAAAAAAAAAATCTGAATTTATACAATTTATCATTATGTTGTGAATTTTAAAATATTCTCTTAAAAGGATATACAGATCCACTGTGTATACATACAGTACTGACATCTTCTCTAGCACATTCGTAATTCTTTCATACTCATTGATCACAGAGGAATACGAAAAGTTTTGAGGATTAAAAGAAAGCTCTGCACAGATTGAAACATGCTAAAAATGTATTTTACTTAGGTAAAAATCTAACTGAAACAATTACTTGATAAACCAAAGAAAACTTTTCAGTTCATTTCAAACTATCAAAAAATTGACTGTGTATACTATTGTATAGTTAGAGCACAGTGAATTTCAAGAGCCCTACTAAACATGCAATTCATTAAAATCCTCCATAGCATTAATGTCGTCCTTTGACTTTAATCTAGTTAAAGAACGAGATCGAAGTTTCTCGATATCTTCATAGTACACTGTTCTGAAAATCAGAAGATCATCACAGAAACTTTTGCAACTTGTACAAAAATTAACTAAATACCATTTGGTATTGTCCATAAAAAAATCTAACGGTGATACAAGTCCCGCACAATTTTAACTGCTTATTCAATATCTTGGCTGATTTACATCGCATTCCTTTGTGATTTAAAAGCCATAGATGATCGATTAAAGCAGAGCATTACAAATTACAATAAAAATCTCTTCATAAAAATTAATTTTAACTGCAGTCTCTTGATTGATAAAATAAAATGTATCCAGTTTCTGAATTTTTCTGGATATCTGATGTCAATCCATAAAAATCTTCAATAGTGGACGAATCAATTTTCTGAAAAGAATAAAATAAATTTGAATACATATTTCTTCATGAAATCATCTTGAAAAATTATTAGAACTATGTATATAATAAATTAATTATTACTTACGTCAACCATGTCATCATCAAAGAGTAACCAGAACCCATGGCTTTTGACTATAGAAATGTAATGTCCTCTATTAGGCCCACTCCCACAATGAATCACTACAGCCACTAGATCATATAAACGATCAGGATTTACAGCATCATCACTCTAAAAAATGTTTTTAATAATTATAATCTGGTCAAATAATAGTACTATAAAAGTATGATTCAACTTACCGTATTAAAAAGTCGAAGTTCTAGAGGAAAAACTACCCTGTGTGAAACTTTAATATGCCTATTATACTGTTCAACATATTTAAATCTTTTTAAATGTAAAGCAAGTATCATTGGTAGTTTTTTCAGCATCATCCGTTTCTGCAATGGTTATTTATTTTATTATTAATAAAGTTAACTTTATATTTCTTATGTTGCTGAAATATTTGAACAGGTTCAGTGTGGCGTGAGCCATATACGTGTCACGATTTTCTTTCCTTGTGTACTACGTGACACATATATGGCTCATGAAGTGTTTTTTTCAAAGTACTAGTATGGAATGAAACATGAATAAAATTCTTTTGACGGATAAACTAAATACTAGTACATGTCCTATATGATCCAAAGAACAAAAATATTTTATAAAAACTAAGGCATGCCAAATAAAAATGTATTTACAGTAACAATTAAACAAAAATATTCAGAATTCAATTATTAGTTTCAGCACAGTATGGCTAGCAAACTCTTATACATTGTCAGCACTGAACCTGTTAACGTATGCAATATGTTACCTGGGCTTCTTGGTAGCTACTGCAGTGATCACATTTGAACTTGTTATCGCTACAGAGCGTTTCTGTGTTCGAGAAACATTTGAGGCAGTGGGTAATCGAGGTATTCTGATCAACGTCAACTTGAAGATCAAAGAAATCTTCATCCTTGCTAGATACAGTCTCACAATTAAGGCAACGAGTTTCCGAAGTCAGAATGCCCTGAAATATTTCATGTACCCACGTAGGTTCTGGTGGTGTGCCAGCATCACCTGCACCTTTTCCTCCAGCAGGTTTACTCTGATTTCTCTCAGCTTGATCAAAATAAATAGATAATAATTATATGTATTCATTTAATGGACATAACTAAAAGTATTTTAAATATTTACCTAGTATAATTTCATTTATATGATTAATAAGAAAGTTCAAAAACTCATGAGCATCTTGCTGCATGTAATTGTCAAACTCCTCTGTGAAACAATATTTCAATATTAATATTCATGTTTTTTAATCGTATAGTTTATCTGTAAGTATTGTAACAAACCTTTTTCTTTTCTTAGTCGAGCTATAAACTTTTTTGGTGCTATCGAACCAACTTTTTTCTTCTGTGTTGCTATACTGTGAAATAGATCTGCCAAACATGTTAAAAGAGTTTCTTTGGTACGTTTATTTCTAGCTTTGTATTCTAAAACTTTTTCTCTGAAAGGCCGACAAAAGTACAAGGCTTGCAAAACTGAATTGCTATAACATGTATTACCAAACTGAAAATCAAAGGAAATTTCATATTAATTAAATCATTTAAATTTTTTCCATTTTTCATATGGCACCATTATTGAAATATTGCAACAGCTTATGATTTTTATTTAATTAACAGATTTACTTGAATTACATTACTCTTATCTTATATCAATATCAATTCAATCTAATTCTTGTAACTGAATTCATTAAGAATAATGAATATTTTTAAAATAATCAAATTTTTATGAAATAAGATCTCATTAACCATAATATGCCTTTTTAATGTACCCTTCATTTACTTTATAATTTGCATGACTAAACACTTGCACAAATATCGAAGCCAAGTAAATGACATTTACTGTTAATCAGTCATAATTTACCAATTCATGAATTATTCATGCACACGTCTAAAATTAATTACCCATAATTAATTTAACCTCCTATTCTTTAATCGCATATAGATACCGAATATATTGGACAAGTTGACTTGGCTTGCTGCCCAGAAGGGACGAATAACTTTTTTTCTTTTCCCATCCATTACATTGCTTCAAAAGCAAGAAATGCTGCAATACAACACCAATGGCACAGCTCATATTCGTATATTTTTACTTGGACATATCTTACATTAACTAATCCAAAGTAATGTTCATTTGGGGGAAATTGGTCGGAGCCAATATCCCTTTCCAGCTGAGATATATTGGCACCCTGAAAGCAAAAAAGGAAAAAAATACCCACAATTCATAACCCAGCTTTACATAACTCTCCATTATACACACACTGCAAATAGGCATAATATTCGCGCATAAACATACGTACGCAAACAATGTGTGTTGTACACTTCTAACGTCGCATGCGCGCGAGATAAGGGGAAGAAGAGTCTCCAAGAGGCAGCCGCGGACGATGCGCGCCTGCGTTTTGCACTTCGGAGCGCGCTGCACGCGCATCGCGCACTCCTCTCTCCTTATCTCGCGACCGACTCGTAATATGCACGCACACAGAACCGAGAACCCGAGGTAAAAAATCCTCTCTCGGGTGCAAAAGCTCAACGATAAATCGCAAAAACAGCGACTCCACACACGCGCGCGTACACGCATTGTTTGCGCACTTTCCCTCTCGCGAGAGAGACAGATAAGAAAAAAAGAGAGCCCCCTCCCAATTAACGCGAGGTAGCCGTAGTAGACAGGCGCATATAGGTATCCGGGAAAAACCCAGAAGGAAAAAATCAACAACAACGAGGATCTTACTCACCATCTTACGAGTCGTTCGCTCGAACAACTGGATCCCTAGGTACTGCGCCCGGCGACGACGATTCGGATACAATGGCAATAATGCGCCCGCTGAAATCCATCGTTACCTTTACACCGCGCACACGGGCGCTGTTCGCGGGGGAGGGCGTCGAGAGGATCTTCGTCTCTCTCACTGACGACGACGAGGAGGAACCTGCACCACCGCACGGGACATGACTGGAGATATCTCGCGCAGCGACGTACACACGTCCTCCAGCGAGAAAGAGAAAGAGAGAGAGAGAGAGAGAGAGAGAGAGAGATTCGCGTTAAATAATGCACTCGCGCCGATGTTATATAGGCTGCGGCACAGCGCGTTTCGCGTATAGGTTCCTATATACTCGTCGTCTCGTCGCCCTCTACTTTATAGAGGTTAGGGTATAAGTCCAGCGATGCGGAAGCGGAGATCTTGCGCAGTGTTGTTTGGCGAAGGAGGGATGTATATATATACCCGTGTGTGTTTGTTTAGGTGTATTAACTATTATGCGGAGGCGAGGATGTTGCGTTGACGAGTGGATTTGTGCACTGTTTGCAGGGGGTCGGCCGCGGGGGGTTTTAAATCCTGATCCGATAAGGTTGTACAGAGTTTGGAGACGTCCGCGGACTGCTGCGGAGTTTCCCCGAGTATTTCGGTGTTTCGGATCGGGGGACGTGTGTGGACATTTGCACCTGCGAGTGTGCGAAGTGCGTGTGATCCGCGCCTCGCGCGAAGATTTTTATCGCGAGACTATGTATGTATAGGTATGGGTTGGGGCTGCGTCTTCATTGCGGGCGACGAAAAGCCAAGCCCGCGGCTCCAAGTGTTCGAGGTTTAGTCCAGTCAGATTAGACTTTTTCCAGGAACTAAATAAAAGAAGGCAAAAGATTATTGGAAGTTGTTCGGAAGGATGTCAGAATATTGGGACAATAGTTTGAGCGCGATTTCTGGCTGTGGAACATTGTTTAAATAATCAAAGAAAGTGCAAAAAAACGTTTTTTGCGTATAACTTTTGAACCGTTGATGCTATTGAAAAAAAGTTTAATACTTTTTTTAAGTATTAAAAATACCTACAAAATAAGATAAACTAAATTAAAATCCGCCCATTTGTTTACTCAAAAAACAAAAAAAACCGACGATTTTAGCATTTTTTAAAATTTTCTATAATTAATTTAGTTTTGCTTCTAAAAAATCGTACTACAACTTTCTTTGAAGATCTTTGTACACTTTATAAGTGGTATAAATTTTAGCTTAAAATATTCATAACTTTTTGTTAATTCCTATTTGTTAGGTAAAAATGGCTCTTGTCATAAATTAATTCTAAATAATTTTTTTTTGAGACGTCGGAGAGACTTCTCCGAGGGTCTATTTTACTCGTAAAGAGTTATACTATAACGTACAATTATGGAAAAGTTGATTACTGAAGGGTAAATTGTTTAAACATTAAGTTGAAAATCATAAATTTTTAATGTTAAAAGTTAAATGGTAAATTATTTTCAGATAAAATTTCCACATCAATTACTTAATTGCTATGATTTTTATGCAAATTTTAAGCTTTTAATTATTGCTCTACGATAATCTGGAGCGGAGATAATTTTTTTTTTCAAAAAATCATTGCGGCTTTGTTTATTAATATTAAGAGCTCAAATTTACGGGTGGTCTACAGTAACAGTTAAACTATCATATCTGATATTTGAGCAACAATGAATGTGAATATTTAAGGTGAGTGGGTGACAAAAGCGACAGCGCGTTTTTGTAGAGAGTGGGGCGCGCATGCGCCGCGCGCGCTGCTGGGCCGCGGCTGAAATTTGGCCAAGCGTCTTATATTTGAAAAAGCGAGACAATTTTGCTTTTTCTCGGGAACTAATGATCCGATTTTGACGATTCTTTTTTTAATTGGGGGTAAAATCAAAAAATAATAACAACCACGGAGTTAGATTTTAGATAAAAAATTATTTAATCGCAAATTTTTTTACAACTCTTTACATTGATACTTACATCTTGTGAATAATATTTATATTGTACTAAAATTTATTTCTTGTGTAACCCTCAGTTTGTTATAAATTCGATTTCAATTCTCTGTGCTTTATCTGTGGCGATGATGCATCCGATGATTACATAGAAAAGCGTAAGAAGAATCCATCAAGATATCCTAAAGTTGTATTTGTCAGTAAACGCGAAACAGGTGATAATATACTAAAAAGCATACGAGAGCGTGAGTTGCAAGCTGATGAGTGTATGAATCTGATTTGTCAACGACTAAGTACCGTAGATAATTTATCAGATGTGAATGCACGCTATCATATAAATTGCATAACTAAATTTTATAACTATCAAGAGAATAAGAAGCCAAAAAGCGATTTAAATAGCATGAAGAAAAGTAAAAAGCGCAGAGTAGAATAATTAATAATAATAATTAGTATAAGAATATTTTAAGAATATAGAAAAAAATTGTAATTGTATGCGATTTATATATGTAATAAATATAATATTGTTATTAAATGATTCTAATATAAATAAATACATATTATTCTATCAAAATATCACCTATTTCCTTACAAATGTAAAGAATTGTAAAAAAATTTGCGATTAAATAATTTTTTATCTAAAATCTAACTCCGTGGTTGTTATTATTTTTTGATTTTACCCCCAATTAAAAAAAGAATCGTCAAAATCGGATCATTAGTTCCCGAGAAAAAGCAAAATTGTCTCGCTTTTTCAAATATAAGACGCTTGGCTAAATTTCAGCCGCGGCACAGCGGCGCGCGCCCCACTCTCTACAAAAACGCGCTGTCGCTTTTGTCACCAACTCACCTTAAATATTCACATTCATTGTTGCTCAAATATCAGATATGATAGTTTAACTGTTACTGTAGACCACCCGTAAATTTGAGCTCTTAATATTAATAAACAAAGCCGCAATGATTTTTTGAAAAAAAAAATTATCTCCGCTCCAGATTATCGTAGAGCAATAATTAAAAGCTTAAAATTTGCATAAAAATCATAGCAATTAAGTAATTGATGTGGAAATTTTATCTGAAAATAATTTACCATTTAACTTTTAACATTAAAAATTTATGATTTTCAACTTAATGTTTAAACAATTTACCCTTCAGTAATCAACTTTTCCATAATTGTACGTTATAGTATAACTCTTTACGAGTAAAATAGACCCACGGAGAAGTCTCTCCGACGTCTCAAAAAAAAATTATTTAGAATTAATTTATGACAAGAGCCATTTTTACCTAACAAATAGGAATTAACAAAAAGTTATGAATATTTTAAGCTAAAATTTATACCACTTATAAAGTGTACAAAGATCTTCAAAGAAAGTTGTAGTACGATTTTTTAGAAGCAAAACTAAATTAACCCTTACTTGCCACACTTCAGCAGAATCACTTACTTGCCACACAGGGGTGTTCAGCACCCCAGCGACAAAAATCGTTATAAAAGATCAACTATTAAATATTTTTACTTTAAAATTTTTTTGTAACATATGAAAAGCTTACTTTAAAAGATTATATAGTTGATTTTATTAAAAATTAAATTTAAGTACACTAAAAAAATTGTCAAAGTTAAAAAAACTGAAAAAATGATCATTTTTACAAAAAAAATCATAGTTTTTTTATTTTTTAATATTAACACCTAAAAATTCAGGTAATTCTTCTACTAATATATCTTTATGAAAAAAAAAATACTATTATATTGTCTGCTAAAAAAAGTATATTTATTCTGAAGAATGAAGGAAGGAATTTTAGGAAAAAATAAAGTTAGCATTTTGGTAAATTTATGCTGTTTAATTAATTATAAAAAAAAATATTTATGATTTTTTTCATTGAAAATAATAAAAACTATAATAAAAATAAAAAAGGAATTGAAAATACATTTTATACATCAGCTCCAACACAATCAGTGCACATTATAACGCTGTGTTTTTGGCAAACGGGGCGGTAGCAAGCTGCACAACCTGATTTTGTCTTTCGATCTTCTTTTCTTGTACATATTACGCATCGCTTTTGATAATCGAATTCAATTCGTTCGATTACTTCAAACTGGACATTTTTGAAAAAAAAAAAAAAAAAAAAAGCCAAGTATTTTTATAACTTATTGCAACATTATTTCTTATAAGATAAATGAAAATTGAAAATTTAATTTTTACCTTATTTTTGCGATGGCTTTGAATATTACTCGGTGACAGCAAACTAATTTGTATTATAGCGCAATAGCTAACGTATTTAAAACACTCTGTTCGATACAAGTGATATTTACAGACTGACGCGGTCGGTCGAGCGGTCATAGCTCTGCAGCCACGCGCAGGTAGATGAAAACCCCAGGTATGTTTTGAATAGTACTTTGCACTATACATATATTTACAGGTAGTATAGCTTAAAGGGCGTCTACTTAAATCCTAGCTTTTTCATATCCATGAAAAAAAAGAAAGAGATAGAAGATTAGTAAATCGAGAATTATTTCACTCCAGTTGAAAATTTTATTGTTAAACTATTGTTATTTAAACATTGTACAATATGTAAAAAAAATTAAACATAGTATAATAATGCATACTTACTCTATTTTTCACTTTAAAATCATAAGAAACCAAAAAAAAAATCAGTCAAAAAAATCAATTTCAAACATGCCACACTGCGGGTGTCGGCCACCCCAGGCATTTTTGAGCGGCTGCTATTAATAGGCTAACTAACTTATTGTGATGCTATACGTCTTAAACTTTAGAGTAGGCAATTTACTAAAAGGATGTATTAATATAAATAAGCTTTTCTTATGTCTAAACACCTAAATTTTAGGATAAACGCGAGTGGGGTGTGATCAACCCCACAGTGGCAAGTAAGGGTTAATTATAGAAAATTTTAAAAAACGCTAAAATCGGCGTTTTTTTTTGTTTTTTGAATAAACAAATGGGCGGATTTTAATTTAGTTTGTCTTATTTTGTAGGTATTTTTAATACTTAAAAAAAAGTATTAAACTTTTTTTCAATAGCATCAACGGTTCAAAAGTTATACGCAAAAAACGTTTTTTTGCACTTTCTTTGATTATTTAAACAATGTTCCACAGCCAGAAATCGCGCTCAAACTATTGTCCCAATATTCTGACATCCTTCCGAACAACTTCCAATAATCTTTTACCTTCTTTTATTTAGTTCCCAAAACAGGCCTTTTAAAGTCTAATCTGACTGGACTAGTTCGCGGCTGCTCGGTCGGAAGCGCTTTATATTGCTTGATTGCAAATTTGAATTATAGCGATTTTGGAATTTTACCTTGGTGTAAATATTGAAAATAAAAATTGATGGTAAAAGACATTTTTGAATAGGAACATCTTTTAGATAGACAATATGAAAGACTATATTTAAAAGAAAATAAAAATTATTTTTAGTTTTAATGAAATATTTTTGTAATTGGTTACTTAAAATAAAAGTTTATTTATTTATAATAAAAAATCGAGTTTTGAATGAATTTTTCGTATGTACCCATGAAAAATTATAAAAACAATGTTACTTATCAGTTAAATTTTTCAGTGACATTAGAATTGGAATTTACAGTATGAGTCGTGAACAAGAAAGAAATGTCTATTTTTTGACAGGGTAAACGTATAAAAGCATTTAATTTACAAATATATACACTATTACGACAAATTCGGTAAAAGCACTACACCAGGTTGAATGTACGAAATACAAGATTGTGATACAAATGCCACCACGATTGGAACTTCTTTTGATTCCTGCTGCAGTCTCTGTAATTTGCTAGCATCTAGACAGGAGTCCTTTTTGGAACTGTAAACAAATAAAAGATCAAATTAGAAATTTTGTAATAAAAAGTTTAATAATTTTTCACAAAAGCTTTAAATTATTTAATTTATTTATGTAATTATTGTTCTTTACATAAAACCAACAATATTCTGTTTTAATTCTGATGCAAAATTTCTGAATTTTTAAAATAAGGTGAATAACTTTAACCTCTGTAGGACCATTGTGATTTTTGCTAAAAACTCGCACAACAATTTGCTAAAAGGCAATGAAAATATGGGATTAAAAGCGTGAAAATCATATTTAAATAATTATTGCATTATTTAGCGATTCATATATCAATTTTATCGATTCTTCGGTTATCACACGGGGTACAAGGGATTACAAAAGTATGTTCTAAAGTTATTAAGTTATTAATTCGCTTTTTTCGATCTATCAAAATATTGAGGTACCCTTCTCACGTTCTCATGCCTACAATTGCCCGCAGTGCGTCAGTGAATCCGTAGCGGCCGTTACTTTTCTTAAAAAAGGACCTTCCTCAAATTTAAATATTTTTTACCTACTATACTCTATTATGCAATTTTTTATAACTATACATCGCATCCACAGGACAAGATGACAACTAAAAATTCAATGTTTTCGTAAAATCAAACAAAGAACGTCAATGTCTTAATAAATAATTTGTTATTATTCGAATTCTATTGTTGTACATATTATAGTTTTTCAACCTTTTTTAACTAAAGATCCATTTTTGTACATTATTCGCGGCGAATCGACTTAATTTAAACGTTATGTCAACTTGAACAAACTTTAACAATATGTCAATTTACGTCATTTCGCCGCGAATAATTCACTGTATGGGCTCTCTATTTTTCAGTTAGCTATTTCGTGTTAAAAATCAATCAAATTATTTAAGTTACATCGAAAATAGCGATTTAAGAAATAGTGGGGGTATAACGAGCCGCCCATTGGAGTATAGCGGGTCAGAGTAATTTTACGCTCTAGCTGTTAAATTATGGGTACCAAACTACTGTAGAAAGGAAGTACAATGTTTTTTTTGTGTTTAATCAACCGCAATATTAGATCGAGATACGTTATAACAACTCATAAATAAAGAGAAACTTTACCATTTCAATTCTACAATTATGTTTTTTTTTTCTATAAATAAACATATTACCTCTTTCTTTTAGAGCTCTTAACGATATGTCTACTCTTCTACAATCAAATAAAACGTTTTTATGTACTAAAAATGGTGGTCCATTACCCCAACAGGCAATAAAAGTGACCCGTTATATCCATTTGCAATAATTAACGTTTCGTATTATAACTTTTTGTAATCTTAATTAAATAAAAAGTTACACAAAGCAAAATGAAGCTTAAAACACATCATAAAAAGGAGCATTATTTAATTTTTTAAATCAATCAAAAATATACACGGTTGGCGATTTGGAAAGTTTTTGTCCTCTTTCATATAACCTGATTTTTCAATTGAAAACTTCAGTGCTGTCAAAATTTGTTGCTTTTAGAGATTAAGTATATCCATACAAAGAAAACTACCTCACACTATACTATGACCACAAGTAGATTAAGACGCGGAACAAAAAAATTTCGTCCCTCTTCTACTGCAAATATGGCTAGTAGCCCGTTATACCCCAGTCTCCCCTATATATTATTATAATTATAATTATAAATAATTATTAATGTCTCAGTGGGTGAAAATCAAGGCGGGAAATTTGAATTTTTAATTGACTTTCGGACCCCTGGATGGATTTTGAAATACTGTTACGATTCCTACTTTACCGGATTTTCACTTTTATCACTTTTTCTCTTTGCAATAAATAAATATTTCGAAAAAATTCGCCTTTCTGTGCTCTAAGTATTAATTCTAGGAATAGGGAACATGCATGAATTTAGATTTTGATTTTATTCGAAAATTCATGAAAAAATAATGAAATTCCCAAGACAGTTTTTTTTCTTATGCGATAATTTTTATAATAATAATATATGAAAGTTACTCTGAAATTTGGTAGTTGTTTGAATTCCTGTCACGTCACTTTTTCATGATGACGTAGATATATCGCTGTTCAGCGCCTCTGTCGGTGAGTCTGAACCTTTGAAATACATATAATAATTATAATACTTGCCGATGGAGGAGCTGAACGGCGATATATATACGTCATCATAAAAAAGTCACGCGATAGGAATTCAAACTACTACTAAATTTCAGCGCAACTTTAATATATAATTATTATAAAAGTTATCGCATAAGAAAAAAAAACTGTCTTGGGGATTTTATTATTTTTTTCATGAACTTTCGAAAACAATTAAAATAACAATTAATTGCGACCCATGCATGTTCGCTATTTATATAATAAATTAAAATTTTACTCGAGTTATAACGTGTTTTGATTTTTTAAATTGATTGAAAATGTAGTAAATCAAATATATTTTTTGAATGAAGTTGTGTGATTAGTTTTAAAAAAATCTTTTTCAATAAACCGAAACTGAGGAGTCCTAATATGGTTCATTTCACGATCCTCTAAAGTGATGCTAAACCCACCCGTTCACGGGCAATAAGGAACTTGCATGAAAAAATCATTTAGGTCCGTCAGATAGAATATCGAAAAATAATAGATACGTATTTTTTCTTTTTTCAATTAAATGATTATTAACAAAGATACCACAGATTGAAATGTCGCGTGACGTCACAAACTCCCACTATATAGATATACTACGTGGGGAGTTTGTGACGTCACGCGACATTTCAACCTGCTGTATCTTTGTTAATAATCATTTAATTGAAAAAAGAAAAAATACGTATCGATTATTTTTCGATATTCTATCTGACAGACCTAATGGATACTCTTTCATGCAAGTTCCCTATTACGAGAACCTACTTGTTTAATTTAATTTTCAACTTTGAGTAAATACCACTCCGGAACATTGTTGTCCCAACAGAAAACACAATTTCCAGAGAGACATTTTCTCAAAATTAAAAAACAAATGAAAAAATGGTTCCCC
Organism: Gastracanthus pulcherrimus; assembly: GCA_949152435.1. Taxonomy (NCBI): domain Eukaryota; kingdom Metazoa; phylum Arthropoda; class Insecta; order Hymenoptera; family Pteromalidae; genus Gastracanthus; species Gastracanthus pulcherrimus. The sequence continues at coordinate 21,451,838 of OX424573.1, forward strand.
GTATATTTCCCGATAACCCAAGGGTTTAACATCACCTTAACGGTTAAATCTTCGCAACACACCCATAAACCCACTCTCTCCCAATTCCCTTTACCCCCCAAGAAAAGCAAAATAAAAAAGAACCCCCCTCGAAGAATCCCACTCACTTGATAATGTACAATCGGCACATGGGCGTCCCGGGGGTCGCCTTCCTGTAATGCTGGGCCGGCGTGTAGACCTCGTAGGAGAGACAGTAGTCGACCCTGCGCGACCTCACGTGCCTGTCGCTTGCCGACTTGACGACGCGCAGCCTCTCGTACACCTCGGACAGGCTGTTGATGCTGGCGCCCCGCGCCCCCACGAGCGGACTCACCGACTCCTCGACGACCTGCACTTCGCTGCTGTCGACGGCACCGGTGGCGTCCGCGCCCGCGGCCCCGGCCGACTCGGAGCCGGCCTGCAAGGGCTCCTCGTCCTCGATCGTGATCGTGCTCTCCTCGCGCCACTTGCGCTTCAGGTCCGACCACGAGCCGACGCCCGGGCGCTTGCTGAAGGACGGCTGACTGGGCGCCCACTCCTCGATGCTGGCGCGCTGGTGGTGATGGGGCTGGGGGTCGTTGGACGGGTAGCGCTGGTAGCCTCGACCTGGGGATCACATGCGTTTTTGGGTGAGATTTAGATGGAGGTTGGGGGAGTGGAACGGTTGATTGTAGCGAGAGGAGGAGGAGAAATTCAATGTTGTTTTATAATTCGGATTCGTCAAGTTTGTAGATACATGTTGAAGGAGTAAAATGAATTGAAGTAAATGAAGTGGAATAAGCAATTCGTACGTTTGGGACATTCGATTTTTTTGTTTAACAGCTTTTGTTTCGGTACTTCAAGCTCTCTTCTTTCACTTACATTGTCATTCGCATTGTCAAAGGTCGTCTAATAATCATACGATTTTTTTTCCGAAAGGCTCGTTATTGGAGCTAGAACCACCTTAAAAAGTCATTCAATTCATATTTCTCGCTTGGACTGTCATATCAACCGAGAACTGAATAATCAGTTATAACGAATATAGATGCATATTCGTTGTCAATTACGAGTATAAAAATATACTTATAAATTATAACAGATAAAGGTGTGCGTAAAACCGAAACTCACTTGCCCGTATAGTAATAATTTACCATTCCATAGTTTCAAGCACATGTTAGACTGTAGCATTAATAGTACATTATGCATCAAGGGAGTAAAGTGGGCAATGTACGCACTGTGTGACGTTGCCGACCGAGCGAAGCGAGGTCGGCATTTCACACAGTGCATGCTTGCCTACTGTACTCCAGAGGTGCGTATACTACTTTTCACCACACCCCCGTAAAGAAATGACTGTACGCATCTCAGCAGGCCGTACAGTACCCCATGCTCTGCCTAGAAGTAAAGTGACTTGTGTACGCGCGACGCGCTGTTTTACCGCTCGAGACGCAGTCGAGAGCGGAAAAAGGCGCATCGCGCATGCGCAAGTCACTTTATTCCCTAGGCAGTCCATGCGGTACTGTACGGCCTGCTGAGAGGGCGCACAGTCAGCACTTTACGCGCAGTGTGGTGAAAAAACAATTAAAATGAAATTTGGTCGTCGTTCCGTGGAATTTTGTTCCAATTGTTTTTAAAGGTGCAGTTAAAATAGTTAAGTTTTCCAATACAGAGGGGAGTTTGGGTTTTAAGCAATTATAAGTATTTTTATAATTAACTAGGAGAGTTTCGGAAGTTTGGAAAACGATATTTGCTGAAGTTTTGAGAGGTGTTTTCTGACCTTATTCTCGAGATATCAACCAATTGATCTCAATTGTGCTCTATTTTAGTAGAAAATGGTGCCTCTACTTCTGATCATAGCTCTTCAAGTTTTGTCTGTGACAAAGTTATTAATTTTCAAAAAACGTGATGAAAAATGCAGCTGAATTCAAGCATTTTAACTATTTTAAATCCAGTGATTTTTAGTGTAATTTTCATTGCATTCTTTGAAAGTTAATAACTTTGGCCCAGATTAATTTTTTTACGAAATAAAGATGATATTAAATCTCTTCTTGTCTACTTTTAGTTACCTTTGGGTAATTTTTTCTAGCATAAAAACTTGAAAAGATATGATCAGAAGTAGAGGTACCATTTTTTACTAAAATAGCGCACAATAGAGATCAATTAGTTGATATCTCGAGAATAAACGCCCATTGGAAAAAAAACTAATGGTGCTTATACATTTCATTTTTACGTGTCAGAAAACACCTCTCAAAGTTTTAGCAAATACATATCATTTTCGAAATCTCCGACACTCTCCTAGTAAGTATAAACGATTAATTTTTATTCGATCAACAAAATACTGTGGTGCATAACGGTAGAACTTGCAAACTTCTTTTTAAAGAAGGACTTTTTCTAAAAATTTTATGAACGTCAGCACGTGGAAGTCTGAGTGAAGAGCCATAGTTGATTACCGGAATTTTCAAAACAACAATTTTGTTTCTCACCCTAACTTATTCATTCCATTTATAGTGCGCTCAAAAATGTCGTTTTTAGAGTAAAATTTTTCACATTTTTTAGTTTCATCGTTTTTGGAAGTAGCTGACCTTTATACATTCATTAGAAAGCTTCACTTTCAATTCTAAAAAATAACATTTACTTTTTTAATTTATTTTTCGAATAAACGAGGAGTTGAAATGAAATCTAATCTGGATGACGACGTCACATTTCCTGATTGGAAATTTGCATACATTATTTTTCTACGTCGGTGTCTGTATATACTAATCCGATTAAAAAATATATATAAATTACAGACGGTACAGCTTTATTGAGTATATTGGATGACATCATTATTTAATGCTGCTGACTCAGATATGACGTCACGAACATCCCGGCAGCGCTGTATCTTCGTTAATTTTTTATGTATTTTAAAAATTCGAAAAAAGAAAACACACTATGATAAGAATATGATACAAGAAAAATTATGCAATAACCCAATTGTTTGTAAAGGTGCGGATTAAATATGTGTTTGAAACTTTATAGAATGTTGAATTACTATTTCTGGTTACTGGTAAAAATTGTAAATTTAGGTTTTGCCTAAATATTTTTTAACTTAAAGTTGATTATTCATTAGATTTAATAAATTAAACAATGTGGTAGGGGAAATTTGAACACTCCCTGCTACTTAAAAGATATTTCTTATATATCTTACTGATATAAGAAAAAATCAGTTAAAAATAACTAACAGTAACAACAATTTGTGAAATACAAGTAAACCGTCTGTACCTCTCGGCGATCCCATCACATTTGTCTGTACTCCAGCACCGCCTCCTCTCCTGAAGTACTGATCCCTCGGCGGCGTGGTAAATAAATTCGCAGGATACTGCTGCTGCTGCTGATGATGCTGTTGCTGCTGAAACCTCTGCTGCGGATAGGGATACCTCGGCGAGAAGATCTGCAGGTTCTGACAGTAGGTCATCTGCTGGAACTGCTGCTGGCGAAAGGAGCGCACCATGCTGCCCATCACCTCCATCACAAAGTTCACATAGTTACTCTGGACGACGGTTCCCGAGTAGGGACTGTGAATGGCGTTGTGGGAGACGTTCTGTTGAATGTACGAGCCGGCCTCGCGCTGACACCTCACGCCCCTGTAGGCATAGCCGTTGTTCGGCGTGCTGTAGGTCGTGATGGCCTGGTGGCACTGGCTTCGCTGGGAGTAAAAATGGCCGGCGCCGGAGGATTGGCCGTTGTGGTGCATGCTGTTGACGGGGACGATTTGCTGCTGCTGCTGCTGCTGTATGTTGGATCGCAGGATGTTGTCCTGCTGGGTGAGATTCAGAAGTCGGTGGCGATCGTAGCGGTAGAAGTCCTTGAGGGGCTTGACGTTGTGGGGCAGGTAGGCTCGGTGGACCTCGGCTATGAGGGGCTCGTTGTTGCCGCTGCCGCCGCCCGCGAGGTTCGGCAGGGTGTTGAGGATCTCCATGCGAGTCATAGGACGGGGGATTTCCTCGATCTCGTCGTCCGATAGCTCGATCACCTGAGGAGCAGGAGAACGTGGTGAAGCGAGACTTGCGAAGGGTGCGGAATTGTAAATGGAAAAACAGCGATGAGGGATGATTGACTTTTATATTTTTGTAGGTGGTGTTACGGAACTTCATTGGGACTTGGTAGCTGTGACTTGAGTATTATGTTATATGTAGGAAATAATTGTAAGAGACTTTTTTTGTGAAATACATTTTAAAATATGATAGGTAGTATGTAACGAGCGAAATCTGTACATGGAAGACACGAATAAAAATTAAAAAATAATAATAATCAATAGTGATAGAGTACTTACTTCGGGTCTAGGTTTTTTCGCAGGCAAAGTTTCTATAGGATCGGAATTTCTTCGCTTTTCAGGTACTGTACTTAATGGACATTGATCGATTACTTCTAAAGTAGGATTATTAGTCACTTTATCGTTTCTTTTTGGCATCAGTTTGACATTTCGCTGAATTCGTGATCCTGGCCACTTCGAGACTTGATTCCCAGATACCGATGTATCTGTTTTTGGAGGGGAGTTATTTTTTATGATTTTTATACTACCTAATACTGTTTCTTCAGAAACAATTCCTATTCTTTGAGCTTTTGGGGATCTATCATTATCTGATCTATTGGTTCTTTCTACAGCTATAATATCATCTTCCTGTTCACTACTATTCTTAGATGTAGAACCTAAAAAACATTTTTTTATGAATGACTTTTCCTATTTTTTATTTTATCAGTATTCTTGTTTCTTTTTTATTACAAATTAATAGAAAAAATTATATTTACCATTACTGTCTGAGATTTGCTTATCTATTGTTGGAGATGTGTTTGGTGTCCATAATCCATCTGGATTCATGATAATTCTTTTTGTAGTATTGGATGATTTACTATCCAGCGATGATTTCTCACGAAATCGTTGCAATCTGTATCCCCATCTTACTAACTGCGAATATACCCTATATTCATCTAGGGTACACTTTGAGTTTTCAGAATTGATAAGTACCTCATACGCTTGCTGAATGGAAAGAGGCATTCCATTCCAAAGAAGTTCCAGACAATTCTGCGATAAAATAATTTGATAAACAATTGGTAGACTATTTTACTACAAATTTATTGCTGAACACAATATTTAAGTCTTTTTAAATTCCTGCATAATATGCAGATGAAGTTATTCATCACATAAATGAATAGACTACTTACCATTTCCAATAGCACCAAAGCTTCTTCAGGCAATAGAAAAAGCTGTGCTTTTTCTTCATAGCCAAAGTTTTCCCATTTTTGTCCCGATTTCTTTATGACCTTAGCTTTCTGACTACCTGGCAACCATTCGGCTGATGCCAGTTGTGATGAACGATCCACTCTTTCGATTTCCAGTAGCCGCTTACGATTTTTCAAACCATTTTCCAGCTGCATATCTTGCAGCCATGATCCACTGGATTCAAAGTACTTTCTGCCAGTTTTAGGCAGAGCATTTTCCGATTGTTGCCAGTCATCCCAAGCCACACTTCCAATCCCTCTGATGTGTAAGAGTTGAGACGCACTAAAACATATATAAAATTCAATTTATTCTGCCATAATCAATATGTATATTCATGAACGTGAAAATTAATAAAAACTTTATATAGCTTCCACAGCTTGTATAAAGTATTTGAGAATTTCATTATAACTCATTTATTTTCATGGGAATAAAGTACTCAAAAAATCTTTTGCAAATAGTACACAACACATTACCAAATAAGTATGCACTGCATTCATTGTCTGTCAATACAAGATAAATGTTCTTGCACATATTACAAAAGCGCATTAGTTTGTAATAAGGCATCTAATTATAAACAAATAAACGTAAGAAATACGAAACAATACAAAATATTTTATCTTTTATGGCACGTTTTCTTTTGTAAACACAGAGTAAGGTTAATTGCGTTTTTGAGTTTTGTCGCCCCTAAATAAGATGAAGTACACACCTCAAAAAGCCGTTGTCCTTACACTCGCCCTCCTCGTTCATCCTTCTTGATATTCGACCCTCTTTGGCAAAAAATTCCGGGCGAATATCAATGGCAAAAAAAACTTGAATGAAATTACCGCATTTCGTGTGTTACGACTTACGCTTATACGAAGGGTGTCTTTGCGTGTCAGGCGTCAGCGTGTGTGGAATGGGACTTGGGAGTGTTTTTTTGCGTGCGGTGTTGCCAATACTAGATTTGCATGTTTATGCAAGATCTTTTTCGAACTTGCAATTTTTATTATTGTGCATCTCGTTGTCGGGGATTTTTTTTAAATCGAAAAAAACGTATTTACAATGGAGATGTATAATTTTGCACTTTTGAGCGTGTTCGTAAAATCGTACACTTGACAACCCTGTTCGAATAGCGGACGGGGGACAATCAGCTGATTTTCTGCTTCTGCAGGTTTGTACTTGTGTCGGGACTGCTCCATAGTAAATAATCAATTAATAATTGACAAATGCAGCATTATGAAAAAAAGGAGATACGCCGGTGATAATTCAATTGTTAATAGTGAGAAAAATACAAATTGCGGTTATAATGCCCGGCTTTCAGAGGTGTGAGAATCTTTCCTCGTTGTCGCGATGGCACAAATTGCACGAAAAAGTGCCGAATTCGAGGATTTCGGGAGATTTCAAATCGAATCTAGAAGTTTTTCCAAGCAATTTTGCGGAATTTACAAGGCTCGATTATCCTCGCTGAAGGCAAAAGTTTTAAAACGTGCAAAAGCGAAATGGAGTAAGTAACTCAAACTTTGATTCATCATCACTTGTTTTAAATTTAATTAAACTTAATGATAATTACTCAAAATAAGTAAAATAAAATCAATAGTATAATCTAGACTAATGTGCTGAATTGATTGTAAATAATCTAAAAAATTCATTGAATACATATGTATCTGATGAAAATTTACTTTTTACAGGTAAGCATAAGACCTTGCACATCGTTGACTTGACAAAAGATGAGTACAAGGATGTGCCTTGTATTATTATTGGTACATTGTACAAACACCAGGAGCTGAAACCTTCTATATTAAAAGAAATGGCAGATGAACTCCAAGCTATACCACAGCCACCAAGATTAAACTATTGCTCTCCTAAAGATACATTGTTTTTGGAGGATGATGTAGCTCGTGTAAAACTAGTTGGTAATTTAACCGCAGATGCATTAGTTACTGGGTTGATTTGTGCTGTTCTTGGCCATGTATCAAGTGATGGATCATTTTGGGTAATTTACATTCTACAATTAATGTATACTAAAATTATAAAAAAAATTTATAAAATAAAACTTTTTCTGTAAAAATGAGCATTATATTTACTCTAAATAATTATTTTTGTTACAACTGAATAATTACAGGTGGATGATTTGTGTTTCCCAGGACCATACTTGAAACCATTAACTCAAACACCTAGTTGTTGTGCAAAGGATCATGGGAAACTCTTGTTATTTTTATCGGGATTGGATTTGGTTAATCAACCTGATACATTGGCTTTGGAACTATTGGGGGATTGGATAACTGGTTTATTAGGAGAAGAGTTTATTCAAGAAGAAGCAGCTAGTGTTGTTCGTATTATAATAGCTGGTGAGATTATTGCAAATAAATTGAAAAGAAAGTTCAATGAATTTTATTCTAAAACATAATATTATCAGGAAATAGTGTTAGAGGATCAGCAGAAACATTTACTCGTAAAGGTTACTTTGAAAATAAGAGAAAAGAATCTCTATTTTGTTCAGAAGTACACAACGCAGTACACAGGCTGGATCGTTTTCTTAGAAAAATTGCAGCATCCTGTAGTGTGACTCTGCTGCCAGGAGAGTTTGATCCATCCTGTCATACAATTCCACAGTATCCTCTTCATCTTAATATTTTACCTGCAGCTTCTAGGTATGTTGTAGAAAAATCTATATTCTAATGAATTACATATGTTTTATTAAAATAAAATCTAAATTTTACATTTTTCAGAGGTGGAAATTTGTACGGTGCTACCAATCCTTGGATTGGTAAAATTGGTTCTCGAATTGTTGGTGGATCTAGTGGCCAGCCAATAATGAACATAACTAAAGTAACAAATGTTGATCTTACTCCTCTAGATTGGTTGGAAAAAACTTTAGAGTGGCAGCATTATGCACCAACAGCACCTGATACTTTAGCAGAATATCCTTTTGATCAGTCAGATCCATTGGTTATGAATGAATATCCTAATATATATTTTGTTGGGAACATGGAAAAGTATGAGACTAAACTACTGCAGGGTAAGTAAGAAAAGCACAATAAAAATTGTTATATTCTCGAATCATCCAATAAATCACTTTAATTATAACTTACATGTGTATACATGCATGTATATTTATTTAGGTATTGACAGAAACGACGACTCTGAAGGCCAACCAATAAGGTTACTATGTATACCTAAATTTTCAACGAGTCACACAGCAATTTTGGTAGACTTAGAATCATTAGACACAAAGCCAATTTCTTTTGGTACAATTTAATCAAGAGTATCTATTTATCTATTTATTATATAATTTCAAGCCTTACGACAGTATGCAAAGGCTTGTAGATAATTTATTTATTGTGGTTTGTGCAATTAAAATGATTAATTTACACAGTATTCGCGTTAGATGTAGATGATCATTTTTATATTTTTAATATTTATATATATATATGTATAGACTTTTTAGTTTTGCACACAGTAGATGTCTTGTGTATATATAGTTTCTCTTTTACTTATAGCTAAGACTTATAAGATATTCTCCAAGTTATCTAAACCTGGTTAAAAGTTTTGGCCGTAATCTTATTTTCCCGACGGGAAATATGCGTTGATATACTCTTTATTAATATTAATAGCATCACATGAGTCTAAGGAAGTTGAAGCTCTTCAAAGAGATTTAAAATCCTTAAGTTAGTAGGAAAATTGTTTCTAACATAAAGTTGAGAGTACAAAATTTGTTAAACAACTAAAGTAAAAAAAATAAATTAATTAAATTAACTATCTATTATAAATTATGTACAAAAAACATGTCATGTTTAATCTTTAAAATCTAAAGATTTTAACATTTCGTCAACGTATCGTACTGAAACTACCAAAAGAGAACATAAAAAATCAATGTATTTTCAAAATCTTGAAAAAGCTAGAAGCGACACTAATCATGATCTGCGCAAGCACTATTTATACACACTTTGTAAATTAAACGAACTTTTACAAAAACTAAAATGTCAGTCCATTTTGTATCACTCGCATCTCCCGCTCGCACGCAGCAGCCTATAACAATATTATATATTTCTCATATATATAGATTTATCTTTGGTGTTAGACGCATATCGATCGCGCGATCGATACGGATTAATTTGTTTGTTTTCTCAAGCAGAAGAGGGGAAAAAATACTTTCGAAAAACTATTATGTGTCTCTGCCTCTTTATCAAAAATACTGTTCTGCGGGGGCCGCGTCTCAGAGGCCGGTGCCGAAGCTCGACAGCGAGTCGCTGCTGTCCCACGTGGAGTCGACCTCGTTGTTGCTCATCGTGCAGTATCTCGCTGGACTGGAAGATATCGAACAGGTCGGCGTATTGACATCTAGAACAGATTGCAGAGGTACGTTGATTTGAAATTCAAATTTCGCGTTATTTATAGACGTGGTCGGTGCATTTTCGAAAGGCTTAGTTAGAAAGGATTAATGGAAATTATGAAAAAAGAAAATTTACTTATGCTGGAATTTTAGACAAAAACTTGTATGTATATATTAATAGACGAGTTCTTTACACATATATGTAAGAAGTATTCTATTATTTACTACATACGTGATAATTTAGTATTTTGTTATCCCAAAGTGATATTTCGCCGTTTTAAATAAGATTATACCAATAGGGGCAACATTGTTTTATTTAAAAAATTAAATATTTTTATTCAGAAATTCTAAAAATATAAAAAAAGAACTACCGCAGAACCGCGTTATATTGCCGAAGTCACTGTAATGTTCAATAAAAAGTATTTGTTTTCAAGTAAACTTCAATTGTATTATAATTTTATTTCTCAAATATGTAATTTCAACCGAAAATCATCTTTTACTTTTTATTTATATTGATTATTATAAGTGCCTCTTGTTACAATGTCGACTTTATAATGCGAGACCACTGTATATCCAATTCTGTGGCTTCAAGGCATAACAACTTATGTTCACTTTTCTCGATTTCCAGAAAATCGCATTTTCATGTATGTACTTATTGTTGAAAACCGCTACACAGCCCAGAATAAGAATTGATTTTCTGCTCATCTAGTTGAGCATCACATACCAATGTAATCATACACTTAAATATAAGATTTTTTTTTGTTTCTTCGTAAGATGGTATAACAATGCAATTAAGTTGTTATGTAAATAATAAATTAAGCTATTTCATGCAGTAACATAATAAACTAGTTAAGAACAACATACATTTTGATTTTTAACACGTAAAAGTAGACAAATGTTGTTCTCCTTAGTGTAATATCAATATTGTGGACAATGTGAACTTAAATCATTATGCCTCGAAGCCACAGAATTAGTTTCAATGGAATTACTTTCTTTTTGACAAAAGTGTGGATATTTATTTAATTTAAAAAATAGTCATTTTGCAAATTATTTGTGTTAGAATTAGAATGATCAATTTTATTATTAAATTCCATTCAAAAATACAAAAAAGTATTTAAATTTAATAAATTTATATACATGATTTATCAATATTTCTTTTAAACAATCACATTTTTGTTACCAAGAAATGAATTAAAAATTAAAGTGCATTTAAATTTCAACATTGCTCTACGGTTTTCTTTAATATATGGAAAAAGATGGTTGAATAAATGTTTGCCCAGAAAGTCTTTTACAGTTTCAACATGGTTATTATTAAAAAATATTTTTTATAATCATTCAAAATAAATTATAGAGTAAATATTATGGACCCTGTAAACGAATATGATCTATAAATTATATGAAAAATGCCTGTGTTTTTAAATTATTTTAAGATCTTTTGTTTTATTTAAAAAAATCATCTAATTCTTTTACTGAAATCGGTATATAGTCCCCTCTTACGAAAACGTAAAGTTTGTCTATCGGTAACTAAAAGAAATATATACAAACTTTTTTAATAGGAGAATTTTAAATATTTAGATCTAGGTGAGATTCATATTTATGCAAAACGGTGCACAAAACTGTTACAGTTGCATAATAAAAATTTAATCCTCTCTAACCCATGGGAAATTCGAGAAAATGATTAAAGTTATTAAAGCTAAAGTACAGGAGAACTCCCACAGTTTGCAGTAATAAACAGACTGAAAACTTTTCGCTTGGCAATCGCAGATGCGTGTTTATGGCAATGAGTTTATTTGATCTAAATGTCGATATTAATTAATTAAATGTAAATATTTAATAATAATTTAGGATTTTGAAATGTAAAAGTATTAATACTCCAATTTAGTCTTAAAAGATTAATTTATATATAGTTTTTACAATAAATTATTTCTAAATTTGTTTGAAAATTTTATGTTCATATAAAATAATTGAATGCTTGATATGAGCGTTAATAACAATTGTAATTGAATTGATCAATGCATATAGCTTTTATAACTATTACTTTATGTATAATATTATTCGAATGTAAAATTGGTTAAATTGACGTACGTAAATTTGATTGACGATTGTATCGGACGCATTACGACGAAATCTAATCGATATTCAATACAAAATGCAAATGACGTAAAGCTATTTGTTAAATTGCACGAAGTTAATAACAAAAACATAAAGATGACGAACTTTAATTAATTAAAGACAGCATAACAAAAGATAAAAACTAAAATTTGTCAAAGTACTGCAATTTGGTATTCTAAAATGAACTTCTAAAGTTAATCGATAGTAGTGCAGGTGTCGATAGATTCTCGCGAGTTTTGTCGGATTCCCCATCTGCCGCAATTTCGTTTGCAAATAGGTCTGATGGAAACTTATGGAATTCGATAAAAAGTCTATCAGTTTCACTTTTGAGAAGAAAATGCTGTAATTCCGAGATTAAAAATATGTTATGCGCCTTACCAATCTTGGACATTATCTACTTCCAATAATATTTGTTGTTTTTTTTCAATTTTTATTGAGTTCTGAGTTTATACCGAGAAAATAATTATTTATATAGATTTCAATGTTTCATCAAGATTAGTTCTTTCAAGCAAAGAATTATAGGTATATATATACACGCACGCACGCACGCACGCACGCACGCACGCACGCACACACGCACACACATAGCACACACACATACACATATATGTATTACAATAATTTTTTTTCTATACTTGCAGTAAGAATACAAATTATTTTGTTTGTTTTATTCAGTAGAAAAGTTAGGTTTTGCTAATATTAATTGCGAATTTGTCACATAAACTTAAAAAAAGATTAAATTTCGATTCATTATTATTTTTGTATTGATTAAAAAGTAGTCAGCTGTGCAGAATAATGGTCGAACTATATTTCATTCATTTTCGCAAAAATAAATTTTCACACGCACTCCAGCACTTATCTGATGAATCACGAGATAAAGTTATAGGTATAAAGAAGCTCTCTAAAGATAATTTTTCGACCAAAATAATTAAAGTTAAATAAATTTGAATAAGTAAGGATCACGTTTGTACTAAATATTATGTTAAGTTTCTATACAATTGATGAGTTTCAAAACTTTTATGCGTACCTAAAGAGAGTAAGTAAGTATACCTAAAGTATTTATTTATAAAAAAACTCGTATCAATATTTTCACAAGACACACCATGCGGAATTTTGGTCATTCTTACGATTGAGAGGACATCCTTTTGCGACAAAAGAATTGTTTTCCGAGTGTGTATAGAGGAAGCGGAGATAAAACGGGGTACCGGATATATGTGTATCTCGTATCGTATCGCTAACTAAAAAAACTATTCCATTGAAATCCTCAAAATTGGACAAAATTCCCATTCAAATTCTTCATTTGAACCTGAATTTCATATAAGTTTATAAGATTTTATTAGTTATTTTAATCCGGAATATAATTGCATCCCGCTAAACCGATTGAAATATTTTTAATATATAATACTAAAAAGATAAAAAAAATAAGACCCCTATAAAGGACCCATATAAATCATTGTCATTATTGTAAGTTTTTACCATGATGGAATAAAAACAATGTTTTATTCCGTACTTTCGGTAAATGCTATAAAATAACATTTTCAAGAATTGTTTATATTTTTGTGTAAATAATATGTAAATAATATTAGTAAAAATTTACTTTTTTACTGAATAATGCAAAAAAGAACAATTTTCAATTTTACTGCATGAATGAAAAAGATAATTTATTGTAAAATATATTTCTTACTTGAAAAATTGTCGACTTTATCGCTCATCATTATTTAATTGAGGGTGAAAAAAATAAAGCTTATGTTAGGTATCCTGTTTCACCCGAGTCTCCTCTCCGTACGATTCTGTGCTTTCTGAAAGAACTAATTTTGTTAAAAAAAAGCAACACCTATTCATCCATGCCAAAAATAGACTTCGTGGAAATTCATTCCTCTCTAAAGCGCGCTTTCAAAAGCTTACATCTCAAAATTCACATTATACAGTAAAACCTGCCCAAACCCGATCCCCAAGGGACTGGAGGAAATTCGACCGTATTTACAGATTTCCATTTTGTGTGGTAACCAAGCGATAGAGGATGGGCTGAGCTATTATGACAAATTGATTGTCTATTAGTAATATACATATATCTTTTCAATACGAAGATAATTTATAATTATTCGAGAAGCTAAAAATGAATTTAATAATGATAGAAATTATATAATCTTAAAATGAATTGAAATTCTAGATAAATTATTTTCTCTTTTTATTTATTTTACATAAATAAATAAAATCAATAAATTAATCTAAGTATTTTTTATTCCGCTAATCTAAAAGAGTACCCCACGTAGCTGGAACTGTTATAGTACCATACGAATGGTCAATCAAACGGTAGATTAATCTTAAAGGTTTCGTTGCTTTTTATTATTTACAAAATTTTGAATGTTTCTATTGAAACGTTGTGGCATTGTTCCCATAAAGTACAGCATAACATGTTAGCTAGATCAAAGTAGTCATTAACGACGCAAAAACGTTTCTGAAAGATTTCTTTTATCACGCAAAGTGAATATTTCTACCTTCCTGCTACTTTTCTGCGACGTTCTTAAATTTTCGTACTTATTGTTTAAAGTTTCTACGAATACGTTGGAGGAACAGTTCTGTAACGTTTCCAGCTACGTAGACTCTTCTTTATTGAACTGCATGATGTTGTTGCTTCAAAGTAAGTAAGAGTTCTATTTTGAACAGTATAAGAAGTCTCAATTTGGGACCTTACGTTTTGTTTTCGTTTCCGCTGTAGGGGGGAGTGCTCCACTTTTTGAAACTCCCATGGAAACTAGCATATTTCAGCACTTATCATGAAGAGTAGCACATTTGAAAATCCCCTAGGAAGACTAGCACTTTTCATGAGTTTCCCACGAAGACTAGCACTTTTTGTATAGAATATATAAATTAGTGCTGTACCGATAAACGGCATAGCGCGTTTCTTACACATAAGAATTATACACGTAATTATTGTACACAATTAGGCATTGGTCAAATTATATATAGATATATTTGACCAATGCTAAATTGTACACAATAATTACGTGTACAATTCTTATGTGTAAGAAACGCACTATGCCCGATAAACACTCGAAGAGTCAAATCGATTGTTCTTTTTATCAGGTTCGAGTCAGGTACTAGACTGTTTTGGTACTGAAAAAATTGTCTGTTTACCCAAGAAAATCAGGCTTCCCCAAATGTGCTAGTCTTCCTGGGAAAATCATGAAAAGTTCTTTGTGGTGAAAATCCAAATGTGTTTTTCTTCGTGGGGAACGCAACAGACGTGATACTCTCCGTAAGGGCCATCGATACATAAATGAATTTCGGTTATAATTCTAACAGTTTTTACAACTGACATGTACACTTTTATATACTGTTGTACATTCTTATATACATTTTCGAAAAAAAATACAGTTTCACTTTTCCACCAGAAATCACATGTATAAAATACAAACTTTCAATTATTCAAGACACAGCGGCACTTAAAAAGTTACTTTATTATTTGACATTATGGAAATCTGTCTTGAGGTTCCCTAGTAAGCGAAATTCATTATATAAAAATGTACAAAAGTATAGCACAGTATCCCGATACGTTCCCGATGCTTTATTCCAATTATACACCACAAGCGCACGCCTATCCATTAGACATTTTCCCCCACTTCTCTAAACTCGCCTAAGATTTTGGTACGTCTTTGTGCATTGTTCGTTCACTTCCATCCTTACCGTGCGCGTATAGGCTGTTGTTCGCCTGGTCGGCGGTGCGATCCTCGTCCTCGGCGTCGGCGCCGCCAGTCTCGGCGCCGTTGCTCGTCCCCATCAGCTGCCCGGCGCCGGCGGCCACGGCCGCCGCCTCCTCCTGCCTCATCGTGCAGATGACGTCGGTCAGGGCGACTATGTAGTTCTTGGCGAGGGTGAGGGTCTCGATCTTGGAGAGCCGGCGCTCGCGCGACACGTGCGGTATCACCTCGCGCAGCGACTGCAAAAACACGCGACGTATATGAGTTGGCGCGGTGTCTACGGTGTGCATGAAGATGGTAAGTCGATTTTCAAATCCGTTTGAAATTAATGGAAATTTTGGTTACGGAACTTTGTTGTGTACACATTTTGAGGAATATTAAGACTTCTTTTTATAGTGAAACGTAGTGTTACGCAAATTTTTAAACGTGTTTTTTTCTTTATTCGCCACATTTCATCCTGCGTGCTTGCACCGGACACTTGGAGCATTGTGTACGTTAACACTTGAATTTTAAGTAATATTTGGTTTATAAGTGAGTATTCATATTGTATTCATAATCAAAGCTTTTCTTTTGCATATGTTTAAAACGCAAATGAAAAATTCAAACATTAATATTTCGATATTTTAAAAACTGGCCTTAAGGTGGGACTGAATTTAAAAGCATTTTGTAGGTCTTAAATTTATTTATTTATTCAAAACCAGTTTACCTTACATAAATTTACAATAAAATAATAGTAAAAATAGTAAGTAAAAAAATACAGTAATGTATAAATTACATTCTGTATATCGCAGAGATGCACTAGGCATCTGTATGCGATCCGGCATATACAAAATTAAAATATAAAATAAAACTTAAATACTAAAATACTGAAATTAACTAACTTAATACTAAAAATTATTACCGTAATAAATTTTTTTTTACTTTTTAACAGTGCTTATAACAATATTTAACTGACTTATTCATATTATAATAATTGATATTATATATCTGTTTTTATCCAATTTTTTAGCTTATTCTTATATGAATATTTATTCATATCTAATGTTTTTTGATCACTCGGTAGCTTGTTGTATGTTGCTAAGGCTTTCATATAACTATTTTTAGTGGTAATTCTTTTCGTATGTTTAGTAATTATTAAATGTTTTTATAATAGTAATTATTAAAGTAAATAATTGTTCTAGGATCATGGGATAATCCTGACTTATAAAATTATTTTTATGAACAATTCTTAAAATTCATTTTTGTAAGTTTCGCAGTAGATTTAAATTATTATTGTATGCTCCACCCCACGCATACTATAACTTATGATACTGTGGAAATAAGCATAATATATCATACTTAATGTTTCGGTTGACATTGTCTTGGAAATTTTATAAAAAATATATATCAAATATATAGTTTTCTTGATGATATATTGTATATGCTTATCCCATCTGAGGTTGTAATCAAATATGATTCCTAGGTATTTACAACTCTCAACTCTGTTTATTTTTTATCTTTGATTTTAATATCTATTTGATTTGGAACACTATCACTATAGTTGCCAAAAGTTATATATACCGTCTTTTCAACATTTAAAGATAATTTGTTCTTAGCTAGGTACTTATCGATTATATATAAATATATATTCATACTGTCCTAAGCTTTTTGGAGTTCAACATTTTTCTCACTAATATATTGTTATATAAAAAATTTTTAAAAAATTTATCATAAAATTTAAAGTTATTGCACTCCTAAATATTTAAGTTAATAATTAAATTGCTTCTAATTCCATAAAGGACAATCGTTTTAAAAAAGAGATTAGCGTCAGGTCTTTGGTCGAACCAACATAAAAAATTTACAAGCCATTTTCAAACCAAATTAAGTATAAGTAAGTTTTTGTGTTTCACGTAGCTCATTTGTCTCAAGTCACTGTAATAAGTATTAGATTTTTTTTTAAATGAACAAAAGCTAAAATGTAGCATAGTTTTTAACTAATATAATTTTTATAATACTAGTTTACATATAAATATTGAGAAAACGTACTTTTGTTTACAATACATTATAATTTGAATAATTCAAAATAAACTGTCTGCTGTATGCTGTCTTAAGAGAGCAGCATTTTTGTAAAAAAATCATATATTTAAATATTGTTATCTTTTATTTACATACAAATAAGAAATCTATGTGTATCATAACTTATCTTGGCCATTTTCTAATACAGAATTATGACTTTTCCTAAAAATTTTTATTTGAAATCAATAACTTTTAGGAAAAAACGTAAAAATGCTAAAATACAGATGTTTATACTATATGCTAATAAAAATTGTTTCATAATTAAAAGAAAAAGATTTCATTAAAATAACACTGCAGACTGTTTCCTAAGAGTAAAAAGATTACTTTCATGTCAAAAAACCAACAAAAAAATTTATTTTATTTTTAACCTTTAAGTTGTTTTACCTTTTTACCACAGACTATATTTTTATTACTGCATGTAGGAATAATTTATGTAGAAAAATACAATAAAAGAAAATAACTTGAATATTATTTAGTGTTAGAAAAATATATTTAATGAATTACAAATTTGAATAAAATAAGAGAACTGTACCTATATTTACTAAAAACATTTATCCCAAAATTTTCAAACTCGACATCGCGAACTTCCACAGAGATTCTATTGTGAATTTTTTGCGTTTTCATTTGTATTTGTCCACCAACTCCTAAATACGAAACTCTATAAAAAGTCAGTCAAACGAACGGAAAATGTTCAAAAGCTTCGCACGTGTCAACAAAGAGAGAAAAAAAGAAATGTTCAAATACAAATGTGCGACGAACTGCAAGCGTCACTATACACTTGCAAAGTTTAAACCAGGTTTCTCTCGGTGGAGGAGAATTGATGCGAGATTCTATTGTAACACTTTTGGATTAGTTTTTCAAGTCACTTAAAGCATCGTAAAAAACTTATAAATGTTTTTATATATTGTGAGCATCTTTCTCCTATGTCAAAAGTCGACACGTTTTTTCTTGACAAGTATATTGTGTTTAAGGAAGTTCTTGCACGTAGTTACGTATTGTGCGGGTTCTTTAGTGAGCCCCTACAACTTTTTATCGATTTTCAGATTTTCTAGTGTAAAGAAGATGAATGAAACTTCATTCGTAAGCTTACATACAAATTATTAACCAAAATTAAAATTTAAAAAGATATTAAAAAACTAAGCTACTAAAAATTGTTTACTACTAAAACTTTACTTAAAAGTTTATAAATTATTAACCCCTGTAGTTCAATTAATTTTTGTACATTTGATTTGAATCGACTATAATTCAGCCACTAGTTGCGATTTCACCTTCATTGACCTGTATTATTAAATATATACTACTAAGCTTCAATTTGAAATGTTAGAAGCGTTCATAAAGCGAACGCTCTTAAAATTACATTGGAAAGTAAAAGTCAAAATCAGAAATCGAGTCTGACTCGAAGAGCAATGATGTCCCGATTTGTTTAACTCAGCCTTTATCTTTAATTTATTCTAACTAATTATTGCATTTATTGTTCAGTCAGTGACATTTGAGGCGGGCAATTTGAATTTCTCAGTAAACTATCGCACTCGGATAAAAAAAATAACATCGCTATAAATTTACAAAAAATGCCAAAAATCTCTTGCTCCATCCACCGCCTACAAAAACAACTGTACGATTTGATCAATGGACAAACTCTCGCTCTCTCTCCCTCGAACCACCCCAACTCCATAAACAAATCCCGAAGAAAGAAAATCTTTCCACGATCAACCCACAGTCCTCCTCTTTGACACACTCACCAGCAATCCCCCCCTCAGCCCTCTTCAAACATCCATCACCCCCGCCCACCCCTACTCATCTCCTCGACAAACAGCGACATTCCACGTCAGCTCCTATCATACACACACACACGACGGAATCTCGTCTATCTCGCAAGAGCGAACGAGACACACACATACACACAATATGCATTATATGTACCTGGAAGGCGTCGTTGAGATCATGCATGCGCATCCTCTCGCGCTCGTTGCTCTCGAGCCGCCTTAGGGTGCGCTCCCTCGTGGTGGCGATGCGCGCGCTCACGACCTTCCCCGCTGCTCCCTTCCTGCTGCTGCTGTTGTTGTTGTTGTTGTTGTTGTTGTTGTTCGCGACGCTTTGGTGGCTCTGCTGCTGTCGCTCCTGTTGCAGGCGTCGGCGGCGTCGCGTGCAGCCGCCGCCGTCCTCGGAATTATTGTCGTCCCGCTCCATCGTCGCGCCGAGCCGGTGGCACCTGAAAGGGAGATGGATGTACAACGAGGTGGGATTTATCGGGGAAATTGCGGGGATCGACGGTATCGAGAATATTATAGGGCGAGGGTGTGATGGTAGGCAGAGTTATGGGTGCTTTTGTGAAATTTGCTGGATGATTGATACAGTTTTGATGGGGTGGAATGTTTTGCTTGGATTTTATTGTTGTGTATTGTGGCATAGCTGGTGTACAAGGACTAGCGTGTTTTAGACTGGTATTTCGAAAGTAGATGGTTTATTTGGTGGTTTTTACGGAAAGTAACTGATGAGTAATAATGATGTAAGACTATTTGGATTATCTCATTTGAGACGGACAATTTTTTTAGAACCGCCGAGGATAATGGGAGGTTTTGACGGGAAGCCTAAATAGATAGTTTTTGTACGAGGCTCTTGAAAAGAATTTAACTATTTATTTAAAAAAAAACAGTGTATCCGACATGCCTAAGATAGGATTGATCCCTAATAAGGTTAAAAATAGCCTAGAAGTAAGAGATGATTTTTATAGCCCTATCTAGACGTTTTATTCTGCTACTTTTGACCTGCTTTAAACCTTATTTTGTCAGTAGCCCTGTCATAGGCATGTCGGATACTTTTATTTAAACCATAACAAAGTGATTTACACAAACATTAAAAATAGTTCCACGAACGTTTCAAACTTCACCTATATGAAAACAACTACTATTTTTTGAGAGATCTAAAATGTGCTAGTCTAGTTCTTAAGAACCATCGGTATAATTCTTTACTTTTTAAGGTGGCTCCCTGGTGAAATTTCTAAAATCTCTGTATTAATTTTTAAAAATCTCGGGCTTACATGGAATATTTGTTATGATTATATGAATTTGCATAGCAATTTTCAGATTTCTTTAGCCTTTATATTCAAAGTTATTCAGCACAATGTTTTATTTTTGAGCAAAAAAGGGCTATAAAAATAGCCCACAAAATAGCCCTCGCGCACACCACATTGTCATGCACTTCTAAGAAAATTTTATTATTTTTTTATAGCTAAAAATAACTAATATTCGCTTTTAATTAGACTTGATTATTTATTATATAGCTCGGAAAAATATATATGTGATTTTATTTCAAAATTGCTATACAAATACCGTTATCTTATTAAAAATTATATTATAAATAAACTTCAAAGTATCAATTAATACCTTAAAGAATATATTCTTCAAGTTTCAATAACATTTTTAATTTTTGTATGCGCGTGGATCAATTTATGTCCAAATTCAGGACTTTGATAAGTCCGTTCATCGAAAGGTGTCTATGACTCCCAAAAAAACTTTTAATTTACAAAATATTTTTTTTATACATATAATAGTAGTATCGAATACACTAAATTGTTTCCAATGTTAAATAGATGAAAAAGTAAATAGGATTAATGAAAAGAAAATGAATAGCAAAATGTATCAAAATCATGAACACCAGGGAGCCACCTTAAGATGTTCGAAGAACTCCATATATCAATAAACACAGTATCATGTTTTCTATTAAAATATGGCATTATAGGTAAAATCTATTTCTCATCTAATAGAGTTATTACGCCCGTGAGTGACCAGGCACTAATGAATAGCCGCGACACAAAGAGATTTACTGTATATAGTTGTAATGGGTTGAAAATTCGATTTCGGATAGTGACATTTTCTTTAAATACATTATCTCAAAAATGTCTCCTGAAAATACTTTCACGTTCCTAAATCCGACGAAAACTCTTTAAAATACAGCACCTCAAGTATGACGCATCCCAATCCAGCACACTTACTCTATGTACTTTAAAAGGGAGTATTCTATTGAAAATGTTACTGTTTATTCAATAAGTCTTTACTATTTAATATTTTTCATTTTTATTCTGAATAAAATAATTATTTACATAGTACAACAAGCGGTCGAAATTATCTCCTGAAAAATTTTCTTGATTAGTATGAGTACATCATTCTTGTCCGAACCAAAATTATCTTCATAAATAAAACATTGGCAAGATAGTGACACAGATAAATACATTAAGTATCGAACAATTGTCCTTTTCTAAATTTTTAACACGCATTCTCTTGCTAATTTCTATTTCATCAGGATATTTTCGGTTCAAATCAGAATTATACTCATACTAATCAAGAAAATGTTTAATATTTTGGCTTCAGATCACTGTGATATGCGGAATCGACTACGCCAGCAGTTTTTAAAGTACTAACTTCGACCGCCGGTTGCACTACAAGAATTATTGACCCTCCGTCGCAGTATGACGAGATATTTCGCCGGAACATTTTCATTCATAACTTTTGACCTAGAACTTTTGCAATATCACATGGTCTGCGACCCTACAAATTAAAGCTAGAGATTTATCCTATAAGATGTGAGTCTGAATATAAAATTTTACATCTTCTGTTATGAAAACTTCAACCAAAAATTACGAAACATGATGAAATTTGGTGCACGGATTGACCCTTATGTAGATTACTAAAAAATTATAAAATCAGCTAGAAAATCGTTCTTTAGAATTTTTAGGGTCGTTGATTGCGAATTTGCCGTCAACAATTTTATGGTGTAGCCAATATAGTACTCGCCATTTACAATTATTTATTTCTGAGTGCAGATTCGTAATCAGCGACTTCAAAAGCCTTGCAAACGATGTTATTTATTTCTTGTCCATGTAATCATTTCAAGAAAGATATAGTGGGAAAAGCTGGTACCGGGGGAAGCAAGAAATAGGGCCCAATATTTGGCCCAAAATTTTGCTGATTTTTGGGAATTGTATTTCATAAGAAAATAATAACGCAGCCATCTGAAATTTTGACAGTATATTGTACCACTCATGAAGTATTAATGAAAGTAATTTGAAAAGTAGTTAATATTTTATTTTTAAGTATATATACAAGTATTAAACGTTGTTTTCATCAATTGTTAGTGTTAAAATCTGTATTTTTTTATATTTTTAATGTTATAAAAACAGCTTGAAAAATATTAGCTTTTGTTTATATTTCTCTAAATAGAGTTGAAAAATATTATTGAATTTTTTAAACATATTTATAGTTAAATAGGTTCGCGAAGGTACTTTATTTAAAATCCCTTATTTTTAATACAAATATATGTATTTTCTCCAACAACCATTTATGAAATAATGTTAATAAAATTTCTTAACAAAAGAAGTTACGGAAGTTTTTATGTTATTGAGCAAAAGGGAGAGATATTTTAAAATCAGTGGATTTCCCCTCTAATTCAGTTTATATTTTTAATTATAACTAATTTTTTATTGTTCGGTCGGCAAAATTAAGGCGAGAAATTGAATTTTTACAGATAATGATACTCTATTAAGACGTAGTTCAAATTTTGAGTAATTTAGAAAAAAAACTCATTAAGCACGGATTAACGTAAGTGCCTAATACTGTCACCCTCATACATAGAGAAATCGTTTATCGTCATTGATATTTTCTTATTTTATTGTATAATACGGAGCGAGGTATTGCGTAAAGCGGCTTTGCGTTATATTGGCGCGCAGGTGGAAATAAAAAGAAAGTTGAAGAGGAGGCAATTATCGAGCTCGGATGGGCTTGAGATGCGCGCGGTTGGTTATTATACGCTTATTTAGCTTGAGATTGCAGTGCGTAGGGACGATGGCAGTTTTTTTATTCCTCTTTTTATTGGTGATAAAGAGGTGGGGGGGGGGGGGAAGGGGGAGGCTGTGGAAAGTTGTAATGTAACGTTTGCACGATGAGATTTAATTAGTTACGCGTTGTTGTGTGTGTGATTGATACGTTTGGAAACGGGGTAATTTAATTGAATTATTGACCGGGAAACGGAGCAATTTGATTTAATTGGCCCGTGCGCGCGTGTGTGAATGTAAATTGTTGAAAATCCATTAAGGATATGTAAATGTCTTTTCGGGATTTCCAGGTACGACACTCGATAAATCAGTCTGACTAGGGATCTAGTTTCAAAGAGGAAAGTGAAAGAGTAACTATCGTTTATTTGATCTTATAGAAAAACATTGTTACAGGATAAAAGTAAAATATAGTATATTGGCAAAGAACGATGTGAGTGTGAATTTTATCAATATAAAACTGTTTACAATTCCATGCTTTTTAGCGTATACGAGATCATACACAGTTTATTTTTTGACATCATATCGCACCAGAACAAAACTATGACAACTCAAAATTTTCTTTTACTTGATTTTAATACTCAAAAACGTTGAAAATTGTTATAGAAAGTTTTAGGGCCTGTAATATAATAATAAAATTTGAATAAAAAACTGTTATTTCATGAAAATTTTACGGTTACTGGCTTGGGTTTACAAATACGTTGAATTTTGAGTTGTCACAGCCTTGTACCAGGGGTGCAATATACTATAATATACACATCAATCAATAATAATGAAAAGTAAAAGAAATATAGAATAACATACTTTTACATTAATTAGTAGAAAAAGCCATTGAGGGTTGCTCGACTGTTTCTATTGATTGATGTTTGCATTAAAGTATTTTTAGTGTTATTATTGAATTAATTAAAAAAAAAATAAGTACTGTATAAAGTTGTCCTTGCGCCAAGTTTTCCAGTGGTTCAGTTTCAAAAAATATATAAGTACTTAAAAGCTCAAAATAAAAGAATACGTTTTTTATATCACTTACACATCATTTGCTATAATAAAAAAATGTACGTTGAAAAGTTTAAAAAATGTAAAATTGAATTAAATAAATAGATTATTATAATTTATTTCATCAGCAAATATCTAAAAATATCTTTTGCGAATTGTATCCGAATCCGTAAACAACTCTGACGCATGGACTTTTTTGAATATTGAAACTTCACGTTTTAAGAGAATAACATTTTAAGGAAAAAGAAACAATTGTTTGTATTGAAATATCATTTAATAATGCATTACTTAATATGTCACTTAATTAATCACCAAAACAAGATTGTATTCTGGAAGATGTCACGCGAGATGACAATTATTTTGTAAATGATGAATTTATCGATCACTCAGAGTCAGTACGTGTAAAATGGGTAAACAATTATGTTGTTGACGTTTTGATGGCCAATGTCATTCTGATCAAAACCGTAATTAATTTTGTCTTAAACACAAAACGCTTCTATTATTTGAATTATCTGAACACTAAATTCTTATTACACCTTTTTAAGGAAAATAAAAAACTAAGCCTAAATTTTTCTGATAAATAATTAAACAGTAAAAAAGCAAAAAGAGCGAAAAACAAAAAATTAAAAGAATACACAAAAGCACAGAAAGGCAAAAGCGCAAAAAAAATTAAAACAAAAGAAAAAGACAAGAATAATCGACAAAAATACACCTATACAAACTAACAAACGCAATGAAGTACAAAAGATATCTCACTTTTTATCCGGAACTGACCAGCAGTCGGCTCCCTCGACACCAAGAGAAACAGTGTTCACCACTCACTCCACAACCATAAATAAACTTTTCAGAACCGATCTTCCCTCATACACAAACCGCACTCCTCCTCCTCGCCGACCTCTCTCCCATAAAAATCATACCCCCCTCGCAAAAAAAAAAGAGAAAAAAAAAGGCAGAAACCAAGCAGCAGCTCTCTCTCTCTCTCTCGCCGGCTCGCACACTTGTTGAACCCCTGCAATCTACACCTCGCGCGCCACTCATACACGCGCAAATCCGTATGTACCCCAGCGAGCGGCGGCCTGCGTCGCGTCGCGCGCTTGGCAGCGCCGAGCTGCTACTGACGTATATACATGCCGCGGCGACTCGACGCCCGCCGTGGGGGTGCGGCTGCCGTCGCTGCCGCCGGCGCCGCCGCCGTCGCGTTATACGTGTATATATGTATTATTGCCTCTTTTCTCTCTGTAATACTCCGGCGCGCAGGACGCCGTGGCTCTGCGCCGTGTATACCTATGCCGCGTGGCTTATAATTGTCAGGAGCGATATGGAGTCGCTCGGCTGCACGCTCGGGGACAGCTGCTGCAAGTACTGATGGATTTTTTTTCTTCTCGATGAGGGATGCTGGGTGCTCTTTTTCTTGGTTGGCGAGGAGTTCTTTTGATACGTCAGGTATTACTTTGGATAGTTTTTTATTTTGAGGTTTTTGATTTGGTAAGGGTTTTTTTCTTTGGTTTGGAAGCATTTGCGTGAGGGGTGGTTATCGAGTTTAGGATTGGGACGATTGACAGTATGTTATGACTCTATGGTTACAGTTATCTACATTTTGTCCTAATCAGTACTAACACCTATTCCTTAGCAATTTTTGTTTTAATCAAAGGTGCTTACACTTTTTAGACTATATATTATACATATTTAGATATAAAAATGTATGTGAAATAATGATTAGGATTTTGGTCCTGATCGGGCATTAGTGCGATACGGTTTTGGAATACATCATATCTCTTGCTTATCAGTTGCTGTTTCCAATTATCCGTGAACTTTAATAATCAATGTAACTCTTTTAAGGAAATAAAAAGAATATTTTCTTGTATAACAAATTTTTGTATTATTGAATAAGAATAAAATACCTTTTATGAAATAGCTATTGAGAATTGTTTGAGTACAAATAATTAACGTATTTGATCACTATTCAAGTAGCGTCGGTTTCTCCTACGGGTAGTTTTATTCATTCAGTTCTTGCGCAATACTAACTTGATATTATGTTAACTATACATACATTGAATCATAAGACTATATTAATCTACTATATTTATCTTATTTTATTAAAGAAAAAATTAATATTTATAGCACATGGCTTATATTTTATGGCAAAAGAATATTTTCAAGTCTTCGATTAATAAATTACATTATTTTTAGATTAGACACGTGGACTAACAAATGTGAAACACTAACAAGATTTGAAGTTTAAATGCAAAAAGGTTAAAAAAAGGCAGGGTTCTTTTAGATTAAATTTCAATCTACTAAAGTTTTGTAAATCTTAAACTGGTGAAAATTTGTTGTTTACAAAATTTGGTAAATATTCATTCCACATAATTGTATTATAAATATTTTAACTGGAACCGTTTTGTAAAACTCTTCTATTTTAGTCAAGATTAATGGGGAAACTAATCAGAAGATTTTCAAACTGACCAAATGATTCCATCAATTATGAAAGCGGAACGCCGACTTCTATTCCAAGAAATCAGTCAAGTTTGCAATCTGAAACCGGAGTTTCTGCAATTGAAAATGTTCATCACATGGATTCGTCAGAGAATTTCATTTTGATATAAATTTATTGAAAAGTAAACTGTTCGATTTCTCAATTTAGTTAAACTCCATTTGTATCCACGTTCTCACTTTATCTGTAACTCAAAAAAAAACTAAAAAACGATAAATTATAAAATGATACCCTTTAATCTGTCAAAGAAATTGTAAACGTAGGATGGATTTTCTCCGAATACACGTGGCAAGGGAATAGGATATGCCAGTTCAGTAGAAATAGTCGAGTGTGCTCAGACGCGAATTTCGTAAAGCTGCTCGAAGTACATATGTTTGTTGTAACTTTGAATTGCGTCAAATTCTTCACTTTTTAGAATATAGGGTAAGGGTGTCAGTTACTGTACCCCCTCCAATTACTGTGCCTTTATTGTATTTTTTCGTGAATTAAAAAATGCTTAACCTCTATATGCGCTTATAACCAATAGAAGAGCCAATAAAAAATGAGTGTAGCATATGATAAATCATAAATGATGCACTCATTTTTTATATTAGTTAATATGAAACCCACAGTAATTGACGCATGTTGTCTACTTAGGGGCACAGTAACTGACACTCATACTCTATACATTAAATTTTACGTAAATATGCTCTAAGCTAACTTAAAGTAGTTGAATTTAATAAGTTTATTGTTATTAATAAATATAATGGACAAGGGTAAAAATAACGTATGCGCGCATGCTTAAATGTTATTTTTCAATATATTCAAATGAACGTACTTCACGTATCTTAAAAGTAAATTTTCAACAGTACGTTATGCCCTTACGCTTTCAATCTCATCCGTCGCATTTTTCCTTCAAAAGCCACGTAAATGCAATTTCCGCGTTCCAACCGCGGCACAATTGCATAAAAATCCCTCCTAATACCCGACATTCAAAGAACATTCAAAATCAAAAGAGCCGTGCTCACGTCACTCCGATTATACCCCCCTTTATTCATATACATAAAATCCCGCGTCCCCGCGCGCCGCATAAAATCTCCGTCCCTTTGCATATTTCGCATTACGAACAAGGACGATAACAATAAAAATATCTAAGGCGCTCTCGCGCGCGAATCTATAGAAAAATATGTATCTCCCCATCGCGCGCTTTGTGTTTATCATGAGTTTATGCCCGACTTCGCACTGTATATATATATATACGCGCGAGCGCGATCTCCTTTATATTTTCCACTTTAATGGAATAATAAATTCCCCGCCTCGGCTGCTTCTCCGCTGTCGCCTCGTGTCCTTAACAGCCGCCCAAGAGACTCTCCGCTGTGTACTATATACGGTATACATCAGCTGCAGAGTACCCACCTCCGTTCTTCCGCGCCGAAGGCGTCGAAAGGAGTCGCAAGCTCCGGCTCGCTCGATACAAAATTTGATAAGACCGAAATATTGATTTACGCGCGAGCGCTCTCTCTCTCTCTCTCTCTCTCGCTCGCTCTATAGGCAATCTCTCGGCTACGGGAGAGAGTGAGAGAGAGAGGAAGCTTGAAGCTTAAAGTGCGATGTAACGGTTTCGGAGTTGAGCGAGGAGATTTTCGAGGTGTACGAGCGCGGTGATTGCTTCAGTCATTGGAGGAAATCTCGGTGGTTTATTTGCAGCTGCGCGACTCAATTTGTAGCGGACGCGTTTATGTGTGTATATGGCGAGGGCGCACGCGAGGGGAGAGATTCTCGAAATGATAATTCTCGTTCGAGCCGGGAATCGGGGAGGGAAATTGAATTTTTATGTAACGGGTATGGTTGTGATTGGACTTGATTTTGTATTAATAGGAGAGCTCGGTTATTTGCGAGGCGCTTTTAAACCCTTGGATGCGCTTTGCGAGTCGGGTAATTACGTGAGCTGTACTGGGAAAACAAGCGATTGGCGGTATTTTTGGTGTGCACTCGCTAAAAACAACCATTTATTAATAAAGTAATTTAATCATTTTAAGGGGCTAAGAAATTAATTAAATTAAATTAATTAATTCAATTAATTATCATGTTTGTAAATAAGAGAAAATAGTAAATAATACTTTTTTAGTACGTATTCTAATTTTTGTTGAAATAATTTAGTTGTACTGATACTACACTAGAAAATGTAGTACATTTTAAGTCACGGATAATTTTTATTTTTCTCAGTGTATCCTCTAATAAGATAAAGTATATAATGCGACGTAAAATAAAAAAGAAACGTATATAGGATAGTTAACGTTCAACAGTTAAAGATTAGATATATCTGATGAATTGGATTATAGCTCGGAGACATTAAATTTGCATACAAATTGATGATCGCCGCGTTACATTTTCAAGCAAAAATGGTAATTTTAAGATAACGCAATTTAAAAAGATTTTTTATGAGGGAAAAAAATGACCAAGAAAAAACAGCAATTAAAAAAATTTTATAAAAGAAAACGTCACTCAAAACTTTATTACTATGTTTTACAACATGCTACTTGTGTTTACACATTTTAACAATTATTAAACTGAATATATATATATATATATATATATATATATATGTGTGTGTGAGATTGTGAATGCACCTACGTGCTTTGAAACAGGAAATATATCTCCAATCTACAATCTATCAATTTCAAACATTAATAGTAAGAATGTTTAGGTTCAATTTCAAAATATAAATTATTTAATCGCTAATAATGTGACTTACTGACTTTTACCATTTTCTTCCTATTGAATTTTTAAAATAAAATGTATTCTACATTGTCCGACCATTTTTAAAGCCGTTTAATTCTAAGCCCTTTTTGTTGCTCGCTACGAGCGGCATTTACTTTGAAATAAAAAAAAAGGGTCATCAAACTTATATGAAGAATAAAGGCCGCGCGTGCAGTCGATACGCAGACAGACAACAATCTCGGAAAGTTTACTATATTTAACTCTTTAAAAGAATGGTAAAAGAAGTAAAGTAGACAACTAAAAGTCTCTGGAAATCTTATATATTAATCACTTTTATACTTGTATTCTTTCTTTATGATCATAAAAGTACGTATGATATACAACACTTTTGGACAATATTCAACCTATTTTTCTAAAGCTGTTTGCAATTAATATCAATTATTATTGAACATTGATTAAGAACAACATATTAAGTCTCCAATATTCTAATTATTTATACACTTGTTTTTTACTTCGAGATCGAAAATTTATATAATTTACTTTTACTTGACTAAATTTCATTCTCAAAAGAAAAAAAAATGGAGAAACAGTTTGTAATTTATACAACAGTTTTAGATAAAACCATTGATAATATAAAAAGTATTCTTTTTATGACCGTTTTACGAACTCTTTATGAGTTTATGAGTTCATTATGAATGTAACTTAAAAAAGAGTTCTTAAAGAGCTCATAAAGACTGTCAAATGTGACATGCAGGAACTCTTTAAAAATATTTTAGAAATGCTATTGAATAATAGTGCTGTCTAGGAACAATACTCATCACACAATTTCAGTAAAATTAAAAAAGTCAGATATGTGATGGAGCATTATGAATATTAAAAGACACTAAGTATTATCAGCATGGGCAATAATTTTTTATAAAAATAACCTATAAATATATTTAAACCCAGTTCATCAAAAGTTTAATCGTGATTTTGGCTGTTACAGCAATTTATTAACAAATAAAATTTTCATTAATTTTGTCATTAAAACATTAACAATCATTATTATTTTTCTCACCATGAACAGATCGTTACATTAGTTCTACATTATTCCGCTGTCTTTATGCACATTCACCTTCCCCACTCCTCGATTTAATACATTGTCCTTTCATCCCCAATTTTACTTCCCCATTTACCGAAGACCATTCCCAATACTTCTCAAGCTGTGCTCCACTGATTAACGCTCACTGCTCATAATCTCCAATAAAGTCCTCCGCCCAAGCTGCACGCGATCGCGCGTCTACCCCCCCAAAAAAGGCGTCGGCGCGTATAAGTGAAACATCAGTCACTCAATAAAGTCATCGCGTCGAGCGTCCTCGAAAGTTCTCCCCTCCCCTCCCCTCTGCTCTGCTCTGCGAAACTCGCCCTCCCTCGTCCCCCCTTTTCCCTGCATCCCGCACACCCCCGCGGCGCGGCATCGCAGCGCAGCCCAGCTCCCTCTGAAAGCTGAACAAAAGTGCGTATCGCACGGAGTCTCGCGTGTATACACTGCTCATCGGGACATTAATCCTCATCTAGGGCCGGCGCGTACAGCTCGCTGGCTCGCCTCAATCATCCCTTATATACAAACCAGATGAGCTACACACAGAGGAGAAAAATACGTCACGAGCGCGCGCGGTGGCGCCGCGCGCTTCTAATAATACCTCCCGCATCGCGACTGTGTACGCATATAGAAGCAGCTTGTACGACAAAACCAATCGCGAACGAAAAAGAAAAGTAAAAAAAAAAGAGGATGTAGCTCGATAAGAGCGGCCTGTGGTTGGAGTAGCTGGTTAGGGTTCGTTCATATACGTGAGAGATATCAAAGGTGAGTCTGGTTGGGATCTGATTCGATATAATATGTATTTTTGTTGGCGCAGTGTAATATCTTGTACGTTTATAAACAGCAATATTTGTACTACAGAATTAATAGTATTTAGATAATAATTTTTTTTAAAAGTAATATGTCTTTCTTTTGCTAATAATGGCTGTGCGTGTAAATTGCACCAATTACGAGTGCACAAAGGTTCAACTTTTAGTAAAGTATTAAAGTTGGAAAAAACTCTTTATTTATTTTGTGAACTGGGTAATGTCTAACATAAAAAAGTTTTAATGATGAAGTTTCTAAAATAAATAGATAGTCCATTGTTGAATTATTTGTGTGTTCAATATATAATTTAATATTTAGGTAATTATACATAAGTATTGGAACAATTTGCGTACAAAAGCTTATGATGGGAACAAAACATATTCTATCGAGTAAGGTTTAATTAGGTCTAATTGGATATGTTCGGGGCTGATTGTGTCTAATCCGGTCAGGTCAACTGACATCTTTAAACCCAGCCATTCCTGTTCCTAGTATTTGATTACGAATGCACCGTTATGGAGTCAACATAATTTATTTTGTGAAGAGGAGCTTCATTAGATCTAGTGCTCGTTAGGTCTATTTCAGTCTAGTCTGGTTAGGTCAGGTCTTGACCCAACCATTCCCATTCATGATATTTCAATATCAATGGACCAATAAAATATATCCATGAAGTTGGCAATGAAGGTTTGATTAGGCCTACTATTGTTTGGCTCTGACTTGGTCTAGTCGGGTTATGTCAGGTCTAAATTCAATCAGTGCCTTTTCTGGTATTTCACTGTCAATGGACCCTTATGAGGTCAACAGAATATATCCAGCTGTCAAGGAAGGTTTGATTAGGTCTAATTGGATCTGATCGGGTTTGGTTGTTCCTAGTGGGGTCAGCTCAGGTCTAGACCCAATCAGTCCCGTTTCTGGTATTTGACTATAAATAGACTCTCACGAGGTTAACAAATATATCCTATCAAGGAGAGTTTGATTCGGTATTCTAGTACTGGTTAGACCAGGTTTAGTCAGTTGGTCGGGTGAGTAGGTTCAGATCAGGTCTAGACCCAACCAGTTTTTACCCTTGGTATTTGACTATCATTGAACCATTTTGAGACTTACAAAATATATATTTGATAGTTTTTACCCTTGGTATTTGACTATCATTGAACCATTTTGAGACTTACAAAATATATATTTGAGTAGGGTTTGAATAGGTCTATAGTTATGGCTGTTTGACTAGAAGAGTGTCAGAGGTTTGGAAACCGATATTTGCTAAAACTTTGAGAGATGTTTTCTGACATCTTAAATAAAGTATAACACCATTAGCTTTTTTTCGATGGACCCTTATTCTCGAGAAATCAATCAATTGATCTCAATTGTGCGTTATTTTAGTAAAAAAGTACCTATATTTCTGTTCATAGCTTAACAAGTTTTACTGCTAGAAAATATACCCCTATTATAATTATTATATAACGTAAATAAAAATTCATAAAAAAAGCTTTAATTTCAGCTTTGTGTTGTACCCAAATATTAATCTGGCCAAAGTTATTAACTTTCAAAGAAAGTGATAGACAACGCAACTCAGTAACTCAAAATGATTTTTCGTGTAAATTTCAACGCTTTCTCCGAAAGTTAATAACTTTGGCCCAGATTAATATTTTTTCACGAAAAAAATTCAAATTAAAACTCTTGTCGTCTATTTTTATTTAAGTTTAGGTCATTTTCTCTAGCATAAAAACTTGTAGAGCTATGAACAGAAGATTGATATCTCGAAAATAAGGGCCCATTAAAAATAACTAAGGTTGCTTTCATTTTTACGTGTCAGAAAACACCTCTCAAAGTTTCCAAACCTCTGACACTATATTCAGATCTCGACCCTGCCTTATCGTCACTATGAATGGACCCTTATGCAGGAAGTACTATCGTTGCTGCACCACCACGCGTAATTACAGACGAAGAAAAAAAGAGAGAGAGAGAGAGGGAGAGAGAGAGAGAGAGAGAGAGAGAGAGAGAGAGAGAGAGATGCGCATGTGCGCGTGGCAGCTGGGCCACATTGGCGAAAATCGCTGACTATATATGTATGCTGTCGCGCACCAGTCTGACGCGGGCGCAGCCGCTACAGGTGGGCGGCAGCGGAGCGATGACGTAAGCCACCCACGCCTGCGCGCGCGCCCTTCGTTATACGCGTTTTCTACGCTGCGCGCCTCTGCTATCCTATAATAGCTACTTCCCTCCAGACTGCGCGATGTGTGATTATGTATGTGTGCATGTATGTGCACCGAGTCAGCGGTCATTTCTCTAGACGGAAGGTTGGCAACGCTGGAAGGAGCAACACGCATTTCTCTTAAGTTCCAATATTAATTATTGTTTTCTATTAATTTTGCTTACTATTTCATATCCAACTAATTAATATTGCACGAAAATTTTACACTTGAATGGTAAGAAATAAACTTCCAAATAAATTTTTTATATGATATTCAAACCCTTCACAAAAATTAAAATATTAAATTTACCTAGCCTCAAAGTTCTTGACAAAACGACAAAGAATAAAGGCAGCCTTATGAGGCTAGCCTTCTATAAACATTAAGACATAATATCTAAAGACCCTGGAGATACTGGGAACGATGGTGATGCTATAGCTAATAATAATGGGAATCTTTCTAGTGAAGCATTCGATACATTATACAATGCGACATTGTATAACTACAACTTCTCAAATGATTTGTTACAGGATAATTTATATAATCAAAAGACAACCCTCAATTAATATCCCCACTACTAACTAATACAGAAGATATTGAGATGGGTGATTATGGTACTGATACTTTACCCAACAATGATAATCACAATAGTAAGAAAATAATTAATAACTCTCCATTAAGTGCATCACCACTGAATAAAAAACCTCCCTCTCATTATACGCAACACGCTAAAGCCCTCACACAAGCTGTCTTGAAAAATTCAAATCTAGCAATACAAACACCAAAACCGAACAATGAAAAACAAAATACCACTAACAATGCAAACAACTATAATGAAACTCAAAATAACTCAAATTACTTATTACCCATTCTTAAAGAATATCCTCCAGACATATGTCCACTTTATAAAATCATAGTATAACCAAATAGCCGTGAAAATGATCAATTTCAACAAATATAAAACACAGCATCAATATAAAGCAGAGTATCCAAACCAATTCACCCCCTAGAAATTGCTAAATTCATAGTTCCCCTGTACCCCAAGGGTGAAATTCATGAAATTGAACATGCAGGCAGAAATAAAATTGCTATAATAACAGAAAAACAGTTAATGAAAGCTTAAAACATGATATATTTAACCGAATGAATTTAGAACCAATCATTTCTAATACATATGTATACAAACAAGCTATCATTAAAAATGTTCTCACTGATCTAAGCGAAGAACAAATTCTAAATAATATTGAATTAATATACCTGTCGCTAATCTTAAAATAGTAAAAGTTAGAAGATACTATAGAAAAGAAACCTCATTAAACTCTCAAACCAAACCTGAAAATAAATCAAAAGAATCGAGTACCCTATATTGATACCTACAAAAACAGTACAAATAACTTTTCAAGGTCAAGTTCTCCCTCAACATGCATACTTATTTCGAGTAAGATATAATGTTGAATTATACCTCCCCAAAGTAAAACTATGCACAAATTGCTTCCGATATGGGCACCTGAAATCCGTTTACAAGTCCGAAAGGAAATGCATCAAATGTAGTTATATAGAACACGAATCAAACTCTTACACTATTTCACAAAATGAAATCAGTTGTATTAACTTCCAAGAAATAAATCACCTTCCAACAAACCCAGAGTGCAAATCAAGAAAAATTGAACAAAAAATCTGCGTGCTATGTCAATAAAACACAATTTATCCAAACAAGAAGCAAGGAGAGAATTAACTGAAACTAAAGACGAAAACCCATCTTCATCAAATACTCATAGAAAACTCTTCTCAAAAGCAATGAAAGGAACTTCTCCTAAGAAAACAGTAAGCAATTCACAGTCAACGTCTCCTGCTCAATCTAAAAAGATCTTCCCTTACAGTACTGAACACAAAAATTCACTGATATCATAAGATAACCTTAACATAAAACTCACTAACTTAATAAAAGAGAAAAATATTATAGATTACAACTCACAATTACAAAACATAAATTAATCTACTCACTTCAAAAAAACTGAAGAAATAAGACAAATCCAAGTATACCTTAAGTCATTATCACCAGAAAAAATTATTCAAAAGCTGATCTCCTCCCAAAATAAAATTGGCCAAGTTGAAAGTATCCTTCAGCAAACTCAAAACATCCCCAATTAACACAAAATCCACAATATTTGCAACTAAACTAACCTTAAGCTTAAAATAAAAACTACTTAATAATAAATTAAATAATAAAATTAAAAGTTAAAATAAAGAAAAAAATGAAGAAAAAAAATCACATTACCCCTAGTTTACTCTACAATTTTCATACAAAATATGCATATACTTTATAACAATAAACTTTTCATAATAATTCATCCATATAAAAACACAACATCGACCTAGAAACATTAAAGATTCTTCAATGGAATTGTCATAGCCTAAGTAATAAACTAGGAGATTTAAAAAACATAATTGCCAACTACCATATTATTACCCTCTGTAAAGCATGGTTAGATGATATAAAGTCTATTAATATTCCAAATTACCAAATTATATGTCAAAATAGGAAAAAAGGAAGCCATGGAGGAGTTGCGATTATAATAAAAAATTCAATTCTATACCAAAGGGAATATGCTATATATGACGAAGAAAACTCGATTGAAACTATTGCTATACCTATATCTATAATACTTAACTCCAATGACAACAACACAAGCGAAAAACATTTGATAGTATCATTGTACAGAGCCCCGACTAAATAAACTCCACTGCACCTGTGGAACAACCTTTCTAACTTTGCAAATATTATAAATATATCTATATAGGAGGTGACTTCAACGCCCATCACCCAGTATGGAGATCCAACAAATTTACAATTTCAGGAGACACATTAATAGAATCACTTTTTAACTACACTTAACAATGATAAATGATGGATCGCACACCTATTACTATAACACAAAAAATACAAATGATAATTCCAACCTCAACAATAATAATGACTCTATGTCATCATCACCTTTAAACTTGACCATATTATCTAATAACTTGATCGGTTCATCAAACTGGCAAATCTTCCCAGATCGACTAATGAGTGATCACTTCCCCATTGACTGCTCAATAATACTACGAGTATACAAAATTCCCATTTTCAATACACATAAAATGAATACAGCGAAAACCAAATGGCTTATATACTGCATTCTTGGATACTTATATTAATTAAAGAATATTTTTCAAAAATTAAAAGCTATGAAAATAATATACTTTAATAATCAAAGCTATAAAAATCTCATGTAAAACTAATTTAAATTATGAAATAAAAATTAAACAATTATCGAAGTTTTTGAATCTAAAAAAATATTGACAATGAATTTGAACTCATAGAAACGTAAAGATCAACAAAAAACATACAATAAATCAAAAAATTATCTCTCAACTGCTCTTTGGTGAGACGATTCATGCTCCACATTAGCCGCAAATAGAAGAAATGCTGAACTCAACCTCCTTAATAATCCAAACATAGAAAATCTAAAACGACTGAAACATACTGATAATCACACAAAAAAAGAACTAAAAAATCAATAATAACAAATTTAGTATTTTCACTGAAAACAACCGTTGGAGAGAAACAGACTTAAATACTATTTGGAATACAGTTCACAGATTTAATAGATCTCTTAACCCAAAGAACCAATTCTCCAACAATGACTTAGAACTTATTAATAATGCAAAAAAATTTATCACAAAACATTGTCCTCAAACTATACCAATCTCAACCGAATGCCCCGAATCTATTCCGCAAAATAATGACAACCCTCCATACACTGAACTAGATGAACCCTTTTTAATTGAAGAGCTTGACCTAGCAATCAATGCCACTAATATCAAATCATCACCGGGACTGGATCAAATAAACAATCTAATGCTCAAATATACTCCAACCTCATTCAGAGAAATTTTGCTTCTGATTATTAATCACCTTTCTGAAAATAATAAATTTCAAGAAGAATGGCACGATTTCTTAATCGCACTGATACCTAAAAACTCCAAAACTAAATTCAGACCAATATCACTAGCTTCATGTATCCTAAAACTTTTAGAAAGGATGATTAATACAAGACTAATTCACTATATCGAAAAAAACAACTTCATCGCAGAATATCAAAATGGATTTCGAAAAGCTAAATCTTGCTCATTTACTTTAGTACAACTTATAACAAAAATTCATTTCGCTTTTAATAAAAATCAAAATATTTGTCCAATTTTTCTGGATATTAAGTCAGCCTTCGATGATATTTGTCCAATAATATTACAATGAATTTTAACTAAACAAGGAATTCCACCCAAAAACAAATTATTTATCTACAAACTTATGACTAATCGTCGCCTCTTCTTTAAAATTGCAAATGAACTTCTAGGTCCCTATACAGAAAATAAAGGAGTACCGCAAAGATACGTCCTAAGTCCTATATTATACAATTTGTACGTCATAGAACTTATTCACCTAATTAAACACCCTTTATAACTCTTACAATTTGCTGATGATACTATAATTATTTATGAAATACCACATACAGACAGCAGTCATTAAACTAAAAGAATGTCTTGTGAAGATAAATGATTATTTCAAACAACTAAAATGAACTATTTCTCTTCAAAAAACAAAACTAGTAATTTTTACCAAATCAACCTTGTCCCAAATTGAAAATATCCAATATTTAATAACACTACAATCTCTCCTTCGAAAGTTGTCAAATATCTTGGTTTATATATTGACCCACTCACTTACATGGAACGAACACTACAAATATATTATAGGTAAATCAACCAACTTAATTCACCTATTAAAAATACTCAGAAAAACATGGTGGGGAGGACACCCACAAACCCTTTTATGTATATACAAGTCACTAATTTGAAGTACCATCGAATATAATCTATACCTAACACACTGTAAAAATTCAGTCTGAAAGATAAATTATAGAAAATACAAAACCAAGCTATAAAACCAAGACTTGCAGTATCACAAACTGCTAATCGTTAACTTAGACTTTGCCAACTATGCGCCAAATTCATCTTAAGAACCTTAACCATTCAAAATTCTTCGCTTACTTCTGACCTTAAAAGACTAACAGAATACTTAGATATTCAAAATAAAACCAAAATTAAAAACAATTTTCAACTGTTAAAATCCTACAAATTTATTTGAGACAAAGTCAACTCAAGAATTCAAACACATATACACCTGATACCATACGATTACAAAGCTCTCCTGAATAAACCAACGATCAACCTCTTTACAGGCAAGAACATTAAAAGAGCTAGCAATTCCCAAGATACTTTCCTCTGTTTATTTAAAGATGAAATCAATGAAAAACGAACTACATTCACAGATGGATTTAAAATAAAAGGCTCTGACTATGCAGAATTCACAATTTACATTCCATCTAAGATTTATGTACAAACTAGATAGTATTGCAACTTTATTCACCATTGAAGCATTAGCAATATTCAAAGTAATACAAATCATCCAAACAAAACAAACCCAAAACCTTGATTGTCTTAGAAGCAATCCATAAATTCTCGACAATGAAAATAAAAAACACATCACACCTAATTCTAGACATAATTACACTGCTATACATCAATAAAATCACTGGAAAAATAATAGATTTCGCATGGATTCCATCACACACTGGCATTATTCGTAATGACACTGTCGACGAATTTGCAAAAGATGCCACAACAAATGACAATCTTATAAAAATCCACCTACATTACACTGATTTCCAGCAAGACATTAGACTGATAAATAGAGAAACGCACAATTCAACAATTGAAGAAGAATCACTACACAAAGGAGATCACTACTTTTCACACTACTTTGACGAAAGCAAGACAAAGTCTTGGTTCCACAACACACTAGCTACAAGATTTTGCATAATAATAATAAATAGAATTAGATCTAATCACTATTCACTATCAGCTAGCCTGCACAGAAAAAACATGGTTAATTTTTCATCTTGCAGTTGTGGTTACATTGAAGAAGACATTGAACATGTCCTGTGGCAATGCCTAAATTACAATGATCAAAGAAGGTCGTTTACTATAAAACTAAAACAAATCAGCCAAAAATCTAAAACAGCTTTACCATCATCTGTCCGAGAAGTCATGAAATCTCCAAACAGCACGTATACTAAAATAACGATAGAATTCCTAAAAAAATGCAAACTTCTTATCTAATATTAAAATAAAATAGAAAAAGAGAAAAAAAAATTCCTAATATTCTAATAAATATACATATTGCCATATTCTTACCAATCAAAATAATATTATTATTTACTCAACTATGTACTGAATAACAAAAATAACTAGTTGCTTCTCCCAAACCTAGTTCAAAGTTATCGCCAACTATAAAAGAAAAATCATTAGTACAAAACCTATATCCGAGTCTAGTAAACCTGATAGAAAATTAATCTAGAACTGTGTAGATCTATCTAGTTTGCCATGGGAACTCGATAAAACTAAATAATTTTCTACCAGGAAATATCTAGTTATATTTGCATTTTGGCAATCCGGTGTCCATTAAGGGATAACACATCTGTAATAGTATAGTGAAAAAAAGCGTTTTTTTTGGGTATTTCTTTTAATGGAAAGAAAGGTTCTAAAGAAATGATATTTGGATATATTATTAGTCTAATATTATAGTATATTTAAAAAAAAAAGTTGAGTAAAAAAATACAAAATGGCTGATTTAAAGCCGATCTCTTGAGGCCTCTTGCATCGGAAGCGCTCCGCGGCACGCAGTGTACCAATCGCACATTTCAACCTGGAACAAAAAAAATCCACTTATTCTTGATGTTAATAGCTAATGAATCACGTAGGAGATTTTGAAAATATTGATGTTTGCAAATTTGGCAGTAAATTGAAAATAAACTAAAAATTTCACGAAAAAAAGCACGTTTAAAAATCCCCTGCATGATTCACTTCGAAATATAATAATTAAGATATGGTTAAAATTTCAAATGGATCGGATGAAAACTGTTCAAGTTATGCTGCGTGGCCGTTGAGAAAAACTCGT
This sequence comes from Gastracanthus pulcherrimus, assembly GCA_949152435.1. Taxonomy (NCBI): domain Eukaryota; kingdom Metazoa; phylum Arthropoda; class Insecta; order Hymenoptera; family Pteromalidae; genus Gastracanthus; species Gastracanthus pulcherrimus. The sequence goes on from OX424573.1 coordinate 21,492,411, forward strand.
TTCGAGAAAAATCAACTTATAGTTTCAAAATTAGTTTCGGACGTAAAAAAATGAGGATATAATTCAAAAATCATTTTTTTCGGGATGGGACCTTTTGTGCCATATTCTAGAAGGTTCAAAGCATGTTTTAAGCCAGTAAAAAAATCGATTTTTTGTATTTTCTACAGTAGTGCTACCCCTTAATATAGAAAGACCCACAGTCAAGTAAGAAAGAAGAAGAAGGAGGTAATTTCTCTCTCGCGGCTGTGCAATACGTCGAGCGCGTATACGGGCAAATCCACGAGACTTTTTAAGTTAGCGTTTTTAGATTATGATCATGGTTCATGTGAGAAATTAAGCTTCGATTTCGAAGAATTCATTTGATAAGTAGATTTAATATCGCGTCATCATAACTTAACCATTTGATATCTATCGATAGATGGATACAATTATTATCGATTTTTAAACTTTGTGATGGCATGTATATGAAAAATACTTTTCATAATTTTCAAGACTCTTCTTAAATAATGTATTTTGCATTATAAAAGCAATATTAATCAAATTCAGTACTGCTAAAGTAGTAAAAAATAGTTTTTTATGCATAATATTAATTTATAGAGACATATTTCTATCAATACGGTACTAATATTTCTATTTGCAAAAAATCTAAAAGTGGGTCCAAGTCGTGCTACTTTTCGTCGAAAAATGTTATCATGTTAGTCTTCGTCACAAATTGGGCAGGCGTTACTTTTCGTAAGGAGCATCGATGTAATTGTTACGTAAAAACAAAAAGCAGGATAAGAAGGAAACCATCTATTGAAATTAAATTATTACTAAATATGACAGTCAGTAATTTCAGATTGGACTATTGATCAAATTATCGAATTTTTCAAAAGCTCAAAATCACTTTCAAAGTTGCAATTTACTGGGAGGTCTGAAGAAGGTATTTAACTCATGGTTATAAAACTGTCAAGGTATTGAAAAACTAACTATGACATATGTTGCACATTGGCATAGAAGAGCATAGACGGCCCTTTACGAAGACTAGCACATTTCAGCACTTCCCATGAAGAGTAGCACATTTTAAAATCCCCCAGGAAGACTAGCACTTTTCGCGAGTTTCCCACGAAGACCAACACTTTTCATAAATATCCCACGAAAATTAGCACTTTTCTCATAGAATATAAAAATTAGTGCTGTACCGATAAACTCTCGAAGAGTCGAATCGATTCTTGTTTTATCGGGTTCTGGTCGAGTAGTAGACTCTTTTGATACTCAAAGAATTATCGATTTACCCGAATTTTTTTCTGTCAATGTGCACCGTTCAGTCATTATAATTAACCTATAGCGTGGCTAGTTTAGCCATAAGCTGTAGCGTTTTGATGTAGAATTTCTTATAAAAAATCAGTATTAGTACACGCAAAATTTTATGTCACCGACCTTAAAATCAATTATAAATAAATTTGCGAAATCCAATAATTTACTACAAGCTCTTGTGGCGCTTACATATTTGTTAAACTAAGAAATTGTTAATAAACGCTGTTCCAGCTAAATCCATTAAAAAATTTTTTTAGCATAATTAAGATATATCTAGTTATACGTTTTAAAAAGAATTTAAGTTCCTTAATATTTACGACGTTATAAAAGCAAAGAAAACTATATTGTGGACTCTTTAATGTGTCTACATATTCGGCTCTTCATACATGACCTTTCTTGAAGCCGAAAATTGACGTAAATTTGAAAACGAATATGAAAATTTTCTACAGCATTATAAGTTTTTAAATTATTCGTAAAACTTTATTTTATGTGATAAAAGTTGAGTAATGGAGATCAAATTTTGTAAAGAACTTCTTCATTAAAAGAGGAACAACTTTCTCGCTTGAAGATTCTTCTAAAATGAAGTTTCCAACAGACTTTTTTCTGTCAAAGCTTGATAAACGTCAATTTCGGACAATTACAATTTCGTATTCAAAGCTATTTGTGCTATTTTGTCTGAGAAACGTCGACACAAGTTTGAAAGGTAATTAAATATGAGCTAAACTATTTTTGAATCACTAATCATAGTTTATATTTAAAAATATTGGCCTGGGAAATTGTTTTTAATGTAAAGAGGCTCGTCTTGATAAGCACTGTAACAATACACATTTTATTCTTCATTAGAATAGATTTTGATTTGCCTCTTGAATAATATTTTTAATCATTTTCGAGCGTTCGGTGAGTAATCTAATCCGGACTCTCAATTATAAGCAAATTCAACCCATACCTACTTACTTAATATGATTTTCTTTCCTATTGGGTAGCGTAAATTCTTTGTAGCTGTCCCAGGCTGAGAAAGATTTTAGATGTGCCAACGTAAACACTCTATTTATCCTTAACTCATGTAAATATTTGAAAATCGTTCGCAAAATGTTGTTAAGCTTAAAGAATGTTATTAAATACAATGTTATTAGTATTTCAAAAAATTTGCAATTTATGTACAGTTTTTGTGATTTTTCCATTTAAAAATGCCACCTCTTGAATCTGCATTGTACAATCATATTGCTAATGATCTATAAAAATGAATTTAGAACAAAAACAAGATAATATTGATAGTAACATAAGAATCATAAAGTTCTATGGATTTGCGCGTGTAGGTACGCGGGTGACGCGTGTACATTGTATAACACGCGGATGCGTATATGAGTCCGGTGGTTGCACATACACATGGGTGGGATAGATAAGAATGCTGTGTGATTTTTGAGGGATGAGAGTCGAGCGAGCGTGGGCGCGCGGCTGGTGCTACTATGTCTGCTGTGCGATTCTTGGTGCAGAATTCTTTTTGTTGAATTTTGAAGATGGAACGATTGTTGCGTAGGGCGTGGGATGCAGGTAGTGTTTATTTGATGGAATCGCTATGAGTTTTAATGTTGGCTGATAATGGCTTTTTAAGTGGGTTTGCTCTTTTTTAATGAGACTTTTTTACTGTGGGTTGCGGTAAAATTATTTAACCCAATTAAGTAGACAATGATGTTCCGTACATGCAAAATAGAGTTATATTGTAAGAATAAAAGGTATGTCTCTTATTTTTTTTTGTATTTCGCTATTTCTTTATTTCTTTATTTAATTTTGCTTGAATTGTTTCATGTTATACGAGAAACAATATTTGTGTCATCACTTAAATGTTTAACTATAACCTGCAAAGAGGAAGCTTTTTGTTAATGTTGTTGCATGATTTTTTGTATGCGTAGTTTAATTGATTAAAATTTATAGATCGTTGGATTCTATTACTCGTTGATAGTTGTTAACGTTGAAAAAAGAATTGAATTAAAGTTCAACTGGATATTTTTTTAAATAATAATAATTATTTAAATGAGTATTTTACTTAATATTTATAAAATACATATACATGTGTCATTACAAAATCACATGAAAGAAAAGAAAAATATATAATTGCAGTAGAAAAATTTAAGACACTTTGAAAAATATTTACTATTTCATAGACTTTTTAATAGCTGCTATGTCGGCGCTCCCTACGAAAAGTAACGCCTACATTTATTTTTGCGGCGAAGACTGACGCTTTTAAAATTTTTGCGACAAAAACTTATACATGGAATGATTTTGCGCGAAAAAGTAATACTTTCTTTGTTCTATATTAATCAGAATTACCATTATTGCAATTTTACAACTTTATAACATTATAAATAATGTTGGATTTCGCCACAAATACATTTGACGCTTTTCGTTGAATAAAGCTGAGTCGCGTTATTCTTCGTTGGAAAATTGTAGTTGGTGTTATTTTTCGTTGGAAAAATCCAAGTCGTGCTACTTTTAGTCGAAAAATGTTATCGTGTTAGTCTTCGTCACAAATCGGGCAGGCGTTACTTTTCGTAAGGAGCATCGATGTAATTGTTACGTAAAAACAAAAAGCAGGATAAGAAGGAAACCATCTATTGAAATTAAATTATTACTAAATATGACAGTCAGGAATTTCAAATTGGGCTATTGATCAAATTATCGAATTTTTCAAAAGCTCAAAATCACTTTCAAAGTTGCAATTTACTGGGAGGTCTGAAGAAGGTATTTAACTCATGGTTATAAACCTGTCAGGGTGTCGAAAAACTAACTATGACATATGTTGCACATTGGCATAGAAGAGCATATCGACGGCCCTTTACGAAGACTAGCACATTTCAGCACTTCCCATGAAGAGTAGCACATTTTAAAATCCCCCAGGAAGACTAGCACTTTTCGCGAGTTTCCCACGAAGACCAACACTTTTCATAAATATCCCACGAAAATTATCACTTTTCTCATAGAATATAGAAATTAGTGCTGTACCGATAAACTCTCGAAGAGTCGAATCGATTCTTGTTTTATCGGGTTCTGGTCGAGTAGTAGACTCTTTTGATACTCAAAGAATTATCGATTTACCCAAGAAAATCAGGCTACCCGATTAAATAAAAGTAGCCCGAGAAAGTCAGCTAGACGGCGGAAAATCGTCAAATGTGTTAACCTTCGTGGAAAAATCATGAAAAGTACTAGTCTTCGTAGTGAAAATCAAAGTAGGTACGTTTTTCTTAGTGGGGTACAGAAAAAAAGTTACTATAATAATTCGCTTAACCTTTTCGCTGCGGCATCAGTTACTGGTGACTCATACGCTTTTTAGACATACATCTTTGGTATAAAAATACTTATTAGTGAATAGAATTGCACAATTTTTTGAAATATTTTTATAGCCTTTTATAAATTTATAGTTACCAATATAAACAACTTGTTAAAAAAGGCCGTTTTTCATGCCGTAGCGAAAGTGTTAAACTATTTATTTGAAAAATAATTTTACGAAAAAATCGCGATTATAGCGTCATTTGATTCTACACTAACTTTGTTATAAAATAATTTTAAACAATTGAATTCTATCTCTACTTTACTCCTTATAAACAAATTATTCTAACAATTTTTTAAATAATAATAATAATTATTTAAATGAGTATTTTACTTAATATTTATAAAATACACATACATGTGTCATTACAAAATCACATGTAAGAAAAGAAAAATATATAATTGCAGTAGAAAAAATTTAAGACATTTTGAAAAATATTTACGATTTTATAGACTTTTTAATAGTTGCTATGTCGGCGCTCCCTACGAAAAGTAACGCCTACATTTATTTTTGCGGCGAAGACTAACGCTTTTAAAATTTTTGCGACAAAAACTTATACATGGAATGATTTTGCGCGAAAAAGTAATACTTTCTTTGTTCTATATTAATCAGAATTACCATTATTGCAATTTTACAACTTTATAACATTATAAATAATGTTGGATTTCGCCACAAATACATTTGACGCTTTTCGTTGAATAAAGCTGAGTCGCGTTATTCTTCGTTGGAAAATTGTAGTTGGTGTTATTTTTCGTTGGAAAAATCCAAGTCGTGCTACTTTTCGTCGAAAAATGTTATCGTGTTAGTCTTCGTCACAAATCGGGCAGGCGTTACTTTTCGTAAGAAGCATCGATGTAGTGTTAACAATAATAGACAATAAACAACATTTCCTATCCATACACGCTATATAGAACATTTTTCGGAAAGTAAAATCAATGAGAAATCCCAAAGATCTCAGAATATGAAAGACAGTTATCAAAATATCTTCAAAAAGATAGAAAATCACCGGTTATTTAAGAATGTGTGTATTTTATATATCTTCAATAGAAACTAACAAAATAAATTATTTTTGATTCAATAAAATACGTAGTCCTATAAAAGACATAGTTCGAAAGGAATACTATTTGTACACATATACTATATGATTTTTACTTATATATATTTTCAATACAAAGTAATTAATATATTTTTTTTGATTTGATAAAATAATTGCTTTTAAAAATGGTAATATCATTTTTCAAATTCGGGTTTTTTTTAAAGATAACTTTAAACTAATTTTTATAATATGTCTTTTGTGTATCTTCACTACACAAACCTTTCTTTGAGAAAGTAAAAGTGTATAGAATATTGATTTTAGGACTTGTTAGAAATCGCAACAGTTTTATTCATAAAAAATAAGAAGGGATATAAATGTAAAAATGAAATATGATCAAGTAAAATCATATACGCAAAAGTTTTGCGACCCTCTAGATTAATAACGGAAACTTAAGCTTTATAGACTGAACTTTCAGAATTGAGCTTATCTTATTCGAACTTGAAATTTATGTCTATGTCCATATATAGATATAGTTAAAAGTAAAATCCCGGAGGGAGGCGCAAAGTACGTGAAAAATAATCGCATCTTGAATTTCAAACGTAATTCAAAGCTAATATATACATGAAGCATTAAAATTATAAAACGAAAAAGTAGTTTCATGCAAATTTATTGCAAGTATTACGACAATATTACAAGATTCATTAAAAACGTAAAGATAATTTTCATTTTTAAGTAATATTAATTATTAATTAATTCTAAATTTTCAAAAGATACTTTTAGTTTCTTTATTTAAAAAAATGTAATTGCTAACTTTTAATTTAATTTTATTTTATTTTATTTTAGGATTTTAACGCTCAAAATTTAACAAGTCTAATATGAAAAATTTTGGTGATAAAATTCGGTGACCATAATATTATTAATTTTTCACATTCGCCTCGTTCATAGAAATATTCTAAAAAGGTTTCAACTCTTTTGATCAATAGAACGCACATTATGTCGTTTTTACTCGGATTACTCATCGTTAATGATGCGCTGCATCGCTGAATGATGAATTAATGAATGAAATCTTGTCAAAGACCAACGAATATATGTGCTATCGTAGGCGTATAGATTTAATTATTTGCGAATCGCGCAAATGGAGATTTGCTGAGCAGCAGAATTAAGGTGATACTAAACCGTCATTTTATCGGCAAACCACTTATTCATCTATTTTTGAATTTTGAGAAAAATTTTTTTCCAGAAAGTTGTTGATTTGATTACTACAACATCTTTTCAGAGATATTTTTATTAAAAATTAAAAATTGGATGAAGGAAGTAAGTCCTCGTAATTGTCCTTGGAAATAATAATACTTTAATTATATTATTTAATTATATTCATTATTATTCAAGTTATGACAGTAATTGCATTAATTATCAGTGAAAATAGGTACTTTACTAAAATGTTTGTGCGTTAATAGTCTCAGTGGATCAGCTTCAAAAAGTTTTAGAGTATTTTGCAAACCAAATACAAAAAAAATTTAGCTTTAGTTTTTATCTAAACATTGCTTGTTTCAATAAAAAAACAATATAAAAAAATTAAAATAATTGGTTAAATTCTTCATTTACTTAGTAAACAAATTAGGTAAATCATATTTTAACTGAAGGGTTAAGAAAAAGATTTTAAAAAATAATTAGTCAATGTTTTTTTGATACCTAGGTAGGTACATAATATTGGAAATTAGAGACATCAAATACTTAAGCAAAAATTGTTGATAGGTACTTGAGGTAGGTACCTGATGAAACGCTTAACATTGCTATTTATATATGTATTTATACATTTATTTATTTATTTGTTTATCTATCACGTATTGAGATATTTATCAGAAATTAATTTTGTAGCTATATGATAAGAATTTTATCAATCTGTAATGAGTAATTTATTGCACTCTTTCATAAACTGTCAATTTTTAAATTGTAAATGATTTATTAAATTCACATATGTTGTACAAAGTTTTTAAAAATCTACATAATCAATAATGTATTGCTTTGACCTTACATTATACAAAATGACATTATAATTTATAATGAAATAAAAAAATAATAAATTATAATTTTTATTCACATACTTTCATTATGTACAAATTTTACTTTAGAATATTTTACTTTTATTAAATTATATAATTTATAAAATTATTCTCGTTATTTACACGGTCTGTTGACATTTTTTTCGTCTTTGCACTTGCCACAACAAAATTCTTTTTGTTTATCTAAATCAGTAGGTTTGTGATTAGGAGTCCATGGTCCCAAACTCGCAGAAGCATAAAAGTCCATTGGATAAGGCTTTGTTTCATCTAATTCTGCCATTTTCAGGGCCACTGCTGCTTCGTAAGGTGTAAGAAGTGGTTTTTCAAATTGAGTACCCCAATCTATACTCAGTCTTGGACATGCAACCTGAAATTAAATAATCAAATATTCAGTATAAATTAATATTTATTACTGGATACAAAATGAGTTTTAAAAAATCAAATTACTAACTTGTATAAAAGCATCTATGCTTTTAAAAAGTTTCAACTTTTCAGGAAAAATTTCAGGAGCTAAGATGGTTACACACTGTTTATTCAATGACTTTATTCTATCTTCTATTGTTTTTAGAACAGTTGGACTTCCTTGTCGCCCAAGAGTACCAAGTATAAGTCCAAATAATTTGGCATCCTTTGCTTTCATGATTGCATCTTTTCTATTGGCTAACATTTGTTCATGGTCATACTTTTCTACAGTAATTTTCTTTTCATAAGGGTCATAACGATAAGCAGCTAACTTTGGATTCGAGATCATGGCAGCTTCCAGATGAAACCTACCATCTCCAATATACACTAGAACATCTACATCTTTTATTTGTGGAGCTGTACAACCTAAAATCTAGAATAAATATTTTTATTAGTTAATACATGAGATTTAAATAAATGAGTTTTCAAATTATTGTAAAAAATTCTAATAAATATCTATTTGTAAATAAACATACCTCTCCTGGACTAAGTGGTTTACTTTGAGGAATCGTAACATTGTATTCATCTTTCCTTAACTCTGTAGCAATAGCCTGCAAAGTACTGGCAAATTGAATTGTACTAACTAAACCTAATCTAGTTGTAACTGGGAAATTGAATTTTATTGTTTCAACACAGTGAGCTGTGTCAATTTTTATGTCGACAAATATATACAGTAATTTAATACCGCTTGTTCTATCAATTGGAATTAAGCATGAGTGGCCATAATGAATCAATAATTCTGCACCTAAAGCTCTTGCACTATAGTCATCTACACAACAGGCACCTAAAAAGTAAAATAAAAGCTAAATAGTAAGTATACCAAATTTATTCATTTATTTTATATACAGTTATTGCTGCTCTTTAACTTTGATTGCACAACGTTACAACACTAATATTAAAAAAATATATTTTCATTAAACAAAAATATTAAATGTGCTTTTAATGAAATATAATTAAATGATGATCAAATAAAATCTTACCATAAGTAACGTCGCCCATTATAATGGTGTCAGACCCTGTAAATGTTTCTATTATATCGCTTATCATAGGTGCAAACATAAGTAAACCTTCAGGCATCTGCAGTGCAACACGTTTAGCCTTTATCTCTCTTATTCTCCAAATAGTTTTAGGAATTTCAAAATTGTAATTGGATGGAAGTCCGGCCATAGCTTCTTTGATCAAAGGATCGTTTAAGATTTCCTGTGGAATTTTGTTCACCCTAACGGGAGCCTTATAAACTTTTCTCACTGGCTTTGCCTTCACAACAACCACCAAATCTTCCTCTTTCTTATCTGTCTGTCCAGAACTACAACTCGCATCCTCATTATTTTCATCCTTTTTACAAGTCTGCGAGTCGCAGGCAGCTACAATGTCCACCTTCTGCGCTTGCTTCTTAATACAGCCAGCAACAGGCAAGTTTTCTTTCTCTTCATTTTTACACACTTCAGTACCATTAGCAGTCACTAAAACTTCACTTTCACTCATGATTAAACATTCACAAAACAAAAATACTGAAGTTTACAACAATTTTGAGGTTAGAGGAGGGGCCCTGTCCAACCCAATCGACTTTCTCAGTAACCCGAGAACCTTGCACTGGATCGCCTTATTGACACACTCACATGCACGAACTCGCCTCCTGCGAAAGTAAAAAAAGTGAGTGGAGAGCACGTGGTAAAAAAAAAAATTAAACTCAGGTCCCACCGAGATTTGAACTCGGATCGCTGGATTCAAAGTCCAGAGTGCTAACCATTACACCATGGGACCGGTCGTTGGCCACTTTTTTATAATGCTAGACTTTAACTGTACTCACCAAAATCGGGGTATTTTTGGAAAATTTTTGAAAAATCGAAGAATTTCCGTGAGCAGCAAAACGGAGCACCAGCAGACGCAAAAGTTAAATCGTTGTACTTTTAATTCTTTTCGCAACAATCTGATGAGCCGAGGATAATATTTTGCCATTTGCCAGTCTTTGTCAGACGGTGCTGCCCTCATCGGCCGAATGCGCATGCGCGAGTGTCTTAATTAATTAAGAGCAGGAGTATTCAAATTGTTTTGGAATAATATTGTATTCTACATTATTTTATGCAAGTTCATCGTTGCTTGATCGTGATTTCGAAATGACTAAGCACTTATAATGAAGTGAACTTTATCGGCGTATCGGGCTTTGTACAAAGTGGGTCATTCACATTGGGTTTTGAACGAAAATCTCTGTGCACTTCGCAAAATGCAGAATTTCGGGACTTTGCTAGTAACATGTACATCATGCTTAGCATAGTACAGACAAATAAAATAATATTAAAAAATAAAAATATATACGATCATTTAAAAATACATAGATAGATTGAAAAAAGTATTGTATTGTAGAAAATACTAATTTGTTAGTTTTTAATAAAATTATATAAGGCTTCATAAAATCAAATTCGGATTTTAAATATATCCAAATTATTCATAACATTCAAATATTTAAATATACACTTGATTTAAAATAACATTCATGAAGTATGTATCATGAAAATATAAATTGGTTTACAATTTTGTTAAAACAGCTCATTAACCAACTTTTAAATGTTATTAAACTTTCATATTATTTTTTGTTTTGAATATTTAAAGATATCTGATAATCAATTTTCTAAATCGCTAACTGAACTTTACAAAAATATTTTAGACGCATATGTACGTTTATATTCGTTAACATTTCAATGCAATAACTTTGAAGTATAAACTTCGTACAGAGGTTTATTATTATTCAATGAAGTGCAAATGAGTTTGGGTCTTGACTAAATATAAGAATACTTCTGATTGTAGTCAATTATTTACTTCTGTCAGTAGCATTCAAAGCGTGAAATTTGAATAGTTAATTGACTTATACACGACCCCCTTAAAAATATTATATTTATGTACGTGTCGTGAACTAACATGTCGAGCTTCCCTTTCTAGCAGACATAAACTCGTTCACAGAGTGAATAATCGCATACGAATTTAGACTACAGTCGGGGAACCGAGAGGAAACGTCAAAATTGCGTGTACGTGAGGTCAAGGGGGTCGAGCAGAAGTTGAACAGGGGGGTAAGAGAATTGAATAAAGAACTCCATTTAGAAAGTAACAATGATTTAATGATGATATATGTAGATAGCGACATTACAATATAATGATTACGCGTGCGTGCGCTGAGCAGTCGTGACTTTTTTATTTAATCTTCATGCAAATATCGCAATAAGTTATCTCATCTTTTCTTGTTTGTTTTATTATATTTTATTTTATTTAATTTTATTTTATTTTATTTTATTTTATTTTATTTTATTTTATTTTATTTTACAGTAAAAAAGCGATTTGGCGTTGCTTAGGTGATATCAGTTATGCTGAATTATACGGCTAACTTTCGTCAAAAATTGATCATCGTTGAAGTGGCGACCCACTTTTTGTGTGGTATTTACTTAGCGCCGGGGTCATACAATAATTATTCTTATTACAAGAGAATTGGTGTATCGCCATTTGTCAAAAGGTCGGAATTCGCAAAATTCTATGATTCTCATTGCTGAAAAGTATAAGTAAACGTTGTTTTGTTTTTATTACAAAATGGAAGATATAATTATTAATATGAAAATAGAGAAGATCCAGAAGGAACGGTCCTTTTTGTTGCAAGTCTTTCCTTGACGGTTGTTCTTGATTCTCAAAACCTTACTTTCAACGACTATTGTTGTTATAAGAAGTAGCGCTTCGACTTGACTATGAACGAACGATTCTGCGATAACGTAGTTACTTTGCTATAGAGTTAAAATTAAATAAATTAGCGAGCATTAAGCTGTCGCTGGTTAAAGTTTACGACAGAATCGTTCTATTCGACTGATAGATTCGACGCATATTCTACAAGCTAGATCAATTATTTCATTAATGGAAATGCCTTTATGACGATCGTTGATGCTTTTTGTCGAGGACCCTTTCGATACATTGAAAATTCAGGAACGTCTACTTGTAAATTGGTTGTATCGATACAATATCCGGGGAGCGAGACCTCGACAACGATTTGCGCTAAAACTTGTTTGTTGTTTTTATCCTCGTAAATATTAGGCTGACTTACATCTTAAAAAACGTCTTATAAAATGACCCAAACGACGAGTCGTAAAGCGATCATTTACTTACAATACACAATATTCCGTATTCGCTTATAATCTACGCGCTATGTACATTATGTATTCTCTTATATATGTTTATTTTTTTTTCTTTACAATAAAATGTCGAAATACAGCAACAAGGGCGATAAAACACAACAAGGGCAAGTACACGAATATATATATTTATATTATATATAGGTATGTATAATAGCAATATGTATATGTGAAGTGCGAAACAGGGTGTGCACAATAGAATTTCGAATGACTCTCAAAAGTCGAGGTACAAAACAAACAACAACGACTTTTTATCTTAATATATTCGATATACTTCAACGCTACATCTAAAATATCGCGAATCGGAAGGGAGGGACAGTCGCGCCTTTTGCTTCCTCGTCCGTCTTCGTGTACTTCGGCGAGTTTTGTCTTTTTTCTTCTTCTTCTTCTTTAAAACTACACAGCGGAAGAGCTATTACAATACTTAGGCACATATATAAAACTCCTACAGGGTTTTTTTCGTTTCCTCCTTCCTCGTCCACTCTCAATGCCAACTATATACTCGTAATATACTCGTCTCCCATCCCTTTCGCCATTACATCAACTACTCGATATCGACGTTTATATAATCTACAAACATTTAATCAGAATGTCCTATTACGACGTTCGATTTTCCACACGCTGCAGTTCCTCGCTCGCGCACACCGATCGTAAAGCAGGGCGAGAAAAGCCCTGATATTCTCCGGTCCCTACTTTACCGACATTTGCACTTTCTTCTTACGCAATCCAACCGATTGACCACTGAATGATTCGAAACTTTTCTACGATCTCGTTCCTCTAAGGAAACAAAACATCGAGACAATTGTATCTACAGATTACAGGATCGTCGAATAAAAATACCAACATCTACATATACGAATTCGTCGGGCAAAAGTAACACAAACATCGATAAAGCCGGAAAACCAGCGTCAACTTAAATACGATCCTCCGCGGTCGACTAGCATTAGTGCACTTGCCCTATTACAATTCATCAAGCGTCAGTCGTTATTCAATATATATATGTAGATTATGATTTCAAACGGTTGCTTCGCAATCGCGACGTCGTTTGTATCGAGGGTAAAAAGTAAGAAAAGAATGACTCGCGAATCTCTTTCGTATCAAAAAAGTCGATCTCTAAAGTGTGTGAGCGCGTGTGTCGTGAAAAAAACAAACGAAAAAAGGACATCGCAAAGTGTGCAAAAATAAAAGAGAAAGAAGAAAAAAAGGAATTCACACCTTATTGTCGTTGGTACATTGTTCCTCCGCCACCACCTTCTCCCTCGACGAGCGAAACGCATATTTTATCATAATACCGAAAATTTTCCCGGGGATTTGAAGGGGCGTGTGGGAGTCGAGTCGCGCAGGCAAGTATGTGTGTGTATACAGGGAAGACGACCCACGCGCGCGCAAAATCGAATGGTTCTTTGTGTATTTTTCGTCGACAAAAAAGTAACGTGATAAAGAACAGAAAAAATAAAAGACGGTCGTATCGACGCGTCGTCACGCGCGCGTAAAAAAAGTTCGCGTGTGTCTTCCCTGGAGTTTATAAAGAAAGACGAAAAAACTCTCTTTCGAACGTCCCCTTCGATGTAGCGCTTCGTAGACTAGAAAAAAATTATTTATATATACCCTTTTTTTCCTCCTCGTTCATCACTCGCGCACATACGCGCGAAAAACGACAATGCTTCTGTGTAATACAGAACGCGTTCGACGTCAAGTGTGCTACTGTTTTCAAACCAAAATCTCCGAGTTTTCGTCATTTTATCTATTTAATTTACATGAGAACGATGTTCTCCGGTATAAAACAAGTGATAAAACGAAACGTTCCGAAGGTTGTCTAGTATTTTATGAATATAGAATCGAGAATGTAATTATTCAAATCAGTCATGATTCACGCGTATTGAATCTTGTGGTCTTGAAAGATCCCGATATCTCAAAGATCTCGATGAATAATCAATAGACGATGATCGCTTAGAGCCATAGTGGATTAAGTCCATTTTGAGAATTTAGCAAACATCCGTATAATCGTTTCAACATTCATGCCACGTCAAATAGTAATCGGAGCAAATCTCTAAAATCCAGTGGGTGCGTGAAATTTCACTCCAAAAATTTTACACAGTAAAAAGCTGAACTCTTCTGCAGTAAATTAATAGCGAAAACAAATAATAATTAAACCAATCGAATTATTATACATTACATCACAAGCATGTGAATATTCTCAATACTCTCTCAAAAGAAGCCACCTATGCACGCGCAGCATCACCTCCAACTCTCCTCCAAAATAAATTCACACGCATATATATCTCTCAGCGTGGCACACTTGGCGCGAAGCTCGCGTCCCGCATACACCCATCCACCACTCACTCCCCCCCTCACACATACATATGTACAAGAGCGGTAACTGGCAATAATGAGGCTATACGAGTATCTCGTCCTCTATCTATCTGTCGAGCGACGACGGCGCCGTGGCGTTCGAGCATCCGTAGTTGCTGCAGACGTCGTCCTCCTCCTCCTCGTCCTCCTCCTCGTCCTGGAAGTGTACCAGCCGATGGCGCTGGCCACCCGGGGCCGTTCTCGAGCAGTGTCAAAAGACGCAGGCGCAGTCCTCGGAGGCCCTGGCCTACCTGGCCCGCTTGCGATTCAGCTTGGCGAGCTTGCGCCGCTTCAGGATCAACTGGTAGAGACTGTCCAGGCCCTCGTGCAGGCCCTCGCCCGTTATCGCGCAGGCCGGCTGGACGCGGACGCACGAGCTGCCCGGCGACGAGGAGAGCTCCAGGACGCCCAGCTGCTTCTCGAGCTCGTCCACCTCCTTGGCGCCTGCAAGAGTACAAGGTGGAATGTAATGGAATTGCGCGGGCTCTGGAGTTCCGATGTGGGGTTTTGCGCGTGGCTCAGCGAGGCTGAGTTATATGTATGTATATATATATATGTATACCGATTTTTGTAGTATTTTATAAATACTTGATATTTCTAAGTCTTTTCAAGTTTGTAAAGAATAAAATAATCGGTTGATTTATTTTTACTTTTACAATTACACAAAATGCGCAAAAAAACTTCTACTACAATTTATGGCAATTTTGATATCTGTCATAACCCTTAGTAAACATTATAAATCCTACAACAATATATTTTTCGTTTTATTTTTAAATAAGTTGAGTCTACAGGATAACGTGAAATGATTCTGAAACTTTCTACCTTACCGACATCATGATTTTAATTAAAATTAATGTTTATAAACATTTCTATTAAAAAATCCGTTAGAAATAATTCAAACATATTAATAGCATTACCGGAATGAACTTTATTTTTTATTATTGATACCAAATTTTTCTGAAATATGTTTATTAATAAGTAATCTTATAATCATGATATCAATAAATTGTAAACCCAATAAATAGTTACTATTTTACTTATTTATGTATTTGTTTATTTATTTATTTATATTTTCGTATAGTAGCAAAAAGAAACCTCGTATAATTGTGTAGTACAGTAAAAGTTTAATTTTATTTAAGACGTAGGCAATTATGTTTCAAATAAATTCTTTATTCTTAATGAATTTATATTAAAGAATTTTAACAATATATTTTAAAGTTTCAATCATGCTTTGTATTTTTGTTACTTTAAAATGAATCTAAGACAGAATAAGTCTAAAGTACGACTTTTACTCAGAACTTATTAATGCCTTTTATTGAGGAAACGTACAAGAATTATTAACAGACTGTATATCTGTACAGCGGCGCGTCACTTGCTTACCAGATGTAATATTGTGATGTCATCCCTTTACGGCATTAAAACTTTGCTGCGCGACGCCGTCAATTTGAAATTAATTGAAGAAGGAAAAAGTTCCAGCCTCGTTATGCTTTGTAAACTATACGAGGAACATAAATTGCTTTCGAGAAATTCTGATGTTTCGTAAAGTGTAAATAAAATTTTTACTTTTTAATAAACACGTAACTTATTAACGTATAAAAGACCAAAGTAATGCGAGAATAATTAACTACAATGATTTCTCGGCGCGTGCATTGTTCTTTCGTAATGACCGAAATTAAGCTTAACGAAACCGACTACAGAGCACGGAAATTTGGATCTTATGCAATGGTACTTATGTAAATAAAACATAAGTCAACTTTTTATGTGGTATCACTCATTCTGTAACAAGTACCTTTCACATTTGCTTGTATCATGTGGATTAACCTACTTAGAAGTTGCGCTTTAATTTTCTTATCATGGAGTGTTTAAGTAATTCTTATTATACATGTAGCTCTAATTTTCATACATTTCCAGGACTTCGTTAGCAAAATTTAGCTTTTAGCAAATTTTGTTGTGAAAAACGTTCAATTTTCATCATGTAAATTTTCACGCTTGTCAAACTTTTCAACGTTACGTTTGAAATTTGAATTAAATCTACATATTATACAGTGGGAATTTGCATTTGAAGCGTATACGTGCACTGTATAACAAGAATTTCCATATCTTTATATTAGGTTAAGTAAGTAAATATCATTAGACTAAATAAACTCTCGTCATCCGGCTTGAAATAATTTACATTTTTCAACTTTCGTATTATACCGAGCAAATCGTGTTCGTAAAAATCGATCGTATTTATTCTGTCTGCGTGACTCAATCTTAATAAAAATGTTATATTCACCGACACCGCAAATGCAATGTAGTCTCCTTTGTTATCGTAAAAAACCTTCCTCTCCTTTTGACACTTCAAATTTAAAGAAAGTTTTGAACTCCCCATTGACACGGTAAGTGTTAGAACCACTGTCTCAATTTTCGTCGTTCCGAATTCAACCGATCAGCCTCACATAGTCATCTCCCGCCAACTAGGTCAGACCACGAGCGAGAAATAAATCATACCACATTAAATTCAATAGGAACCTAATTCCGACCTGCCCTCCAAAAACCACTTCGTCATCTCCATAATCCCAACATACACCTAACCGCCCATAGTAATTTAAAAAAAAAGCAGCACCCAACCCCTATAAACGCTTCGTTCCCCATACATCTCGCGACAACCTCTCCACTACCCCCAATTCCCACAATATATAACATAAAGAGACACACACGCGTGCGATATATTCGCACCCCACCTCTGTCAACAAGTGGCGCGTTAAGCGCACTATTATATCCCGAATAAATCAAAAAATACATCGGCCTATAATAGTACACACACTCCGTCGTTTTCCCATCGGTGTCGAATGATATATATGGGGCTGCACGCACAAAGCTTACCGGGCAGATCCTGCTTGTTGGCGAGTATGAGTATGGGAACGCCCGCATTGTCGGGGCTCCTCGCGGTCCTCGTCAGCTCCATCTTGGCCTCCTCGAGGCGCTCCGTGTCGCACGAGTCGACGACGAATATGATGCCGTCGGTGCAGCGCGTGTACGACTTCCAGAGGGGTCGCAGCTTCTCCTGGCCGCCCACGTCCCACACCAGGAAGTTCACGCCTGTCGAAGTGGAGAGATTTTTGCCGTTAGAATGTTAAAGGGTATTAAGTAGGATTGAGTAACTTTTTGCTTTGTCAAAGTGCTGTGATTGTTTTAAGAATTATGCGATAGAAATTGTTTATGGTTATACATGGAAAAAAATGCTTTGTTAATTTAACAAAGTCACTTGGTAAAATACGCACTAACTATTATCCTCCTGAATAAAGTTTTATGTCGAAAGTACTTTCTAATGCAATTATTTTTAGGCACGACTGTTCCAAGGGAGAGCCTTACATTTACGTCATCGCAAAAAGTGTAATATCTTTAAAACTAACAAATTATTGCATAAAAACATGTTTTAACGCTATAGGAACACATTTCAAGCATCCCCGTAAATGTATATATGAATGTATGATGTATAGTGGCACATAGGCATCCTTAATCGAACCCATGCCTATTAGTAGAGTAGACTAGAGTAAAATAATATAAATTCATTCGATGAATTACTAATTCTCTCTATAAATGTTATCTCTCTAGTATGACCTTTCTCTATTTATTAGTAATAACAATCCAGACATACTGGCACTATGCGAAACCGAATTAAACTTGAAATACAAAATAGCTTTTCCAAACTATAATATAGTCAGAAATGATAGAAATATAAAAGGATGGGACACTGCCCTACTAATAAATAAGCAAATAGCTTTTCAAAATGTTTCTAAACTTTACAATCTAAAACTATTAGAACCAACAATTATAAAAATCAACTTCAATAATAATAAAAACCTCTATATAATAAGTATATATGCTTCTAGCTCATCCAAAGAAAATATAGGTGACGACTTGAATAAACTATTTACCGAGTTAAAATTAGAAAACCCAAATAACTACTACATATTGATTGGTGATATGAATCCACGGCATCCAGCCCTTGGAGATATAAAAAAGAACCATAGAGACAACTAACTAATTAAATGGTACGAAGATTCTAATTTTATTTATAACGGTAAATTTCTCCTACCCAGCGAGCCCACTTTCCCTAGCTCAGGGGCATATCTAGATATCGCTCTTGCGGACAGCAGACTTAACTTCCCCTGCGAGTTTTCTGAATACACATAACTATGACAGTGATCATAGAGCTATCAGCACAAAACTAAAACTAGAAAATAATTGGAACATCATTAATTCTACTAAAAAGAAAGAAATACTACTCTATAAAAAGACAAATTGGACAAAATTCCATAAATACCTTACAAACAATTACAAAACTGATATACCTAATAACAAAAACCTTAACCAATCTGAAATAGACAATCACATAGAATCACTCCAGGCAACAATCAATTCAGCCATAGCAATTGCTACCCCTAAATTCACAGAAAAAAACACCATTAGATAAATACATCGATTGTAAAATTAAAAAATTACAAAAAGTCAAACAGTCTACAAACTCTAATCCATAAGAAAATAAATAAATCAAGTATAAAAAGCAGTGAAAATAAAAGGTGAGCGCGAAGCGCGAGCACTGTCGGTCATGTCTTACATGTAAAAAGCGTAGCTTTTCACATGCCTTGCATCGCTTGCAATGCAAGACGAGTCACGCGACCTGCAGGCCGCAGGCCGCAGACCGCGTGGCGAGCTAGTTTAAAGTAAATTTAAAACGCGATTCGTCATAATTTTAAGTTTTTTGGGGTCACTGGTTACGAATGTGCTGTTGGAATTTCGAAATTCGAAATGGCGCATAAAATACGTTGTTCGAACTAAACCAATCTGATAAAGCAAAGTTTCAGCTTCAATTTTCGAGGTCACGGGGGGTTAAGTGAATGTAGTCCTTAAAAATATCAAATAAACATTCGTTCAAAATAATCCGCGAAGAAAACCTTGTACATATTTTTAGTAAAAATTATGAGAAAAAATTTCGTTTACATTTTACGTTAAAAAAAGTGAAAATTAATTGAATACAGTTCAATACTGCTCAAATAAAAAGTAAAAACATAATTTATCAGTCAGTCTACTTTGAAAGGCTTACTTCTCTCAAACCCAGCGTATACGACCATTATCAATCAAAACGATGCACACCCCAATAAAAATCTAAAATACATTTCAGAATTATGGAACATTAGCTACAGCGCCAACAGATGCACAATGCCCTTACATTTCTCGTATCATCCCACCGTTAAATTCACCATCCGTCTCCTCCAGCAAAAACCCAAAGGAAAAAAACCGCTTCACAGAAGTGAAATTCCATTCGGAAATCCATAAAATCGCTCGAACCACAAAACGGAGATTCCTTGTTAACTAACCGCGACCACATGTGCAGTGCACGCCTGTACACGCGCGCGCGCGTGTGCGTCCCGTGGAATGCGCATAGATTGAAAGGTCTATAATTTTCTACGTATGCAGCGTTCGTTTGTCCGTTCGTTCGTTCAGCGCTGCAAAGAGAATGCGGCGCGTCACTAGGACGCGGTAGGTAGTCCCGCGTGACTCGGCACGAAAACTCATCCTTTTTTTTTCGCGTTTCTTACTTCTACTTTGCGCGTGTATGCATGCATTGAAAAATCGCTGTTTATGGGTAGTTTCTATATTATGGTGCCGGAGAGTTTTGCTAGTTCTGCGCAACGGTGCACGAGTCGTAATGGCGAGGCAGCGTTTTTGTTCTGCGTGCGAAGAGGTACCGAATTGATTCGTCAGCGAACGGGTGAATCCTCGAGGTGGCTTTTTGCGGAGAAGATTTTGTGTGAATGGCTTAGCCTCGTTTATTGAATGTAGTTTGCCGCAGATGTTCCGCGAAACGAATCTGTGTTTGAGCGTTTGAAATGATAATTTATGCGATGGTTGGAGGTAATTTTAGCCACGGTGTGCATTTGGAGGACGGAATAATCAAAGTGAGTAACGATTAAGTTTAAAATGTAAATTTAATCATGTGTTTGCAGTGGTAAATTGCTTAATTACAAAAATTAATCGTATGAGTCAGTGATATTAAATTCCGAGTTGAATTCTCTATAAGATAGACAAAACAAAGAAATCATTCTTGACTGCATGGATTATAAAGAAATTCAATCCAATTTAGAACTTTTATATAGATATACTTAAATCTTGACAAACTACAATCGTCCTGTCAGCTGCAGTTTCTGCTATAAATAAGACGACTTCGAAAATTTCCATTCCGAGAAATATAAGAAATTGATCCCTCGACACAATAACGTTCGCAGTTTGTAAAATACTGACTCATCCCTCCGTAGGGTCTGGGTATCTCGAAGAAATCTCGAGCCAGCATCTCGTGTTCACACTTCTATAATACATAAGCCGATGATTCTTTTTCGAACAAAGCTACTCTTTATATAATGAATTCTTTCAATTAAATTTGTGATTTTTACTTCATTTTAATGCATTTAAATACAAATTAAAAATATTAATATATATTTTTAAACATTATTCTGTTTATAAAACACTTGAAGTTGTTGCATGTAAATAAAGAAAAAATCTAAATTTGTACTAAAAGCTTTTTTGGAAAACAAACTCTGTCTTGCAAATGTTCTATGAACATTTTAATTCGGACTGCACCAGCAGCTGTCTAATTACTCCCTTGAGTTTTAATTATGTGCAGTATTCTTGTAGTCGTATTTTACAGAAATTATCTCTCGACTACTCTCTTAGGAGGGTTAATGAGCTTACAATGAGCTTTACTACATATCTTATTTACGTTTACATCAGCACTGCTGCGCAAATTCTCCTTTAACTCGCTCGTTTCTAAAACTACACTGGCTAAAAGAAAAAAAATGAACTAGTAAATAGTCGAGCAGAACTAAATAGCCCTGCAGGCAATTAGTGCCTCGAGCGGAAAAAAGGAAAGAAAACATTGAATAAACAAAAGGTTTCTGTTTATTTGATGTTTTCAAATTATATGATATATTAAAATGTTTACTTTTACGGCCGAAACAACATTATTTTTTGCATAAACCATGCAGTCATGAGTAATATAGTGGAGTTAATGGAAGCATTGCAAAAACATACTGTAACTGTAACTGAAGAACGTTTTTCCATTACTTTTTAACATTAAATATTTTATGTATATTCCAGGACCTTTTAACTTCTAATAATATAACAACAGCATTCACTGAGAAAAATAAAAAGTACAAGTCTGTTATACAAACATTAATAGGATTTCTACTGCAAAACCTGTACAACTGCGTTTTTCATAACTAAATATTATTTAAGAATTAAGAGTTAAAGAATTGGCATTTCTTTAAAATATTTCCACTTTAAAACTTTTGTATTGCTACAATATATACTTGTTTTTATATTATACTAAATTAATAATTAATTAACATTACAATAAAATAGCAAATGTTAAAAAAATCTGGTCACCCCAAATAAATTATGTTTTACTGCAGAATGTTTAGAACATAATCATCATTATTATTTAATCCCCAGTAAAGACACTGTCATCTAATGGACAACATAACAAAGGAATCCCTATGCGGTTATAAAACCAATTTATAATTTCATGCGAAGTGAATTTCGAATTTTATTTTAAGGCACACAAATTTTAAATATTCTATTTATTAATTATTACAGCTAGAATGTGTAGTTTTTCATTGAACATTAATAGGTTTAAAAAATTTTAATTTTCCTCATTTTTAATTTATTTACAGTTGAATGTGTTTATTGCGAAAATCCTTTCCAAAAGAAAACCCTTACTTCTATTACAAAAATATGCATTTTCCTCTATAACTTGGATAAATGTGGACGAACCAAGCTCAAAATTCTACTTAACCCCTCCTAATCACGGCAAAAATGTTCCCAAAGCTTTAACACCATTTACCAAACCAGTTACGATTCATTAAAAATTATTCCAACTCCACCCGATCACCTCCCAATGTCCCCCCAACAACATCGCTTCAAACCACTACCACACACTTAAGAACCTTTTTATCCCAATGATCCAAGGTCTCTCCAACGCAACTCCCCCCAGCCATCCAAGAAAACCTCCTAGAAGAACAAAGCCTCCAGTATATACCCAAGTTATACCCACTCACCCTTGGCCTTGCCGATGCTGCCGCGTATCCGCTCGCAGTTGAATCCGATCGTCGGCACCGTGTTGATGTACTGGTCGAACTTGAGCCTGTAGAGCGCCGTGGTCTTGCCGGCGCTGTCGAGACCGAGCATGGCCACGTGGAGCGGCGAGCCGGTGGGCAGTGCCTCCAGCAGGCTGCTGCCGCCCCCGGTGCCGCTTCTGCCCATCCCCGCGCCCATCTCCTCGCTCGCACTTGGCTTCCTCTTTTCCTCTTTTTTCCTCTGTCTTCTTCGCGCTTTCTTACGTATATGTACAGCTCTGCGGGCTGCGCGCGTGGTCTGATCTGTGGACACGAGGAGAGAAGAGTTTCTCTTTTCAGATGGGTGATGGCTTTTTTTTTCTCTCTGTTTCGGTGGGTGATCGATCGAGCGTAATGCGTGTGTATGTGTATCTGGGTCAACGGTTTTCGCGCGAGAGCGCGTGGAGATGGCTGGGAGCTGCTGGGGCTCGATTGGTCGTGGGATTGCGCGCGGACGATGGGTTTCGTGGGAAAGTGGGATGGATTAGATTTTGGATTGTTGTTGGGTGGGTATAATGAAGCGGTCGAGGCGGCGGGGAGAGCTGTGGGAGCAAGTGGAAATGTGGATGATCGACAGCTTGAGATTTACATGTTTGGCGTTGTTGTAGCTAGAAAGTCATATATTAAATGAATAATGAGCTGAAATTTTTCAACAGTTATAGCTGTTACCGTTGATCACTGTATAATATTTGCAAAATTGTCATTTTGTACAAAACTGTGACAAATTGATATTTCAAAATATAAATGAGAAATCTATTATAAGAGAACAATCTTACATTTTTCTTAACACTTCATTATACATTTTTACCATGCTAAATAATATAACATTTAAATAATATTTTCATATAATATTGTGATGCGCCACTTGTTCAAGTATTTATTTCGCATCGAGCATTATTATTTATTTTACATCAAACATTCAAACATTCTGACAGACTCATGCATATAATAATAATTATTTTTACACTGTTTTATAATAATTTTTACTTTAACATATTTTCAGAGTTAATTTCAAAACATTACTTTACCACTCGTTGTACCAAAAAACAGCAATTTTACAACGGTAAATTTAATTTTTGTTTTGTTCCATAACAATCATTCGTATATATATATTTCTTGTATGTATAGAAAAAGAATAAAATAGAAATAATTAGCGGGAAGTCGGAAACACAAAGGAGTCCCGCGTGCGTCGGCGTCATGGTCACGGGGTACCACTGAATACCCGCGGAGATTATCATCGCTCATATAAAAAAAACTCAATTCGATACCGATCAACGCGCCTGCACTCGTTAAAATAGTTATTTTTATTGTGCTGAGTGTATCAAATGTTTTTGCCCGAGATGAAAAACTGCTCTACAAAACAACAATTAAGTCTGTGTTTAAAAATTATAACCATTATAAGCAATAAATTATTTTTTAATTAGTTTAGTGTCTTATTCGAAATTGATTGACATCAGTTGAACAAAACAGTTTTTAATTTTATGCAACAACATTGAAGAACTTTGTAGAAATTCAAATTGTTCATTACTTATAAATAAAAATGCTGATTGGAAGTTAAACGACTTCCGCAAAATCATCTTTGTATACATCTACAACACATTTTATGGTTTAAAAGCACGCACCACTATATCAGAAAATAAAACAAAATACAAAACATCCTCATTCTACACTCACAAAACTCTTACTGCCCACGAACACAAGCAAATGGATTGATGTTTTTAATTTCAATGAAAAATTAAAATTTATTTTTTAAGATGAGTTATGATTATGTAATATGTTTATGTCATATATGTTATGTATAGTTAGCACTATCAGTTCACTGTAAAAATTAAGTTGATAAACTTATAATTATGGAAATAAATTCAGTGTTTTTTGCTTGAGACTAAAAAGTTTGTAAATTACAAAAAATGGTGTCAAATGCTTAGATTTATTGATGATATTAGATCTATAAGTTATACATGAATGTTTAAGAAAGATTAGATTTCACATGGCATTTCATCCATTAGTTACTTGCTTTTTATAAAATAACTATTCATGAGACGGTAAAAACTCACGAATAACGTGTTCTTAAACTAATACTTTTAACTTGCTTCAAAATACAATAATCTTAAAAAAAACGGATTATCATTCTAAAATGTAACTTAAGTACTTTACGTTTCGAATAAATCAATCATCATTCATACCAAATATCCCAATCAATCAATTTACAAAAACTTCCCACCCACGAATTTAACACCAATCCCCCTCTTCGCGCGTCTTCCCCCACACTTCCCGCGCGCTCGCATAATGCCCACACACCTCTCGCTTCCGCATACATATATACGTATATATATACCTCTGGCCTCGCGGTCTCCCGACTTCCTGTCTTATACCCGCACTCGTGTCCGGTCCCAGCAGCAGAGCGCACCGATCTATAGGTGGGCGCTCTGCTCCTCTCACTCGCCGGACGTGGGAAGCGCCGGGCGACAGGGGGACTCGGCCGATCTACTGCTACTATTACGGACTGCCGCCGACGCTGACGCTGGCATCGGTTGTGCTGCAGCCGCGCGATGCCGCCGCCGCTGCTGCTGCTGCTGGAGGGGCCTCACCACCGCACTATCTGCAAAATAAGAAGTGGGGAGAGGGCCGTTAGATTGCTTGGATTGATCGATTTTTGGTTGTTTAAAATAGAACGGTGGGTAAATAATAAGAATAATGTAGCTGGATGTTAATGATTATCACGCGATTTTTAAAAGACTGCATGTTTGTTGGGGTCGATAATTATCGCAGCTAAAAGATACAGAATTATGACGGCGTATTTTTAGGAATAACGTCGTGCACACTGGTTCTCGTAAAGTTGCGAATGAGAGGGGAAATGAAAGGATTGAGATTAAAGGGTTCCTTGTTCAATAGTTGATATACTGAGAAAACGATATCGTAAAATATTGAAAGATCGTAAAGAGTGTTAATCATTTTATTTAAATAATGTGTTTTAAGAAACGGATTTAAATACAATTTTTTGATTTTACAATATTTATATCGTAATTTTTACGATATGATATCATTGCGATTACGATATATATCGTACCGTTACTATATCGTTTTCTCAGTGTAGTATTCGTATTTTAACACTTGGGAGAGGATAGATTTTCACTAGTTTTCTAAGAGCTTACATAAATCTATGAAAAGGCGGATTTCATTTTTCAAAGCGTCAATTAAGGGGGTCCGAGTCAATTCCCTGAATTACCGACCGAACCATACATTATTTACTTTATAAACAAAATTACGTATATTTAACTAAAACCGAAACTCGCTAGCCCTTCATTGAGTAGTAATACAACTATCTACAAAGTTGCAGACGTTAAAATCAACGGCACCCTAAAAAGTTATTGAAATGAAATGATGACGTAATTTCATCCCATAATCTTGTAGGATGCCATTGTTTTTAACGTTTAAAGCTTTGTAGAGAGGTGTATTACTACTCAATGAAGGGCTAGGGAGTTTGGGCTCTGTCTAAATATAAGTATTTTTATAATTATAAATAATTAGTCACTAATCGGTCGGTAAAAATG
Source organism: Gastracanthus pulcherrimus (assembly GCA_949152435.1). Taxonomy (NCBI): domain Eukaryota; kingdom Metazoa; phylum Arthropoda; class Insecta; order Hymenoptera; family Pteromalidae; genus Gastracanthus; species Gastracanthus pulcherrimus. Next base: position 21,518,818 of record OX424573.1, read on the forward strand.
AAGGCGGGAAATTTGAATTCTTAATTGACTTTCGGACTCCCTTTAAAAATGGGACACAAAGCGTCAAATTAAAAAATGTATAAAATAAGTATTATATTATGTGAAATTCCTAAGTGAATGTAACTCAGATGTAAAAGTAAGAAGCTTTATATATGATGCACTCTCCCAAAAGTTAACCATAAATCAACATGAAAGAGATAAGGAAAGTAGCGTCACTGAGATTTACTTATAACTTCTGGAAAAGTACATTAAGAATGAAAGGTTTAAAGGGGTTAATGAACCTTCGCTAGTATAATCCTGAGACTCACTCCAAAATAAGTATGAAGTCAACATAGTATGTAATTAATATTATTAAAAATATATATTACAACAAAAATTCTTTTGTATAAATCTCTATTGAAATCTCTGCGAACTTCACCTAGTTATAACAATTATCTTAAAGACTTAAAAGCCCAACACTGAGTAAAGTGGATAACAAGAGTCTCACTCCCACGAAACGAAAAAAACGACGAAATCTACAGAGTTAATTCCCCCGTACACGCGGTACAAACTTTTTCACACGCGCTTTACAAAGTTCGCCATCAACTCCGCTAATTATCAGCATATCCTCATTAAAACTTTCCCTCTTTCTCTTGCCCTCCCTCGCCATTCATGGATTTCGCCCGCAAAGTGACAATTGTAGTATGCATTTATACCATTATGCAGCAGTAATATAAAATCATAACAGTAATAAATTGTGGAAATTTCGAAAAGAGTCTCAGTAATTATTTTAACTGGAATGAAACTTTTTTATTGCAATTATCTAAAATTAACGAAATATCTTATTCAGATTCTAGTTACTGGTAAAAAATATTTTTCTAGCAATCTTGAATTTCATTATCGTTTAGTGTTTCTTACAGAAATATAGGGCTCGCAAATCCTTTTATAATGGGTTCGTGGCAGCATGAAATTAGTCTCCACAAATTTCAGTACTAAGTTTCAGCCATTATTTTAAACTTACTCCGTAATACTAAGATAAGATATTTTTAAAAACATATATTCACAGAAAGTCAAGCTTTTCTCCAGCGCAAGAAGATAAAAACGCGAATCAGAGTAGAAACACTTTTCTGTTCAGCGAACTTTCAACAAGTCACTCGAACGCATAAATGAACTAATTGGAAGACTTTTACAGCGAGTCGTACAAGTTGACGTACAATTGCCACACTTCCTTCTCGACCGCATCAAGCAAACAGGTATTTCAAGCTCAAGTGTAGGTATATCACGAAGGAAGTGAATCCGACAGTGTGCAGAGTCAAAGTGCTCAGCGGTAGCTGTAGCGCAAAACAGGATTACAAATAGCGCGAATCGCCAGCGACAATAATTCCGAGGATTTGATGAATCCGCGAAACCGGATTATTAGAAAGAAGTGTCAGGCGTGTCTTATGCAACTCGAGCTATACTATCCTGAAAGTTACAGTCGTCAGCGACAAATAGGAGGGCATAATCGAACATCCTTATTGAATTGTGATGCTGATTTTAGTAGCGAACGCTTATCCTTAAGAGATTGCTTGCTTTAGGCGAGTTTTCGCAGTTAACTCGAAATCGACGAAATTTCAGTCCTAACAGGTTTTTACAATGGTAAAGAAAAGAACACGATCCTGTACAGTCAAAAGACCAGTTCTCACAACCAAGGCTACAAACTCGTGATTGTCTCGCCACTTACTTCTGTTAAAGGAATATCATAAATATTTCATACAACATATTTCTTCCATAAATACAAGCACTTTACGAATGCAGGAACATAAGAATCCTTAAATCCTTAAAAAGTAATAAAAAAAAACACATCTGATATAACTCGTTGATCTAAAAGCGGATAAATACGTTTAAATGCGTTATAAAGAAAAAAGAATAAAATAAAAGAGTAAAAAGAATTAAAACAGTAAGCTAAATAAAAGATTTGAATATCGATTGTTATATAATAAGCTCATATTAAAAATAAGAACATCTGCTTTGACAAGTTTTACCAAAACTTTTGTTAAAGAATATTTAACTTGACATAAATTAGAATTAACTTTCATTATTAGTTTATAATTTACATGGCATCTAGAATAATATGATCACAAGATGTCTCCTTAAAAAGGTTTACTTTTCCTTCAAAACCCCCTTAAAAATCCTTTTAACATTTCCTCGACTCGAAAGCTTTACACCCTGCCGACACCGCCATTCAAAATCGAATCCAAAAATCCTTCAGCAAGTCATACACACTCCGAAAAAGCTCAGGCTCTCCATAGCCAGACGAGAAAAAGTCACGTAGCAACAAAAGAGCATCCCGAAACTCGCGCCGCTGTTGCCGCGCGCACCGCGGAATATTTCGGCAGTGCATCATCTCCAGAACTCCTGCACAGCCTCTCCGTCCAAAGGGAGTAAAAACTCGCCCCGTGGCACCTACACGCGTATATAATACTCCCGTCTCTTTCTCTCTTTTGCGCTCCTTCTATAACGTGCACGCTCGCTCGCCACCATAGAAAAAGAAACGAAAACGAGCTTATGTAGGCGAATCGAGTCTCTCGAGCGAACCCAAGACCAAGAGTCTCCGCCGCAAGAGCTTACAGAGTGGGTCATCTCTGCTGCACAGGTACGTGCACATACACACACGCGTCGTGAATGCAGGCGCGTGTGTATATATATTTTATACGTCTACAGTAGAGTCTCGCAAATATGAACTAATATTGATCATCAACGTTGATTATTGTATTTCTCATTTACCACCATGGCGCCAATATCTGAACACAATCTAATTCTTGATTATTTCTTTAAAATAAATCTGTCGATCATTTTCCAATAATTCAATTGTTACTCGTGTGTCGATCCTTACCACATAATTAAAATCAAGTGGAAAGAGTGATGTAGAAGATTCATCACGACTGTTGCCTTTGTTGTTATAAATATTTGATTGAAAAATCAAGAAATAACAATAAAATAGTTAAACATGTATATTTCTTGGAACCGTTTTACGAACTTTTTATCGACGAGTTAGCGGTAAACAGTTAACTGTTTCACCCTATAAACGATTATAGTAAAGCAAAATAAGAAAATTTAACGTAGAATACATTTAGTAAGACTGAATAATTATAACAACATCTATACATTTATATGTTACATGGAGACTATTGAACACTTGTTACTTGAAAATGAAATCAAGGATTAGGATGATTCAGTGATCAGCTGATCGCTTTCTATTTGTGAGTAACACGAATGAAATGGTCCTACAGAAAGATCTACAAACGTAGATTACGCTGACTATTAGCTTCAGTCAAATAAAAAAATCTTTTAATCCGCAATATCGACTCGGATTAGCCTGAGCTCGGATTTGCGAGGCTCCACTGTATAATATGTATATATAAAACGGGTGTAAATGTATATATACGTGCAGGTATGGGTGTGCGTTCCGTGTCCCTCCTTTCTCTCTCGTTCGCGCCGCCGCTGCCTCACCGACTTTTCTACCTGCGCTCCGGCGAGCACCGCACGCGATATCCTCCTCCTATCTCTTTTGCTTCTCTCTCTCTTTTTTTTGTTGTCTGATGTGTCTTCTCGGATCTCCGTCGCGTCCCTTCGTTTTATCCGCACGCCTCTCTGCCTTATACGTATATACGTATACCGTCCCCGTTTATCTGGATCTCGCGCTCGTGTTTCTTGCTCTTGTTCTTCTTCCGCTAATACTACTGGACTTTTCGAGTGTGCGCGTTTGAGTGTTTTTTCACGAATGTTCTCGGAAATTTTGTTCACGGTGTACATCGGTTGTCTATGAGCGGATGGACACGCGGTGTTGATTTGGGTGTAACAGGTGTATACCTAGAGAATGCGAGATGGAATGGCGTGATGGCTTAATTTCTTACGAACGGAAATGCGAGAGCGGCATCGGCGGGAAGAGATGCGAAGCTTTATTATGTATAGCTCTTTTGGACCGAGTGAAAGTGGTTTTTTGAATGCCGAGATGTAGTTTAATGACTTCGCAGCGGTATACTCCGTTTGAAATTGAAATCAGTTTCAATAAATTAACAACATTTTCGTATATGTTTTACTGATTAGGTACTATTATGTCATAGCGATTTACGAGATGTATTATAGCTTCATGCTTTGATGAAAGCTGTTTTAATTAATACATTGTGAATATATTTTAACTAAATTTTTTTTTATATATTTTTCAGTTATTTATTACGAAATTTCAGCCCAATCTCATTATTCTTTTAATTCATCGATCTTGTAGTGTATGTCCTTTTTTCGTTGCTTTCACATTTTCAGCTTTTATTCACATTTCACTGCTGCTTTTATACCTTTCGAAACACGGTCTTTTGTTTCCTTATTATAGTTTATAACCCTCCGGCTCTGATGCTCATCTTTTTTGTGTCTGCATCAGCTCCGCTTTTTTTTAATTCATTCTTGATATATATTATACCTTGTCTTGCTCACATTTTTGTATTTTCTCTCTTTTCTTTATACGTTTATCAATAGTCAAGTTATAATATCAATTAAGACAAGTTAATATATAGAACGTGAGAAAATTGCCTCAAATAATAGCTGAACGTTGTATTTTTTCGGTATATTCTTCTTTTTAGTATCCTTATTTTCATCTTTCTCTTAATTTCTCTTAATTGCTTACTCACTTAGTTCTCCTAACCCTCTCCCTGACTCTCACTTTTTTTGCTTCTTCTCATTTCTCTTTCATTCTCACTAAAAAAGTTTTTAATAAAACAAATTCTTCTTGTTTTAATATAAAAGTTTGTTTCTTGTATTCTAAGTACATCAGAGTTGCAGAGATGCACAATTCTGAAGCTTCTAATTTTAAAAGACGCTTTTCAGAATTTATAGCAGACATTACAAACAAACACGTGTTTTTATTATTGTACCTATGTAGCATTTGTGCGGTTTCAATGCATCTAAAAGGTCAGTTAATATCCAGATGTGCTTCTAAAGCTTCATTTTCAGGGCTTCGTGGGTTCAATTAAAATCTTATTATATAGACAATATAGACATCCTTATATATATATATTTTCAAACCAGTTCTTTGATCATATATTATAGCTTTATTACCAATTTATGCCATGCAAATAAAAAATTATATTTAAATATAAAGTGTTTATACATTTTATTATATAGTGGTGTTAAATGCGATTTTCTGCGAAAACTTTCTTGCTTTGCATCGAGCATCGTTATTTATTTGAGTGCGAACATGCGAATATCCTTATTCCACGAATTGTTGTTATATTAATTATAAGAAAAATTATCATGTATATTTTTTCTGTAATCATATTAATTATTATTATAATTAATATACATGATTATTATACATTTTGTATATTATTTATTGTATAAGTAAAATTGTAAAATGCAAACTTTAATAGTTAGACATCCTTATATTCTCTCAAACTAGTTCTTTTATTATACACTATATATAGCTTCATTACCATAATTATGTCAATTAATAATATTTAAATATAAATATAACGGTATTTATTTTGCGAAAAGTACCCAATTAGTTTGAACCGAGCATTATTACTCATTTTAGCAAACAAGTGCTCATTTTGACTCGTGGATTATTAATCGAATAATAGATTTTTCACCACACTGCGCGTAAAGTGCTGACTGTACGCCCTCTCAGCAGGCCGTACAGTACCGCATGGACTGCCTAGGGAATAAAGTGACTTGCGCATGCGCGATGCGCCTTTTTCCGCTCTCGACTGCGTCTCGAGCGGTAAAACAGCGCGTCGCGCGTACACAAGTCACTTTACTTCTAGGCAGAGCATGGGGTACTGTACGGCCTGCTGAGATGCGTACAGTCATTTCTTTACGGTGGTGTGGTGAAAAGTAGTATACGCACCTCTGGAGTACAGTAGGCAAGCATGCACTGTGTGAAATGCCGACCTCGCTTCGCTCGGTCGGCAACGTCACACAGTGCGTACATTGCCCACTTTACTCCCTTGATGCATAATGTACTATTTCACCACACTGCGCGTAAAGTGCTGACTGTGCGCCCTCTCAGCAGGCCGTACAGTACCGCATGGACTGCCTAGGGAATAAAGTGACTTGCGCATGCGCGATGCGCCTTTTTCCGCTCTCGACTGCGTCTCGAGCGGTAAAACAGCGCGTCGCGCGTACACAAGTCACTTTACTTCTAGGCAGAGCATGGGGTACTGTACGGCCTGCTGAGATGCGTACAGTCATTTCTTTACGGGGGTGTGGTGAAAAGTAGTATACGCACCTCTGGAGTACATTACTCGCTTCGCTCGGTCGGCAACGTCACACAGTGCGTCCATTGCCCACTTTACTCCCTTGATGCATAATGTACTATTACACTACAAGTATTTAGTTCATTCCAATCACATAACGTGTCAATAAGAAACCTTTTCATGAGAATAAAATTGATTAAAAAAATAAACCAGGGCCCTGTCGTCTACTTAACTGATTAAAACCTGAACCACGACGGTATACAATAACAATACCAAACTTCAATCTGCGAAACGAAAAGCCAATTAAAACAATCAAACCCGCGAGAGCCTCATTCGCATCCCATCAAGCCCCAATAAAAGCGTCAAAACATCTCAGCAACCCGCGACTCTCCCAAACAGCTCATATAAATTCCTTCTCCTCCCTGTCTCTCTCTTTCTCTCTCTCTTGCAGCACGACGCCAAAGCAAACCATCGCCGCGAATCTCGGCTAAAGTCTAAAAGTCCGACTAAACCTTCTCCGCTATTTTTCTCCATCTCTCTCTCTCTCTCACTCATAGACTTGATACATCCATTCGCCAGTCTCTCGCGTTTTCCCGGCGCGCCCCGCTCGCGGCACAGCTGCACGATCGTGCGCGGCTCCTCTCCTTTTTCCTCTCTCGTCGCGTTCACGGTCCCTCGGCTCCGCGACTCCCATAGCGGTCCAGCGGCCGCGGGTACACGTACACAGTTATTCCTGCGGCTGCTGCTGCTGCACGCTGCGAACAGTAAACGCGAGAGAGAGGCGGGGGGAATGGGGATCGTATAGCGGGTATATACACGCGAGAGCCAGACTTTTTTCCGGAGGAGCTTCGGATGATGCGGAGATGGGGTGATGCGAGGGTCTTTTTTGGGGTAAAGGGGAGAGTGCTTTTGGGATGTTGCTTTTTTTTGGGTGAGTGATGCGAGGGGATGGGTTGGGGAGAGAGAGAGAGGGAGAGAGCGAGGTTGGGAGGTGATGGGGCTGACGATGCACCGTGGAGATAAAATTATTTTTAGGTTGGGAGGAAGCGAAGCGAGGAAGGAGCTGACGCGTGGAACTTAGTTTGTTGTACTTTGATCATTTTTTAAAAGTCGTTATTTGAAGTTTGTACGTATACAAAATCTAAATTCAGTCTTGCGGAGATAAAATAGTTTACGAACAGTCAAAATTGAAATTCAATCAATCCATATAGAGATATGTTCTATTCTTTTTAAATATTGTTATATGTTTATTTTTTAAATATTGTTGTATGTACGATGTTTTTTATTTAACCTTTTTGCTCTAGTGGGGTTCTATAAAAGCGTTAAAATAAAAAATAGTTTAAACAAAAATAGATCTATCAAAAATATACTAAAATATTATTGTATGCTTTAAATATGTTTCATTTTTCATTTAATTTGTGTATGATACAATAATAATAAACCCATTTTCACTCACTACAAATAATACGGAACTGAAAGGGTTAATAATATTATTTTATGTTGCCATAATGTTACATTTTATTATAGATTTTGTCTAAATATTGACTGTCAATTTCTTATAAGCATAGTATAAAAGTATAATTAGAATGCATCACTGAGAAAACCCTATCTTAAATTTCATATCGTAAAATAATGATATCGTACACTTTTCGATTCATACATCGTAGATCAAATTCCTTTCGATACAATGTTGTAAAATCATGAACATCCCAGTAAACACAAAATTCTTAAAGATATCTTAAAGATTTATTAAAGTAATAAGATATCTTATCGAAAATTTTAAGATATATTTAAGAAATCTGTGTTTACTAGGATGGGATCTACGCATAATATTTTGCCTATTAAGAGAAATTAAACCATTTAAAATTGTATTTTTAATGTACAAATTAAGATTTCAAATTGCTAATTTTACGATATCATATCGCATCTGACGCTGAATAATTACGATATCTATACGATAAGATGTTGCGTGAGTCACGATATATATTACGCGAGTTACGATATATATATATATATATATATTGCGTGAGTTACGATATAGTTTTCTCAGTGCATAGAATCGGCAGAGAATTTGGCTTATTTTAGCTTATTATTTATTATTCTAAAGTCAGTACTCGAAATTCGCTATCCAGCTGAAAATTTCTATCTCCAAAGTAAGTATTTATTTCCATGTATTCCATCTTTCCACTTCCAATTTTTATTTTACTGAAAACGAGCAACACACTAGAATAAACAAAAATCCTCTATAGGCCCAGAGTATTTATTTCCACCTATTCCACGTATATTTCCATTTCACAAACAAGCTAATTTACCCAAGAAACCCACCCAACCCCTACAAAAACCGAAATCTAGCGCATCCTCTGTTCCTCTTCCCACCCAATCCCTCGTATATACATACCACCTATATTATCGAAAATCCGTCTCTTTCGCCTATACATAACGGAACATCTCATGCCTCGCTGAAAAGCTCCAGAGCTCCGGTCTGCACGCGCCTCCTCTATCTTTTTCTCCTATTTTCCCCTCTCTCTCTCTCTCTCTCGTTTACAGACATAATGCAGGCGCTGTGTACCCACACTGCGCATACACAAACATGCACAGTGCACCCGTAGTAAGGCAGCTGTCAGCTTCTTTCTTCGCTCGCTCGCTGCTGGCCTGCCTGGGCTCGCTTCTCTGAATGCAACGGGGGAAAAGCGTTTTCGCCACCGCGCGAGTAAAGAGCTTGCGGCGGCCACGTGCATGCACTGTATGTATATGTATGTATGTACCTGCACGCGGTCAAAAGATCGCCCGCGGAGATTCATTCGCCTTTCCTTTCGTTCGGTATAATGATACACTGCACGCATGGTGGAGATTTTCTTTTTTTGCTTCGTCTCGTGCTTTTGAGCACGTGAGATGGGCGACTTCGTGGTTTCGAGTTCTTTATTCCTTTTTGGAGCTGTGCAGTGCACTGCTTATGGGGGCGAGGGATTGAATGTCGCCGAGTTTAATTGACGTGGTAGAGCTCTTTGATGCGGTGCAGGAGTGCAGAGTATGTGATTACTTTTCGGATTGGATGGGATTGTTTTTCAGTTAAGAGGTGAGGGGCCGAGGGGGTATGCGGAAATTAAATAAACGAATGTTATGATAAGTGTACTTTATTATTAATCAGCTACAGGGACGCAAACTCATAAATATATTTTTTAAGGAGAATGAAAATAACTGTATTGTTAATGATTTAAGAAAATACTATAACCACCAGTCACTACGTGACTGAAGAAAATAAAAGAGAAAGAAAATAGACAAAGCATATTTAGGTACATAGATGTATGTACATGTAGATATAGTAGATACAAAGGTTTTTTTTAATAAATTTTAACATCCGAACCAAAAACGGAGAAAACAGCAAGCACTTTAAAATTATATATAATTTATCTGCTTTGGGTGAATTGTCAGAGCCGAACGACTGTCACGATTTGCCCTTATTCTTTTAAATATATAGATAGACAGATATTTTATCTTATAAATTAAATAGTTGCTATTTTTGTATTCTTATAAATTGTTATATCAAGTATTGTGATATTTACTCGTTATCTTGTTGTGCTTGCGTCATAGACGATGATTAAGAATAACGTATTTTTCATGATGATCTTTTGTATCTTCGATTTGTGCTTCAAGAAAGTAATTACATGCAGTACAAATACAGCAGTCGGTACGCAAACGCACACTCAACGTCGCGTGTTTTTTAACCAAACACAAGATAACTTTCATCGAGGAAAGTTCAAAGCCGAATCAGAAAAAAACGATCCCGCTAAAGCACGCGACACTCTACAAGCCTCCTTATAATTGACTCTCCCAACAGCCTCCTCCAACGTCTCTTACACCACCACCAATGCCTCTTTCATTACGCGCACACACTCGCCTGTCTCTTATTAAAAATGCAAAGGAATCCTCGCGACGAAGCACTGCAAGAAAAAAGAGCAAACCTGTGTATAAACTCTCGGCTGCGCGCGCGTTTCTATTAAAAATACGACAAAAACTCGCAACGGCTCTCGTTCGTTCGCTCGCTCGCTCGCTCGCGAGAGAGAGAGATAGAAAGAGAGGCCGCGCGCTCTCGATGCTCATCTGCTGCATGCAGTTGAGCGCGGTGCTATTTCTGAATCACGACAGATTAATGTCCTCTTTAAAAGCAACAGTGCTGCAGCTCAGCGGCACCGTTCGTCTCGCTCATGCGACTTTTTCTATATAGATACGTATATACCCACCTCTCTCGCTCATTCAGCGAAATGTTATTCTTTGCGCGCCTTCTATAAATATACGCCGTTATAAACATTCTGCCTCTCCCCGCGCGCACGCTCGGAGATGCTCCAGCGACTGGAGATACTTTATCTGATAATGAAAATAAATAGACTGCTGGAGACAGTGGAATTGAATGAAAAACTTTATGCCCGAGCGAGGTTTTCTTTCTTTTTATTTTAATTTGGCATTGTGTTTTCTAGATGAGGAGGAGATGATAAGCAATTTTTTGACGCAAGAAGCTATTTTTGTAAAATGACGAGACGAGAATTATCTTGTGTAAATATTGTCCGTGCGTGTGGAGGAATAGTACGTTATTAGCGGGAGATTGTTCGTTGAAAGCGAGCTGGCTTGTAGTTATTGGAAACGAAGCGATGCTAATTGGTTATACGTGTAAAAAATATTTTATTTGGTAATATTATTATGAATTATACATAAAGCAAATTTTTTTTAAATTAATTATTATATTTATTTTTATCAGATTGATTTTATTCAATCGAGAGTATGAAATAATTGAAAAAGAATACAAAATTGCGACAATATTTTTAATTAAAATACGAATAATGAATAACGGACAGAATGGAACAGAGAGAGAAAATAAATATCAGAATAGACAGAAAATAAAGATATCAAATTTTACTGGTATTCTCGTACTTTAAAAATGCATATTAAATTAAAAAACTCATTTAATTAAAAATATTAAATATAAAGAGCTTTTCATCCCGTTCAATTAAGCGGAATTAAATTGAATTAAAAACGCGCGATTTAAATAGAAAACACTCCTGCAAGTATTTAAAGCTCCTCAGTCAGAGAGCAACAAAGTGCATTAAAATTAGAATATTACTCACTCCAAGCGAAATCACTTACAGCCAACTATCCGCCTCTCGAAAACCTTCTCTAAAAACCCTCCTTACGACCTCTTCTCAATCTTACAAACGCAGTCCACGGCAACCCAACCAACCGATCGAAAAAAGACAAAATCATTCCCCAGAACCCATAATTAACCTCCGCGCATTAAAAGCCCACGTGTCAGCGTTCAACCAAAGCTTCCCCGATATCCCCTCACCACCAACCGCGCACTACAGCTTCTGCACGCCACTCGCATACAATATCCAACCATTCACCACATCACGCGCGAATGAAAAAGTCATACACAAGCGCGAGCATCTCTAATTCCGACTCGACTCGCGCCCATTAATCTCCCCGCTCCTGACACTTTCATTAAAAAAAGGAGGGAAAGAAAGAAGCGGCACAGCGAGACGAAGCAAAAAAGCACAGTGTCAGAGAGAAGATGTACACACAGCAGATATATACACATACGTACGCGAGCGGCGTGAAAAGAGCCCCGGGAGAGAGCGAAGAGTAGAGTTACACGAGCGCCAGCAGGTGCGAATCTCCGACGCCTCTGTATACACCGCGCATATTACTCGTGTATACGTGTCTGTATTTCTGTTGGAGACCGCGAGACACCTCCTGCTGGCCGCACGTGCGCGCTCGCGAATGTGCAAGAGGAGACGCGGTGATAATGGAGCGCCGACGCCGACGACGAAGCAATGACCTACAGCGCCAGATTTCTCTGGGCCGAGAGAGAGAGACTCGAGACTCGAGAGCGCGACCGAGCGAGTGTGTTATAACACGTGTGTGTGTGTGGGCATGAGATATATCTTTTATATAGCGCCGGTCTGGCACACGCGCGCGGCGAAATTTGGCTCACCTACTTTGGCCGCTCGCGCGTGTAGAGAGACGCGACGCTTTATACATCATGAGAGAGAGAGAGAGAGATATCGCGAAAAACGGGGAGAGTGGTCGTGGCGACGAGGAGCGAGGAGGAAAATCAAAAGTTGCCGCGCGCGGGAGGATCTGGGGTCCTACTTTCGTTGGATGCTGCACTGAGCGATTGATTCGCGCGAGTTTCTATATCTCTCTCTTTGTCTCTCTATTTGATTAACTGAATGGCCGTGGGTTTAGTTTTTAATCTCGATAGATCCTATATATCTGTCTTCTATTTATATAGCAGCGCAAACGTTTGCCCGACGGTTTGTTTGCTCGGGCTAATCTCGAAAACTGTAACTGAACCAATTTGAGAGGGCTTTGAGAAGCGAGTGTACTCTCGAAGGTCTTGAGCTTTTATTTATAAAAATTGATTCAGTATTTCACAAGTTATAGTGCATTTTGTGGGCGTGAGTCGTTCAAAACCCGTTATTTCAGGAATATTTGTTTGATTTAATTAGCTCAGATAATATTGCTCGAAATATTCATCGCATATTTGGGAAAAGCTCTACACTATTCATCATTTTAATGAAAATCGATGACTCTGGCGAAGCTGGGTACCAACAACTAGTTTATAAGTAAAGAATGATGTGAGTTAGGAAGTTTTTATGAGTTTAGTGGCTGATTTTCATTAGAGTTCGTACCAGTGATTTATATAAAAGAGTTTCTTTACACCTATGTACAATTCCTTAACTAAATATAAAGTCAGCAAACTTGAAATAAGGCGAACTGAATGTTTGTAGATAATCTTAGTACAAAATCTCTAATACAACCACATAGTTGGTTGCATATTTTAGAAATGAAACGTGTTATCAATTTACTTATAGTGAACAAATTCTTCTCTCACGGTGTTTATATTCAAGAATTAAGAATTCTGTAATGAGTTTGGCAATGATATCTTCTGGATTTTTTTATGAGTGCCTCTACAATAATCCTTTACATTTTATTTAATGAATTGTAAAAGGGAAACCCAAACATTGTGTAAAAAATTGACCACATTTTCCCTAAAAGACCTTACAGCGAAACAATAGTAATTAGCACACATTCTATTACTTCTTGTACTCTACGAGTGTACGTTTTAGAAAACGAAGGATTCGCATGAGTTTCTCTCAACACACACGTTTATGCCCTTGTTCTACAGCGCAGAAGTAATTAGCTCGGGTACCGGTACGAGTGTTGCTATAGGTGCAGTGTATGTAGGTAGTGCGCGGATGACGAATCGAAGAGTTGTACGAGAGCACTGCAGTAGAGGAAATTGAAACGTCCGGTCGTGATTAACGCGTCATATTGACTGGGTCAAAGTTGGCGCGGAGTAGGTTATTTCGTGTGTTGGGGCCGCGAAACGATGACAAAAGCCGATTTTCCACTTAGAGATGATAACAGATATGACAGTTGGATAATAGTTGGATGATTACATGTATTAAGAACTCTTGAGTATAGTACTTTTTCAAATCACACTAATTTAAAGACTATTACGTGATATTTTTACTTAATAGACACCAGTAAATGATCATGGTCATTAATGTACATGAAAAAAGCATTAACAATTAATTAAGTTTATCAGCGTAAATACAGTTAGTACCGCTATGTTTCACCATCAATCAGTACGCTACCTGGCGGACGATATCTTTGCGAAAAACCTGCAATTTGCCGGTTTCAACTGTACATTCACTGGTGCAGTAGCTCTATATACATATACTCGAAAACGTACAATAAGAAGACACTAGCAAATACTACGCAGTAGTAACCTTAAAAATGACAAACAATGTCACGCCAAATCCATAACCTCGAAATCCTCCAAAAATAGAAGAAAATCACTAATGCCTCCTGAAAGTAAAATCCAAAGCCGGCTCCATCCCCCTGGTAATCCAACTAACAAATTTCGCCGTCCTCCGGGACCCAAGCGAGAAAAAGAGAAAAGAGCCGAGAAGAAAGGACCGGGCGAGCACAAAAGACCGAAGAAACCTTCAATGGTCCAGAAAGGGCGCGACACATAGTCTCGATGAATACGTCTCGCCTCGGTCCTCTCTCGCGGGATCTTTACTCTCCGGATTAAAACTCGACGTAGAGAGAGAGAGAGCAGCGCATGAAAAAGAGAGAAGAAAGACGGAACACACCACTCGCCGGACGTAAAAGGTTCCCTCTACTCCTACTTTACCACGCACACATGCTGCTGCTGCTGCTTCTGCTTCTGCTTCGGAGTTCACTTCCTTCCGACTACCGAGATCGCGACAGCTTCCACCTGCCGCCGGCAGCAGCACTTATTTCCACCTCGCGCTGCTGCTGCTGTTGCTGGGCCGTCCGGTGATCCCACGCATGCTCTCGTCGGGGTGCCAACTTTTTCTCACGGGTTTCCATCGCGACCGAAAGGCAGACCGAGTGATATAGGAATCACGACTAACTTTACGTGGGTGATCTTTTAAAATATTGCGTGCTTGGTGCATAGTTTGGCATGAAAGTATGATTCACTTGTTTAAGGTATATATAGAAGAGCTTTTAAATCTTCAATGGACTAGAATTTTTGAAGTACACAATTGATCAGAGAGGTGGCGGAACACTTTATAACCGACATGGGTCTTATAAACAAAACTATTGGGAACACTTGTTGTCAAGGTTCAGATGCAAATGTACATTTCGTAACAAAGTTAAATTAAAGAATATTTTATGCGCAATGAAAGAGGAAAAATAGATTGCAGCTTTTCGTATATATGATAAAGTATTATTATTCTTTAGTCTAATACCTTACAGATTTAATAATTAAATTTGCAACGTTCTCATGGTAAAATTCAAATATGGATCACAAGTGTTTAATTACCGTACCCATAAACAGTTAAATTCTTTGATATGTCATTGTGACACATACGTGAGAAACAAAAAAGTAATATATTTTTTAAACAAGCGATATAAGTATTTATAATATAGGTGAAGCACACGATGAAGTCGATTTTAGAGAGTGCAGCGGAAGCGCGCGGATGCTTCGCGTACTTATTCATTGTATGTGATAGTGGCATTAACTTTTTGTGGGCTGGTCGCTTATAGCGCGAGTCGTGAGTTATTACGGAGAGAAAGTTTTGGTGTGTACGAGCCATAGGCAGCTGGAAGACGTATGTGTATAATAAAGTGTATGGAAGAAAGATTCACCGTATTATATTAAAGGATATTGGCACAGCAACGACGATGTCGTCGACGACGACGATTACAATGATGATGGCAAAAAATGTGTCTCGTGGCTGTCAGTTTTTATTATCGGATGTTATTGCTAGAAATTTCGCTTCGTCGCGTATATTGAAGCATTAAACGCTTTGACGTGCATGATTGTAAGAAGTTCTTTACAAGGAGACCTCTGTCATAGAAAACTTTCATACTTATGATTTTGTATATGAATGTGTACAATTAAGATTAGAATTATACGATCATGAATTGCTATATACGCAAAAACCGTAAAATTAACTTGATTAATGAACGCTGACGTGTTTATTATTTAATAAATAATGCCTTTGTCAAAATCTTAACGTTACGTTTATTTGCTTCTAATCGCGAAAAATACTATATCTGCTTACTAAGAGCGATTCTGCAGTTATTGGGTTCATTCGGCAATTACAATGAAATGCTTGACTGTCAATCGTAAAGCAAAGAGGAAAGCGCGCGGATGTCTCTTTTTTAAAATTTACTGTAAACGAAGCTGAAGCTCCGTTACACGATCATTTTCCAAAGCAATAAACTGACGCTCGCGTCGGAGCGCGCCCGCAAAATTTACTATCGACAATTTCATTGTAAAGCAATGCAGAGAAAAAAAAGAATGAGCGGCACCGTGCCTTGATTTATTGACGCGCCCGCTTGTATAACGAAAATTCAATCAAAAGTAACACGCAACTATTATTTTACAAGATCCGTAAATCACGCTTTATGATGCTTTTCCAACTGCAACTCGACTCTCCTACTTTCTCTCTAGCCAATTACATAAGGTTATCCTCATCTTGCATTATCGAAGTTGCGAATATACCACGTTCACTCGCGATGCACACACACCTTCATCATGGCGAATGCATGCTCGCTGCGAGACATGAAAAAAATGTATAATCGAACCAACTGAAAGAACACTGACAAAAAGGCCAATGGCTGCGAGTTAACTCTTCGAGGATCACAAAATCATTAGCCGCGTGTATCATGTATAATTCCTCGTGTCTTCGTTTCTCAAGAGCTTTAAGAATCCAACAGATGGAGGCTCGCCATCTGTTCGTCGGTATTGAAGTAGCGGCAGCAGCTCACTTTTTGAAGCAGGAAACCGCGAGTCGGCAGAAAAACGCCCACATCGACGATGAAACCGTCAATTGCCACGAATGCCATACGGCTTTTCTCGACGAAAAAGTGAAAAAACAACCGCGATGAAGGAATATCCATGCCGAAGACAGCCGATAAATGCATGAGCAGAGGTCGTAAATAACGTGTGCGAATAATATCGCGAGTTGTACGAATTTAATATGTTTCCTTCGACAGCGTCGGAAACTTCTTTTCTGACAGTCGTATTGAACAGTTTGATATCGGACACTTTTTTATCGTTTACTACCCGTAAAAATGTTATTCAAAGATTGCTATTACGGAAAAATGCTATTTTATTATATATTTTGCTAGACTTTGTCGCTTGTTAGTTAATTTAGGTAGTAGAAGTCAATTTTAGATGAGCACAATAAAACAATACTTGTTTAAGCGGCGATTCGACGACTGAATTGTCGTCCACTTCAAGCTAATTATATTTGCGCACTGGAAGTCATATGACTTGTAGTGTACAATAAATTAGTTTGAAGAGGACGACAAATTAGTCGTCGAAACGATGCTTAAATAAATTAAATTGTTTTATTTAGCTCATTAAAAATGGATTTCAGCTTCCTAATTATAATTTCATATAATATATTTAGACCAGAAACAATCCATCATAAAAACATTTCTAGAAATTGTAAATTGTTGATTATAAAGCCTTTCATTCACATTATTCTGCAAATGCAAAAACAAGCAATAGTTAATTAAAATATTGCGTAGGCCACCATTAACTGTGATCCTGGAACCGAAGTAATTTAGTCCCATCAGTAAAAATTTATAAGGAAAGTTAAGTTCAGTCGCTCCCAATAAATTAGTCCCAGCGTGGAAAATCACAATGTAAATTGCAGCTTTAATTAGGATTCGGGATCGACTATACTGATCCTCTGCTGCAGCAGCGCTCTCGGCTCTCGCGCAACAGCCATTTGTCTTTTTTTGCTTTCCTCGCTTTCTCTCTGCAGCGCGCGCAGGCAAATGAGCATCCCAATGATGCTCTGTTCTCTCTCTTTCTCTTCTCTCTGATACACATGCCCACATTTACTCACGCACACACACACACATGTATCCTCGCGAACGCAAAAAAAAAGGCGAACGGCAATTATTCCACTTTACGGAGGCCGCGTCATTTTACCTCCAAGCGCTTTGATATATACATGTCGCTCTGCAGTGGAACGATCGAAACTGGATTGCATCGAGGGCGATTGCCGAGTTAAAAGCAGGATTTTCCGGATGGGCGCGAAATTTCAGCTTAGCAGTCCGTTGGTCGGAGGTATGCACAGCGGGTCGCAAGAAACGCTCGGGAGGAGTCGGGTGATTAGGCGAAGAGAGCGAACGGGAGAAGGACGCGCTTCTTATGTTTCGAGAGAACGGTCTTCGTAATTTTCCCGATGAATGATTTTTGTAGATTTTCGTGATTCGAAAGGTTTCTCCGATGCAGTTTGACGAGTTGGAGTTTCTTTTCTTTGTTAATGAGCAAATTTTCAGGTTTACTCAGAATTCCGTTTTAATATTTTTCGTTTTGTTATATATTATATATGTTGATTTTCGCATGTATTATCTGTTACTTTTTGTAACTCAGAGAGCTGGATTAAACATGGTTTTAGAAACGAAATCTAACATAAATCGACGATTTTATTCATTTATAATGTTTCTAATGTTTAAATTTTTGTAGCCGTCAATGAAACTTTATCCTAATACGGTAAAATACTGGTCAGATCCGTGGCAACGCATTTATAAAATACTAATCAACCTTTCGTACCAAATAAGAATTTAATCAATTTGTTGTAAAGTGATTCGAACTTTATGTGGTATAAAATAGAAAGAAATATTGATAACGTTACAACAATGTGCAATATTCATAACGGTTATAATACATTTTATGTAAAAAAAATATACGATTTGTGTAAAAATGTGAATCAGATTGTGATTCTTTTGAAATCATCCTTACAATGAACTACAATAACAAATGAGAAATCCAAACATTCAGTTCACTAAAACCTAAAACAGACCATTCAAAACATCGCAGCAAAACATTACCAAATCCATTTGAATGGCAATATTTCCAAAACTCCTACTGCGCAACACAGCAAACAAAGTCCGCCAGTAGAACCCATCCTTCATGGACAATAACCTCCAATTACTACACTTAAAGCTGCAGCCTCGGCGACACGCGCGCGCGCTTGTGGCTCGCATTGAAAAATTCACGTCTGGCCGCGCTCGAGCGCGAAGACCCTCTTTCGTATTATGACAATCCCTCCCGGGCATTGCCATCTGCGACAAAAGGAACTACTATTGCGACGCGCCGCTTCAAAGGGTTAAATCGTCCGCGTCGCGCGCGCATCCAGGCGCTTCTGTGCATGGAGGAGTTATCCTTAATTTTTATAATACAAAAGAGAGAAACCAAAGCTGCGTGGAGAGAGTATAAGGGGAGACCAGGGCACACTCGAGGGCACAGTGCGATGCTGGAACTGATTTTCATTTTTTAAAGCAAACATATTTTTATGAAATAAATTACTGTTTTGTATATATAGTCAACGTTTGGACACTGAAGAAACTTGGAGATTAATTAATATTTATAAAGATGCTTTTTGTGATTGGTGGGTGTTAGGTTAGATTAGGTTAGGTTAGGTACTTTCACTGATTGGTGGATCAGTTAGGTTAGATTATTGGTTAAAAATTAATAATTTAAATGCTTCCTGACAGTTTATACTGCCGTTGAGTGTGTGTACTTCATTTATTTTTGTAAGTGCTAACTTTTCGTGTGTAAACATTATTGAGACCTTACACTAAAAACATCATTTTGCGAGTACAAAGAAACTTAAATTTCATTACACCCAAGAAAATAATATGTTTGAAATAAATAATATTCTTAAAACTAATATTTCTTTCAAAAAAAGAAAATCTGTTACTTATTTTATTTTTTCTTGTAGGACGTTGTTTGAAAAATGAATCTTTATCAAGATTGTCCAAATTTAATACGACTGAAAATACGATAATTTTTTCTGACAATTATTAACTTTAAATATAATGTGCTTCTAATAATAAAATTCAATACATTACAATGTTGCAATTTATTAAAGTCAATAATACGACATTTCAAAAAGTTTTGTGGATGCAAACAAAGTTTTAAAGCAAAACGTACGGTTCCGAGCAATGAATACTCAAAAACCTTAATTGGCCGCAATGAATGTAAATGTAATTTTTCGTTACGACTGACTCTATTATAATAACACGTAACAAATAAAGTGACATGAATTATAAAATTATCCAATTTTATCTATGTCTCCGGATTATTAATATGTTAGGAGCTCTGATTATAAGCAGGGGTATCTAGATAAAACTAGATAATTTTCTACCAGACGTGCATTTTTCATATTTGATAACTCTTGCTATTTCGAACGAAGCCACGATTTAAAATATAAATAGATAAAATAGCAATGTTTGAACTTCAGAATTTGCATTCAAACACTACTTTCCCTATATGCTTTTATTTATCCTATCAAAGCTTCGAAAAGATATTGTTAAAATAAAAAAATGAATTTCGAGTACTGCACCTACAAAATAAATGTTCAAAATCACTAAGAAAAAATAACCTAAAGAATCTAACTTCACGCGATCTCCCCTACACGAGGACGATGAAAGAAAAAAAAAACAGACCCAGATAATCCTGGCGCGGTGCACGTGACGATAACGAGCCCCGCTGCAGCAGCGGAGCCCCGGCACGGTATAGCTCCGTTACGCTCGGCGCGCATTTCCGAGCGGATGACGGCAATAATTGAGTGGACGACGCCGCCGTCGCCGCACATTCGCGACATCCGGGGGGGGCGCCTGGAGGCTTTGCTTTTGCTCTGCCGCGCTTCGAATGTGGGCCGATGGTTTTACGCGCCTGGAGGTTATAGAAGCCGAAGCTGAGCAAGCGCGTTATCGCACGGGTTGTATACGCATACGTACATGCTCGCTCGATTGATTAGATTTGGGTGCAACTGCATGCGCGAGTTTTATCTCGCTGTCGCGGCTTATCTGTAATTCAGCTTGACGCATATGTGTAATGAACGCGCGCGCGGTTTGTGGGATTCGTTTTTTTCTTTTTTCTAGGAGAGTTTTGGTTTTGTAGGCGAAGGTGTATATACGTGCTGCGTGTGTAATGACGGGTGCACACGCGGTGCGAAGAAAAGGTCGTAAGCTGTTATCGAGAGAAGTGTTGAATCATTGGAGTTTTTTATGTTGATTGGGGAGTAGAAAATCACTTTGAAGGATTGAATTTTTTTCTCGGAGAAGTGTGTTATGGGATAAACGTTGGTTTCAATTTGAAAAGGATTGAAGGTTGTTAGTTTGAAAGCTTTATTATTTAATTAGGAAACAAATGTCTATTAAAGTAATGGGCGATAGTTTGTAATCGTTATTGTGCTTGGCAAGGTAATCGCTACTTAATGTTTTATGTGACTGGGTAATTGTTTATTAATACAATGTGATATTACGAAACTTGATTTTCAAGTCAAATACTGCGAAGGTACTTGACTATATACAATCCCCGTGAAAACTTAGTTTTGCATTTAAAATCGATGATAATTAATCGTATAAAGTACTAACTGAGCAGTATTACAATAAAATGAAATTAATATTAATTAAAAAAGTTTTATTGGTTTTTGGGATATTCACAAATTTGGTTTAATATTTGCAATCATAAGAAACAAGAAAACTCATGTAATATTATTGATTTAATTTAATTTTCATAAAAAGCATATTATTTAGTTAAGTATTTTCTATCGATTAATCAAGCGAAAAATTAAAAAAAAACTTTGTACGGTGAATTAATATCAATTTTACGAGAAAATCTAATTTTTGGTACAGATTGTACAGTAACTAATGCATTGATAGGATTTTTTCTATCATTCCATACACTCAAAACAGACCATTCACAACTAAAATGAGTAAAACCACCAATATTTCACTACAAAATACATCTCCTCGAAGAAAAGCCACCCATCAATCGAAATTTTTTCATCGAGCCCCATTATATCACTCATCACGTCTCCCGCGTACACTGTACACCCGACAATAATGAGCCGAGATTTCGAAAACAATGTCCCCCCGAAGCGCTCTCATGAATCTTTCATCACGCTCATACACACACTCGCGTACCAATATACAATACTACACACACACACACCTTATATCGATGCGCGCGCTCCATTCACTTGCGCATATATGCACATATACATGTCCATCATCGATGCACGCGCGCACTTCGGCGCGTATGCACGGAAAGAAACGAGAGGCGGCATTTATACACACGCGAACCCGTTAAATGGCACGACGACTACGGGGAAAAAAGATGAGTATAATAAAAGACGCATCGCACCGCCGAAATAAAGCAAGAAATAACGCACGACAGCGCTTATATATAGACACCAAACAGAAAGGAAGGGGAAAAAATCGAGAAACGAGTTCGTCTAGACCACGTATACCTACGTGCATACATATAGGCAGCAGCTGCTCTGCGCTTATACACTCTTGATTCGTGCGCGGAAGAACACGCGAAACAAAGCCACAGCGAACAATACGGCGCGGCCCACCGTGTTATATGTACTTCTTTTCTCTGTTCTCCTCTCTTTCTTTTTGCTTCCGCTTTTAGGCGTATGGGTGGATCTCCCTCTCTCTTTCTCTTTATTTCGCGCACACGCGCGTGTGTTATATGCGTTGTACATACGCTCTTTTGGGTGCGCAGTGGCGCGGGGTCATTGGAACGAGAACACGAGATGTAAACAAGTGCACGTGAGTTCGTGCTTTTATTATAATGCACAATGAATTCTCTCCTCTTGGTGAGGCGGCGCGTGTGCATGCGCGGGAAAATGCAGCGACGACAGCGACGTGTGAAAGGTCGTGCATAGGTTTATATGTGTATGCGCGGTTCAAGGTTCGTATAGTACAATGAGAGAAATAGCAAAAATGTATAGCAAAAATTGCAGATTTTATGGTAAAAGGTGAAACTTTTAATTATACTATGACCCCAGTGTGAGATATCTATTAAATCCTATTTACCAATACAAAAATTGCATATGTATCCTATTCGCAAATAGGTTCTTTTCACATTTGAAAAAAAAAATTAATAGAATTTAATAGATTTCTCAAATTAGAGGAGGACCTTCTCGATCTCGATTAGTATTAGTTGAAAGGGTACATACCCATTTTTTTTTAAAAAGAAGTTTAGATTGGCTTCAGAAACACCAATAAATAACGTGAAACCAAAGTATTTAATAGAGTTGTAGACTTGTAGAAAGTTTCAATATCTGAGTAAAATTTGTTTCATCAAGTCTCGTAAGTTTTAAATATTTTTTTAACTCTTAATCCTCACATAAATTTTCTGAAAATTGTAAACACAGATTTCCCTAGAACGAAAACACATAAAAAATTCACACTGTACGAGCATTACCGTTCCTGTAAAGCCCACTTCAGTCATAAATAATTCGTAAAATAAATACAGTAAACAAAAGTCATTTTATTTACAGAGCAACATCAATAGAACTCGTGTGGAAAATTCTAGAAAATACACGTATAACATAAATTTAAAAAATCTTGCAATAATTATCAGCACTATACTGAGGGAAATTGTGTAATAGTAAAAATGACTGTTTATTCTATTTGTACGTTACAAATATTTTTCATAGTATAAAATCACATTATAATAAACATTGTTATATTGTACAAAATTCCTAATAAATATTTGAATATTGCTTTAAAATTCAAAATCGTTTTCGACGCTAAGAAGTGTGTTCTCTGGACATACTAGAATAAATACAACTACTGGTACCTTTAAATTTTACTATAGATTGCATATCAAACCTCATAACTTCATAAAACCAACATTTCTTTTATGTGCCATAATAATATGGTATATTATAGCACATAAAAGAAATATTGGGTTTATGAAGTTATGAGGCTTGATATGTAATCTATAGTAAAATTTAAAGGTACCAGTAGTCCTATTTATTCTAGTATGTCAAGAGAACACATTTTCTCAGCGTCGAAAACGATTTTTGAATGAATTATTAATTTTATAATGGATTTTAGTAGACATTATTAAATTTTCAATTTTAAAGCAATATCCAAATATTCATTAGGAATACTACAATATAACAATGTTTGTTATAATATGATTTTATACTATGAAAAATATTTGTAACGTACAATTCGAATAAACAGTCTATTTACTATTAAATTTATGTGATACGTGTATTTTCTAGACTTTTCCACAAGAGTTCTATTGATGTTGCTCTGTAAATAAAATGGCTTTTGTTTACTGTACGTATTTTACGAATAATTTATGACTGAAGTGGGCTTTACAAGAACGGTAATGCGCGTAAGTGTGAATTTTTTATGTGTCAAGTTGTAGGGAAATCTGTGTTTACAATTTTCAGAAAATTTATGTGAAGATTAAGCGTTAAAAAAATATTTAAAACTTCCGAGACTTGACGAAACAAATTTTACTCAGATTTTGAAACTTTCTACAAGTCTACAACTCTATTAATTACTTTGGTTTCACGTAATTTATTGGTCTTTCTAAAAAATAGATCAAATGTTTTCTAAAATTTCCAAACACTCTATCCAGTGAGTCATCCTCGTCAATACCTAAGCAAACTAAAACAAACTATAAAATATCCACAAAACCCAGTCACAACATAAATCCATCCTAAAAGCTAGCGCACAAATGAAGCCGTTTGCATATTAAAAACCCACAAGACGCAGCAAGCGTACCCCAAGTTTCCGTAAAAGTCCGTAAAAGCAGCCACACCAAACGGTCATGGCCATCCATTACAGGATTTCACCGCATCAGCATAATACATATATACCCGCGGATCATCATCGCCGTTTACCGCGCCGTGAGAAAAGCAAGATACATACCTACCGCGTAAGTATACGCTCTCTCGCGGACGCGCACACACATATATCCACATTGGAAAGTGTACGGTAATTCTTAATGGCTTTTTTCCTCCTCGGGCGCCTCCTTTTTTATTCCTCGCCTCCTTCCGGATAATGCACACACACACACACGCGCGCGGCCGTCCTCTCGTCGCAGTCGATCTTTTCTCTCCCGCGCGGGCTATTTAAGGCGAAAATGGCGGAGAAAGCGAGTCGGACACACTTGCAGCCGTTGTTGTATCACGTGGGCGCACGCTCGAAAAAGCACGACGAGCACGTCCCGCGAGCGTTGTTAACGGGGAGAGATGAGAAGGAGAGGAGCGATAAGCGAATGGGCGGAATTGTATTGACGACGATGCACCGGACGCCTTCTCGCGAGATGGGATGCCTTTTGTTTTTCTCGAGCGCGCGATCGGATGTGGGTGTAATAGAGGAGCGCGTGGTGCACGGGATGGATTGGAGCTGATATGGGTCTGCTCACTGCTGTGGCGCGCTGTGCAGGTGGTAATTGTTTGCTGGTGGTCTGCAGCATTGATTTAGTTTGGAGCGTGTTGTTGGAGGAAAGTTTGATGGAGGAAATTGGATCGAGATTAAATGCTTGGAGAAGTAATATATAAGGCTATATTTAGTGATATTGGCCAAAATGTGACCTGAATCTTATACTTGCATGAGGTTCATAATGTAATAAAAACGGAAATGAGTAAAGTAATAAATATATAAAAATTGGTTGAAAAGAAATAACATTATATGAAAAGAAATTGTAAAATTATAGCTTAGTCAACAAATGTATTATGAGAGATAATTGGTAACTCAAATTACAATAAATATACCCAACTACGTTTGTTTAGATTTCTTTTTATAAATATATAAATGAACTATAATTCTTTTTATATTTTAAAACTATTTTTACTCCGTTTGTAACGATTTATATAAAAGTGAGAAAAAACGTTACATTTCAAGCTAAAGAAATAGATAATTTTTTTTAATTAACCACAGCATATGTATAACTATTTCTAATCCTCCAGTTCTTTCAGTGTAATTTTACTCCGAATGAATGAAAAAAAAAAGAACAAAGAGTGTGGGAGGATTTGTCCTTGATCTCCGGGTTTTAAGAAAATATCAGATATCCTCGAATTTTTCTTTTTGTGATGTTATCGGATTCGAAAAGCACGTATTACATATCTAGTTTCTTTCGTCAAGAAGACGATATTCATTTCTACATCTGTTAATGACAAAAACGGATAATATTACACGAAACTAAGCAACTTTATTATTAGATTTTCAACGTACATTATTTGTTTATCCACTGATGCAC
This sequence comes from Gastracanthus pulcherrimus, assembly GCA_949152435.1. Classification (NCBI taxonomy): domain Eukaryota; kingdom Metazoa; phylum Arthropoda; class Insecta; order Hymenoptera; family Pteromalidae; genus Gastracanthus; species Gastracanthus pulcherrimus. The sequence continues at coordinate 21,544,615 of OX424573.1, forward strand.
GTTTTTCTTTATCTTTTACGACATGTCATTTTATTTAAATCCAAAGTTGTGCCCTCTAACTTTTAATAATAAATCGACATAATTTAACAATTATTATTCATATATAGTCATCTTTTATCGATATTTTTCAAAAATTACATTTAAATGAGAAAGAAGCGTGAATACGAAAAAAGAATTCACCTGGATAGAGGCTAATGAGCCAACTGAGAACACAAGACTATTCCGGAAACACGCACAGACAGAACCGTGGTGTGGCAAACCCACGCATTTGATGTTTTATTAATGAACGCTTGTCTCTCAAGATGAGATACATCTCGTAATAAGCATGAAATAATGAATCCAACGTACGGGCTGTCATAAGCATTTCTATGCTCAATTTATTAACTTGTCATTTTAAAACATAATATTTTATCCATACAAAAGTAATTTATGAGTACTATATTATTTACCGAACTACAAAATAGAATAAATAATGTTATAACATCATTGTATAAATTAAGGCACGAAATGTCTTGCTAAATTCTGCGAAGAATTTTTAAAAGACTTTCACGAGTAAGAAGCCAATTTGAAACAATAACGCTGGAACCCGAAGAAAAGAAAAGTCCCCTGTTCTCCAACTTATTAATGAAAGGAAAATCCTTGGAAAATGCTGCAGCTCCTCCAGAGATTATTAAAAAAAGAAGGCGTAAGAAAGAAATCTTCGCGAGCACAGAATTAGCGAACGAGAATACTCGAGGAAGCATTAAAAGATTCATACGCCATATACACTCAGGAAATTTTCTCTCTATATGGGTGTATATATAGATCGAGCTAAAGCTCAAGTGTCGTTTTTGAAGAGGCTCGAGGAGCCAAGGCACACGCGAAATTATTCCCATCGAAAAACTCATTCTTTTCCCGGAACACAGGATAGGAGCGAACTTTTCATTCAGAGATTCTTTTATACTCCGAAAATTGCGCTCTTGAAGAAAAGGATTTTTTTTGTGTTAAAAAGTGTCGATTCGTTGGAAGTACATTGTGTATCTGATACTACTATAGCGTATTCAGTACATATATGTTTGTGAATGAAAATAATTATAAACTGCATGGTAACAACTATCCAAATTTGCATGTTTATTTGTACAAATATTATGTAATTAGTAAGTATAATTTTAAGCAAATTCGTTCTCATTTTGAAAAATCTACAAATCTCATCCGATTTTAGAATTTTAGAATTTCTTTTTTTATTACTAAATGTAAGAAATTCAATGTTTCATTTTTTTTAATTATTCAACCACACTCAATTAAAGTGATAAATGAATGAACTACAGGTTAATATTAAAAAACTCTGTAAAAAATATGGAACGTTGAAGCTCTTACATTTAAAAAAATTCTAAATTAATTTCTTAGATAAAGTGTAAAATTTTTAATTTGCATAATTTGTATCATATATTCATGTTAACCTGAATATAGCAGTCTAAATGGTTTTTAGTTGCACTTAACGAAATATAAAATTTATTTCGCTTAAGAATTTGTTTGAATTTTTAAACCCTCCAATGATTTTAGCGAAAACGAACCTTCTTATCCAATGAAGTTGCAGTACTAAAAAATAAATCAAACTAATCCAAGTAGATACTTACTCCATTGATTGTACATAATTACTTGTCTTATATAAATCCCAAGTACAGTAAAAAAGAACACATGCGTATAAAAACCCGTACAGTAAAATATACAATTTACAAAAATAGTTGCTAATTTGACCACAATCCTCAACTACCTTAACGAACGACAATTCCATCACTTACCAAATAAAAACCCAGAAAAAAAAATCTCATATTATCTCCATCTCCGCGCCACAGTTTCCTCATTTCCCTCCGCAACAGAAAAACCCTCTAAAGCCCTCGTACTTGCGCTGGCTCTGGTCGCGGCCTCCGCGCGCGCGCGCGCGCGCGCGCCATGCACAGCGACGCCGCAGTTCAGCAGCGCGCGCGGGCGGTCGTCAAGCGGGCGCAAAAGATCGATGCCTGAAGGAGCTTCCGCTGAAACCGCTTTCCACTGCCTGGTATAACCTGCAGGCCTACACGCGGAGAAAGGAACGGTAACAATTATTACGAATAAGGGCGTTTGTAGCCGGAATAGCTAGGAACGGAATATATACACGGAAAAAGATTCTCGGTATAGAAATAAGGAATGAGGATTAACAAGAGAAAAAATGTAGTCTTGCTAAAGCTCTTCTGCTATTGGATTATCCTTACATTGTGAAGTTCATTCTTACAGATTTGAAGTTCCTAATCCAGTAAGAGAGAGAGAGAATTTTTTGTGTCAAGTGATAAGTAATCAGGTACTCGTGGAATTGTATCTTTATGTAGCTTCGTGTGCAACAAACGACAGATTTATTAACAGTTAAGTATCTCTTACACGCTGTCTGCAGATAAAGAAAGCAAGCGAATTTTCGCATAGATGACAGAAATAAACAAAATATAAAAAGTTATTAGGAGAATTCCTGTGCTATGGAAGTATTTTTCAAACAATAAAATGCGAAGGGGAACTTAGCAATTGCTCAAGTTATAGTGATAACAGATAATTATTGTTGGCATATAACGTTCATAAGCGTCGTGTAAGTATAAAGCAAACGGCATACAACAAAGTAATTCGAGGGCTCAGTTGGTCAGACGTTGGTCAAGTAACCAGATCTTAATTTATTGTCAAGGAATTCATTTGTTCGTATTCAAGATTAATAGTTAAGAAAGATTTTTTCTTGCAACTCATTCTTTCTCTCAATGTAGACACGAATATGAGGATCAAGATCATTCTGTGTATAATGGGACATCATAATCTTATCCTATAATTTAACACAAACAATGTAGTAGAAAACTCTTGAAATGAATATCAAACAATTAAAAAGTATGCTTAATTTTATAATTCTGTGTGAAGTAGTTAAAACAGTTATTCTCTCTGTAAATACCCAATTTAACTTTTCGACTTATACTAACTGCAGGTTATAACATCCGACCATGCACAGTACACACAACGAGTTTGTTCCTTATATTAGTGGCTTATACATAATGAGTGTTTGTATTACGAAATGGTGGTGCTCGTGATATGGGTGTATCGAATTGCTTCACCTAAACAGTCGGATTTTCGATATTATGCTTTAACAGTTATCCAGTACTGCATTTAGAAACAACAATATGGTTGTACACCAAGCGGTAAAAATAACTTTGAGTATGCCGGGCAGCTTTCTTACTACGTGTTAACTGGAGATTACAAAAGATTTAAAATGTATACCATTTAATATCTAACCTTTCGAAATCCCAATTAACACATAGTAAAATGCCAAGAAATTCCCCGCCAAAGTTCTTTTTATCGCTGGGCGCACACAGAAAAGTGCTGTTTTGAATAAAAAGAGAAATACAAGAATCCGTTTATTAAAAACTAACCTAAAAAATACGTTCAAGACAGCCAAGTTTCGAAACCCTCTGGCTCGTAGCCACGCTCGTAGCACCATCAATCCGAAATACAACCAATACTCTTTCATATCCCTTTTTCTACATACATATACATATATAGACCTTATCTCCGCTGAAAAAACTTTCCTCGCGCTCGGGAAGCCGCCCGCTGAGGCACTTATGCAGCAGCAGCACGTGATACTCGCGTGTGTGTGTGTCTGTATGTGTTTACTAACTGACAAGGCCGATGACCGTCGGCTGCGATTTGCCTCGCGCGGCTGCCAATTGGATTATTCGAATTTGCGCGCGGATTGTTGTGCTCGGCGAGCGAGACCGCGATGTACAGAGTGTCCGTTTTGTAGGTGCCGCGCGGTGGACAGGATTTTTAATTCGATTGTGATGTACGCGGGGTGTTATTGATTTGGGGGGGTAGGTATCGGAGATGCGTGTTATTGGCGCTGATTGGGACGAAGCGCGAGAAAAATTGCTGCGGCACGCGGGTGACAATGTTTGCATTCTATAGGAGAGAATATGGGAAATAATGATACGAAGTGCACATATGGTTGATTTTTTTTAATTTGAAGCGTGTGTCGCATATATATTTTTGTTTTAATTTCAGGGAGGAAGATGAGTTTTTTGTGTTTGTGTTATATTATATATGAAAAGTTAGGCGATTATTTGAGCATCTATAAGGTTCGAGGATAAAGGCGAAGGTATATATTAACGAAAATAATAAAGCCTTTAATCAAATTTGTTCCAAATTGAATTGAAAACTTTAGAGAAAATTCCTTTCACTCTTACTTCTAATAATAAGTTCTGTAGGGAAACTTTGTTCATAACTTGATGAGAAGTTAAACTTTTTTTTTAAAGACGTCGAATATTCATCAGGGAAAACTATACTAAACGTAGACTGACTTTAATTATTTGAAATTTAATTTTAGTTATGATGATATAATCGATAGATCTTTTCTCTTCTTTTCTGTCGTGTCAAGGAAAAAGCTTGATAAGTTAATTTGCTCTCAAACTTAGAATTCCGTCATCTACGGTTTATTTTCGCACGATTAATCGCATAAAATTGTCAAAAGTAAGACAATTATTTCATTTTTCACATTTTTACTCATAAAAATCTTGTTACATATTATTATCAATTATACCCCCGTCAAGTTGATGTACAAAAGGTGTTCTCCTCAAAGATGTGACTTAACGATGCTTTTTCCTTGTTAGGACAGTATCAAAAATTCCATACAAACAACAAATAAATAACCGAATTAAAACATTTCTCCGCAGCACCATTACAAACCCAAAGCCAACAAAATCTCGATACCCAAGGAACAAACCAACAAACATCCATCCCATCATTACTCTCTCGTCTCCCAACGCAAGAAAAACACACCGCCAATCAAAAATCGATTCGAAACTCCTTAGACTCCCTCATACCCCGCGCCCGTGCAGACGATAACGACGACGCCAAGGGGAGTCAGTGCAGCGTGTAATTCGGCGACAATCCCGCCTTCCCTTACATACACATACGCGCCGTGTCGCACTCTTCCTTTCCTCCGCAGTTCCGCTGCGAAGCTCCGCGAAGCTCCGCAAAGCTCCGCAAAGTTGTGCACGGTATAATACCGTGTACCTTCTTCTTCTCGCTCGCGCGGTTAGCAACGCGCGTGCAGAGTGCGCCCGCGATGCGCATGAACCGAGCCTCTCGCGGTGTGCGCGCTCGGGGCCTAGCTATACAATCTGGCGCAAAAGTTAATAGCCGTGATGGTATAGGTGGATATGTTGTCGAGGGCGGAGACGAGTGTTACGCTTTTTTTTCTTCTTTGTATGAATGAATGATTATGAGGCGTGACGTGTTGGGATTTAATTGGGAGGGAATGAGTAGGAAGTGCGTTTGGATGGAACTTTGGAATAATGTTAGCGGAAGGGTAAATGACCCCTCTTGAGTGTAGAATGTTTATAGTCTAATCCTATGGAGAACTGTATATTTGAATCTGTCGAATTGTCACGGTGTCAAGATTCAAGTGGCGATCATTTGCTGTTTTACAGTGGTGTATGTATTATAATTGATGATTTTCGTTGATAACCAAATTTCGAAATCAAATCAGATTTTTAATTTTAAATTTAGAAATTGTATACAGACGAAGAAGATGTCGATGTTTAGCGGTGTTACATTTATCGAACAATCTTTTTTCATTATTAAGATTCACAAAGTAAATGTGTAAAATTTATTCTAATAATTGTATCAATAAGTAACGTATAGGCATCTATCGTTAATTAACAGCCAAGTTACTTCGTTATTTTTATAACATCCTAGATATTTTTATTATTCTTAATGTTTGATGATTAAATTAATTATTAAAATAATATTAAATTGACACAAATCAAATCATGATTATTAAACGGAGCCTCCTTTAATACAGAGTCTATTTTAGTCTACTTATAAAGAAACCTGTTATCTACTATACATTCAGATTATTACACTTTACACGTCATTTTTTACGAGAAACTCATACGCCCACTTAACAAGTTACTAATACAGACATGTTCAATTATCGCACGAAATATAATATCGAATTAAAGCTAATACATGACGCTATAAACATACACAACCAAACGTTATCAATTATCTAAGCACCTTAACAGCGATCTATCACCTTTAAACCACACCACCCACGACCTTTGTTCAAATTAAACTCCAATGACCACTCAAGATCTTATTAATAGACACGTTCCATTATCACGAACTCTCGAGCACCTGCTAAGTACATCCATCCGAGCATTATCAATTATATCTATAAGCCCCTCGATCCAAACGGCTTCAAAACCTTCCAACTTGGAATATAAATAAATCCTCAGAAGAGTCCATCCGCACCGTCAAGCGCACCCAGGACGAGGACAGCCTACAGAAGTATATAGCTTACAACGCGTGCGTATCGCACCAGCGTTTACATCGGAGGGACCAACACACGCAGGCGCACAAGAGGTGTCCGTCCCCTGGGCGCGCTAAGGGTACATCTACAACCTCAATCCGCCCGTATTCCATCGCAGTATTCCGTGTACCGTCTCTGCGTAAAATATACTCCTGTTTGCAAGCATACTTGACTTTTACTATTAGTAAATTAATTAATTAATTAATTGATCAATTAATTAATTATACACTGAGAGAAAGGATTCTTTGCGGCAAAGAATATTTCTTAATTGTTAAGTTTTGTGGATCTGAATACGGTCAAATGAATATTTCTTAACGGTTAAACGCATCGTCTTAATAGTTAAGAACCGAGTACTTGAGTAGCGTCAACGGCTGACCGCCTGACTTTAAGGTTAACCGAATTTTTCATATTTCTAAGATGTTTATATGACCGTTACATGTTAGTATAAGTTTTCGCCTGCCAAGATTATATCTACGTATATGATCTTTTTATATTCTAATGCTTGAAAAGCATCATTATATGTTAGAAAATCTTCAAATAACCTTTCGTACTCGGCATGCTTATCTTACTCGTGCAGACTTTTCTCAAGTTCGAGTTCTTAACTATTAAGAATTCAACATTTGCGGCAAATACGTGAGAAATCGATTTCGCAAGTGCACGATTTATTTGCCACAAGGAGTCCTTTCTCTCAGTGTATAAATAAATGATTGACAAATAGAAGTGCGATAAAAACTCTGCACCCTTTATTGTTATGCAGTTAAAAACTTAATGTTATAAATAACAAAAGCTATATTTCTTGAAGAGCATTCGAAAACATGAGTATTTTACACGTACGACGTACACGGAGTATTGCAATGGAATACGGGCGGAATGAGGTTGTAGAGGTACCCTAAACGTCGCACAGACGCACAACGCAACTCCCGCGAAATTGATTTTCGCGAGCCGCGATCGCTATATATACATACGTATATATAAACACGCACACAGAGATTGAATGTATGTATATATATATATGTATATAGCGTGCGTGCGTGCGCGCCGCGGAGAGTTCAAGCTGAATGATTGGCCAATCGCGTGGCGCAGGCTCTTGGGTATATGTATGTTTATACATGTGTATGTACGTAAATCCCTTTTGCGAGTTGATACGGTGCCCATAGGAAATTTTCGACTTCGACTCTTGGCTGTTGGGGGTGGGTTTCCTCTCGGAGAGGGATTGAGTTTATGTGGGGGGGTTTGAAGATATGTTGGTGTATTTGTGAAAAATAAGGGGGGTGTGCGATGGTTGGAATATCTTGCGTGCTGCGAATGGTTCGGTTTTCGTTTGGAGAATATATCGCGAGCGATTATCGTTCTGGGAAACGTTTGTATCGATTGAGGCTGTTGAATTGTGTTATCGAAGCCGAGTAACAGTGGGGATTTACAGTGATAGAATGGTGAAACTGAATTGAGTTTTATCTTTTCAGATGTGATAATTTATTCAGATTTTAAAGTATGTTGATACTAAAAAAAGATCATTATTTGAGAATTTGTAATACACATATAACGTTTCTGAACGGTAAAATAGTAAAGCTTTTAAGGGATGACAATACCCTAGCCCTAAGTTTTAAAAGTTATTATTGGAAATTTTTTTAAAGAAGATGATTATGAAGACGATGATATATATATACATACAAAATCTATTTTAAGGGATTGATATCTTATATTTAAGTATAGAAAGGAGCTTTTTGTCTTCTTTTACATAATAAAATATCAGCCTGAGGGCTGTTCTCCGACACCGGTTTGAAAATAAGTGGATAGCATACTTCAGTCCTGGAAATGTCTGATACAAAAATGAATAATTTGTTTTATCTTCTACATAATATTTAGTAAAAATTACATAACGACCGTTTAAAGAAACACGCCTTTTTGTTGAAATGGATATTTTTTCTACTGTAAACCGGTGAACATTTAAAGAAAAAAGTCATTTTTTACCTTAAAATTTCGTATATAATGACAGTATAGTGGAGAACTATTTTATTATATTACGGCAAAAATTCTTTGTACTTGTGTAGATTATGCTAAAATTCCAAGTTGATTCAATAATAATGGTAAGACATATTTTTATGACAATAAAGCATTCTTTGTCTGCGTACAATTGGTTTTAACTAATGAGCTGTAATAGATAATTTTAGCTTCAAGTGGCGATATAGTTTTATGTACCTGATCTAAATATTCTATATAAGCACTATGTATATTTTTGTTTAGCACAAATAAATACTATATAAATATCTATCTACCTATTTAACCATAAAAAATTCGATTTTATTAACAGTCCTGGATCGTGTAATGCTTTATCCCTTTATCAGCTCTGCAATTCGTGAATTTGAATTATAATTTTATAAAAAAAATTTAATATCGTATTTTGATACATGCTCAATTTTCTGAATTCATTCTACTCCTGTATACAGATTTAAAAAAAAAACCACAAAAGAACATTAAGTATCACCCAACCTAACCACCTACCTATATACACCAGTCATCCACTAAAACAGAAGCCAGCACCCGCAACATCTCCCAAATTAAAACCCAAACAATAAAAATAAAACCCCGCACAATACGGTGCGCACCAAAGTCGCGTGATTTCGCAGCGCGCGCACTGTATATACACACCGTGTATATACACGAACTCGCGCACGTGCCACTGCCGCAGCCTGAAAACTTTATGCGCGCTCGTAAAAAATCTAATTCCGATGCGACCGCCGCCGCGCGCATTCGACACGCAGCGTTGCCTCGTTGTAAACTACGAATCCAGGAAGACCGGCTGAATTTTCAAGCGGCGATAGCTGCGTTATATTGTTTGTTTTCGTTTGGAGAAGTTGGGCGGCGCTGTGCAGGCGTGCAATTTTACCCGCGCCGGTTTTACGGCTTGCGAATCAATCGAAACCGCGATGCAGATTTTTGTATTATGTATACACTGCGGCGCGCGTGTGTGTGCAGTGCACGAAGTGCAGGCGATAGCTCGTCACGGTTTATTAGAGCGTTTTGCACGCTCCGAAAACTTCGCGGCTGGCTTTGGAGTGACGTGTACGGGGGAAGTTGAGAGTCGGGGAATTCTGTTGAATAGTTATGCGGAGATTGTTGAGAGGTGCGCGCGATGCGAGGTTTTTATTTCGTTCGGTGAGGTTGAACGGCTTGATTGGAGGAAGCGAAAGATGTGATTCTGGGATTATCAATTTTGTTTTATCACTTGAGAACTAGTTTGTAGTCTTATGAAATAAATGACTTATCGTCGTTTTATTGTATAAATAGAATATAAGTCAAATAGGTGAGAATCGTCCACTTTGGGACAGAGGACATTTTGGTACACTAATGGTTTCCATAATTTCCAAGTAACAACGGTACTTGGGTGCTTAACGTTGTTAGCAAAGAAGCACATTAACAAAAAAAATTCAGACTCATATGGAGTTGGCACAATTTATATTTAAATTAAAGTACTTGCTGCTTCGAATGTTACTTGGCACTAATTTTAGATGTCACTCGGTTCAACAACACTAAATAAGCCAGTTACTCGTCGTTAGCACGATATAGCCACAAATTATTTCTGTTACCTGCAAGAATAAAAATCTATTCAAGGAAACTATTTTAGGTAACATAAATAATTCGTGACCATATTCAAAATAGTTTGAAGCAAAATATGCTTGCCGCAAGTAACTGCTTTTTAGAGTGAACGTAACATAGACAGTGAATACATTTCTACGAATGCATATATAATCATAAAAAATTATTGTATAATCTATTATATAAAAAGGTCCGTTTTTGTTTAGGAATTTACAAAAACAAAAACATGTCCCAAAGTATGCAACACTTATGCATGTCTACTTATTAGACATACAGTCGTAATTATTGTAATTACTTATAATCTAAATGAAGCGTTACACTATTTTTAGTCAATGAGACTTCATAAGTTACATTCGATCAATATCCAAAGATGTTATACACAAAAAATCTGAAGTATCCCAAAGTGAGCGACTCCATCTCCCCGACGCGTTTATCTTCCCCTAGAATCGTCTTTCTTATCCAGTCGACAACGTTTTCATCAACAATGAACAATCCCATCGAGAAAATCTCATCCCATAGCACAAAAGAAACTCGTCAAATCTAGATCAAAATCAAACTAAAAAAAACGTATATATATCTAGGTTCAATCGAGCAGAACTTATTCAACAGGTGCGCGTGCAATATTTTTTTCTCGCGCGCGACGCGTATTTACCACCAACGGGCGATCGACGAAGGGAGGATCGCACAAAGAAGACTCGATGCGCGAGCAAACAAAGGCCGACAGAGAGAGAGAGCGAACAAATTTTTTCTTCCTCTCCATCGATATTCTCGCGATATCGAAGGGGGAAAGGCGAAAAATCTCATTTTCTCAGAACGCTACGTTATATGATACTCCCATAAAGAAGATTCTCCTCGATCTTATACAGAAATAATTTTCATCGAAAATTCAAGTGCGCGCGACCCGCTGTACGTGTGTCTTTCTCTTTTTTGCGCGTCGTAAAATTTCTTTAATAAAAATGTCGCACGATCCGCGCCATTGTTCGCTTTAACGGCCTGCCCGCGTTTATTGCCCCATAGGATGGAGCTGTGCACCGTTGGCGAGTTTTCGATCTCGGCAGACGGCTATATGTGACTTTCGCGGGGAAAAATTGAATAATAATATTTGATTGAAATAAGATGGATGGATGGATGAATCTTTAGGTGGCTCGATGACTAGGCGGAACGAGTGGCTTTGAATTTATCGGCCTCTCGCGGGTTTAATATTCTTTTGTTGATGTGGCGCGCCGCGCGAGGATTTGAATTTACGATTTCATGTAAGAATTTACATGAAAATACATTTTACATTTTTGAAATAGTTTCTGAAGTATGCAGGCTGGCACTTGATGTGTAACTTTTGAATGAAAAGTTTCAGGCAGATTATTTTTTTGCACTTGTTGCGTGCTTGGCACTCCAGAAGTTATGTACATATTATACAGATTCTCAAACTTTTAAATAACCGATGTAAAAGATTTTTTTTTCTTTTGGGCGTCAGCCTTTGCCAATGTCCCAGTTTAAATATATAAAACATTATCGACATCAAATAAAAACTTGAACTTAAAAAGTTGAGATGTACTTTAAATAGATAATAAAATACAAATAACACTTAACGACTTTGAATAGTATTGTTCGCTCTACTTTACTGTAATTATTATTTACGATTTTCATGATAAATAAAATTATCGTATCGTGGATCAAAAACGGGATCCATTAAACAGTCGACTTGCTATTCTAATTGGCTCTGCGCTAGATTCGAGATGCTCGTGAAATTGGGACAGGGGCACTAATTGAAACAATTACCTTACCGGTTTTAATAGTTTTCGTCGTTATTTCGTAATGACCGACAATAACATAATAGATTGATACGGATGAAAATACACGCCCTTCAAGGCACGCGGTATATATAATAACCCGAAAATTCAGCTGACGCAACTATATAATACTTTGCCTCTTCCGTGCACATGTGGAAGAGATGGTCGCACGAAAAATAGCAGCTCGGAATTAAAACTGAGTAAGCAGCTTTTTTGTCACGCGTTAAATGAAAATATTTAATTTCCAGAGCGTGAATGAAATTTTAAATTATAAGTTTTATAATAATTTTGTTTTATTAATATATTTATTAAAGATGGAATAGTGTTATTAATCGAGGTGTATTCATAATTTACAGGATAATATTTAAAAGCAGGTAACTTTTTCGAAAGTGATATAAAGCTGACGAACATTTATTTTATGAAAACGATTTCCTTTCTAAATTACTAAGATTATAATTTAAAAGTGTAAGTACCTATCTGTATGAAGTTATGAAGGTACCTACATGGTATGAAAATACTGATATGTTTATGGAAAGGTTTATGAGTATACGTCGTTGATCGAATAAACGAGAAAATTAACTTTGAAAAGTGTATTAATATTAATATTGTTTCTGCAAAATTTCAGCGTGAATTATTGATTCAGTAACGGAGGTAATATTAATTTTGAAATTTAGTACCCTGATAAACATTTCAGGTAATCTTTATCGTGAAGTGTATAGAATACAAAATGTTATATAATAAATTATTATTAAAAGCTTTTATTTAACTCGACTTAAGTTGAAATACTTGTTTGTATGTCGTGATCAAATATTGAATTCAACTTTTTACCTACTTTCCCTCGTACTTTCGTACTTCGAACGCTTTTAGTAAAATTGCATTTCAAGAACGTCATTTCTCTTTTAGGTCTCAAATAGATTTTACTCCTAATACGACTAAAAATAAAAACGTGAGCTACTACTGAATTTAAATGAAAATTATATTCACGATGAGTACAGGTAATCGTAAATTGAATTCAATAGCCCATTGATGAATCTTCAAAAATTGCTAAGTGAATTCTGAATCTGACAAGTGAAGTGGTTGATGAATACCCCGCGCTTATATTTTTAATTCTATTATATTTTTTATTCTTTCAACGCATCCAAGCCAATCGTCACGAAAGCTCCCCACCACCTCAATCAACCCGAATCCTCAACCATTCAACCCACCTCTCCATTCCCCCGGGCACTTAGCAACCGAACGCACCGCCAATCTCCCGCCCAAAATCCCGGATACACACCCACCCACATCCACATCCACGCTATATACTTTACACTCCCGAGCTTTCGAATCTCATCGCGCGGCATCGGTTTTTCCGTCCGTACATACCTATATACACGTCCCATCGGCTCGGTCAATCCACTCGCCGCTGCACCACTGTGCACGATGCAAAAAACGAAGAAAATACAGAGAATAAAACCGTCAAGTATATAGCAGCATACGGGCAAAGCGCCCGCGCATGCAATCCGCATTTCCTCCTCGTGCCTTATAAAAAAAGTCGCCCTAGGTCAGTGCCTCTTTTCCTCTCGCACACACGCGCGCACACCCACGCACACACATTCGAACTCGCGCCCACGCGTAGTACTTTACTTTCGCACCTATATATACGCGCACACACGCGCACGCACACTATCGCTCGCGCTTGCGCGTTACGTATACGGGTATAGATATAGATATATACCATGTTTCCCACATCAAACCGTTGATAGGCGAAGTGTAGGTGGAAAAAATTTACCCGGGCAAAATTAATGTGAAAAAATTTGGAGACCGTCTTCGTATTTTACAAGCCATAAGGAGGGGAGGATAATCCGTGGAGAAAAGGTCGGGGCTGAGGCTACCGGTAAAGAGAAACAACCTTTCCATCGATGAGAAAAAAACTTTACTAAAATTTTGTATAAACAAGTAAATAGAAAAAGAGTAAAAACAATTTTAATGTACAAAAAATGCCGATTCAAATCAAATTTGAATGACGAATATCGGATAAGATTTACTCAATGCTTTTACAATACTAAAATAGTCAGATATTACGTGGATCATTTTTTTGATGAGGCAAATGTTATCCGATTTTTATCATTCGAAATTCGTTGGCATGGTTTTTGTACATTTAAATGGTTTCAACCATTTTTGTATTTACTTGTTTATACAAAATTTTAGTAAAGTTTTTTTTTCATGGATGGAAAGGTTGTTTCTCTTTACCGGTAGCCTCAGCCCCGACCTTTCACGGGTTGTAAAATACGAAGACGGTATTCACATATTTTCACATTAATTTTGCCCGGGTAATTTTTTCCACCTACACTTTGCCTATCAACGGTTTGGTGTGGGACACATGGTATACATAGAAGTAGGAAGGCTTTTCGCCTCGTTACTACCTGCCGGCGCGAGACGATGCCGCCGTCGCGCTGCACTGTACACAGTGCAGGTATATATATAGGATATATGGAAGATATGGGTATGTGCGCGTGTAACGGGAAAATCCAGGGGGGCCTCGCGCGTTGTGTATGTATGTACGCGCATGCGGCAGCGCGATCTGCGCACTTTCGAAATGTCCGTAGAATAGTGCTTTTCAAGGTGACAAGCGAGGCGATTTGCCGAAGCTGAAGTTGAAGCTTTTCTGGGATGTATAGGTATATTATTACAGGTAGGTATTGTTGTCGGCGCTTCGGTATAATATATCTCGGTCTCCGCTGCAGCGAAAGAGAGAGAGAGGTTCGAGCCTAAAAATAGACGCGACGCGGTGGCTGTTACCGAGTCCCTCCGAAACAGTGGGACGTAGGAGTTAGGTGGTGTAAGCAGCTTCGATTTTGCGGATTGGAGCGAGATGGAGAGCGAGAGAGAGAGAGAGAGGGACTTTTATTTGTTGTACACTTTATGGGTTGTGGAATCGAGGCACGAGTTTGTTCGATGACTGCTTTGTATAAACGATGATATTGTTAAAATGACGGGCGTATATAGGAAAATATTAGTTTAGTAAGCAGAGGCTGTACATTATTATATTTATTTATAAGAGAGTACATTATTATTATATTTATTTAATTATTTCAAATCGTTTACTTATATGATTACATTTAGTGTTTTGAAAATTTATTATACCTAATTACCAGCTATGAAGCAAAGATTTGCACCGATTTTGTACAATTTTATTCAATAACACTAAAATTATTTAAAAAATATATATATACTTCTTAGTAAACAAAAATGAGTGTTCTATGCACATTCTGTTTTAATAAAGGAAGAATCTATAAAAAGAATTTCATAATTTCCGGTTTTAGATAAAAATATTAATTTTTAGCCGATTTTGTGGGTCTTTAGTACTGTCAGAGAAAATATATACAGAAGGATTGTGCTTGCATTCATTTTGACAGACTCTTTTAGAATTATCTGCACTGGGCTAAACTTCATAGCCAGACTTGACATTATTATTCTCCATGCAGGAAAAAGGCCGTTTCTTTCGAGAAAGCAATTTTACCTCAATGTTAAAATAATAATAATAAAAATAAATGTTGAATATCTCACAACACACATGCGCCTAATGATGCGTGGCCACTGGCGACGCGTCCAAATTTACACTCCAACATTTTTTTCTCTTTTCGCGCTGCAGCAAAGTCCCGTACCCTCGGTTTACTCTGTACTGCGCCCGCGCAAACGAAAGCAAAAGACCGCCAGACAGAGAGGAGAGGTAGACAGACGAGAGAGCCGAAAATGTCCTGTGATTTTTCACGCCGTGCCGAGCGCGAGCGCGCAGGTAGAGCTGCTCGATATATAGATATGGACCACATAACAGCGGCACAGCTCGTATGTATAGGGGCTCTCGATTTTCACGTTGACGTTTCCGTACCGGCATGATTTGTGCAGAGCGCCGAGTCAGAGCGAAAAATAGAAACCGCGTATAGGTATCTTAAACTGTCGGATTTTTTTTGCTTTCTTTGTGTCCTTCGTGGGAAAATTCGAGAATGCGTGGAGAAGGGATAGGGGAGCTGGAGGGGAATATAGGAGAGTAGAATGGGGATATCGTGAAGCAAACCTTTTATATAAAGGAATCATTTTGGCTCAAGAAGATTTTTCTTTTTGCAATGCTCATGGAAGATTTAATTTAAGAAAATTCTATACTTCTCTGGTTAAAGTCAAATCTTTTTCATGAAAAATATTGTAAGCATTTTAAATAGAGAATATCCATTTAGACAATAATCGCTAAAAATGTCTAATATCACTGACCTAATAAAAAGTTTCATCTATATTCTCAAAATATTTAATTTTCTACTAATACGGTTACACCAAGAGATTCCTTTTGAACTCTTAGAAAAAGTTTTGATTTATACAATAATATTCCTTTTAGCAACTTATTCAATTTTTGTTAATTCAAGAGACTATTTGTCGAAATGCGCTTTTATCGTGTGCTACTCAAAAATGTAATAAAACTATCTGCAATTCTTTTTATATAAGAAAATGTTGTTTTAATTATTTGTTCAACTTATTTTCCACGAAGTGCTCTTTGTAATATTGTTAAAGGGTTTTGAAATTATAACTAGCGTTCAAAACATTTGTTAATTTGAAATTGAACTAGCGTTTAAATTATCAATATAAAATTAGTTTGGACAAAATCAATCTATTATCAACTCGTGTAATCTGCATTCTAGTGTCTGCTGCAGAATTGATGGACATTTAATCATTAAGTTGCTATACAGAAATTCCTATACCATATGCTGGTCACGTACAAACTGTGATGATTCAATTCTGTCGATATATATTCCATAGAGTTACATGTACCGAAGCTGAATTTCATGTAAGCCGTGCAGACAGCCGTGTATGTGCTAATCTCATATTCGATATAGGTACTCGAAATTAAAACTCTTCAATGGAGATCAAAGCCTTTTAGTTTAGCTCGGCATCAAAGTTACACAATCTCGTCTCTATATAATTTGTTCAATTTAAAATATCAAACATTGCTTTCAGAATTCTTTGATTAATTATGTAAATAAAATATAAACAATATCTATTATCGCATGCTATTTGATAGATGAATAAACGCACACATAAATTATTTTTAAAAAATATTATTTGACAAAAGACGTTGGTACAAGCCTATTAAACAGTTTATTTTATTTTTCGGCAGTTTCGAATTTCACGACCTGGAATCCTATTATTTGAACTTGTGCATTATTTTGTCATATCAGTTAAAATTAAATTAAATTAAATTAAATTAATAATTTAATTACAGATGGAACAGTACTAATGAATAATGCATCACTCTCGAATTTTTAGCGAATCGAAATTCAAAATAATACATATCAAGTCATGTATAACATCGAAAGTATTATTCATCGAAAACTACAAACGACAACATTGAAAATAGCGTAAAAAATTATATTATTTGCCAAAATATTTTTTTACATAAATAAATAAATAAGTAGTTTATTTGGTTATAGTATTTAACACACGAAGAAAATGATCCTTTCGTTCGAAGAGAATGTCCTCTAAAAGAAAATACCTAGAGGAATTCCATTTGTGGGGGAACATAGTCCTCTTGCGGGAAGATGAATCATCTTGTAGAAAAGAGAAATTAATTTTGCTTCAAAATTATTCCTTTTTCCACAACAGGATTCTGTTCCTCACAAATAGAATTTCTCTAGGTATGTTCTTTAGAGGATATCCTCTTGAGACAAAAGGATCATTTTCTAAATGCACCCATTAAAAATGAAGTAAATCGAAAATATATTATCTTAGAATTATTTGCTAGATACTGTAAACTATGTACCTATATTTGTTGTTTTCCCTACCATTTTATCATTTAACGAAAATATAAAATATTTAACGCTTAGAAACAAAATGGTTTTATATAATATAATCTTTAAATATTTTTTTCTATAAATTTACTTAAGAATCATTAAACGGCGAATCTTTTACAATATCCATCAAATACAAAATTTGTAAATTAAAAATTTAATGATATTTCTCAAGATAAGCCCACAATAAAAGTGTTTTTATAAAGACCATCCACTTTTTCATATAGACATTACACTTGCCCATGACTGCCTCACAACAGGCATCACTCATAACACCCAACCAGCGCAACATTAGCACCAGAATTCGGCGATCGAGTGAAATTGTGGGATTCCACGAACGCAAACGTACACACTCCACATACCATTTCCACACACATTGGTTTGCTCCTTTTTCTTTTCGTTCTGCAGGCGCCGTGTGACCGCGGCGATCAACCTCCTCCCCCGTTACATAAGCCCATATAAACCTAACCTTCGATAATGCGCGCGCGCGCGAGCGCGAGTAAGTCAAGGCGCGAGAGAACAGCGGCGAGTGTGAATAATGCGCGATGTGTGCGCGCTATGACACACGGCGCTGTGGGGGCCCCCTATTTTTTACTGTTATCGGGGCTCGACATCGCCTTAGATACGAGTTTCAAAACACCCGCGGCAAAAATGCGCTCGTATACAGTTGGACGAGAGTGAGCAAGCACGCAACGCGATTATGACGTTTTTTAGAGCGGGCAAAAAGAGCGAAAAAGCGTGAGTGGAACGAGCGCGAAGGCTGCAGCGTGTGTATACTGTGGTTTCTTTGGGTTTGTGGGTAGTGTTGCGATATGCGGTCTGGGAAGTGTTGTTGGTGCACGTGCTGATGAAAATTCAGAGTCGTTTCGTTTTTGGGATAAAGATTCTTGAATGATGTCGCTGTTGAGGGCACGGATCAGTGTGAAATTTAATATCTTATATACATGTCGAGATTTGCAGTTTTATCAGAACTATTAAATTATGTGTATACATAAGAACATGCTCCAAAAATCGGTTTTCGAATCAAAACATTTCCAAACTTTTTAAAAAGTATCTAAATGCAGGTATACTGTTCTCTAAAATTTACTGAAGGATGTGAACATTTTTTCACTGGATTGACAGTTTTAATCCAATAATTCGATACAATAATATGAGAACGACGAAGAAAGCTTTTCTTGTAGCTAAAGTCATCAATAAATACCGCTGTTGTATTGATCCCTATAAAATACTATTTTTTTTACTATTTATTTTACATATTAACATACATTAAACACACGCACAAACAATTATGTTTTGAATATTTGATATTTCGAGCAGAATTTAACAATTTACCACTTGTTTATACCCTTCCATAACTTTTAGCTAGGAGCAAACTACAGTCGAGAACTTTATAGTCTCAAGTGGTCTTCAATTATCACTGTGACGATGCACCTTCTACGCAAAACAATGTATGCACACGACAAATGATCGAATTGCCATACCTACGCAGCAAATACACACCTATATATCATCAACGAGACCTGCAATTCCTTCGCTCCACACTTAACAATTCAAGAAACAATTCAAAAGATCTAAAATTAGATCCTTTGAATTTCGCCCAGCAGTCATTAAATTTATAACGAAGGTTGAGCACGTCCTCTCGCGAAAGAGCACGGACAATTTCTTCATCCGCTCTTTTTGTCGCTCGCAAATCCAATTGCTGAAAAAGAAGAGGCGTTATAAAACAAAAAAAAGAGCGCTCGCGCGAGCACACTCGAGACTGAATATTTTTGCTCGCCCCTCCGCGCCGCGACACATTCGGCACTTTGCGCAAAAACAAGGCCGAATACTCTTTCTTTCTTCTTGCTTTTTTTTTTCTTTCTTTCGCTCTCTTTTTGCGCTCCACTTCATTTCGCGATGGCGGATTCGCGCGCTCGCTAACTCTTTACCTGCACGAACAGAGGAGCGTTGGGTGATGCTCCACATTCGTTCGAGGGATATAACAGTGCGATACGATGGGAGTAGTATTTTAGAGGAGGGAAGTGTGCGTTGTGTTGCGGGGATTGTTTAGAGGGGTGCATCATTTGTTTTTATGGGTTTTAAGATCCTGAAATGTGTAAAATGGTAAATGAAAGCTTCAAGGGTGAACTTTCGTACAAATTATATAAAACTGAAGTTTATAAACAATTTATGCGGTTTCCAGGAATAACTACTTAAGTCAATTTTCGAATATATCGAGATAATGAGGTTTGAATTTTTCAATTGCCATTTAAACCTATGTAACAAGGAAAAGCGTAAATTATGAATAAAGGAAAATAATAGATGAACTTTTGCAACTTTTGACCTTTTATATGAAAGTTTACCATGCATAGACACCAAAATCACTGGAAACTCAATTTTCAAAAAAAGTGGACTTACGTGGTTATTCCGCGAAGTCACAGATTTATTTTTGTGAAACTTTTGAACCTGCTGAAATTTTTCATGTTTGTGTTTTTGCGTCAATTTTCGGCTAACGTCTTCAAACCTTCAATAAGTAACAATTTTGAAAATGAATTAGCATTTCAACTCATTCTGAGCATATATATGCTAAGTTTGTTTTTAGATTAAAACGTATGTATTATTCAGATTACTTAGCCATAAATCTGTCCAAAATCCCGAATTTCGAAGCTAATTAACTTGTATATTTTGGTCAATAACTCAAGCTGAAATTGTGTAGTCAGCTAACCATTGATATCATCACAAATACAATTTCACGATTCAATTTTACGTGATTTCCTAGCTTTTCACTTTCATGTTAAAATATCTTTATAAAAGCGTAACTTGCGATGATTTATGTAGCATTTAAAGTGTAAATAAAGAACATTTTCTCCGTGCGTGCGATAAGAAGGTTACAGAGATAAAGGTTACAAAAATAAGCTCATCAACTAAAACCCTCACTAAAAAATTAATTCAATAGGTAGGCATCTGGTTTCTATCAATATTCAACGAATATTATTCAAAATAAACAGAACTTGTCAATACTCATAAAAGTAAACAAACAAAGCATCACCCACCCAAAATCATTACTAGTTTAAAACAACTATCAACCCACAATTTGTGTTTCATTCTATAAGAAGCTATACAATTAAACGATAAAACTAAAAATTGACAAAACGGTACTAAAAAAAAACACATGCTCCAAAACCTAACTCTACAATCTACAGTGTAAATAAAAACCTCCTACAGAATTATAAAGCGCGTTGTAACCCTACACTACTAATATCACCGTTCAACTGTTCATTTACTGCTATCGAGCGCTATCGAATTACAATTCCACTGTGTAATCCACGCGACAGAGTTTACCATTGCCTACCGCGTTGCTCCCACGCAAAAAGAAAAAACCCAGTCCTCTCCCCCCAGAGTCAATTATCTCATAAAAATTACCGCGAAAATCCCAGCCAATGGTAAACACGGTATTATACACTCGCAACTTCACCGTCAAACTCTCATCGTTCAACTTCCACCGAGCAACCCTCAATTCCCACCCAAAAACCGCTCTTCCGCATATCACAAAAAACAAAAAACATCAAAAATATACATCTATATAACACCACTGACCATTATATATCCTCGTCGCGTGTATAGGTATGCATCCGTTATCGGTCCGATCCAATTTTCGCTCGTCCAGCCAGCTGCTATAACCCCAGCTCTCTCACACACGCACAAAAGAACAACAACAACAACAACAAAACTGGCAGCTCTCCGCTCCTGTCCGCTATAATATAACCAGGCCACTAGCTACTGCTGCTGCTGCTGCGGGTCATCGCGCCTTGGTCTCACGCGGCTGCAGCAGCCCTCGACGACGAGGCAGAAGACGACGTCGACGACCTCATATTAATCCCTCTTCGGCTCCGACGACAACGCTGTACTTCTCAAACAAAAACAGCCTGCGCAGCCAGCCACACGTATATACGTACAGTGCAATCCCTCTTTGCGTCCCTCTCACGAACTTTATCGATTTCGCGCTCCAGCTCTCCGCGATGTGTATACACACGGACACGCACACACGCGCGCGCACACACACGCACGCACGCGCACGATCACCAGGTGCGAGTATTCACTTAGTCGCTGGGTGCAGTTGGCGAAAATTGTTACACGTTATATATGTGTACGAGAGTTTCGTTTTTCTTTTGGTGCGGGGTGTACACAGAGAGAGAGAGCGAGAGGGAAACAAGAGACGCGTCGGCAACGCGCGCGCGAAGCGGTGCGAGCGCTACGACGAGCCAGCAAGCACTGAACTCCGGAGCGCTCGCGTGTGTATATTGTGCTCGCGCTCTTTGCTGGGGAGGGGAGAGAGAGAGAGGGAGGGAGAGAGGGAGCGTGTGTTTTCGGCGCTGGCCGCGCGCGAGGATAACCCGCGGGGGGCGCAGCAGCAGCGCTAGCGTCTATATAGCACCTGCGGGAGAGAGAAAGAGAGAGAGAGGAACGATCCCGCGATGAGTGCAATGTGTGCAGGAGTTTTGAATTATACGTGCACGGGCAGGTGTGCAGCTGTGCACCCTTATGGCGTGCTTTTTTTGGAGGAGGATATAGGGGAGTGTGGGAACGTCGCGTGTTTCGGTGATTCGCGATGGGTAGGGGATGATTGGAGGTGCAGAGGGGTGATGTGTGTTGTTAGTTAGTCATCAAAGAGTTTTTGGGGAGGTGCAATTCATTTTTTAGATGGTTATCGCTTGCGTTCTGTTCCTGAGTATTAGGTACTGCGTTTCTTTAGAATGCATGATAGTGGGCTATGTAAGTGGGGATTGAATTTTTTTTAACTTCTTGGTGGGAATATTTTGGCGAACGAAATATCCTCGATTTCATGGAAGTAATCAATTTTTCACTTATCAGAGGTTCTTTTTGAATTAACGAATTTTTATGCCATGTAAAAAATAAAGTTTCAAGATAAAGTATGTAAAAACTAGAGAAGTTTTTTTATCATGTAAAATTTATTCTTATAAATATCTTCGCGAAAAAATCATCAATTTTTAATATTTTTTGTAGAAATTTTGTTGTCTTTTTTTTAAATGATCTTATAAGGCTTCTCGCATGGGCTTGCCATAATCCTATTTTGTAAATCCAAAGATAAAAATTTTAAACAAATTAATTATATTTAACAAATAACAGGTAAAAGTTTGAGGAAAATTCTTATATGTTTAATTTTAACTGTTAATAACTTTCTTTAAAAATGTTGAAAATTATTAATGCAAAACCGGTCTTTAGAATTTCATAAAACTACGCTTAATTTTAAAAAATCTACACTTTTTTTTTAAAAAATCTTTCCTTTCATTCTATTAACATTAAAACTTCGGTAACTTATTTTGTTAAAATTAAAGAAAGTTGCAAAAAAATTTTGAAAATTTTTCACTAAAATTCTTTTATAGGTTTTGGAAAAAATGCATATTTTGTGTTAAGAAAGTTTTTGTTTTAATTTCGTTGCGCAAACCTATTTGACAAAACCTATTTGAAAAATTCAAGACTATTTTTCAAGTTTAAACAAACAAAAGTTAATATTTTTGAAGATGTTTAAGCTCCATTTATAGCCAAAAATAAATAAAACATATTTCTAACTTTAAAAATAAAAAAAACTACAAACTTTTTCAAAACTAACAATTGATGAATGATATATTTAACATTAAAATTGCTCAAAATAGTAAAACTTCTTAAACTTTACTTTGACCGATATATTATGCAAGTTTCAAAAATAATATTCATGGTCATGAGTTGCGCAAGGAACTATATTTGAAGCTTGAAAAGTAAGATTCTAGAAATCTGGCACTTTTTAAAAATCACTGGAGTTCCTCCTAAGCAAAAATAAACAATTTAAATAGGCATTAACTTGTTGGCATAATTGGAATTCGAGGGTCCAACTTCCGTCAGAGCACGCTGCAATCACTGCTGAAAGTTATAATAAGTCACGTGATTCGTGGAGGCAAGTTTAAACACGAAGAATAAATTAATTATATTTTGTTACCTAATCAGTTATAAAGGATCTCATGTCATTTTGGAAGTATTTGAATTAATTATAATTCCATTTTATCAGCTCAAACTCTTTAACTTTAAAATAGTTTTCTACTAACGTTTATTTGGAGTTATGAGAGCTCTGTTTTCTTATAACTTTCAGTAGTTCTAAATCCAAACACCAGGTGAGGACTACTTTGCTTGGACCTCCGAATTACTATAGGTCAGGTGAAAAATGTGCGAAATCCCGACATGATTCCTACCTTACCGACTATTCATTTTTATAATTTTACTCGATATTTAACATATATAATTAAAACAATAAACTTCCAGTTAATTTTTCAAGAGATTTCACGATTAACTGTAGAAGAAAAAAACGGAAAAATACAAAATAATATATATGTTATTAATATTTTAACATTTTTCCACCGCGCTTTTTCTCGTATCTTTAAAATTTAACTCGACATTCAGGACAAAAAGAGAGCAATACAAAATACCTGCAGAAATAACTGAAAATAAATCTACAGAATAACTTGCACGCTAAACTATAAAAAACCCGATGTACGCTGTTGTAAAATGAAAAAAATACCTATATGCAAATGTTTTTACAGGGAATTTTACAGATTTTTTGTAATATTACGCATATAATATATATTTATTTATTTATTTTATAATACGGGAAGTGCATCGCTGCTCAAATATATTTATCTGAATCAAATTCGATTTTCGCTACTAATAAATACGGATCGACATGAAATCTTTATTGCTAAAAGATAGGACTATAATAAGGATTCAAACCGACAATGATTACTATAAATATTATTTCATTTTTACGTTTCTTTCTTTTAATGTTTTTTCTTCACTGTATACAATAAAGCAAATACGAAAAGCGATGAAAAAATTTCAAGTCGCGCAAAAATAACCGTATTGAATAGAGTTATTGCCATTTTGAAGTAGGATAACTATGTTGGAAAACCTTGAAAAATGATGTGTACATATATAATACGTGTGCACGCATTGGCGAGCGCGCACTTAGGCTGGCACAGCCCCCTTGAGGTGCTCTCTCTCTCTCTCTCTCTCTCTCTCTCTCTCTCTCTCTCTCTCTCTCTCTCTCTCTCTCTCTCTCTCTCTCTCTCTCTTCTCCACATATACGAAAGGAAACTCTCGACTCGAGTGTAGGTACTTTTGTTACGCTGTCCACTTAAATTCAGCGTTTCATTAGGGTATAACTATAAAAGTGAATTTCAGTCGAGAGGACGATGCATGGTAACAAGACTCGAGTCGACATTTTATTCATCATAGGGCCGAAGCAGAAAATGTCGCACTAAAACGCACATTAGAATTTCATGAACAAAAAGTCAAAATAATAATGTATGTTTAGGATAGTTTTGTAGGGCCCACAATTTCTTATCGATTTTTAAATTCTTAAAGTGTAAAAAATATTAAAAAACTTCATTTATAAATTTTAAAACAAAATTAAGATTCAAAAACAATGTAAAGTTTATTTCAAATGCCCTTGAGCAAAATAGAAGTATATTGTTCAAATCAAAAAAATAAAATATCAATCTGTCATAAATCAGTCAGAAATTTCGCATTCATAATTATTAATATTATTAACTTTTAATTAATCATGGTAAAACTTTAAAATACTATGTCAATATCTTCAAAAACTATTCACAAAACTCGTTTCTCTAGAAAAACGAAAGAATGACATAACAATTCATTCTTTGACTACCAACAACCGAATAGATTGAGGAATAAGTCTTGTTTAGGTCAGATTATCGAAGTTTATTGTTTTGAACAAAGCCGTCTGCGGCAGAAAGTGAAAGAGAATGCGGTGAATGGGATGCGTAGAAGGTGAATGCACCATTGATTGACCAACGACCGATAATTGACCGCTGATGAGGAATAATGAGCTTGAAGAGGGATTTGCGCGCAGACGCACGGACTTATTGGTTTGAGGGTTTGCTTTTAGTAGGATGATTCAATTAAAGCAAAAGCGAATCTGTCTCTTTTCATTATTCGTTTATTGTAAATTGGCTACGTGTTATTTGCCCGCTTTGCCTTTTAATATTTTATTAACAAACAATCATCAATGATTCGTATTTTATTTTTCTTTTCTGATATTTTCTCGTTAGTGTTGTCATGATATATTATATAATAATTCTCTACTATTTTACAATTCTTATACATCTTCGTAGTGATTATCGCTATCATATAAATAATAAAATATATTCGATCGCACATATTTCTTTCTTGCCATTAGCAGTGTAATCGTAATTTATAAATATACAGTACAATATGTATATATATATATGAAAAATAAAAAATTAGAAATAACCGTATATATGAAAAAATTTGACCATATGAAAAATGGTAGTACGCCACATCGATACATCCTTTTAAAAGTTCACGTCGAAAGGGGGAGGGGGGAGGAACGTAACACTTGCTTCTGTCATCAAGAATGAGAGAAAAATAGGAGACGTGGGTTTTAAAATAGAAAACAAGAAACGTCGTGAAAAAGACACATGCAGTCACAACTCTTTCGATAAACATATAGTTATACACGGAGCACATCGATGCGTTCACTCGATGTTACCAACGCGCCTTCTCTCAATCTTTCTTTCGTCGCCACACTCACAGCCTTTGCGTGTAACATCTTTTACTTTTACGCTTTCTTCTTCTTCTTCTTCTTCTTCAATGAATCGTATGTACAATTTGCTTGAAAAAACTTGACGTGGTCTTGTGGATTATCGCGCAACGAACGAAAACACACCTTAAAGTCTACAACAATACTGCAGCCCGGTCATCACGTGTGACCTCGAGATTTCGGCCGATTTTATGACGGATCAGCTTATTCAATATTCATACGCCTTCGAATGTTGATTGCCCTGTTGATCGCGCTGCTTATCCTCCTCACTTTTCCACGTTCTCCTGTGCGTTTCGTCATTGCAAGTCTTTCGTGTTATTCAGTTGTTTGTATCCCTAAAAAAATAAGCAGTCCGTTATTCACATGGGACATTCGACGCTCGCCCTTTACACTTATAAGCAAGAAATACACCAGAGCGGATTATGGCCACCTTTATGTTGGTTCAATATAGACACCTTTTTTCACAAGTTTTTTCAAGTAATTAGTGTGTCAATTTCAAGCTAAAAATAGCCGTCCGCATCGGTTCCACAAGCATTATTATCGCTATAGCTGTGCCAACACAAATTACAGAATTGCAAATATTAAACAAAATAAATTCTGTTGCGTACGCAATTCTTGTACACACGATAATACATTTAAAATTTCTAAATTATTTTCAATATTAAAAAATAATTGTTGATAACAGTAAGAATGAAAATAGTCAAATGTATATGAATAAATTAAAATTATAAGTTTGTAAATATGGGCTGTCAATTTTCATGTGTCAAGATTTACGTAGCAAATAGTACAACAAGGAATAATTCAGTCAGGAATAATACAACACACCATTTTCGACATTGTAAAACAAACAACAACGTACTAATATACGTCGTAGAATCCCTCGTTGTCTCATAAGCGAAAATCGCAAAAAAGCAAAAATACGTAAACAAAAAAAAACGTTTCGCCGCAATTAAAGGTTTGGGTATATATACTCAAGTACGTGACACAAACGCAACGCATACCCTACGGCAATTCAAAGTTTGACAAATCCTCTTTTTCAAGCGTAATTCGACGCCCAATACGTTTCCGACGAAGACTAGCGAAGTTCAGAGGATAGCAACGAAGACTAACGAAATTCAGATTTTAGCGACGAAGACTATCGCGGTTGAAACGTTTACCACAAAGACTATCGCGGTTCAGAGTTTCGGACGATTCAGAGCTTTTTAACGAAACGTATTGTGATTCAAAGCTTTCTGATAAAAATTATGACAATGCAGAGCTTTTTGATTCACGAATACTATCATGAATATTAAGTAGTACACAACACATATAATTTTTTACTTATTTTAATACTTTTTATACATTGTTTAAAAAATTACTCAGCGAATAAAGAAAAGAAACTGAAAAACCAACTAGATTAGAGAAGAGAAAATAGAGGCAACAGATAAAAAGGGAATTGTTTACCTTAAAAATAAATCATATACTTACG
This sequence comes from Gastracanthus pulcherrimus, assembly GCA_949152435.1. Taxonomy (NCBI): domain Eukaryota; kingdom Metazoa; phylum Arthropoda; class Insecta; order Hymenoptera; family Pteromalidae; genus Gastracanthus; species Gastracanthus pulcherrimus. The sequence goes on from OX424573.1 coordinate 21,572,249, forward strand.
TTTTATGAAAATGGATAGTCTCCGTAAAAAGCTTTTAATTGATAGTTTTCGTTCCTGTCTAACACTCTGAACTGCGATAGTTTTCGTCCGAAAGCTCTGAACCACGTACTCTTCGTCACCAACTTTTCAATTGCGATAGTCTTCGTCGCAAACCTTCGAACTGCGATACTCTTCGTAGCAAACGCTTAAACATGATACTCTTCATCGGAACGCTGAAATGCGTTAGTCTTCGTAGCAAATTGAAACGCGTTTTTCTTCGTATTAGATGTCGAATTAATGCGTGGCTTAATTTTATCACATTAAAATTCATTGTAAATTGTACATTTTGCAATGCTTTTAATGTTAAAGGAACGTGAAACTTATGAATGTATCAGTATCCATATTACATTATGTAAGAAAAACTTCTCTGTCACATATGAATTAAAATTGCTTGAAATTTTAAGCAGAGACAACTTATTATATTTCAAAAGCCCTAATACAGCATTTTTTCAAAAAAGTTAATTTAAATGTTAATATCTTTAAAAAGAAGAAATCGGTCAGGTAGATTCCTAAAACAATTTTTTAAAATTCTTTGGAAAAAAAGCGCTTTAGTACGACCTCTTAAATGCATTAAGTAACCTCCACTCAAATATCCAATCAGCATCAATCACACAAGCCTTAAAAAAGAAGACTCGTCCAATTATTAACCAGCGAATGCGTCGCGCACTCGAGCTTTGCATCGACATATATATATACACCCGGACCAAGAGAAACAGAAAATTTTGCCTGCTGTTATGAATGTTCAGTGTTGGGGCACGCGACGGATGATCGGCGCCCCGTCCCAAAATTCTCCCCCGTTCCGGCTTTGCAAGCATACAAATCTCGTGCTCAGTGGTTCATGCTCCCGTAAGTACAGGGCGAGTGCGCGGCTAACAATCTTTGGCTGTCGCGGCCGGGCCTTACAGCGTTATTGAACGAGTCGCGCAGCCGCTCGGTGAAGGTCTTGTACTCCATGTCGGCGCTGCTGCGGCCGAAGTCGAAGTCGGCGACCTCGACGGTGAAGCGGGCCCGGCTCTGGACGTAGTAGGCGATGCCGAAGATGACGAGGACTATGGCGACCAGGGAGCAGGAGACCGGCACCACGATCACCGACAGCTGCGGCTTCGGCGTCACTGTTGCAACAACGAGCAATGAAAATTGTCAGTTTGCGGGGGTAGGTTGTAATAACGACCCTCATGCGGAAGTTAAACCGTTTATAGCAATGCTGATGAGTGTGAACAGTTGCGAAATAGTGTAAAAGAACTTTCTTACACTTTTTTTCTACTTTATTAAATTATTTTGTTCTTTGTAACATTCTTTTTAAAGAAAAAAGCATAAATATTTTTGTTGTTTTTAAGTCTAAAACTCATTATAAAAATAAACATGTGAAAAACAAGTAAAGAAAAAATATAAATTAAAATTCCTACAATTTTTTTACACATTTTTGCACTTTATTACACTTTCAATAATTTGATTTGACTTTTTTAGAAGGAATTTACACCAATAAACTACAAGGTGATTGTAAAAAATACCTATTTTGATTCTAGAAAGTATTTTTGTTTATTTCACCAAAGATAAAGCTCATTATAAAAACGAACATAAATTTTTTACACTTTAATTATTAATGCATAAATGTTAAAATTATTCTATGCTTTTAGTCATATAAAATCATAATATGTTTAAGGATTTTACTTCTATAAAAAAATAAATAAGTATTTTTTTATAAATGAAAATTTATAAAAGCATTCTTATTGGAATAATTTTTGTCGTAAAACCAGTCATTTATTTTAAATAATAATATTTAATTTACCAGTATCGTGACTCATGACTTCAAGACTCATAATAACAAACAGTAACGATTATCGGAAACGTGCGAATATTCACTTAAATTTTATTTATAGTAAACAAAAATAAGTTTCCTTCTTTATAACTTTAAATTTAAACGCGATAAAATGTATGTTATTATACTTAATCTACATAATCATTTTAAACTGTTCAAACTGTTAAAAACCTGTTTATTAGAATATTGAAAATAAAACTTACATTTATAAATGTTAACTGCTACTGGATGAATCTCTGTACTGACTTCATTGCTTAGTATTATCAAAACAGTGTATTCCAAGGGCTCAAGAAACCAATGATCAAGTGTAAATTTACAAGTATCCAGTTTAACACTGTTGTCCTGGGTACAAGTCTCATTACCAGTGACGTTATATTTTCCTAGGTGAATTTCAACACACTTATAGAAGGGCCCTGTGCCATTACAGGATATGGACAGTGTAAGACTGTTCCATGGCTGTATCCACGTAGAGCCTTCGATTTTTAATTTCGAGATTGGAGCTGTTGTGGAAATAATAAAATTGTAATTTTACTGAATGAACAGTAGGCGAAATGCACAGATTGCACAAAATATACATGAAACTGTGTATACCTCTAATTTTCACCTCTCTTTGGAAATAGCCATACGTTTTATTAGCCTCAGGATCCAAAACTGAGTTGCATATATAAGGGAATGTAAGGTTGCCTAGTAGAGGCGTCGTTGCATTCGAGGCAACAGTAGAATTTTTGGGAGTTGTTGAAGTAGTTGTTGATGGTGTAGGCGTAGGTGTAGGTGTAGGAGTAGTGGTAGTGGTTGTTGTAGTCGTAGCTGTACCATTAGATGGAATTGGAGTTGTTCCATTAGGTGGTACAGGTGAAGGCGTTGTACTTGTAGTTGTTGGGGCTACAGTTGTCGTAGTTGGTGGATCAAAAGAGGCTACCACAAGAGCTTCGATAGTGTGAAAGGATTTAGGCTGCGTGAAGTTGTAGTTGAATTTAAAATCGTCAGCTTGGTTATAAAATTGGCAGTCAACAAACCAATAAGTTGCTATTGATGTTGCTGCTTTCGTTATGTAATCATAATCGCCTTTGCGCAAATTAACAGATAATTTTGCTACTTCAGAAGAAGATACAAAATCAGTGCTCACAGTTTTGTTGGACTGCTCAATATCTAGATTTCCATTAAGTAAAGCTGCAAAAAAATAATTACATTAAATCACTTTATAGTAATGCAGGTATTATTATAAAATAAACTACTTACAGTTTACATCAAAATATACTCTTCTACTTGTATAGTCTCCACAACGAATGCTTAAAAATCCCCACTTACAAACAGCTACTTCCATCGTATATTCCCCCACATGATATTTTGGAGCTGGATAACTCACACTGTAATAAGTTGTTGTATTTGATGTTGTTTCAGTCTAGAACAGAGTAACACATTTACATTTTACCAAATACATTAAGTTATGCAGCGCTGCTGTCATGATAACAAAAGCTGTTATCTTCAATTTATGTGAATAATAAGTATTCACATACCTAACTGCAATGTACAAAATACAGATATATAAAATAAATGAATAAGCTAAAAAAAATGTATTAAAAAAATAAGTATGTTATTTGATTAAAAAATATTTTCTTTACGTTAAGTTATTTAGCAATTCATTTGTTATTCTCTTTTACTATACTATAATTAGTACTACACACTTGAATACACACAAGTGTGTGCAAATGTGCATCTATTTATAAAAAATAGAGGAGTAATTTATAAAACCCTTTGCCTATTCCAGGACTCAATAATCAATACCTAATAAAAAATTAACATTCTTACTATACTGATTGCTCAATAATTTATAGACTTCCAAGTATCCTTAAAGCTCTTAAACTACCCAAAATCCCTGAAATACGTCTATATAGCTACCTCGTGGAAATGCTCCTCGACAGCATTGTCCCTCCAAGTGTAAATGAATTTCCCACTCGGTGCTCGCCCATCGCTGTCCACGAGTTCCGCCTTGAAGGTGATCTTACTCCCAAGCACCCCTGGCCCATCGTGCGTAAGTTTCACATCCGTGGCTCCAGCTGCGCACACAAATTTTCAAAGTACACCAGATTACATCACTGTACCACGCGTAAAGAGGCACAAATTGAAGATAAAAGAAAAAATGCTGATAGCACCCAGTGCAGTCACGTCAAAATACATATAACATTAGCGTGACTCAAGGCTATATATAACACATATACGCGCAAAACAGACAATGGACGAGATACAGGTACACCTCAATACGTGCTCCGAAAAGGAGGAAAGAAAAAAAGGAGAAAAAATGATATCTGCGCTCACCTTGCCATACGAGAAAGGCGGCCAGAGTCGTCGCCAGGAGGGCTCGCCCAGCAGCAGCGCGGCGCATTTTCTCAGCTAATCATTTATACGACGGGGGGGGCGGATCCAGGCCGACGAGATATCTCTGCTCTCGGGTGCAGCTGCGCGATTGAGAAAGTGTCTGCACTCGCGCGACGTATATGTCGATGTCGACGTCGTTGCGCTACTGACACTGCACTACTAACTGTGGGCCAGAGACGACGACGATCACTTGGGGGAAATACGCGCACTGACATACACCTACATGGCAAACACGGGAACACGAAATGTACCTACAATGTACGCGAGGTTAGGTTTAATTTGAAGTGCGTCTTGCGTATGTAGGTGTATGCGAGTGTGGAACTGGGAATTTTGTTTGGTATTCGCGATAAATGCAAGCGCAAAACACAGCAAGTGATTCACTGGAGTGGTGCGGGGCCGAGTGGAATGGGAGAAGAGGCAATCAAAAGAGGCGCTGCACTCTGCAGGCGAACCCCACGGGGTTGTATCGCTATAAATGAGAACCCGCACCTTTAGTAAAGAAAAGATATTTTTAATTTTATATTAAATTATAATATTGGTATTTGTTATGCTTTTGAAAACCTAAATGCATTATTTTTAGAATAATTGTATAGCCATTCAAATAATAATAGCAAGTAAGCAGCGTCGCCCTGTGTGTCCCTTTTCTTAAGTCGCTCCTGAAATAGGCACACACGTGTTGATGTTTTTCAAGCATCGGCGTTCGTTGCAGTCAGAGTGAAAGACTTTTTCTGTTCTAAATGAGTGATATAATTATAAAAAGCGCTTCATATTGTGATTACAGATACGTACATACTTGCAAATGAGTTGATTGAAATCAATAACAAGAATTTGGATGCGTGAGTTAAACTTTTGTTTGCTTTTTACTTGTTAAAAGTTCATACATTTAATACATTTTTAACAGGTATACTTATACTTGTTATTTGCGATTAGAACAATGTATTTCTTGTATTTATAATTAATTTCATTAAGTAAGTTTGAGTACTATTTTAAAATAATGCTTAATTAATTATAAAAATCATATATGCTTGTAGGTTAGTTTATGTACTAATATTTGGTCATAATGAAATAATGATAATGCAAATATTCTTTTAAAATAAAATGATATAAGTTTCATGATTCTAATATAACAAATAGAAAACAGTTCTTTTTACTTATAACAATCATACCATTCATATTTAATAAATACTTTTTTCTTCTTTCAGTGTAATCTTACTGCTATGAACCCAACAATGATGCACTATAGACCTTGGTTTCCCCACCAACAAATGTTGGTGGAACAACATCCTTATTATCAGTATGCAATCAATGATTTGCAAGCATATTACTCTTCAAGTGAACATCAGGAAGAGGATAATGATCATACAGGAGATGAGATGCCTTCGGAAACATCAGGTGATCAGAGCCCTAATACAGATATGTTTCGTCTTGCATTTGCAGCATCACAATGGTCAAAGCTGGTTTTTAATGCAGAAGGACTTTTTAACAAATTAATGTCGACAAATGCACTGCCCACAAATGAACAAAATTTGTTAAAAAATCAAATTGAACAGTGGCTTTGCATGAAACAGGAATATGAAGAGTGCATTACTGGCGATGATTCTGGTAGCTTACAAGGTTATACTGAAAATACTAGACGATCTCTGGAAAGGATCGAAGAGGTGACTGAAACAGATGAAAAGACTGATGAATCAAGTAACTGGATTCAATTACAAACCAGAAGAAAAAGTTGTTCAGGTTCAGAAAGTGAAGCATCTGACGATGAAGATCAAAGTGATACGGAATCTGAAAATCCAGATTTTCTTGATAAGTTAAATGAATATATGGAAAAATTTAAAATTGAAACTGACGAAATTATAGATTTAAAGAAGAATGACTTTTCAAAGTTAAAAAACATATCTCCTGTGCCAATGCCAGTTATTAATAGTAGTTTTGTGCCAATTGTCAAACCAGTACCTATTAGAAATCCATCATCTAGAAGAACATCTATTTTACCTTACTCTGAAATGAGTAATGAATTAGCTGAATTTCAAAAACAAAATAGTAATATTAATCTACTTCAAAAAGATGATTGCAGTGTGAGTCCAAGAGTTTCTCTTAATTTTAGTAAAAAAATTGACAATCAAGGAAAATTTAGTAAAAGTTTTAAACAAGAAACAACAGCAGCAGTTATTAATTCACAAAATGTATCCATTGATACAGAACATACCCATGCACTTAAAATGTTATTGATTAATAACGAACAAAAGCAATCACAAATTAAGAAAATCCAATTTGATTTAGATCTTGCTTATAAACAGGTTGAAGAATTACAGAGTATGATTACAGTTAAGGAGCAATTTATTGAGGATATGCTACAAAATTGTGATGCTAGAAACAGTGCTAAACAAAAATTCCAAAAAAGGAAAAGCAAGTTTGAAGAGAAATATCGTAACACAGAAAAAATCCTCAATTACAAACGTATGCATCCAGATATTGAAGATGAAGTTGCATATAATGAAGAAATTGAAAAGTATGAAAATTTATTAATATACTATGAGAAAAAGCTTAAGGATACAAAAATAATTAAACAAGTTGCTGGTAATTCAGCAAAGACAGTCATTTACTTAAAGAATTCATTAAGTACATCTAAAACGCAAATGGAAAAATTGAAACAACGGCTTAAAGATGAAGAAGAACATAAAGAGTCATTAGAAGATGAAGTGATAAAAAATATAAAAAAAATTAAAGAACTTGAAGAAAAATGTAATGTAACTGTACTCAAATTAAAGAAAGTGATATCTGAAAATGAAGATGAACCAAATCATTTAAGACTTAAAATTAAATCTGATGATAAGGATAAGAGCTTAGTCGAATCTAATGAAAGGATTTCTCATGTACATAGTTTACTAAAAGAAAAATTGGAAATAGAAACATTAGACAATATCGATGACCAAAAAGTTCTTAGGCAAGAAATAGACAGTTTAAGGCATATAAGAGATCGATTGATTGATGTAAAATGCAAATATACAGGTGAGAGGATTTCAACTACAGTTGAAAACCAAAGGCACTTGCTGCTTATTAGTGAATATGTTGAAACTATTGATGCTATGATAGAGCAGAAAAATGTAATGATTTGTGGTAAGTCAGATTTCAATGAAAATAAATCATATAGGCTTGATGAGCAGATGCCAATAATGAATCGCCTTGAGAAATTATCTCATGATGAACTAATAACTTTATTTTACAAGTATTTTTATAAAGTCATTGATCTTAAAGACAGTTCAAAGAATCTCGAAATACAGAATGCTACTTTGGAAGAATCACTTAAAAAGATGGAAATGGACAATGATACAAGGATGATTATGCTTCAAAAGTCATATGAAGGACAGATAAGTCTCTTATTAAACTATTATGCTGAAGAAACTAGCAGTTCAAGTTATGATAATAAATTTGATAAAAACAAAGACTTTGAGAGACTGATCAAAGAGAATCAGGCTTTAAGAAGAAGATTGGCGCATTTTGATTCTCTTCTCAAAGCTTCTGGAACAGCTCAAGCTGTTCCTCCTAATTCTGTTAAAAATGCAAAACAAGTGATAAAACCAGAGTTAATGCAAATAGCATTGCCACCAAAAACTAATAAGACTAAAGTTACTCGGCAAGGAAACAAATTAATTATTCAAACTAGTAAAAAAGAAAAATAATCTTTTGAGTGACGATTGAAATAATTTTATTAATTAGTATGTTGTATAGAAGAACGAAATTTACTGTGGTTAAGATGTATAAAAAGATACTTTTAAATATTTATTACTAGTATACTTATATTTGTAAGTAATAGGAACAAACTGTTATCTGTTTCATGATATTTTACCTTTTTACAAGTAATTATCTTTTTCAATTATTTGTACATATTTGTGATTAACAGTATTAATAATTATTTTGTTTATTTTAGTTTTATACAATTGTATATTTTTTCTAGCATTTGTTACAAGTGCGTTTTTGCATAAACTATTGGCATTTTAATTTCAGTAAAATATAATGATTTTGGCCTGAATACTTAATATTAATTTACGACAATAAAGTTGTGTCATTTTTAAGTAGTAGTTCAATGGATCTACTGAAATAATTAGTAATAAAAAATATTTACGTGCAAATTCTTGACTTGACCTGTAAACCATTGTTTAGAAATAATAATAATATATCGATTTTATTTGATGTTACAAATTTACTTATGTAAATTTTTTAATAATATATGTAAACATTTTCTTTCAAATAAAAGAACATATTTAAATTCTTTTATGTAAATTTACATTAATAAATTGGTAATTTAAGAAAATGTTGTTTTCTTTTACTGATACACTTAACAAAATTCTTTTATATGTGTAGAATAAATATTATTGATTCTATTATTAATTATTATTACTGTTAGGGAATAATTAAATACATATTAAAATATATCTTACAGTATGCAGCTAATTGTGTCAGCCGTTTATTTTTATTTAAAAAGTTTTTTTATATACGTACAAAGAATGTATAAGCGTACTTTTCTATCTGAATTTTTTTACACAGATATAGTAACGCAGCCTACACCATGAGTCTAGAAAGCCAAAAAGATAAGGAATAGTACATAAGAATTTACATTGGTTTCTTATATATATATCAGGAATAAGCTCTTATTCCTCATATTTATAGATATAGAAATCACTGTAAATTCTTATATTCTATTCCTTATTCTTTTGGCTGTAAGGGCCTTAACTGCAAATTTCTGTGGAAAATCCACGCGTATAAGTGATGGATAATATACAGTAGCAGACAGCAGTGGTGTCGGAAATTTAAATGCCTCGAGCTCGATCGTGTGCTCCGAAATGGCGTGTTTACATTCCGATATTATTCCGAAATTGATTTTCAAACAATCTTTCGCAGCAGATTTTCGTAACTTGAAATTTTAGTATATTTCTAATTTTAGCATGAATACTGTGAATTCTTACAATATTTTAATAAAAATATTCGCAAAAGTATACACTATTCATTCGAAACTTGCTCCGAAGACTTGAATATTTTGCCATAAAAAATAAGATTTTTTTATGCTTCATTGAGAATAATTTAGTTTTAACAATCATTAGAATATAATATAAATATCTAAGTTAATTAAATATCTGCATTGTTATTAAAAATTATTTAACAAAGAAAGAAAATTCTTCAAAAGAATTGCGTGTTTGAATCCTCTTCAAAATTTTTCGATAATATTGCAATAAAGTGTCTTATCTATCGGATTTTTCGGTGGTGGAGAGCGAACTTATATCAATATGTACAAAAAATAGATAGAAATGAAGTAACAAATAAATTTTGAAAAGGGTTTGTTCCAAAAATAAAAAATAAATAAATATTTAATAACGAAAATTCACAACAAAAAATGTTATAAAACTCCTGTAATTCTTATGTCATTAAACAAATCTTCGAAGTAAATTTTTCAAGTGTATTGTATTATGCAATAATGCAATTGAAGATCAGTTCATAATATCGAAATTTCACTAGATCTTTTATTCATATAAAATATGTTAAAAATGTTAAAAAAAGGAAATAGATAAGTATAATTAAATAATAATACCTATAAATAGGTACACTATAAAACTATCATTAAACAATAAAATAATAAAAACCTCGATTCGCAGCTGGTCCGAGAACCTCGTCACCCCCACTCCATAAGCTGCGTTGTCGCCATTCATGAAAACGGGCCCGGTGGATCGGTAAGTATCCCTATCTCGCCGCCGACTCGGCTCGCGGATCTCATAAAAAATTTCTCTTTCATCCGGCGCACACGTGTGTGCGTACACGTACACCTCGGCGTACACGGCGTACACCGACATTCGCAGAAAATCATATATACACACTCGCGGGGCCGCGGCGGTGTATAATGCAAAACTCCGGGCCTCAGGTGTAAACACGAGGCAGTGCCTCTCGGACTCCCGCTCCGTGCAGTACTATCGCGCGGTTCGCACTTCGCGTGTATCTTTTAACTCGTGCTCGCGATAGCTGTATATATATGTATATATATAACCTACACATACACAAAAGCGAGAAGGAGAAAATAATATGTGCGCGAGGATGATGCACGCAGTAGCAGCAGCAGCGAGCGGCGGCTCGCTTATCAGCTGAGAGGAGAAATATAATACGTCCGCGTGCTCGTTTTCTTTTTATATCCCGTAATACACTCGTTCCGTGTGCTAACTGCGTGTTTACAGCTACTATTCCTCTTCCGACCGTGTCCGTTTACATCCCTATTTTCCTTTTGTGTGTTTACCTTCCGTTTTTCTCCTTTAACCTAAAGAAAGTGCAATATATCGGAGTAAGTACAGTGCGGTGAGTTTGCGAAAAATCTCGCCGCCCGCACGCACCGGAGATAATTGCATCAGCAGGCAGTGCAGTGGGTGGTGTGTGTACAAGTATATTCGTCTTTGCTCTCCTTTTCGGAGAGACTCTCGGCATCGCGGCGTTGAGAACGCGCGCGCGGTGTGCCTCCGCGTGTGCACGTTTCCATCTGCACTGCAGTCCAGTGCAGCACTGCGCGCACGGAGTGCATCAGTCTCGCACTCGCATTATATAGCTCTGTAGCTTGTGTGCACAAGCAGAGATACGAGAGAGAGAGAGAGATAGAAGACTTTGGCGAGAGGCGGAGTAGGAAGAAGAAGAAGAAGAAGAAAATAGAAGAAAATTCAAAGAGAGAGAGAGAGAGAGAGAGAGAGAGACAGAGGGACAGCTCGCTCTTGGGGGTCGTCTGCGTCTCCATCCCACGAGGACATGCCCCAACGTTCTTCGTCCTCGAGGGCTGCGGGGCGGACGATCGTCGTCGCCAACTGTCACGAGCTCCTCGTCGTCGACTCCTGGACCGAGAGAGAAGAAGCTCGCTGCGTAATCAGGTAATCCGCACGCTCCCTTCCCCCCTTCGGGAATAGGGGAAAGTGGGCTAAAAGCGCGTATTATTAGATGCGCCTGGCTCCTTTTTCTCTTTTTCCTCTCCGTCCTATTATTATTGCTACCATCTTTGGTTATTAAGGGCGGTGCACGGGCCAGCGCGGCTCTCTCTGCGTGTGACCCACACACGTGCACGCAGGGAATTTCCTGTCTTTGCGGAGAATCGGCTATGCTAATTTTGTTGTGATAAGGCTGAATGTTAAGTTCTCGTTTGAAACGAAACCTAGACCTTGTAGATTCAGGACGTTTGAATGTAATGTTTGCGCGTGTTTACCCTTGTGGAAAAAAACACAGTGTATTTTTAATTTTTATAGCGATAATTTCATTTTGTTTGAGGATAAGAGAAGCGCACTCCACTCCACTTCTCCATGCTGCATCTGGTCATTATTTGCTTTCGTACCCTTAAATTCGTATTCTCTTGGCCTCTCTGTTATTCTCTCAGCTTCCTTTCCGAGCTAGCCGTATATTAGCCTATTTTACTGTCTTCTCTGTCTATTCTTCTTATGCCGTGATTTCTATTTTCCAGGAAGTACGTGTATACGGCTGAAAGCGGAGAAGAAGCACAAAATCTTGCGTGCTGACCAGGACGGCATGCCACTGCTATTTCCAGCCTGAGTGTGAAACATGGCCACTGTTTTCGAAAGCCCCTTCCTCTCAAACAGGCTTCGCCAAATCGAAGAGCGCTATGAAGAGCCCACTACCTTTGGGAGGTGCGACTGCACCAGCTACAGCTACCTCGTGCTGAGCATTGTACTTTTTACAATTGGCACCGCCATTACGATACTAGCCCTGGGAGATGTTGTCGATGGACATATATTCTCTCACCTGGGACACATGTGGCTAGTGGGACCAATTTTCATTTGCTCCGGTCTCATGGTCGCTGTCAAATGTATGCTCTACCTCAGACGAAAGTCAGTCATTCAAATGATCTTCCATCAGCGCCAGCTTTTTAGGGTGAGAATTTTATTTTTTTATCTTTGCTTGCGAAAGAAGAACTACCTTTCCTCAGAAAAATTCCAATATAGAAATTTCTACATACTATAAATTAAGAGTATATGCAAAGTATTTCATTCAAAAAGAAATTATTATTTTGGTTTTAGGTAGAAAGTAAGACAAATAAAATTAGATAGTTTCTTTTTAATAAATAATAAATTTTTCCCAATGTATTCAAATATTAAGTAGAACATTCATTTTATCTTACAAACTTATAAATTCATAAATATACTAAGCAAATCTGTTTCTGATAAAAATTATCTTGACTAATGAAAGCAGTAGATATTGAAAACTGTCAAATTTATATTAATAAGCTCATATTAATTTAAAATAAAATGTGAAACATTTAATGCACTGAAAATAATAATTTTAGATATTTGAAATAATAGTTATCATTCACACTAATTTTTACGCAGTTAATTGTCATAATATTCCATGTAATTATTAAGCATTGAGATTACAACACACAGGCACTAACAAGTATACTTTAAGCTTCATAAATATTTCTGCCTCAAGACTTCTGTAACTAGATTCTTATATAGTAATATAAACCCACACTTTAAAAGCAGAATAGCAAATTTTTCAAGCTTATTGATCAGCTTATGTAATATTACTTTTAAATTAAAACTTTCACTTTGTTTGTTTTGAATTTCAATAAATAGTGACACCTTTCTCTATTGACAAACGAGTTTAAAATAAACCGAAGAATAATTACAAGACTGCAATTTATCTTTCACACACAGACACGCGGAAGTAAACAAAATATAGTTCTATAATAAAATTATCTTTGCATTATCGTTTGCATATTTTATTGGTCAAATACTAGCGCGGTTAGATAAAGAACATATATCGCGATTTTTTTCTTTAGATATTTATTATAATGGCGAGTGTAGATTTTAATCTAGAGCTCCGAAATGCGCGGATCAAAACAGGTTTTTGAGGTAGGACTTTCTACCGGGCTCTAAAAATAAATTCAATCGTTTTATTTGTATTTCCATTTCATCGACGTATTATAAATGGGGCATCAAAAAATTAATTTATACACCCCATTATTTGATTCCATTATAATAATAAAGTATAAGGCAATTTTAATTGTCCGGTTTTATTAATTTATTATTGAGATCGTCAGTGTTCTCAAAACTTTAATTAGTAGTTTGTATGGGGAACTCATGGAAAATAACTAAAATAAATTTCAAATATATCGCGATAACTGCTCTCAGCCTTAATTTTTCCTAATCATACAATTGTTACTTTACGCAGCACATGCACTGTAATATAATTAGGGTAGATCTATTAACGTTGAATATGAATGTTACGTTTTTTTAAACTAAAGTTACTGTGAAAATAACGAAGTTTGATTCGATATTATAGAAAAATATGGTTACAACCGTCTTACAATAATTATGGCCTTATCATCCGCACGTGCTCATAATGTTAATTTATTTAAAAGCAATAAAAGTCTAGTATAAGCAAAAAACAAAGATGTTTTGTATACTTTAAGATATCGCTGTTAGTTTTTACAATCATAGCTAGTTTTATTGTATTTTTTTTTGTTCTGGGTATATAGGTAGTCGTACAAATAGCAGAGAGTGTAACCTACTAAAATACAATAACTAATTAAAAAAAATTTGTTGTTTGTTGTAAGTAACATTCCTAAATACACAGACATAATTTTCCGTTAAAAATTACCTTAAAAATCATAGTAAACGTAGGACGTCCTTATCTCGTGGGGAAAGTCTGATAAACAGTAAAAATTAACAATATTGATAATAATTTTTACCGAGAATTTCCGTATTTTTTACCGTTCATCGGGGTGGGGTAATTTGTCCCATAATGTTAGAAAGCCCCAAGTTTACTATGTTTACTTATGCACGTTTACTAAGTTTACTACGCTTTGTACGGTAATTTTTATAAAAAAAATTATCTCTGTATAGTATGAACAGACTTTAATCTTAAGTACAAAAAGTATAAACTTGAAAAATTGTTAATTCACGGGAAATAATTCGTATAGTGATTTATCGTTTAATTGTCTGATTATAAGGCCACTAAAACAGAAAATCGCCATTGAAAAAAAGACATAAGAGTTTAAAGATCATTTAATCATAAGACGTCACAGTACATATTATAAAAACTGGCATTGATATAACGTCACAACGAGATTTGACTTTCATTATCTTCCGTATAGAATAATGCTATACGCTCTATCATATAATCAGAGCTGTGCAGAATTGGTCGCAACATTTTTTCGATTCACTTTTAAAATTGAATAAATTTTGATTCATATTAATTATTTTTACTAAAAATACAGAAAAAATATTGTGTTGACCATAAATAAAATTGAATCGAAAAAATTGAATCCGATTCAAAATGTCGATTCATTGAATTGGGATTTGAATCACGATTCATTTTTCTCGATTCAATTGAATCGAGATTTTGAAATGGATACAATTTTCTCGATTCAAATTAGTGGGGGCCTGAACAGTATTTATTAAACACCCCCTAAACGTGGGACCCATCCAAATGATACCACGTGTTTAGAGGGGCCTAAACACTATGATAGCCTGATTTGTGTAAATTAGGCCCTCAATTCATTTGAATCGAAATAATTGAATCCGCTTCAAAATCTCGATTTATGAGAATCGAAAATATAAATCGCGATTTACAGGTTTCGATTCGAACAAATCGAGAAAGTGAATTAAACTCAAATGAATCGCGGCCACTCGAAGCTCATAAACGCACAGCTCTGATCACAATTGCCTTATGTAATTATAAAAGCAATCTTTGTCGTTTCTCTATTTCTAATTGATTAAAAGAATAATAAAAACGCGAATATATTTGAATTATGTATAAAATACAAATAAAATAAAAATACCCGCAACAACTTCAAAATAACGAAGTATATGTATCATATTGAATAAAAAAGTACATTTTTTGCAATCACTTAATTTATTTTTATAATAACTATATGGCTTCCCGAAATAAGTTCATTTTTTGTGAATAAATTAATGGTTTGAAAAAACACCAAAAATAGTCGAAAATGAGAAGTACATAATGGAATTCAGTGTTTTTTCGCGTTTACTCACTATATTTGATCATTCATAACTTTTGATTTTGTTAAGGAAGTACTATCGGTTTCGAATTATTGTTCAGAAAACTCTGAAATTTTGTATACTAGTATGTTTTGTCCTCAAATTTACTCGTACAAATTTTTAGAGAGCTACACCAACCCAGAAAAAAGATATTAAGAATTTTATATCACGCTTTTAACACGTAGCCTTATTGAAAATCACGTTTCCGACAGTTGCAATCATGAAATTCATGAAAACTGCTGTTCTGATTTCGACTAAACTTTGATAAATACATATTTAATATACCAGAATTATAATGCAAAAATCCAAATGTTGATTCACCAATTTTGAGAGCTAATATAAGCAAACGAATAAAAATTTTCACGCTCACTCAACCATTTACGCACACGATTTGGCCTACTAACTACCACGGACGTCAAAAACGACCAAACACGCATTTGACTCATGGAGTTACGTCTCAAATTGAATCTCGTTTTCTAAATGTTTGGCTCCCTTAGCACTCACGTGATTGTTATATCAATGATGACCGTTTCTAGTTCATAATTGCCGTATTAAATTCCCATTAGAAAAATTGTTATTCTATGTCACAAGTCATTTTTCGCATATTGGAAAATTTTCTTGTACATGTTAGGACCTCTACAACAAGGAAGATTAATTTATAGAGGCGTGTCTCATCATTTATTTTTCGTCACTTTTCGAGCCACTTATTGACCGATTTTTTGTAGAATTTTTCATATAAATAAGTAAATAAATAAGTAAATAAGTAAATAAATAAGTAAATAAATAAGTAAATAAATAAATAAATAAGTAAGTAAATAAATAAATAAGTAAATAAATAAGTAAATAAATTAATTTACTTAAGTACGAATATATTATAAACATCAACAAGTCACTGTTACTTTATCCAAGACAAATATGTACTTGGACACTTAGGTTTTAAGTTAGTTTTTAGTTTTACTTAGATTGTAAGTTAATTATTAAGTTATTATACACACCGGACCTATGTACAGGTAGCTCTGACTACCTCTATAGGATGTGGGTTACTCCAGATATAATTAATATATCTGGAGATTAACTACAACATGTATTACGATGTATTACTCTGGTTAAATAAATAAATAAATAAATAAATAAATTAATAAGTAAATAAATAAGTAAATAAATAAATAAGCAAATAAATAAATAAGTAAATGAATAAATTAATAAATTAATCAATTAAAAAATTAATCAATTAATAAATAAATGATTAAATAAAATCCAAAATTCAAACACTCACATATATACCTATATGTAAAAAAACTTTTTTAAAATACGCAAAGGTGAACATTCCAGTTTCTTGCTTATCTGGCGAAATATAATTATCGAGTAGAAAAAAATGTACGTTTTTCAAGTACTAAATATACCTACAAAATGAGGCGTATCAAGTTAAGTGAGGGTATAGTATTAAGCTTTCAATGTTTGAACTGGTGTGCTAGATCGAAACATAAGAGATGTCTATTGGAATAGACGCATTAGAGCGATTTGGTGTTAAAATTAGCACAGAAGAAAAAAACGCTAAAGGGTCATTCATAAATTACGTCACACTTTGAGGGGGAGTAGGTATTTATTAGCGTGATGGTGTTTACTAAAGACATAGGAAAATCAGTGAAAATGCGTTACGTAAGGGGGGGGGAGGGGGGGGGGTTGAGAATTATCAAAAACAATGTGACGTAATTTACGACGGCCCCTAACCATTAAAAGAAATAATAATAAAAAGTAGTCTTATCATGTTTTAAGCGTATACTCTGATATTATCACTAGTTTTCTGGGCGTGGGTTGCACACGAAAATGAAGTAAAGATAATGTATTCTAAATCAATTTTTTGCTTTTATCAATGATTTCGGTCAGTGGAAAAATTCTAGTGAGGTTTCAAATGTTTATATTCTTTTACAAGATTTAATCCAGGCCTGCCCTCTTAAGAAACACTGGTTGACTGAGATAATTGATAAACATTAAAAATTAAAAATTAAACAAGTATAATGAGAAATACAAAAGTGTCGAAGTACGATACTGCACACTGACGACGACATTCTCATAAGTTGTTTTTCAGGAATATCATAATTTTGTATGTGTAAATGATATAATTTACTGATAAACAATCATTTAAGTGATATGAAATTGTTTGTCAACAAATAATGTGTTAATGATTAAGTAAATAAACCCTTATAAAATAAAAGAGACCGTTATGAGTCATTTACAAATGGACTTACGCCATTTTTCGTATACATATTTTTAATAAATGTAGGGTCGTTATGTTACAGCGACTCCTTTTATTTTGATATTTCCGATGTAAACTGAAATTGTTAAAAATGGTCTTAAATCGTTATTCCGGAAAGCTACATAATTAATTGCCGTACTATGTCGTAAAAATCGTTGGCCTATCAAACTCGGTGAAATAAACTTTTTTTTTTGCAAAAAAAAAAGAACTCGCGCACGCGATAATTTCCATTTTATTGCGCGGCAATGTCCGTCTCAAATTCCAAAGCCGCACAATAATCAACGCTACTTAATCGCCCTCTCGCGCGCTTGCAAAAAGAGCCGAGTTTGTAATATTTTCGCATTTGTAGGCGAGCTTGAGTGACCGTACTGTAAGAAAAAGTAGCAGATGCGTGCGTGGTCTCGGTGTCATAAACTATGGCTGCTGCTGTATCTTTAAAATTCGAGGAATAATTTGCAATCAAAGTCACGCGGTGCTGCAAAACTATGAATCCATAAGATATCGACTGCTCATAACAGTTCGCGGCATGAATTTTAATGCATCGAATGTAATTTTTTGTCACCTGTTTATGGGCTTTTATAGTATCGTTTACGGCGTTTAAAAGTTAGATTATTGCGGGTCGTTTTGACGTAACGGCTTGAATTCAAGTTTATGACCTGGTCGCGTGTTAAAAATTCAACGCATTAGGTTTTTTTTGCGGGTAAGGGTCGTAAATTTTCCGATTCCGTGCGTTTTAGACGTTGGAACGGGAAGAAGTTTAGTTAGGCGCGAGAATTTTCTGAGGTTTTTGCGAGTGTTTGACTTGACGTTTGTTATTTTGTAAGTTTATTTTACATTAAAAAAGGTAACAAAATACATACATTATTTTTATGTGGTCCCCTAACAATTATTTAAAAGGCGTTAAAATTAAATCCGATTGAAAAACATATCTATTATAGAACTTGCACTTAAATAATTTATTATTAAATTTAAGAATGCCTTTCTTATTATATTAAGTAAATATTTTGTATTCTAAAATAAATAGATCTCGAAATTTCTAATCTAGTACAATGCTAATCAAATATATTTTGATAAAATTTTAATAAATGTTTAATAATGTATAAATTATAATTAAATAAATAAATAACTGATCGAATAGAACTCACTAATTTTAAATGAGTTTTTTACATTAAATTTAAAATTTTTCTTTAAAGTACAACTATTTAGTGATGTATTCTATGAAAGTAAAAAGGAAACTTTACGTGCAACACTTATTGATATTTCTCTGATTTATTATCCTACCTTATCTTCACCTCTTCTTAAATAAAGGATCGAGTTATGATGTGCATTATTTAAGACTTCTTGCATAATGCAGTCCCAACTTTACGTAATGTACGTACCCGAAGACAATGAAATGTTCGATCTGTGAAACTGAGAAAAGTCAGTGTATCTTGTCAAGGTCGGAGTTTAAGAGTAAAAAATATGTTTCTAGATATGTGATCAATGATCATTATAGATATAAAGACATTGAACTTTGCTTTTGTAACATATTTACACATTTCCTGAATTATTTATAAGATTTTTGAGCATCGTTGTATTATATCAGTAGTTCTAAATTTTTTAAAAAATAATGATAGAAAACTAAATATTGTAATAAATAATAAATATGTTTGTCAAACTCAAACTACTGTTCTGAATTAAAAGAAAAAAATTACTTTAATTATTGCTTGTAAAAATTAAAAAGAGAAGTCTTAAAAAATGTTTGGAAGTTTAAATCGAACACAAAAGAAAAATGTACATATGATACTACTGAAATATATGCATTTCATGAAAAAGTAATCAATATTAAATAGTTGGCTACTGCGCAACCGTTAAAGGTATCGGTATATTCTAACGGGTTAATTTGCGTTCTGCTGAATATATATTACTCTTGGATTAAATTCAAAACTAAAACAAAAATACACCGATAAAAATTCACCAAAAATTCGTAAACTAACGAAAACAGGCTATATTCGAACATCATATGCCTTATCTTCTACAACCATAACAAGGAAAACCTTATTTTAAATACATATTCCCTGACAAAAATGCAAAGAATGTAAGATTTATTATCATACTTTAGAGAAATTATATAGCAAAAATTGCCATGTCTGTTTATACACGGTTTAAGGAAGAGTTAAACATGTTATTTTGTCGTTAGCTTGTTAAAATTTGTTTGTTTATTTAATAATAAACATTTATTTGTAAAAATAACAGACTTTCAATATGTCAATTTAGATTTGCGTATTACGTTTTCACTTAAATGTATGTGTTATAAATCCACAAACATTTGTTTATAAGCCATGACGCATATTGTATTTTTTAAAGTAACATACAATTGCGTCATTCATTTTTCACCAACAATGTGTGTTATTTTTTTAACCGTGTACATTGGCATACTGTATTTACTAGATTCTATTATATTTCCGTATCTATCGTAATAAATTATCATATGTACAGTAAAAATATATTTAAAAATAATTTTATTCAAAATATTTATTTATAAAATTCATTTCTAGTAAAGTTTCCATATTCAAAATACTATTAGGTGCGAAACGAATATTATATATATAACTTAGTTTTTACTACAATTATAAAAATTATTACAGAAACCAGAATAGGTTCCCAATGCAATACGTACGCAAACATAATAAGTTAGCATAAGGTAAAGTAGCCTATTATGAAACGATTTTCGGGCACTTTTTTTCAAGTCCTAATATGAATTTCAATATACCTTTAATTGTATATTAAAATATATCAGTCGATTCGCTGTTTCCTCTACATTTAATATCTTTTTTCCGATTTTAAACTAGTGCAATGTTTGTTTATTTAATAAACAAAATACTAAGCGATATTCAGCTCCCATTATGGAACACTATTTCTTGACTGGAACCTATGTTTCATAATGCATACTCCTATTATGAAACATGATTAAATTGATATTTTAATACTATTTATTCGCAATTTTTTGCTGAAATTGTCAATATATGTAAAAAGTACAATAATACAATGATAAAAATCCAAAAATTTTAATCTTAAAAACTCTAAATGATAGAAAAAAAATAATTCAAAGAAGGTTATATACTACATGCGGTTTATAGGTTAGGTTCGATAAATCGTATTAATAAAATCAGTCCTTAGTAACAATTTTTATAGAAAAAGACACAAATACGTAAAAATACAACAATTAATAATAATTACTTTTAATTTTTATATGAAAATTCAGCTTTAAAACACGCATTTTCTTGTGTTTCATAAATAGGTGCCTAATAAAAATAAGGAACCCATTGTGAAACACGTATTTATTTCATATTATATTAGGACAAAAAGGATTTATAGCGATTTTAATCAATTACTCGGTCACTTATCTATCATATGAACTATTTCTTATATCATAAAACAGTGTAAAGGCAATAAAATTATTGAAACAGTAATCTACATAATTTAGCCGTTCCAAGTCACCTTTCCGGTTATTTTACACTTGTTCTCAAGAGCACTTATCAAAAATATTTTTTTCATTCTGTTGAAATTGCATTTCGCTATTATCTTAATTTTATTGTAAAGTTAAATGTTTAATAATAATACGTATATTTCCTTTAGTATGCTTATTACTGTAAAATTTGTATAAAATCGAATATTTTACGAGTGTTTCATAAAGGGAGCCATTTTTCGCGGTGTGTCATAATAGGCTACTTCACCTTATCTCCAACGAAATTATATTTTACAGTTTGCCTTCTGTACATTCAGGGAAAATTCTTCAAAAACGAAATGTCGAATCATCGTGACATTCTAAATAATATCCATATTTTTTAGTGCTTAAAAAAAAGTCGAACAAATTCATCCCCAATGCGATAAACCCACAGAGTAACTTCTCCACCCAAATGGGTCACTTCTGCCAAACAACAATTATTCTCCATCACACGCACGCTTACACACCCATACACATTTCTCCACAACGTCGTACAAGCATTCCTCAAGCCTACATCGTCGTGTATTTATGTCAAGCAGCACCTGCAGGAGTTCAGCGGCGGCCAGGCAATGAGCTCGTCGGGCAGCGGGACGCCGGGCCCGCCGCCGTACGAGGTCATCGCTCAAAGTCAAGGCCCGAGCGAGCTGCCGCCGCCCACCTACGCCGAGGCCGTAGCGCTACTCCAGCAGACCGGCATTCAAGGTACGTAGTATAGCGCATTATGAGTATTCCGTCTTCGCGTGTCGGTATCGCTGTAATATGCTCCGAGTGGGCTTGTGTAACTCGCTGCCGCGGGCTTGTCTAGGATTTGGGGTAGGTGGCGAGGATTCTTTTATTTCTTTGGGGATATCGGTTGTAGTTGTTGGATGGTTGAGAGTGGGATGTCTTTTCTTGGTGAGAAAGTTTTTTTTTATCGGCGTTGTGTAATACACTCGACGGGGATATATTCTGAACGAATGCTTTGAAATTGCGCTGCACCATATTGGTTCATTCCTGTGGATCGGACAGTGTCGTTGGAGCATTTTGGAAACGTTCGATCGGAATATATACACGGCGAGGGTACAAAGTACCATCCAAATAGGTAAAAAGTTGAAATTCCATTTTCAATTTCTCTTTTAAACAATTGAAGGTTTCTTTTATTTGATAATGGACGCCAATTCATTCATTTAAATCATTTTGGTGAAAATCATTTTGAAGTATTTATTAAATATTTTCATATGTTTCTACGAACTGTTGAAATATTAAATTCTTTTCGGAAATAATAATTTTTCACTTACATGGGTATATTTAATTATTATATTTTACATATTCTAAAAATAAATAAAAAGTAATTTTACACTCAACTGACCGAATACTGAGTCTATTATGCTATGATGCATAATAATGTACTAACATTAGAATTTTAATTTTTCTTATATGAGTCACTTGAATGTATAAGTTTTTCATCACTTATACTAAATTTAAGCACGATATGTATTTAAATTTATATTTGCATAAGTAACGATGAAATAATTCACTTTTTAAAGTGAGTTAAAGTTGTTTGTTTTAGAGTCATGGTTTTTCTTTAAAAATAGATCTTACACAATTTCAAACAGTTTTTGTGAATGGTTTTTTCATGATTTCGAGTAAACCGTCGCAAGAGAATGTCGATACCTTACGTAAAACGAGAAATAACAATGAACCTTGAGTCATTTAAACAACATCTATAGTAAAAAATTAACTGGTATACCTTCCTATAGTAGTTAAACACTGTCATTTTATGGAATGAAAATTCACTTTGGATGAATCGAAAATAATATTCGATATTGTAGCCGAAAAAAAGAAAAATATTTACTCTTGATATAAAACTTGAATCTACAGTTTAGCTTGAGTCAGACGGCATTTCATTGCCAAAATTCGTTCTCATTTTGAGACAATATTTACGTCCCGGTTGAGATAAATTATCTAAATTTAAAACATGTTCCGATCACCGTGACTACAAATTATTTATTAAAATCAGAGGAAAAATCGTTTTAATTCGGATGGATTGTCCTTCTCTAAAGATTAAATTCGAAATGTCGCGCACTTTCACTTTTAACTTTCACCCTAAAAGTGAGAATCGCGCATCTCAATTTCGGACTCGACTTCGATTATATAAATGATTTTACTATGTAAGCTTTTTGTCCAATCGATGTGCGTTTGGCACGAACATATATAATAAATTTTTATATATATAATAAATTCAATTCAATTAAAGCTAAAATGTATTCGTGTCGGGAGGATAAACGCTTCGTAATTATATGGTACTCGATTCTTACATTAACCCGTTACTTTCCCATCGTCTGTTCTGGTACTAATCGGATTTTTAATTACAAAAGGTACTAAATCAATAAAATTATTGACTAAAAGTAATTTTCCTAAGCATAATGCTTAACACCTGCTCTTTCAGAATATGATCTAGGTCAGATTTTTAAAATTTCTTTATTTAAAAATTAAATTAAGAATTAAATATGACCATTTAAAACTGATAAAATATAACAAATTTAAAAGTGATTTTAAACATTTAGTTTCGAGTTTAGATCTAAATAATATATGATATAACAATTTTTCAATGTTTTTGAGGCTGAATTAATTATCCAAATTTCGTTTTTGTAAAGCGGCTTACATTAATTATGTCATTGGATTGCCGAAAATTTAGATGTAAAAATTCTGCCGAATTGAAACAATCATCTTGTTTAATTCCAGTGAAGAAAAATTAAAAAATCTGAGTTGTGATTTTGAAAGCCCAGGTACTAAATTTGCAGAAAAACACCCATGCTCAATGACACTAGTCATTAGGTACCTCCTTTAGTCGAGATACAAATACAAAATCCATCTTACGAACATGAATCTTCTATAATAATCATTCGAAGTGAAGTTTCATTACACTGATTTAAATCAGTTGCATCTCACATGAAAAAAAATTGGCAATAAATTCAAATAAATATTTATTTCCACACTCGCTTAGAATCCACTCATCCAAAACAACTGCCTTACCCATTTTCCCCACTAAAATTTGAATAAATAATTTTCCAAAAACTAATACATATTCCTCGCTCTCATCCAAAAAAATCCCCCAGCAACAGCTCCATTGTCACGCAAACATCCATCCTTAACCAGCTAAAATTCTCTCTCAAAAAAAAACCGTCCAGCCGGCAAAGCGTGCGAACCTCTTTCGCGTCCGCGCGCCCGCGCGCGAGTTTCACTCTCTGGAATTTCGCGCAAGTGTATATAAAGAGACTCGCGAAACAATGAGGCGCTCAACCGCACTTCAATACATGACACACATTAAAACGCACTCCTATATATATACCTATATATGCTTGTGTATTGCAGATGCCAAGCCGTGCGGCACAGTTGACACAGGTGAGAACAACGCGCTGCCACTGCCGCCGCCGACCAAGCCATGATTCATCTCGCCGTCTCTCTCTATCTCTGTGTCTTTTTTGTTCGAGCCCGTCGCACGCACGCACCCGCTGAAAAGGAGGCGAGCACACACACATGTACCCACATACGAACGAAACTCATTCGCCAGATCGTGCTTTACGTTGCGCCGAGGGGCATATATACAGATATATTTGTTTGCGGCGGAGATATAGTACGTGTATACAGCGAAGCGCGCATCCTTATATAGAGATACGGGGCGCACGGTTTATACGGTATATATATATGTACGTTTTTATGATTATACATACATGTACGCGCATTCTACGTTGTGATATAGACGCGAGATATACTTAAGAATTGAGAATCTTATGTGCACGCGGTTATACAGCGAGCGACAGATGCATCGAGATGATGATGATGATGGCACGAGGAAGCTGTTCTGTCTACACCGCTGCTGTCTGCGATTATTGTTATTATTATTATTGTGCGCTTCGGAGAGACAAAGAGCCGCCACCAAAGCGTTTTCTTCGTTTATAGTTGTGGAGCAGCTAGACGGGTTATCCGGTCGACGGTTGAGAGCGAAATATCGTTGCTTTGACTTTTTTCTTCGTTTCTTTCGGGAGGGTTCTTGAGAGATTTTAGCGAAATTTTTTGCTAGTTTTACTTTGATTGAAGTTAATTCTCGGTATGAAGTATTTTCTCCTCTTTTACGCGGTGGAAATAATTAGTTTGACAAACCTTGTCATTGTTTGATCGAATTTTGCTAATATAATCAATTTCAGGACGCTACACAGTTTGGCAGGGCTTAGCGCGAGGTTTGGTAAAGACAAACAAGTTCAGGCAATGTTTAACCAAATTTAGGAAGAATACTTTCCTTTAAAATATCTCATTCTAACTTTTAAGTCAATGGATTATTGTATTGGGTAACTTTACCCAACTTTAAAAATTTTTTTCATATCTGTATGTAAATTTACTCAAACTTTGAGTATCTTTGCCAAACTATGCATGAAACGAAAACGTTGCTTATCTTCTCTAAAGTTTGTCAAACATTATACAAAATAGCTAGAAATCTAATATAAATTCGTAAAAATAATTTGAGCAAGGTTAAGCATAAGTAGTTCGGCGAAAAAAGCCGAGTATGATAAACAAATTTTTTTTCACTAGGATTTGAAGACAAAGTTCGCTTGGATTAGAGTGGTTAAACTACGTCGTGCATTTCCAATTTTTAAAAGGAACTTTATCCTAACGAGCTTAGAGAGAATCTAAGTCTTTTTATTAACGTAATATTTCTCCGCGTTGCATAACATTGACTGTTACTGCACGTGTAACCGCAGAATAAATGATAATTACTTAATAACAAATAAGTAATGCATTTTACACGAATAGTTTCTAAATAAGCTGTATATGTACGCCAAAAAAATATATATGATCGCTTTGCTTGGAATTCTCATTTGAGTTTTCCTCGTATGAAAAAAATAAACGTAAGAAGTCAAAACAAAGAAGTTTTGAACAAGGATGTGCTAATGATTTATTGTACTTGGTGCCGATGCCACTGAAAGAATAGAGGAAGATTTAAACGACGAACAATCGTTTTTGCGCTATGAAACATTAATTTTCCGGAGCTGTGTTAACGGAGATGCGTAAACGGTAGTATGTCTTTGTTTCTCATTTCATACCAAACAGTTGATTAAGTTCGCTCTACATAGCCGTAGAGCAAGTGCGTTCAAGATTTTTTGAGTACATATATAAATCGTTACATCGAACTCGTCGATGTATAAAATTCGGTGACGCACTGCAGATCTTTGCAGTGCAGCCGAGTTCTCCAGCTAGTAAAGAAAAAAGAAATCAAAAAACAAAAGGAATCTTCATTATGATCAAAATAAAGAGCGGGTAATAAATGTTCGAAAGGGTCGGCACTTTTACCAGTGAAAAACGGGATGGAGAGCGCGCGTTCGGAAAAACAAATTTCTTTGTTTGATATGCTTATCTCAGATGATAGCTTCAAACGGCACAAGTGACTTTTAAACTGTGATTTATTTCTCGCGCGTTGGTGAAATTAACCTTCGAACCAACGCGAAACTTTTGAACACAAACACACACATAAAGGAGCATCAATATTTTTCACGTGCGCGCGCGCGCAAACCTTTTTTTCTCATCGCCCGACGTTCGTATCAAAGCAAATCTGTATTTTGCTATTATATATATACTTATAGAGTAGAAGCCGCGGAAGCTTCGAAGCATTGTGGATAGTCAGACGGACAGACGCATAGGTCTATTTATGTGTTGCATTTTAGGCCAAAACTTGATAATTATAATTAACAGTGCTTTGTCGCTATAATACTTTTTTTTTCATGAATAATCTAGTTATTTAAGGAAAGATTATGTATATACAGTTCCCGGAGAGCACCAGAGGCAAGGAGTTATGTATTCAGATGTCCTTGAACGACTGCAGTAGCTCAAACGAAACATATTTTTGTATTATACGACATACATATTAAGACTGCTGATGCCTTGTATAAGAAACATAAATATATTTCTTTAAAAATGTAGGGGGAAGAGAACGTAAAATTGTTTAAACATGTACGCGAACGCGAGAAAAATATTCTGATGATTCGAACAGTATTAATTAAAGCAGAACAAATTACCGATTACGAAAAAATTTTGTGAATGATTGTTCGAAGGATAATAATGTAACGGAGGACTTATTTTGATAAAAGTGGTTCAAATTGTTTTCAAAAGTAATGCACAATTTTTTTAAAACCATATTTCTAAGCCTACAAGAATAAAGAACAATTTATAGATATTTCTTCTATAAAAAAAGCACATTGTTATATTGACTGTTATTTCCAACTACATAAAATTATCATCATTATTGTCATTAGCTTACGTAACCGCTCCTGCAATTGTACAGGAGAGACGTACAGCGAATGCACTTTAGTTTACCTTCCTGTTTTCTGAAGAGCGCTAATGTTGTAATGTACTGTAATGCACATTTCGACGACAAATCGATTATTTGTAATATAATATTTTTTTAAATTCCACGAATTCTAAATTGAAACTTAATGACTCATCCCTATTTGAATACCAGTTATTGAGTCGATCTTAATTTTTATTACTCAATGTGATGTTTTGTATATATATTATAATAAAAAAAATTTATAAAATCCTCTACTTTCTTACGAACCTGATAATTTGTGTCCCCTCCCCCCCCCCCCCCCGCAAAAGGAAAGACCAACGGGCAAAAAAATCCAAAGCCACGGCTAAATTTTTCGCTCTTTTTATTATTAAATAACATGTAATAGTTATAGAATTTCATTCTGCTCGGATAATCAAAGAAGAGACATCATTCTGTATACGAAGAAAGAGAGAGAGAGAGAAAGTAAAGCGCGAGTAGTCCGTAAAAAGGGAGGAAAAAGTAAAAGACAAAGAAAAGAAAAAAAAAACAGTTCCTCTGGGCAGAATACATTACAGTATGAAAGAATAGCTTGCGCGCGCGTACAAGCGTCCCCCCGCTTATGCCTTGGCGCTGGCGAGCATCTCCTCCTGGTGTATGAGGTGCGTGGTGTTGTTGACGAGGCCCATGAGCTTGGACAGGGAGCCCGACCACTCGTCGAGCATCGCGGCTGGCTCCTGCGTCCTCGTGAAGCGGACGACGCCCGCGGGCCGATCGGTCCGCGCGCTTATCACCCCGGTCTCCACCAGGTTGCAGAGACACTGCTCGGTCTCCTCGACGGGCAGGTCGAGCAGCTCGGCCATTCGGCTCAGGGTTATGCGCGTGTAATACTTGGCCATTATTCGGATGTTCTGTGGGCGAGAGAAAGAGATAGAGAGGCTGCTTGGTTGCTGTGTGTGTATAAAAGTGGTTTTGAGTTGCCTTTGGTACTTCTTCTTTGGCATGATGAAATTCGAAAGGTGATGTTTCGAATCGGCAGATTTCGGAAATTATATTTGGGTCGGAGGAATATAAATTAATAAAGAGGTTTTGAAGATAGAGGGGAGCTTTCTTTTTCATTTTTTGAATTGTTTTAAGGAGGTTTGATATCGGATAATTGTTCATACAGGAGAGAATTGTTTCTTTATATAGTAAAATCAGGGGAAAATACTTTCAACCAAATTGTGACTTCGCAAGCATAGATATGTTCCACTAAAAAAGTTACTTTATTATATTATTATTATTTATTTACTTATTTTGGGTTTCATTCTTTTTCTTTACTATTATGTATATGTACATTATTTAAAACAAATTACAAAATAATTAACTCGTTAGAATCGCATGTGTCCTAAAGGATAAAATTTGCAACGTGTTTAACTTTTTTATTTATTTTATTTTTGTAATCTAAATACTGGGTGATTCCGTCGCAACTTTCCCACTTTGCATCTAGGCCTTACAATACGCTTACATATTAGGAAACAAATTCACTTTTGATTTATACATGTACAAGAAACATGCATAACCAACTACAATGTCCAAAAGCCAGAAACGATTATATGTACTATTTTTTTAAACAAATCAAATAAATAGGTCTTAAATGTCAGTTCCGTAAAGCATCTAAAACTAAAATTTCAATGTAAAACTGATTTTCTGGTATAAAACCTCCTTAAACAAGCCTTCTTTGCAATTTTTTAAAAATGTTTAGACGATATCTTATTTTTTCAGGTATACCTATCTTTTATGCAGTTTTCAGCGAATTGTTAAGTACGATGAAACACATTTCTATTGTACACTCGACGGATATATATTCGGATCGAATGTTTTGAAATCGTGTCACCTTATTGGTTAATTCCTGTGAATCGGACAATTTCATTGGAGCATTTTAAACATTTGATCTAAATATATGTACGTTGAGTGTACATAGACTATACAATGAGTTATTTTGACAGATGGACTAATTATTATGATGTGTTGTTGTAGGTGTTCGAATAAGCAATGTAAACAATCTGTTACTTCAATCGGTACTTTTAGATCACACATACTACATTTAAATGTTGAATAATTTTTAAATGTGAAATAGGAAATTATATAAAAAAAATTACAAAGAAGAAACAAAAGATAATGAATAAAATACGCTCCAAAAGGGACTTTTGGAGCGCATTTCTTTTTTATAAATCTTTCATTTTATTATTTAATTTAATAAGTACCTACAGGTAATTGAATAAAATTTGAACAATTGCAAACATTAGTTTTCAAAACAATTTTTAAAAATCCGTAAAATTATTTGACAAGCACTAAAATAAAGAATTTTTCATCTACTTCAAAATCACTCTTTTTTTAAATTTAAAATGTGTAAAAACTTTGTATGATAAATTTGCAGTTTGTTTAGAGAATTTGATCGAATAAATAAATTTGTAAACTTACGTGTTCAACTACTCTGTTTCGTAATTCACCCCAACGTTTGCGTCCTTCTTCTGTGGCAGATGAAAATACCTCGGTTCCACGCAAGTTTTTCTCGTAAATTTCACACAATCCTGACCACTTTATTAGTTCTGGGTTGACAAATAGTCGTAGCAGTTCCCTTTTAAGATATTAAAATGTTATTATAAACTTTATTTTATGATTTCAATTAATAAATCTCATAGATGCAATAGAGAAATATAAAGTTTTTATAGCTTATTAATGACTTTTTACGTACGATATGTTAGTAATAATTAACGTTTTTAATGTTTACCAGAAAGCCATAAAAGCTTCATAAAAAACTAAATAAATTGATAATCAAAGGAATTATGCGCTTACTTATAAATCGGTATCTCTTCGAGAAGCTTATCGACTAATAATCTGTGGGTAAGATCTGCTTGTTCCGGTTCGTGCGGAGCAAGAATGAGATACAAAACGGCTCTCGATAATGCAACGTGCCTTTTTTTAGCGTCGGCTTTTATACTGGGAGTCTCCAGTACAGCTCGATTGTGACGGCACAGTTCTAGGTACCAACCCTCGTGACGTGCCAATTCCATCATCAATCTGAAATTAAAAATTTTACACATATTGAGAGACTGATTCATAATAAAAAGTACAGGAAATATTTTGGTTCTAGAATACGTACTCGTAGTATTTCAGTTTCAACGTTTGTGTCTCTTCATCATTCTCATTATCAAAGAATTTTATATTTATTTTCTTAGCTATAATTTGAGTACGAATGAAATCTTGCTTCAGTAAACAGAGACGCATCTGTTCTAATATTAGTGAAGCTTTCTCTCTTCTGGACATGCTTCCATATGTTTCTACTTGCAGCTCCAGCATTACTGAATTTGCACCCGTGAGATCTCCATCTTCTTCTTTTAGTTTGGACAGTCTGTGAGTTAACCTTGCTCTCTCAACTTCAACATAAATCTAAACAAATAAATATTCAAATTTAAACATATAATTGTACTCTTTTTCAGAAAAGCTAAAGAAAAACTTTTTACACTTTTTTCAGGTTGAGAGAATAACTTATTTTAAAATTACCTTTCCTTCCGTCACTGAACGTAAAGTTTCTATGAGTTTTATCATGGTCTCTCTATCTGGGGTCTTATCAATGTACGTGCAACATTCTTGTACCATTTTCGTTACTGCCTGCTTTAGTTGAGATCGTCTTTTAGACAGAAGAACAATGTGTTCATTCAAAGCAGACCAGTTTTTAGCTTCAAAACATATTTCAACAATTGCTATAAGAACTCTAGATGTCGATAGCATGTCTGAAGCCTGAAAGAATATAAAAAAAATTATTAAACTAATATTATATTTTTCTATAAATTCCAAGATACTATGTAAACTTAATTCAAACTTATTATTACGAAAAAATTAAAAAAAAATAAATAGCTAAAACTAGTTTAGGTAAACCATTTTAGAAATGTACTTGTTTTGTAAACAACATATCATAACTTACTGTTCTGGTTAGTTTTTCTAAAACTAAAAGTTGATCCAAGGCGTCATGCAGCTTCCCTTCTTGAGCCAATTTTTTACATTCGGGTATTTTTGTATCGCAATTACTGCTGTAATCCACCTCCATCTTTATGATCCTGCCGCTGTCCACCACCGCTGCGTCCGCCATGACTAAAACATATTAGAATTTAAGCATTTTACGATAATATAAACATTCAAACTAGGTATACAGACGAAATATTCATATTTCTATTCATCAATGAATTTCAACAATTTAACACACATTGTTACAAGTGCTTCAAAATGCCTATTTTTGGCAGTATCATTACACTGCACTTTTTGGAGCATTGTTAACAGAAAGTCCCTTTGCGCTGCAAAACTCATGAAATTCGTCAACAAAAGAGCGTGAAAATGAAAGTCAAACAGCATCTATGACGCAAAATAATGTATTTCATTTTAAAAAACAGATTTAAAGTCCCGCAAAATAATTGAGGTTATCCTTCAGAGTCGGCATCGCTAAAGGACTTCCAATCGCTCCTCAAATCGACAATGCTAAATAAAGAAGATATATTTACTTGATCACAGTATTATGACTTAAATAACTTAAAAATTCGCAGTCACACACGAATATTAACAATGTTTAAAGGACTGGTCGACGTCCTGCTGCACGATCAAAATAGAGACGCGGCTCAGCAGTTTTCTAAACTTCCCAACCAGTACCATCACTTGCCTTCGTCAAAAGTTCGCGCTACTACGCTGGTCAGCCGAAAACTCCCCTATTCTAGTTTATGATTATATCAATTCAACTTTTAACAAACAATTTACAGACAATAGCAGTAAAAATCACTCCTTAAACCAACAATACTTTCAAATAAAAAATGTAATCAACAAGAAAGCATCGAATAATCGCAACGCGAAACAAAATTAACATCTTGCACTTGAAAGCAGTTGAACGACTTCAGTGGTCGAGTTATATATAGAGCTATATATAATATATACTTTGGTGATGTTCGATTGAAACATAACCTCCAGTTTGATTGTTGAGAGCAAGGAATTATGACAGCATCGCCAGCGTTCGCAGTAGCAAAATGAAAGGAACAATAAACAAAGAGAACAGCGTGAAATTACAATTAAGAACATCATCATGATAGTGCTGTGAGAGGAACGAAATCATTCGGGATCGAGTTTGATAATGGCCGATAAAGAGGAGGATGGGGCGAACGATGCAAAAGCGGGAGGAGAGACACCCGAGACGACGACGACGACGACGACGAGCGAGGATGTACCACAGAGCCTAGAACCCGTGTCCGTGGACGCGAACCTCTCCAACAACGAAGCGCCTCCACCACCAGTAAAAGGAAAAAAAAGTAATTTTTTATCTATTGTGATTGATTTGATGGGGAAAATTGTATAGTTTTTAGAGGGTTTGATTCGATGTATTTTTGTTGCAGTCGAAGTTCTGCTGAAAGCTACAGGAGATGCTCCGATTATGATGAAGAAGAAGTGGGTGGTGAGTCAGGATCAGACGATTGGATGGATTTCGGAGTTTATCAAGAAGTGCATTAAATTGGGAGCTGAAGAGAGATTAGTGAGTTGTGGGACTTTGTCAATATTGAAGGAATTGGGGATACTGAATGTGAATGAAGCGCTACTCCATGATCAACTGATTATTTCCGAGTTTTTCAGCTAGTTAACATTTGAATTGACAGGTTTCAAATATTTATAAAAGTTAAAAACCATATTTTATATTAGTTTATTCATTTATTTATATGTTTGTTAACATGCTAGCATTGACATTGTTACGCAAATTTTGTAAACTGTTAAAACTTTCAGTATCCCTTGTAATAGGAAAAAAAAATTTATCTATAAATTGATTGCACAAACTAAGATGTTTTATTATTTTTCAGTTCTTATATATAAATCAAACATTTGCACCAGCTCCAGATCAAACTGTGAAAAATCTTTACGATTGTTATGGAACAGATGGCAAACTGATAATTCATTATTGTAAGAGTCAAGCTTGGGGATGAACATTACAATGCCATACAAGGAAAACAAAGTATGTTATGTTACAGTGTTTTCTTTTTATACCAATGTAAGTCAAGATTTCTTGGAACAAGAGAAGAGATCTTTGTGATAATTTATTTTGTTGTATGTTACATATTCTTTTTTTTTTTTTCAAGTTTCATACAAGAATGATTTAGTACTATATAAAGTTTCCGGTGATGGAAATTTTTAATGTAATTGTTTTAGTTTGTATTTAAGACTCAAGTACATACCATCTATAAAATACACACAAAGTTTTTTATATTTTAAAGAAAATATTATTAAAGTAATATATGTACATATAAAATGCCTTGTAATTGACTTACAAAATATTAACCTATGAGATCAAATTGACTAGACTGGTGTTTTATTATTAATTTAAACATTTTTTTAAGTAAATTATTGCTACTTTAGAGAGGCAAATTTCTTTGTTCTTTATTAAGTAAATATTAAATAGTTTAAAATTTGCTAATGGTATGCTTAAGAAAAGCACTATACTAGTGACTTTCGTTGTAGACTGCTGTTTTTGGCACTATTTTCATTAGACTTGCAACTTCTCAAACTTGGTTGACTTTTTCTTGATTTTTCTGACTTGTCAGATTTGGTAGATCTTGTAGATCTTGTAGTTTCAATAATCGGTGATTTAGCATCACCCTCTTTGCATTTACAATTGTTTGGTATTGGTTGTGTTGGATCACACTTACACAGTGGTGATTCTGTGCTACCTAAAAAACAAATTCAAAGATGAGAATTTATATTTCTGATAAACGGTTTTTTTAGTACTTATTCATTAAAATCCATTCAAACCAAAGCACATACCTTTGTATACAGCTTTCACACTCTCAGCACCATCCGATCTTGGACTAAAATCTGTTACATTTTCATCACCCAAGTCCAAGCTCAGATGTTTCTTTAACTCTTCTTCACGTATGCTACAAGTAGACCTTGAACTGATACTCGCTGCACGTTTGGATGTGCTTCTAGCAGTTTTAATTTCAAAAGGGCACTTCCATATCATAATAGCACCATCAGCACTGACTGTCACAACGTGCTTACCATCAGGACTGATCTTACAAGCTGTTATTATCGCAGCATGTCCCATTCCTACATGAGTAGTTTCTCCTGTCTCGTACGACCAGAATTTCACCACGCTATCGTTGCCTCCAGTGACGAAATACTGCCCATCGGGACTTATGTCAATGCTGTTGAGAGCTCCAGCTCCTGAGCCTTCGAGCTCTCGAACCATTGAACCATCCAACGTTTCCCAGTACGTTATTTTACGATCTGTGCCACATGTCAAAATCTGGACCCCATTGGGGCTGAAGCAAGCAGCCATGTACATCGTATTTCCCATTAGTACTTGCTTCCTTGCACTACGTCTGTCGATAATAGCCATTTTTAGCAAATAATTGAATGAATACCTTCTGCTTCCTAATTTAATATTAAACTTACTCAATGTCCCAAACAATGCAAGTTCCATCGGAGCTAGAACTTATCACCTCTGTGCTGTCGTGATTGATGTGCAGTGAAGTTACGGATCCTCTGTGCTCTTTCAAAATACTAACTAATCTTTGTACCTGTGGCTGTACCTCCCAGATTCTCACCTGAATGAAAATCATCAATGAACATTCCGAAGTTCCTCGATACTTAGTTAAATTATGTAATTCCGACTTTTAATTGTATGCTTGTAAATACCTGTCCATCGCAGCCGCCACTAATTATTCTCTTCCCGTCTCTGGTCAGCGTCACGACAGAAACGGCTTTTACGTGCGCGTTGAGAATCGCAAAAATCAGTCGACCGGTCTGTGGTGTAAATGCTCGGATAATGCCGTCGTTCCATGCTGCGACAAAAGAAAACTCGCTTAATTAAATTTTTAAAAATATAAACATTGATGATTTAATTAAACATTCGTAAGGTGGATAAAACAAATTAATTAAAATCAGTTAAAATTCTTACCAGATACTAGCATTTTCCCATCATAAGAAAAGTAAATGCCTGTGCACACAAAATTTGGCACTGTTATTCTTAAGAGTTCTTTCTGCGTTTCTAGTCTCCATAATCTGATGTCGTTTTTGCTGCCAGTAGCAAATATTTCTGAGTAATTACTGCAAATTTTAATTTTAATTAAAATAGTTTTTAGTACAAATAAATATTAAATTTAATAATACGAATCGTCACAGTAGACAGCTTTAGATTTAACGCACTTTTAAATTATAATACGACAAGCGAATAATGATTTACGCTCAAGAAAAGCGCTTATACAATAATAATGAAAATTTTCATCACGAAACTTCCTAACTCGTGTCACTTACTGCGGAAAAGCGACGTCGTAAATCGTGTCGGTGTGACACGTTACGAGGAGACGCATGTCGAAGTCGGACAGTTTGACTTGATAAATTTCGCTCAGAGTCGTGCCGACAATTACAAACTCATCTTTCCAGAGGATCATCGACGTCACCGCGCTGCGAACATTTTCGGAAAGTAGCTGCAACATTGCATTGTTATAGCTTTGTAAATACAAAATATAAATTCATTTTGAGTTGTTCCAAGATTACTTAAAAACAATTATAATCTAAAAGTTAATCTTTTAAATTTTACACACGCTATTTTTTATTTATCGAAGGTCATACAATTTGTATTTCAAATATTGATAAGTATAATTATTATCTACTCATTGCACAGACATAAAACATTTAAATCAGATTAATAAGTCTCTAAATGTTGACTCCTTGATTATCTCTGGTAAAATAATGATTAAACAAAGTTTTGCAGTTTTTTAGAATCATTTAATTACTGACTTGTATGAATTTTACTTTTGAATTCTGCGAAATTATATAAAATTCTATCAAAGTCCAAGAAATAATGTCAGATTCTGAGGAAGTCTAAAATTCTGACGAATTCTGTAAAATTCTAAGTCCTACAAAATCCGGAGATATTTTATAAAAATTTGAGAAACATTGTATAGTTCTTCGATATTCTTAAAGAAAGCTGTCGTATTTCGAGAAAAAATTTGCCAAACCTCGAAGTATAATTATTATTATAAAAACAGTCTGTCAGTTTCTTAAAATTATTTTGTCCTTGGAAATTTATTCACAATCACATCTGACAAATTCTGCTAAATACTGTCAAATCGATCATTTTCAGGTATCCCCCCCTCCAAACGATCACCAAAAAACGAAGCATAATTATTCATACCGTTTTTATTTGCGGTGTGCTCGGCGTCTTGATCCTCTTGTCCGCCTTCACCCCGAGCTCGACGATAGTCGCGAGCTCCAGGGTACCGTCGCCCGTACCCACGATGATCCTGTTGTCCTTGTAGAGCAGCAGATTGCTGACGCCGCCCGAGTACAGGTCGCCGAGTCCGATCTTGCGGTTGCGCGCGTTCTTCGATATCTTGGAGAAGCAGCCGACCATGACGGGCGGCTGCACCGGCTCCATGTGCTCCATGTTGTGGTAGTAGTTTAATCTTCGTTGGCGAATGAGAAATCGGTTTGTAAATTGACTGGTGCCTCGGCTCTTTGTTCGATGATGAAAAGTGTATTTCAAAAGTAGATTTGGGAATAGCAGAAGTGCAAACGGAGTAATTGGATTTTTTGATAGTATGGAAAAATTATATTTCTGAAGTACAAAATTTATACACGTGTTATAGAAAAAGAGAGTAGAGTACGCCTATACTAATTAAGATCATACTAAATTTTTAATTTATTATGTACCCTAATTCTTTTTTTGTCGAAACAAAAATGTAAATTTTTGAAGATGTAGGTAACGTAAAATTACTTTTCTGAAGAAAGGGTATTTTTAATTTACATCTATTATAGATCTAAACTTTACTGAATGAATATATCAAAGATATATAACACGAGGAAAAAATGATGCAGTTGTGGAATGTACAAGATTGCCGATCGGTATTTCTTAGAACATATACTTTACAATTGCAACCATCAGATTCGATTGCCTAGTGCAAAAACAGCAATTGCGTAGTTTTAGCAGCAGCAACTTGTAACATGTACATATCAAATCCAAATTACTGTTGCTACAGCTACAATTACAGCAAGACTATACCATAAATTTGATTCCGCGAATGAAATTTTCTAATTTGCAACAGAATGATGTCGATTTTTTTAATTCTTTTCCTGAAAATCTCAAAGTATCTGTATAGACTTTCAATCGTATTCTTAAAGAACAAGACTGACAGCTTAAACACTACAAAAAGAAAATCTTATTTTAAGATTGACCGATCTTAAATTTGTTGCATCTTAAAATTTCAAATGCTTGAAAAACATAAAAATAATATTAATATTATTTTAATAATAATATTAATTATTTTAATATTAATATTATCTTTATATTTTCAAGCATTTGAAATTTTAAGATGCAACAAATCGGTCAATCTTAAAATAAGATTTTCTTTTTGCAGTGAATGCTTTTTTACGCGACTTTCGCACACAAAATAAATTATTATGAACATAAAAGCCCTTTATGCACTACGAAATTTGGTTAAAAAGGTTGGAAAAATTATAATTATCTAAAAATTTCCTTTTTATAAGAGCAATTTAAACTTTTAGAAGCTACGAGCTCGTAACTTCGAATTAATGAGAGTGAAATCCGTGAAATGCATACAAATTCTAATCAACGCGAGTTAATTTAAAATTGTATAGCCTTGAAATGGGCAAAAATCCGGACTAGAAAACACTTCGAATTACCGAGTTATCTAGTTTTGAGATTCATTGAAATAGGAATTGGTCATTGTCTAAGAAAAAACTTCGAATTACACATCGAAAAATTCAAACTATCAACGTTCAAACTATCCAGCGTCAGCTGTACAATAATAAAAACGTAAGAAAATTGTATTCCATGAAAAATGTACGCTACTTGTATAGTTTTACAAAAGTGTATATAGAATTCGACATCATACAAGCAAAGCCTCCTTCTTTACAAACTAAAAAAGCAAAAAAAGAAGAAAAATCGTTCATCACCTCGCCATGATGATGTCGCCCGAGGTGGTGCCGCAGTAGGCCAGCTCGTCCCTCTCGTCGATGACGATGCAGTTGATGCACCTCCGGAGCTTGCCGACTTTCACGTCGACCCCGTAGACCTTGCGCGTTTCCCGATTCACGCGCCAGACTTTCAGCGTGCGATCGCCGCCCGTCACGCAGCACTGGTCCCGCAAATTCGTCCGGCGTATCGAGTACGCGTTGCCCGCGATTTCCGTGCTGGCGAACGCGCCTGGTGACGGCCGATTCGATCCATCGGATATATGGTTGATTAATTGCCGAGGAAAATGGCTGAGTGGGAATATCTTGGGTATCGTGGATATTGGGTGTTTTGTAGGTGAAGGATCGATTATTTATTAGGGTGAGATCGAGTTTGGTAATGTAACGCTGGTAAGGTGTGTAGTGAGCGTTCATTGTGAAAGCAGTCACGGTAAATATAGAAATAAAATGATGAATAATAAAATTAAGTTAAAAATAGAAAGCATAAGAACGATCGTAGAAGATATAAAAATAAATTAATGAATAATAAAGTATGATTAAAAATAAAAATCAGAAAAGAATTGTATTTATGAAAATATTTGATTGATGTAAATATTTGTTACGGTAATTGTGAATTGGAAGAAGTATATAGAGATACAGTATCGTAAGTACTTATCATTTTGTACCAAACATTTGGGACATCAAAACATTTCGAATGTATTACAGCATAATTAAATGCATAATGTGATCGAATCTATTAAAAGAATTGTCAGAAATGTCAGTTGACATCTTGTAAACTTATGTAAATTGATGTAATTAGCGATATTTTATCGCACTTAGCATATTTTAATTTGAAAAATGTTAATAACTGTTTATAAACATACAATATTATTAATGGAAAAGTAAAAAATATAAATAATTAAAACTGCTAATTAATTTTCAATTTCGCACTGAAAATTTTCCCTGCCATCCTCCGGTAATTTTCCAAATACGCGTAATTGAAATACTTTATCATTCAATAGATTAACCGTTTTTTATTACAGTTTGCTTCAATGACCCGATTTAGAAGGAAAACTATATAATAGTTCCCTCCTTATTGTTGCACCTAATTAATAATAATCGATTGATGATATTGATCATGAAATAAAAAAGTAAATAGAAAAATCACCGCATATAGCGTCGTTCTTGTTGACGTCCCATACCACGATGTTCCCGTCGTCTCTGCCCCCGATGCTTATCAGGAAATTGCTCTCGCATGTAAAGCAAACGTCTTCCACTCTCACTTTGTGTATCTCGTGACTCGCTTTTATTTTTCTCTCGTCATAGTCCCATATGATAACCATAGCCTGCATTATTAGAGCAAAAATTGATATTCAATCGATAATGCATTCGAAAGTTCTTTCATATTTTCTACATTATATTTTACGAATTTTCAGAAAATATCTTGATAATCTGGCTTCAAAAGTTGATATTTATTACATTCTGCGAAAGCGTTTGATTGTAGTAGATACTAGTATATTCTGCAGCAATGGAGCGGGAGGGGGGCTGTTTAAAAATATCCCCCCCCCCCCACCCGTGTCACACACTATATTTTTTTAACAAAGGCATGATTGGGGCTTTTTTATACATGTGGGTCGGTTGGGAAATTGCATTTTGATTCGTGCAGCACACTAAAGAGGGTAGAAATGGCTATTTCTACCCTGTAAATAGGGCCATTTCTACCCTCGAGATACGTAATTTTCCATCTGGTTTACAGGCCGAAAAAAGGGCCCAATTAATGCCTGATTTTCCATATAAAAGTAAAAAGATATCAGGCTAAGTCGTTATGTTTAGTGTAACTTCGATATTTCGACTTAAATCGTTATATCGCGAACAAACTGCAAAAAAGTGGACTTAAGTCTTTATGCCTC
The DNA here is from genome assembly GCA_949152435.1 of Gastracanthus pulcherrimus. Lineage (NCBI taxonomy): Eukaryota > Metazoa > Arthropoda > Insecta > Hymenoptera > Pteromalidae > Gastracanthus > Gastracanthus pulcherrimus. Next base: position 21,612,448 of record OX424573.1, read on the forward strand.
GAACAAACCTTAAAAAAGTGGGCTTAAGTTGTTATGCCGAGAACAAAATCAAAAAAGTGAACTTACGTCATTATGCACATAGCTGGTGTCGACAATTGATTATGTTTCATTACTTTCTGCAATATTATGTGAAAGAGGGTCAAGCAAACGTACGAATTCCATGAAAATCTCAATTTTCGTAAAAATGGACTTAAGTTATGTCTCGGAGCCACAAAAGTGTAGAATGTAAGAAAATTTTAAATATTCAAATATCTTGTATTTGTTGGAAAAATACCTTTTATTCTCGACTCAATCGTAATGGCCACTTTATAGACCTTAAAAGCGGGACAAAAGTAGCATATGTTTCCCGCAAATCTACTTTTTCCCGCAAATTTACTTTTTTTCCGTAATTGCATTTTTAAAAAATTATTTTTCTCTTTATTAATATACATTTTCAATAAATTCTAGTTCTTATACCTCGTCTTCACTGACAGTTTAATATCGTCTCGCTTTAACTTTCAATATTGAACAACATTTATGTTGTTTAGAAAAGCAAAACTTTTTTAGCATGAATATTAGAAAAACCAATTCTGTTCACAATGGAACTCTTTAACGTTATCTAGCAATTATCACTGTAATGTTATTTAATATTGAAAGTTAAAGCGAGCCTCTATTAAAGTGCAAGTGAAGACGAGGCATTACCGGAAGTCCCTCTTTCCATGCAACACGACAGTAAAGTCGATTAATCCCTCGGGTGATTACTTAAACCCGCCCGCAGGAATACGAAATGAAACTTTTGATATGTCTATATAGGTAAATATATATATATATATAATGGTATAAAGACATGTATGGGCATACAAGACAATTAACGTTTATATATGCTTATATTTTGCCATAATTCGTTTATGCTCGTACATGGATTAATATTTACATATATGATCATATATAGTCATATATCTTCATATATAATTTGCTTATATGATTATATATAGGGGACGGTGGGGCACGATGGGTTTGGCGGGTGGATTGGGCATTCAAATGTTCACTAAATAAATGAATATTCTAACATGATAGTATTTTTTATATGTTGTAAATAGCTTTTACTTTTTCCCTCTGCAAATCCTAAATGAAAAAAATTAATACAAATCGTATGAGAATTATTAGAAATTGAGGACTTCAAAACGTTGTTTTTTCCATAATTCTAATCTATTTCTCAAGAACAAATAAATCATATGAGCTTCGAAAGGGAATTATTTTTACAGTTTAAATCTTAAATTTTTAATAGCATTTTTGATTGATGATCTCCGATGCTTAGGAAAAAAGTAATATTACATACAAAAATACTCTAAAATGGGGCACGACTGGCACCACTAGCGGGGCACGATTGGCATACGTGAGTCGTCAATTTATATCCGCCGAGTTTAACAGCTGATTTTCTTAACCTTACTTTTGCGCCCTTAACATTTCGGAGTCGGAGTCTTAGATGTTGGTGAAAGAGTCAGTGTTAATGAAATGGTCTGGTTTTTAGTTTTGATCCTCAATCCTATAAAATGCAAATTTAATAGTAACGTCCAATATATTTTTTTAAATAAATTTTTGATTAATTCACCGTGCCAATCGTGCCCCACCTCCATGCCAATCGTGCCCCACGGGTGGGGAAAATGGGCAGTTTTAGCGGTATTGTACTTTGCATTATAAAAAACAATGCAATATATATTTTATAATAAAAAATAATGTATCTAAATCTTGAGATATTCTACTTTAAGAAGCACTTTTAATAATTTGTATTGGTACAAAATAGAAAGTACAGGATTCTTTTGAAGTTAGGGTGCCCGTACTGCCCCACCATCCCCTAAGTATATACGATTTTACATGAAGTCATTTTTACCCGGGTTTTACTTTATTCCCGCAAATTTACTTTACTTTCCGAAGACTTACTGTATTCCTGCAAATGCGGGAATAAAGTAAAGTTCAGTGTCTCTGACTATATCTCTTCTTTCTTTCAATTTTGAACTATTTCTTTCTCTTTTCGTGTGTATCACTCTTCCAATCAATTAAGTGGCCACAGTTAAATCGGAAATATAGTTCTATATGCAACACGGGAATAAAGCCGACTATCCCCTCGGGTGATTATTGCCCTCGCTTCGCTCGACCAGTACACCCACCCGCAGGAATAAGCCTCGGCATTATTCCCTTGTTGTAGAATGGACTGTTAATTAAATTTTGATTTTCGTCAAGCTGTCTGTGAGATTTTTATTGGCGGAACTTGAATCACCGCTCTTTACGGTATTAGGTAAAGATAATTAAAAAGAAATTCAAACAACATTCTTTTGTATAGTTTTTAGATGAATAAACATGTTATGAACGGATCTATCTATTTTATAATCAACAAGTGATTATTTTTTCGGAAGAATAATACTCATTATATAATAATAACAATAAATATACACGAGAGCAGATTATCAGAAAAGAGGTATAGCGACCAACCTTGAAGCCTAAGTGATTGATTTGTCCAGAGGCAATAAACTTTCCACAAGGCGATATGCACATCGTCGATATCAAATTCGTATGTCCCGATAAAAAGCTCTGAGCTCCCGTGTCTATGTGCTTGATCGTCACCTTGTTGCCCATGGGATAGATGAAGTGCTGCTGATCGGGATGCAGTTGCAAGCCATTTTTCGTCAAACCTTTGGCAATTTCGAATTTCGTAAAACGTTAAATTTTAAATTTTAATACCGTCAAAAGGAGGTAATTTTGGCGACGGGGTGACTTTAGTTCACTTTTTTAAAAACTTATACCTTACATTTTCAGAGTCGAAAGTAGGACTTGCAAAAGGTATTCTGTCCAAAGAAAAATATTTTGGAGTACTTTAAAACTTGTGTTTTGTATACACAGTTTGAAATTATTATTTAATAAAGATGTGGCCAAAGTTACCCAACTTACGGTGCATTGTTTGTTTATTATTACAATTAAAAGGTTAAAAGCTAAAACTTGTAACAAGTGAGATTTATTTTATTTTACTAATCATATAAAATGTTTGATGTCTAACATAATCTACAGTTGCGTATAATACTAATTTTACATACCGTCAAAAGCAATTATTCCACTTAATTCTAGATCTTGAATATCCATTATTGCCAAAGAAAGGTAAATAAAAAAGCTTGGTTTTGTGTACAAATGTCAAAGTGACTGTGCGGCATCAATCGTTCGAAACAGCGTTCCACGTAAACACGTTGTCATGGCGACGCTGAGTCAAATGCGCAACTATACCTATATATATATATATATATATATATATATATAGATGCAAGCACGGACGCAAGTATTAATAAAATCTGTTCGCCTTCAATGATTATCCACGATAGTAAATTAAAATACATTCCGATTAATACAACTCATTTACTATTACTTATTTATTATTTCCATCCATCAATCGTAATTTTTTTAGCTCGCTTGTCACATAGGTATTCCACACTCGACTCGCGTAGTCCGAAAAGCGGCGTTATCTTGAACCTCAGAGACAGTTTCATTCAAATCCCCGTGGCGTGTAAACACACAAGAAAGACGTGCCAAGTGCTTTTTTTTCCCCGACTTTCCATCTTCCTGCAGTGTCAATTTCTTCACAACAATGACAGAATCACAATTCGAAACATCGAGCATATTCGAGTAAGTACACCCAAAAGCGGCATCCAATCTCGATTACTTGCAAAAGCAAGCCCGGTGCTCCGAAATGAAAGAAAAAAACAACACCGCGTCGAACCTAACCTACGCATTCCAACAGATGCCTCAGTCCGACGTTCTGGAAGAAGGGCCGACTGCAGACCTTCGAGCACTGGCCGTTCCAGTCCGAGGGTCACCAGTGCAATCCCGACAGCATGGCCAGTGCGGGCTTCTACGCGATCGGCGGCAAGGACGAGCCCGATCTCGCAGAGTGCTTCATGTGCTGCAAGCAGCTAGACGGATGGGAGCCGGACGACGATCCCTGGTGAGCGGAGATGCACTGTCTAGGGGAGAGTTCAGACTCATTTTGCGTTTGGTTTATTTTTATACGTGAAAAAGTGTATTTAGCGGGTTCAGTGCTAATAGTGTACAAGCGTTTGCTTGCATCTCACTCTGATGGTTAATTCAGATAATTTTTAAAATAATACAAGTTCAAAGATTTTTATGTGGTATTTTGAATATTTTAACACTGCTATAACGTGATTTATCTTTTATGTATTCTATGGGTCATGTAGAATAAAATATTCATCAACTGGATCAATTTTTATAGCTTACCTTTCTGTACTAAGAGTACTATTTAAATAATTTATGGCACATATGTACGATGCCAGATCTCAGTCAGACAATTCATGGTAGATATACATACAATGTAGCACTGAATCTGTTAAATCATCTCTCCTGTTTAGACAGCCAAATATACCCGATACTTTTGTATATATTTTGTATCAAATTTGAAACCTTTCATTACATTACAGACCTAGAGCAAGACTATAAGAAAAATTATACCTACATTTTGCAAATTAGTAAAAATGGGTTGAAGACACCCATAATGTAATTAAAAAAATTAAGCTGAAGTATATTTCAGCTCATAAAAAAGTTTGTGAGTCAGTTTTTAAAACATTCAAGAATTTTGCGTTATCATAGTCTTAGTTCTGGAACTGCCGTATTATGATCAACATCAACATCTCAAATCAAAACTAAATAATGTGGGTTTAATTTAAGCATATTTACGTACATTGCACATTTACACATGATCAAATCTAAATATTTGAAATTAAATGACTGTGTAGGAGGGGCAATCTGTTAAGATTTTACCAGTATAAATTTAATTACAATTATTTAATTACAAGTAATTCAGGTCATATAAGAGCATACATAGCATTGATTAATCAAAAAAGGTTTTTCTTTTACTAAATTTTTGAAAAGAAATAAATAAACAATTTAAATTGATGTCCTTATATTTGGTATTAGCAACCATATAAGTTCTGTCAATGATATAATGATAGTTTAATTATATCTAATTAGTATCAATTGTGTTCTAAATTTAATAAATTTAATTTTATTTTGTTTCATTTAGAACAACAGGCAAGATTGCCCATGTTATAAAATGCATACAGCAAATTGTAGTATAACAGTAGTTTGCCATGGGAAATAATCGAGGGCCTTGATAAAACTAGATAATTTTCTATTAGGGTTATTTAAACATAATAAATCATGTAAATATCATTTAATATACTATAATATTTTTTATTCAAGGCAAGAACACAAAAAGCATCAACCAAATTGTAAATTTATCAACCTTGACAAACAAGATGAACAGGATTTAACATTGATAGAATTGTTTCAATTGGTGCAAAGTTACTACAAACACAAAAAAGTAAGTATAATCAATAATGAAGTTGCCTGTAAAAATTAACGTTATCATTAGTTCAAGATAACTTTATCTTTTTAATACAACTTAATCAAAGCAATAAATGTAACAATCGTAGACTAATAATTTTAATCAATCGTTTCAGAACATCGAATTTGAAAAAACCATAGAAGATATGAAAAAGGCATGGAAAGAGTCGGCTACTACCATTCCAGACATGTACGAAGCACTGAAGAAGAGTCAAAAGAACGTAGACTAGTAATAATTTTAAATTTTCGATGCGTAAGATAGTTATATATAATAATTTTATACATATACCAAATAGAATTTTATAATTTTATATACATAAACCTAATCTTTCATTTCAAGTACCATTTACAAAACCGTCACCTTGTGTGCACTGTGTGCCAAAAGTATCCTACCTATCGGCAACGTGAGTGTCTGTGTGACTGAGAACAATTCAGGTCCAATGAATCTTAGCCACGAATGCTCTCTTAATCTTGATTCTCACAGCGATTATTGACCAGCCCTATCGCGCTTCGCTTATATACTTCGCATTATCTCCGTCGTTTACACATCTGACAACAAAACTCGACTCTTAGCTGCACAGCCCATTGGTGCCAATCTCCACCGAAATTCCTTCCAACCAACCAACTCACATCGCACCAAGCTCCATTGTTTTCCGTTGAAACTGTCTCACTCTCTCCGACAAAGCGCGAATTTCGCAATTCAAATACACGATAAAGAAGAGTCGACAGAAGCCCAATAGCAGCGGCTCGAGCTTCTCTTCCTTCTAACAATGAGTGAAAAAAAAAATAAAGGCTAAGACGAGATAACGGTCAAGGAATCTTCCCGGACTGGGTGACTGTACGTATCGCCGATCGCGAGAGTCGTGCAGCTCTCACGCGTTTATTATCGAGTTCGTTGGCGCGCCAGTCTATACACACACACACAAGCAGGGTGGTTGCTTCTCAACTCAACTAGACTCTCCGTCGTCGCGTCGACAGTCGCGAGCTTTTCCATTTTTACAGAAGGACGTTGATCGCGTGATTGCGTGCGGTGCGAACGGTACCTATACACGTCCGAGTTTCCTGCCTCGAGGTACACACGATTCGAATCTCAGCGTGCGAAATTGCAAGTTCAAAGTGAAGGATCGGCAGAAAGACGGACATCGGGAGACAAGTGTGCGTTGTCGCGTGTTACTTTTTGTATGATCGGTTAGCAGATATCGAAGTGCGGAAGCCGATGGACTGCGGGAAGAGAAGCGAGAGCATCCCGCTGCTGGAGAATTGGGTGACGGCCTCGACGGAGCTGCGATGGGCGCGGAGCAGACGAGAAGGTAAAAGCGCGCAGGATTCGAGCTCTTCTGCTTCGGTGTTTTGTGTACAGATAAGAGTGTAGACGTCGATCGCGATATAATACATAATGTAGTCGCGTACTTGCGCCCGTTCGCGCCGCCGACGCGACGGTCAGCGGTAAAATTCCATCTAGAGCTCTATATCTTCGTAGTTTTTCCGTTGCTTTCCCCCCTTTTCTGTGTACTATCTAGTCGTGGTGCTGTCTAGGCGCGATTAGCGACGGCGATCTGCGCAGCGTTCTAAAATTGTTGTTTAGGATTTTCGAGGATTGATGGGTGGTTGATTGATTGATTGATTGATTGATTGATTGTTTATTGCGATGCCCACGTGGTGTTTACATTTTTCCTTATTTTAACTTTTCGCGTGGTGTTTTCGTTTTCCTTATTTCAAATTTTCGTGTGGTGTTTACATTTTACCTTATTCCTGCGTTTTAGCGAAGTACTTGTACTGTTGAGGATGCAATAAGCCAGTGAAGCACTAGTGTTTTTATATAGTAAAACTACCTGTTGTATATTTTAATTGGCAATTATTAAGGTGTTGATTGCTTTCTTTTGGATTGAATAAAGACTTACCAATAAAACTGATAAATCAAAAAAATTATTAACAAAAAATGATTTGGGTGTTTTCTTTTAATCTAAATATCTAAAATATTTTCATGCAAAATTAAACCTTTAAACGCGTTATTATTAAGAAACGAGATGTTTAATGCATTTTCTTAATTGTAATAAAAAATATTTTATTTTAAGAAAGCAGAAAAAGATTTATAAAATCTTGTCAACAGTTTCGTTCGATTGCCAAATAATGGACACAATTTTTTTCAGAGATACCCTAGTAAAAATTTCGAAATGTGAAAAACTGTGACAAATCTGTGAAAATGTGTGAAAACTATGAAAAACTGTGAAATAATGGGCACATTTGTTTGTAATAGATGTTCCAAAAATATGTGTATTTTCAAATTTTTTCATACATTCTCTCATTTTTTCATAGTTTATCACAGATTCTCACAGTTGTCATCTCCACTACGGTTTATCTCTAAATGCCTTACACAATAATTCTGAAAATAATCGATATATTGGGCTAAAAGTCGGCACAGAACTTTTTAATATCATCCTCCATAGGCGTTTAAAAATTTATCTCGATAGAGTAATATAACAAAAATCTTTCATTTCTTCATAATCGTATGTACTTTTTTTTTTCATAATTTAAGATCAAATAATCAATTTTTCTTTGCTAGAATATATAATATGCCCGCTCAAAATTGACCAAAAATTACAAATTTAGCAACAATTTTCAGTTTCACTTTTTAATTCCACTAAAGAAAAATTAAAAGTTTGACCTCGAATACTGAACAATTTTAGGCCAATAATTTTATTAATTTAATACTTACCTTTGTTTTGATCAAACAAACTCAACCGTACCTAAATAATCAATTGGGAAGTACTAATTGGTTAAGAATTTTATATTTTGAGCTAGAGATTTTTTTAAAGATTTATAAACTACGAGTGATGTGTTGTCGCTTTGACAGTTAAAAGAGGACTTAATTTATTTCTAATTTGTTTTAAGTCCTACGTAAAATTGCAATCTATTGCAAAAGTAAAAATATATTTAAATTTAAAACATTGTGATTTACACGTTCTTATTATTTTGTCAACAGAATTAAAAAAAAACATTATTTTGACGATAATCGGGTGTGTGTCAGATCATGCAATTGATGAATCCGACATATCGTGTCTTAACTTGGAGCGACATAATCGTTAATCTATACAGCCGATTGTGAGTCAACTTTTTTTGTGTATAAAACATTATTCATTGATCTCTTCATTTTATTATCAGTATTTTGCGATTATGATGTTTTAAAATTCCAATACTCGTTTGTTGATTTTATTCAGTTTAGATTTTGAACGCAAAAGATTCCAATTAAGGATGTGGCTTAATCGAGAATCTATTTTCTTTACATTAACACTAAACCTTATGGAAATTAAACAGCATATATTATATGCAAAAATTAAGAAACTGAGCCCCGAAATACCTCAAAAGTCCCCTTGAAATATGATATATACCTCAAAATTCGTGAAAAATGCTTTACAAAATGAAGATTATCAAAATAGTTCAGGAAATGAAGGATTTAATGACATTTCCCCTTGGATACCATTTATAATGTGTGACAACATCAAAGAAAGCCCATTTATGTATCTATAAACCGTATATATATATCTTCCTCATATCTCCCATTTTATACGTTATATTGGCCTACTTTTCGAAATTTTTACTGATACTTTTCGTTATATTAAGCCTAATAATTCAGACCTTCTCTACATCTCCGTTCTTCTACATTATTATGGCCTTCTTTTGGATTTTTTTGTTATATTATCGTTATTTATGCGAGATTTAACGATATTTAAGTTATTTTATGTTATCTTGCGTTATTTTATGCTATTTTACAATATTTTATGTTATTTATACGCTACTTTCTGTAAATTTATGATTATTTTAAAGAGTACTTGCTTTAATATTTGCCAAATGTTATATATATTAAGGTTCTAAAAACCAATAATTAGTTCTAAATATTATTAGATTGCTGTCGCAAGTTGCAGGTAATTTAAAGTTAATTACAGTATCCTTAAATTAGACTATTATTGTGAAAATAAAATTGTCAATAATTGTTCATTTTTAATCATTTATAAATTTTACGTTAATTTATAACTTTTGGATTATAATACCTAGGAAAACAAGATTGTTATTCCCGACATCCTTCAGTAATTGCTGTTTATCCATAAATTGCCTAATTGTTTGTTATTTGTATGTTATCCTTATTATTTTGTGATATGTAACGTTATAAGCATTTATGTAAAGTTTGGATGGCGTATATTGTTGGACGTATAGGTATTAGTTATTGTATTATATTATAGAGTTATTTTTAACGTTGAGTTGAACGTAAGATTTTTCATTATTTCATTCATTCTGGTATTTTATGGTTCCGATAATTATGATAATATATATATATATATATATATATATTTTTTTTTATGTAAAAACGCGGGGGTTGGCGCGCGAAGCACGCAGGGGCAGAGCCTCCCTAGTATATATAGTTACGTATGTAGAATAATGTATATAATTAATGTACATATTATAAATACATATGGTATCGATACATAGCTAAATTGGAAAATAGATTTTTTCGTAATTTTTGACAATTCTCGAGTGGGCCACACCCTTAATGTAAAGAACTTCATACCAACTTATTATATACCATGCGAATGACTATCTTTTTATACTAGTTACTTATTATGAACCACGTTTTTTGTAAAAAATTATATTTTTTAATATCATATTTTATAATATATGTTACAAAATAAATTGTAAAATATGCTATAAAATTTAAAGAGTTGAAGACGAAAGAATAGAAAAATTTCGCTTACAAAATTAAAAAATTATTAAAGTAAATTAATAAACGTGTAATCTATGAGATAAATATATTGATGCGATATCAATGAAAGTCTTTCCTAAGGATGACATATTAGTATCGAGTATAGGACATGCTTTACCGCGTGCAAATTTTTATCAAATTCAATATCGGATTTTTTCCAGAACAATAATCGAGATACTTTTATCACAATATATTACGATGCGCAATTGAAAGATTTCTGATCAGTCAATAAAATTTAGGTAAGAGTTAATTATGTGTATTCTTTTTATACTAACAAATTAATTAAAAGTGTCTCTCGCACTTAGAATTAATCTGTTATGACGTTTATAGAAAATAGAACAAGGAATGCAAAATCATGTACGACCGCGTGTGACCTTACATTTTACATCATTTCGATAAAGCGGATAATATACAATAGACGCATAGTAGTTTATTAAGAATGAAATTGTCTTGTTTATTGATAAATTTTGGTTTAATTTTTTATTATTATTGTCATTAATTGAACGTTTTTACATGCTTTTAAATAATTGATTTTCTTATAAAAAGTATGAATCAAGTGATAATTTTAAATTTACGTAACTCATCTGATTGTAAATAAAAAAAAATAAAAAATTGATACGAAATATTATTTTATTTTATCGCTAATAGTCGACTTTGACATCCTTTTTGCTGATACGATATTAATTAAAAGAAACTCGATAATAAATTTTTGTATCTTATATTATACATTTAATTAAAACATGTTCCAGCAATGAAAAATTTTAGTTTTCTTCCACACCAAGGGATGGAAATTTATGATTATTTATTTACATAGAGTTTATTACATAGTACAATTTATGTATATCTATGTATTAATGTATTTCACTATAGTAAGCTTGATGTATAAATAGATTTATCCTCATTTCGAAAAATTATCTGTCATAGTTACATACCAAACTATACGTCTTGCTGAAATTTAAAACAAAATTTATTCATCTGTATCAGAATGAATACTTCTAAGTTATGGTTCAATTATCAAATCTTATATTATCATGATAAAATCCTTGTTATGGGTTGAATATTTTTTTGATAGTGCCATTTTATCGGTTTCATTCATGAGTTATTTTATTTAATAATTTCTTGTAGATTATTAGTCTTTTTAGAACAATTATTAATAAAATATATTTAACTATTACAGCAACAAAATTATTTATTACTTTTTTTTTCATAAGCTTTTTCTTGTGTAATCTATTATTAAAACCTACTATCATTCGTAAGCTATTATTAAAACTTATTAATTCAAATGCGTTATTACCGATATGAGGGGATTAGTCATGTATTATTAGTTTGATAGCTATAATATGTATCAACTGCTTTAAAGTTCATAGTTTTATTTTTAAATACGTATTATCGTGCAAAAGTTCATAGGGCATCAGGCGAGTGACATCTGTCTGGCAGGTAAAATCTCAATAGACTGGGTGCACCTTGACCTTAGCGCCAACACATGGCGAGAAAACCGAACCACAGTGGTGAAAGTATCAAACGCTTTTATATGGACAAACACAGATTTTCTTTAGATAATAAATAAACTAATAACTTTCAATCCTGTTTTATACACTGAAATTTTTCTACAGGATATTATTGATATAAAGAATATTTTTATGTATTTTTAGATGGATAAATAAAGTACTTATTCAATCAAATTTTTTTTTTTATAAGTTAGAGGTATTAATGATATTTTTGAAATGCAATAATTCTTCATCAAAAATTTGTTTTATACTACAAAAATTTTTAACAACATCTTAGCGTCACATCTTTGTAATATGTAAATAAGTACGACAAATTTGCAATTTCTCATAAGAGCCCATGTTACACAGCAATAAATAAAAACATTGATTTTCGACTTCTAGGTACCCTGTAGACTTCTGAAAATTTATGAGTGTTTTTGAGGCATGTGCCAACCTGTATACAAAATTTTATAGCTTATCTCAGCGATATTCCTATTTGGTATAGAACTCGCTTAAGGAGGTCCGAAAGTGAATTAAAAATTCAAATTTCCCGCCTGGATTTTTATGAACCGAGAAGTGAATAATTACTTACAATTATAAAAATACGTTCATTTAGCCAAAACACAAAATTGCTTACCCTTCATTGAGTAGCAATAGACCCCTGTGCAAAGTTTCAGCCTTTAGAATCAACGACACCCTAAAAGATTATTGGAATAAAATGTTAACGAAATTTTTACTTTGGGGCATCCACGTTTTTTTAGCAAATAAAGGTTTAAATATCATGTAAAAATTACTACAAAGACACAAACTTATCCGTACAATAAGTAGTGACCTCTGAAAATTAACTTTTCACCACACTGCGCGTAAAGTGCTGACTGTACGCCCTCTCAGCAGGCCGTACAGTACCGCATGGACTGCCTAGGGAATAAAGTGACTTGCGCATGCGCGATGCGCCTTTTTCCGCTCTCGACTGCGTCTCGAGCGGTAAAACAGCGCGTCGCGCGTACACAAGTCACTTTACTTCTAGGCAGAGCATGGGGTACTGTACGGCCTGCTGAGATGCGTACAGTCATTTCTTTACGGGGGTGTGGTGAAAAGTAGTATACGCACCTCTGGAGTACAGTAGGCAAGCATGCACTGTGTGAAATGCCGACCTCGCTTTGCTCGGTCGGCAACGTCACACAGTGCGTACATTGCCCACTTTACTCCCTTGATGCATAATGTACTATTTTACGCTGGCAAAAAACTAGCACAGATAAAAGTATAATATGAAATATAATATAATATAAATATTTAACGTACACTGTAATATAAAATATAGCCTTTAATCTTTAAAAATATAAATACACTGTATGTGAAGTATTATAAACACTGTATCTGTCTATCTGGCGACGTGGGCTCTGCTCGGACTGAGGCTTTTTCGCCCTATGCTTCCTTCTTGTATAGTTGTTTTTTTTGGGCCCGGGGAAAGTGTCATAAAAAGTGCAGGTCAGTTTTCCCCTCAGAGCTTCTGCTGCACTGCATATCCGTGTGAGTGTCGGTGGTACAGAATTTCATTAAACTCAGTTTGTCAATTTCCTTACATTATATAAATACCTGTAGAACTACGAAAGTAAAATGGGTGACAGTTTTACCAATTCTTCCAAGAACTTTGGATAACAATAATTCCTTTCTAGAATTCCAATGGAAATCCATCATATATATTGCACCAATACTTACAAAGCCTCTCGCTCATCCATACAAGACAAATAGATTCGCTTTATACATAGAACATTAAGTGTTTCACCGGTGTACAATAAAGTGAGCTGCGATATACGAATAGGTAGCGTCACGCACGATCGAGTACAGCGCGCGTCGGTGCAATTCCACTTTTTCAAGAGCGATCTGTCGATGTGTTGCATTGCCTATATGATACGCGATCACGGACACTTGGACCCTTTGCTGCGATGTGAAACGGATTGGGCACAAAGGATGCGGCGCTTGAATGTACGAATTACGCAAGACTGGAGCAGCGATCGCGATGTACAGAAGCGATTTAATTGATATCACGATGGTCGGCACGTGTTGGTTGCGTGCTTAGGATTTATCGTACGCGCTAGCATTTCATTCAGTTTTTGTGCGCACGCTGGCGTGACAATTGATTCTTGATTTGCGACTAGAAGTTTGTAGATAGAAGGTGTTAAGGGAATTTTTTGAAAAAAAAATCGTTTTGGTATTTATTTATTTGTATACATTTCAAGACAGTAAAAAACTTGTTATTATTTCTTTGTGTACATAGCATTGAGTAAGTTGTTATATATGTATGTCACGACGATTAAAGAAGAGGTGTAAACAATGCAATAACATCTGGAAATACGCAGATCTAAAATTAAAAAAAGAACAATTAAAAATATTGGAAATTCGATACTTCAGGAGTGATTGTGAACATGTTTTTTTTTATTAATATAGCTAAATGAAAAAGATTGCATGATCAATCTAATTATAAAATGGTACGCAAGAAATTTTCAAATTGGCTGACTTCATGTACTTTACTCATTTTGTTATCTTAAAGAGAAAGCTTTGTAGCGATGATTTTTTCGAATACCAAGATTTTGATAAATGTCGATGTTTTTGAGGTAGCTGAATCAGAATATGTAGGTTTTTCAACATATCTGTATGTATGTATGTGTAAAAAATAATAAAAAGCATAAAAAAGAACCAACCACCTCTTTGTTATAAAATACAGTGTGTAACACGGGGGGAGGACGGGGCATTTTCAAGCTCGAGTGATGTTTTCAACACTCGTCTTCGTTTCGCAATAGCCCATTTCTCCCCCTTATTGCACAATATACTATTTTTCAATACGTGCGTGAAATAAACTCTTTTTCGTGCGTATAGAGCGTGGTTGAGAAAATACTTTAAAGTGTGTGAAAATGAGCACATTTCCTCCCTAGGAAGGAAATAGCAATTCCCTCCCGCTGCAGCGGAAAGCCCCCATCCACTTTGCATGCATAGAAAGGGCCTATTCAAGCACTAATTAAAAAATTCTTTTTACAAAATTATTGTTTTCTCGTCATAAAGAAAAGGTCAAGATTAAAAAATTTCACTGAACATTCTTCTCTATATTCCTAATCATCTCAAATTTTTTCAAAAAGTTTCCGTCATATGTTTTTGAGATATAACCGTTTAAACAAAAAAGGACGTTTTCGTGTATAACAAAAGAAGGGAATGACCTTATTCAAACTTTCAGGTCGAAAAAGTTAGGTAATCTTATCCTCTTTCAAATGCCTTTTCGATGGATCGATGATATTATTTCTAATTTACCAAAAAATCTGAAAAACTAAAACCCAATAATCGAAAAACAGCCATAAAAACTAAAAAACATCGAAATCCAAAAAGAATATTTATGTCCCCCCATCCTTTAAAGAAAACAAAAAAGAACGAGCCCTGAAACATTAAGTTTCACCGTGTATATGCAGAGTACAGTGGGCTCCCGATATCTCGTAAAAAACGGGGCTGTAGGAGAGGAGAATGATGAGTTATCGGAAGTCCCCTCCATGCGGCAGTGAAGTTGCTATGCGGCGGCACGCAGGTAAGAGAGGAGCCGATTTCCCTAGGTGAGCAGCCCAGATATGCTTCGCGCGGCGCTTGGGTGGGGGAGCGCATTTGTGTGTGCGAATGCGTGTGAAGGGGAAATGGCTCGCGTGACGACTTATCAGGTGTTGAGTAATCGGGAGTTTACTGTAATGTAGCATTACTAATGCTGATTAACGTCTGTACACACACACGCATGCACGTAAAGTGAACTTTCGAGACATACCAACTTAAGTCCACTTTTTTTTGAAAATTGATTATTTAGTTATTTTCGTGTCTATGCATGGTATACTTTCACATAACGAAGGCAAGCATGGTAAAAATTCAATTATTACATTCTTTTTTCATAGTGTAATATGCATTTCTTTTGCATAGGTTTAAGTTTAAGTGACAATTTAAAAATTGAACCTCAATATATCTTCAGTCAAAAAAATAGACTTAAGTCATTTTGCCTTTCCACCACAGACATAATAAACGCTCTCTGAAAGTGTTATATCGGTTTCTTAAAAGTTAACTTCAAAAAAGCCTGGTAAGTGAACATCGATGTTGAAATTTCGATTTTTCTAGTTCACATTATTGTGAGCTTTCTTAATGAAATAATCACCCTAATTAAATTTTTACATATTCACCAACTTCATGTTTTGCCTAAACAAATTTGTGAATGCGTGGCTTGAGAGTACATTAATAATATTATTATTTATTATTTATTATCAATTTCTATCTATTTTATCGTAGTTTAATGTAAGTTACTTTTTTGTATCCATTTTTATATAAGAATGATTGCTGTGTTCGTTAATAGAGATTCAATTAAAACGCAAAATGTATTTATACCTCAAAAATTTAAAATAGTAAGTGTCTATATCATATCGGGTTTTTCATGATTATAAATTAATCTGTACAATCTTGTAGCTCTTACACTTGTAGAATTTAATTAAAGAGAGATCATTATAATCATAAATGACTCAACATATTAAGTCTTTTTCTAGGACATGAGTGTGGCGCAAAAGTGTCAATATCAAGTAGGGAAATTTTTCATGAGAATAAAATATACTTATTGCGATGAAGACGCATTTTCTTACTTTATTATTCGTGTAAATATTCGGAAATGTTCATTTTTTTATTCACATTTTTTATACTAACTAAAGCTGCAAATGTGCAAAAATAATAGTAATTTATGAAATGAAGAACTAGATGAATATGATTTGATAAAATAAATATTGGAAATATTATGTATAATTCGGTTATTAGTGATGGAAATGTTTTAGTTATAAGTTATAAGTGCATTTTAAATGAACTAATCCGACCCAATCGTAATTTTTCCAAATTGACATTAGTAAACTTTGGGTGTAACTTATGTATAATAATGCTCCAATCTCTAAAAGTGTTACAAAATCAGATAATAAAAACTATGTATTCGTTACCAAGAATGCACTCAGTTAAACAATTATACAAGAATACGAGATTACAAAAAATAAAAGACATGTTGCCTGTCAGACACTCAGATCCATTCAAACATTCAAATTTATAAAACCAAAATAGTTAAATATATCGAAATTAAAACACGAAACATATCGAATACATTCCTCTAAATACTACAGTACTTCCTTCCTTACGCCCTCAATGTCTTTTGTGATTTTTATACTGACATTGTTATACAAATTGAACGTTTTTACCGAATAACACCTGTCAATACATCAACAAAGGAAATTTTCTTCGACCACTTACGATTTTTCAATGTTTCTCTGTAATTTTTGCTAATGTACAAAAGTTGTGTAAAGTTATTCAAGCAAGTGTTTGATTTCACGGAAGTTTTGATTTATGTTAAACTTATCAAAACTAAGATTTGGATGTCTCAAGCGCCTTGATTAGTGAACAAATAGGATAATTATCTGTTCTAAAAAATTCTTGTATGTTGCTACTTTGCAATATAGAAACTTGTCTGCTATTTTTATACACTGTGTACACTACTTTTTAAATGCAAATTTACTTTTTCTACTATCTTAAATGAGCTACATTAATTTTTAAAATTGTTAGAGAATCAAGAGATGATTTATTCTAGTTTCCCCATTTAAATGCATGTAATTTATGAAGTTGTCCCTAGGGTGGAGTAAATTCGTAAAAGAAGTTTATTTACATAATTACAGTAAATCAATAATATTTGCAAATATACCTAAAGTATTTCTTTTATCTGATCAAACACCTTAACTTAATAACCACCCATCATAAAAATCATTTTAACAAACCCTGTTATAAAATTATCCAATTTTATCGAGTATTAGGAGGGAACATTATCAGAACTAAAAATTTTGAAACTAAGTTTATAAGTACCCTAATGGAAATTTCAAAATGTGAAAAACTATGACAAATGTGTGAAGAAGTGTGTAAAACCATGAGAATTTCGTGAAAAACTGTGAAATTGGGCTTACATTTGAAACAGGATTTAAAACAAAATTATAGAATATTTCATAAATTTTGTCACAGATTCTCATAGTTTTTCACAGTATTACACACTTCCTTACATTTTATCACAATTTCTCAGTTATAATTTCCTTTATATAAGAGAATGCAACGTAAAAAAATGTGAAAAAATGTGAAAAAATGTGAAAAAGTGTGAAAAAGTGTGAAAAAGTGCGCAAAAATGTGAAAAATGGTGCAAGTTTTATTATATAAAATACGTATTTTTTATAAGTGTGAGAAACTATGAAGAACTATGAAAAAACTGTGAATAAATGTGCATATTTCTTTGTAACTATCTCCAAAAGTATGTGTACTTTCACTTATTTTTACACTTTCACACATTTTTTCATAGATTATCCCAGATTCTCACAGTTGTCATTTCCACTAGGGTAGCCCCGGTTTCCCCTATTCTAATTATCACAAACACCATAGAGAATTCCAAAGACACATCGCGCCGACCGATACAACAGCAAACACACGCTTACCCGCCAGAAACGGAAAAGTCTTGCGTTTTTTTCCGAACTAGCTCAAAGCCGGGTCAAAAGGAAAACGCGTATATGTACGCGCTAGAAAAACAGCAAATCTTGCCAAAGGACTCTCTCGGGCTCGCTGTGCGATCGTCACGTTTCGCGAGCTTTTGCGCGCTGCAGGTTTCCTTGGCGATCCTTGACTTCGATTTGGCCGCTCGCTTAGGCGTGAAAACAGCGAAAATGCGCGAATCTTATCGCAGCGAGAGGCCTTCGTTAAGCATACACCTACAGCGATTTATCCCACGTTTGAAAGATTGCGATTCTTTATTTTTTTAATAAATGCGAGAGGCGCGTTATCGAGATTTATATACATTCGCGTCATTCACGAGGAATGCGAGGAATGTCGAAGAATCGTCGCTCTTTTGTAGTGTAATATGAATGCTTTTGTGCTGGTGTATTTCCGCGAATCGTTTTTCGGAAATCAGGGATAGTACATTGTTTCTGCCAAATGAGGTGTTCACGATGATTCATGGTGTTATTATATCAGTTACTGTAATAAAATATTCTTTTCTATTGTAGAGCATTCTGCACAAGTATTAAGTGAAACACAATGGTTCAAAAATTTGATGGACGAAACGTGTGTGTTCAATTATAATATAATTATGATTGATTGACAAATAATGAGATATGATTTAAATGATTTAATCTGTTATTAGATTAGAAATAGAATGGCGGCAGTTAATACTTTTCTTGTTATCCATAAACAAAGCGGAATAGACATTTTTGCTGAGTTTTTATCTCAGACGCTCGTGTTATTGAAGCGTGAAACATTTCTCTATCAGTAAACTTGAAAATTAGTCAGGATTTTATCTCGCTAGAGTGTCTAATTAAATTTATTACCTAGAAAATATGTATTATTAATTGTATACTTCTCGAAGTATGTACAATGTACATTCTTTGAATTTGAAAGTACAGGAAATTAAAAATCAGTATATTACTAGCACAAAACAAAATTCCTGCTAAAGATTATTAAAATAATTATATCATTTTATGTAGAGTAATTTTTTTTGTGATTTGTAATTCTATATTATCTTATAATTAGTTTGATACAATTACATTAAATATTTTTCACTGCAAGTAAAAAAAGTAGGATGGGAAGCACATTTTATTATTTATGAAATGCGAAAATGAAAATAGCTTTCAAGGATGTTTTTGTAAAATTATCAAATGCAAAATAAAATCGTAAATAATAGAACAAAAAGTTATTAAAAGATTTATCTCATTCCAATGAAAACACAAACATCTAAGCTTAGGTACAATAATATAATGATCAATATGATTCAGTACAAAACATGAAGGCGCTTATCAAATCGTCTCTTTCCAGAAGTAAACCGAGCGAAAATAGGATTAATGAGAAAAGCGTTTTTATCCGTCAATCCTTTACAAATCACTTTACACAGCTGAGATAAATGCGATTTTTGTCGCACGATGAACAAAGATATAATTACTTACGACGCTTACACGAGTCGGGGATTTATACATCCATCTAATTTTTCGACGAATAGATTAAGAAAGTTAAAAAAGTATTCGTATTTTCCTTTGATATCTTAAATAGTAGTGACGGTAGGTACGCCGATTTTTTATATGATATCTTGTTGGAAATAAGATAGATCTCTTCGATGGCCTTTACAAAGACTAGCGCATTTACGATTTCTCAAAAATACCTAATTCTTTACAGAGGCTTTTTAGAAAAAATTAGCAATTTTTAGATTTTTTGATAAATACTAACATTTTCTTAGATACTCTGATAAAATGATAGTTTTTGTCCGAGATTTTAAAAGTTATTAATTTCAGTATGAGGCTCCTGACAAGGACTAGTATTTTTCGAGAAATCTGAAATGTGCAAGTCTTGTTTTCGTAAGGGGCGTCGTCTTGTTATCGTGATTAATTAATTATACGACTTTGAGTGTAGAGCTTCCGATATTTCAGTTTCATCGACCTCTTCGGTTGCAGCGCGCAAATAAAGAGATACGAGTGATTCCCATCTTGACAAATTACTCTCATGGTTTATAAACACTCGATAACGAGTTATTTTTTAATAATAAACACTGTTCAAATATTGACAGTTTCCTTAAAATAAATATTTCAATAAAAATACGACATAGAAATGTTTATAGGGAGAATAGCTTTAAATGTTAATTCACCCGACAGATTTGCAATAAGGAACTTGCATGAAAAAATTCATAAGGTCCGTCAGATAGAATATCGAAACATAATCGTCATGAATTTTTTCCTTTTTCGATTAAATTCTTATTTAGAAATATAGGAATAGCAGGTTGAAAAGTCTCGTAACGTCACAAACTCCGACAATATAGATATACTATGATGGAAGTTTATAACATAACGCGACTTTTCAACCTGCTATATCTTTGTTAATAATCATTTAATAAATAAAAAAGAAAACATACCAGTCGATTATTTTTTGATATTCTACCTGATAGACCTAATGGATTTTTTCGTGCAAGTTCCCTAGTAGCAAAAGAGGAAAGTATAGTTGTATTTTTAGAATGAAAAATACAGTTTGACAGGAATATGATGAAGTTGTGAACGTCGAATATTTTTGTGCTATGTAACACGGGGAAAAATTTCGCGCTGGAGAGAAAAAAAAAGAATTAATGCTTGTTGTATACATAATAATTGTAAAAGATGTTCAGCGTCAATGTCGTGTGTATGCACAATTGCAGGCGTCAAGGTTTTCTTATTTTGAAATTCTCTTACCCCGTACGACAAAATATATCCGTAATAACATTAGAAACGTTTAATCTCAAAATAATTATCAACACGTTTTTGTGAATATAGTTACGTTGTTGTATTGGATACATAAATTAAAATAATAAACAGTTACATTTTTTTCATGCTGATAAATTAGATTGATCATTTTCCTATATTTATAATCGATTCTAATTTCTCCTCTATTTATCGTACAATATCGTATAAAAATTTATTACTACTTATCATTTTGATAACACTAAAATTGATATATTTGATAAGAGCTAGTATTATCAAATAGTGCTTCACATAGATTTGTAACTAGACTCGAAACGAACGTTACAATATTCCTTGATAAAAACGCGGCCAACTGCTTTGGCACTATGCTGGCTACTATATATATCGTATATTAGGGTGTCTTTGGTCAGCGATGTGTCATTGATTCTAAAATCTATTTTTACCTAAAAAATCAAATGAAATCTATACCAACAAAATTGAATTATTGTTTTACTTCTTTCATTGCAAAAAAAATTGCATAAGACATATAAACGCATCGTTCTTTAAAATCACTCATTTAAAAATTTTTCTACTATTTAACATATACTAGTTTACAAAATCCATCATCAAAATAGTATAAAAATTATACTTTTTCTATTATGGATAGATACAGATTAAATATTGCAGAAATAAATTATCTCATTAATTATTAAATCATTTTTAAAAATCACAAAATAATAATATTTTTAATATAACATTATCTTACCAGTTTTTGGATTTCTTCGTGAAATATAATACGTAAAGTTGGATAGAAGTGTAGAATAGTAAATCTCATATATAATAATACGTAATATCTACAAGAAAAAGCACAACGATAAAGCTTAGAGATGTCGTGATATGCAGGGTGAAAAAGTATTGTTCAAATTGAATAATCTCTAATATCTAAGAAGATTATGAACCAAATCAGCTCAAAAATATTCAGCCAATAACCTGACTCCTATTAAATATTCTCTGAAATTTTCAAGGTATTACATCAATTATTACTCAAGTTATCATTGTACAAAAAAAATGCTTCATTTTTACATTTTATTTTCTTTCTCAAAAAACAACCCGTATTATTACCTAAAAATTTATAGGAATATACCCATATACGAGACAAGTATTCAGTAAAGATCTCAATGACTTTTGTCGTATAGTTTTCGAGTAATATATGTCGAAAGAAAAAATGTTGTGACAAGTGAAAAACGACTCATACAAAATCGTTTTCGATCCTAAAATGAAGGATTTTATGAATAATTTATTGTGAAAAAATTGGGTTCCCAGAAACCATTCCTGCATTAAAGAAAAATTAAAAAACCGAAATTTGAAAATTCTTAAATTTTGAAAAATAGCCACAAAAAAAATTTATTTGACTATTTTTACTGAAACTTTTGAGCGCACACCAGGTATTGATAGCAAACATCTGTGCAAAGTGCAGGAAAATTATACCGCAGATTGAACGAATAGTGATATGCCACATACTAACACACACACACACACACAACATACAGACATTTTTTAAGACTATTTTTCGGACTCCCCAAGGCATAAAACATGTTTATGCGTTAAGAAAACACTAACAAAATTTTACCATCACAAAGCTTTCTCTTGGAGAAAGCAAAACAACTTCATCTTCAATTGAAGAAATTGATACCTATGCAGGAGTATCTTTTTCATTCGAAATCATTTTTCAGTTCGACAATCACATAAGAACGTTGATAAATTTGAATTCTCTTAAAACACAAAATGTAACGCCAATTACTCAAAATTAACAAGAAGCACCACGATATGAAACTCCCCCGTGTTGTATCGCCTCCATCGCATCAACATTCCACGTGCATATAATAAGCGTTCCTTTTTGTTATCAGTTACGAAAAGTACTTGAACTTACCCAGATTACATACACACGACACTCGTGAACAGATCGGCAGACTACTCGCCTACGATGATTTGTTTTCAATTGCGCTTACGCATTCCACGTCGCTAAAGACCTTATCGAAACGGCGCTGTGTATATTTTCCAATTTGTTGACTGTGCATATAGTACATACAATGTGTTAGAGAGATATTACCCCCCGGAAAGCGGCTAAGGTTAGATTCGCGGGAAAAAAAGTAGAATCCCGAGAGGTGTGAATAAGTAATTCCGATATCTGTTTCCTCAAATTTTCGTCATCGCTATTGTGGAATACGATTAGATATAATGGGATTTATCGGTGTCGCTGGTTGAGGCAAGTTGACGCCATGCTATGATATTGATTAATCAAAAGACATTAATAATAATTTCATTATCTGCTTTAATTGGAATAATGAAACCGCATCACTATAATTAAATAGAAAGTATAGTGAAATTTTGATGAATTGGTGCATAAATACGTGAATTTCATGTTTTTACATGGATGGGCTTTTTCTTACCAAATTTTCGATGCTCCATGCTGCTTCGATGTATAATGTTGATTATTTATTTTGTGATATAAAGATATAAAGATATAAACTATAAAGATTGGATGCGAATTGTTACATAAGTGGTTTTATGAAAAATTATGTCTTATTACTCGAAAACGCTACTTATAATTACCAATCAATGTTTATGCAAATTTTAGGGAATTTAAATTATACCAAAAATACTTAGGTATACAATAACATATATGTTATAATATAAGTAAATAAGAAAGTTTCAAATTGAAGTGTACTCACCCAGCAATATTGTTTATTACAAATTATTATTTGCAAACTGACTTGACTTTTGTGTCCATAATTTTTAACGATAATTATTGTATAATTGCGTCCAGAAATTCATAGATTTTTTTGATAACGAGAGTTTTTGTATCTGATAATCATACGTCCGGTTCTAAAAATTTAATGTAAACGATTACTCACATTCATACTTATCTATTGATATTGAAAATGATAAATTCAATGTAATTTGTAGCTATGTTGATATTCTTTTCGTATAATTCCAAAAAAAATTTTATTCAATTTTTTGTGAATCCTAGCCTAGTAGAAAAAATATTGTATGCCAAAGTTGGTCTATGTTTGTCTCGTTGTGTCATAATATACCAGAGTTTGCCAGAATTTGTCAGCGTACGCCAAACGTCGCAAAGTGTGTCCAATTGGCCGTTTTGACACCCATATGGCAAATTTTGGCACACGTAGTGAGCTTTATCAAACTTTGGCAAACTTTGGCAATCTTTGGCAAACTTAGGTATAAACGATTTTGACATTAAAATATATATTATAGTGCAGTTCTCCGGCAAAGTAAGGCATATAGTTTTAATCAAAATCTTGAATAGTCAGACATAATTCAGCATACTCAGGCAAACTGCGACGTATTATGGTAAACGTTGGAAAATTGTGGCAAATTTAGGAAAGAATTTGGTAGGCTTTAACAAATTTTGGTAAAATTTGGCATGCTTCGGCAAAATTTCAGCAAATTTTGGCATACACTGGCAAATTCTGTTAAATTATGGCAAACTTTGGCAAAGAAGGCTGCCCATAGCAATCCCCTTGAGGGAACGTATGAAACCAACACCACTGTTTAAAACTCGTTTATATATGAATTTAAAAATAAATCTCTAAGTGCGGGGAAAACTATAAAAAATAATATCTACCGATTAATGACATTTAAAGTAATACAGTAAGTCTAACCATACTCGGGATTTCCTACTTAATTATCCGACTTTTTATGACGTTTTTCTCAACTTTCCCCACATTTTAGAGGATCAACTTTTTTTCAAAATTCAATTTTTAATTTAATTTCTCCTTTAACAGACCAGATATTATAAATCCGTTGGTGTCCTTTCGGCATCCTTCTTTTGGCAAACTTTGAATATATATTGTACTACAGTTTGAAAAATTGGCTATGCAAAAGTTTGGCAACGATTACCGAAGTTTGCTAAAATTGGACAAAGTTTGCCATATGTGTGCCAAAAAGGCCGATTTGATACGTTTGTCCAACGTTTGGCGTACTCTGGCAATCTCTGGCAAACTTTGGCAAACTTTGGCAAACTTTGGCAAACTTTGGCAAACTTTGGCAAACTTTGGCAAACTTTGGCATCAAAATTATTTCCACTAGGGCTATTGTAAGATAAAAAAGTACTATAGTGTATAACTATTTTATATTTTAGAGTTATATTTTAAACCATAGCAGTGATGTTTTCACTTTTTTCAGCAAAATATTAAAATTTAAAATATCCATTTAAATATGGGATTTTTTTGAAAATCCACCTGGATGTAGTCAAAATAAACTATAGATTTCAAACTGACCTACGTGGATTGCAGTTGATTTTCCAAGTCTATTTCTAGCTGGACCATTCCTTTTTTTAATTTGAATAAGGCACAAATTGTACGCTATATACTTTAAGAAACAAAATATAAATAGTTGTCCTACAATCGAATGTAGTTAATTTTTTTCAGACAAAAAATATAAGTTTGAAAATAGCCCATATCTGATAATACATATTTAACGCGTATTATTCTTATTCAAAGAAATGTATATTTTAAAATTAACAAATTTTACCAACTTTAGATTGGCACAAAGAAGAACATAGGAATATTGAGTCTGTCCTTCTCGGCATAAAGTTTCGCTTAAGTCGATTTGATTGAATGAACTCGAGATATTAACAAACGCGTGTATTTTATCACTAATCTTATACATAAGATTAAAATTTAATTTTTTCAATTAATCATAATAACTTATAATAAGAAAGTTTTTTTTTTAATTTCAATGATATATACATCCTTATTTAAAGGAAATAATATGTCACAAATCAGGCAATATGTAAGTTATCGATACTTAGCAAATATATTGGTTAAGTTCCTCATAATACGGCATTTTTAAAACGCAACGTGAATAAATCTCAATCGGTTAAGAAAAATATTTATTTTATTAATTAAACCGTTATGAAGACATTTTTAGAGCACTAAAAGATGGGGCAAGTTTTATTTATTATAAGAACGTCGTATTAATCTCATTTTTGACTTACGATTTTGTATACTGTAGATAGCATAAATACCAACTATTTATAAGAATTATCCACCAAAAATCTCATTCATCACCGGTCTATTTCCCGATTTTTAGCATTTTGCAACTAAACTAATTCATAAGTTGTACGTCTCATTTTATAAATCTTTTAAAAGCAAAAGACCGCATATTTCGTTTTTCCTTCACGTAGATATATTATCTTTTAAAATACACGCGCAAATCCATTCTCTGCATCTTCGCGGAATTATATACAATTCCGGCTTCGAATCCACACCATTCCAACTATACTTTTGTTTCCCATAGTTTCCTTTCTCCATCACCTCGATGGTTCCGAGTACCATACTCTCCTCTCCGATCCCTCCTGTGCCTTCCCTCAACATCCCCTAAACCTATACCACCGCACTCCAAGCGCGCATCTCCCCGGCGTCTCCGCGGCGTGCGACTCCGCACTGCCGATCTTTCCGCGGCTCGCACACCGCGATTATGGTCAAACGCTCGTTCCTTATCTCTCCTCGCTCCCGCGCGCACCTGTCGCAGCGGCAACTCGACTCCGAAGATACAGCTCTCGCGCGCGCGCGCGCGGCAGCTTATCGGCCGCCGCGCGCGCGCCCGCGACGCACACGTGAACGAATAAAAGGCGAAATTAACGGCGGCGCGCGGTCAGTCGACACCGGCGCGCCTACGCGTCGGATAGCATATATATATATCTCTCTCTTTTTTTTCTTTTTCTCTCTTGTCTAGTTTCAACCCCCTCTCTTCTCTCCCCCGAAAGTTTGAGTTTTGCAGCGGAGATATATATTGCGACAAGACGCTTTTGGCGCTGTATTTATCTTTTTGTTGCGGATATAGTAATTTGTATTCTTTTGGGGGGTTGGTTAGGTTTTTTCTTTGTATTTGGGGGTGTAGAGGTAGAGGATAGGAAAAGTGTGATATATAGGCGGCACGGCTTTGGCTGGAGGAATATAGAGCCGAGTGCGAATGATACGAAGCGGTGCTGGTGATTGTATTGGTGCTGTGTAATTTTAAGATATACACGAGAGAGAGAGGATGTTCGGCGTCTGGAAGTCCTGCTGTGAGTAGTAAAATATATAGTTATAAGTTACTAGAGAATAATTTGATTGCGTTGAATGGTATCTGATATTCATTTATACTTAATTTTTTTTTAAATATAAGAAATCTGAATAAGTGAAAACAACATACGATATAAGTGAATAGTTACCTGCTCTATGTTCACATTACCTCACTTGTTTAATAAGTAAGCGAATTTTAACTTTTTCGAAGTGAATGATCACTTATTCTAAATGATTTTCCCTTATGCGGATTTAGAGAGTAATTTCTATACACATTATTGCCTAAACCGGGATATACTTAAACATCAGTGACAAGCAATTAAATGCTATGGTCAAAGAGCTGGTTTAAGAATAAATCGGTAAGAAATCGGAAATAATTTACTGAAATCGAGTGAATTTTCCGAATCGAAATGAATCACTACCCTTAGAAAAAAAGAATAATAGAAATGCTCAGCAACTCATTTATTGTCGAATTGTATCAATTACTATGTTCTAATAAGTGATGTACGTAAGAGGAAAATGTTTTCATTCTCGAACAATAGATATCATCATAAGTTAATTATAAGGAAACCTTAGACAAGATCGTAATTGACCGCGCCGAAAGAATTTTTCTATGTTCCCGTGTCATTCCAAATTTGAGTAAATTCATATTGTTAAAACAAAAATAAAGAACACGAACATTGGAAATCGTACTGAGATTATGATGTAACTAAATATACACACACGCGATTCCAAAACTTCTAATCATCCAATTTATAATTGGCTAACATTTTAACTAGCAAAAGAAGATATTTCTTTCGTTCATTCCAAATGCATAATTTTGCTTTTTATCATTATAACATTCATCCAATTACTCTTGCGCATAACTACGTTTTCACGATCTCGTAAAAAAAACCGCACTGCCATCGTTACTTTACTCTTCAACCTTCGTGTTACATCGAAATTAAGTATCTCTGTTCCTGAAAGCGCTTCTCTTTCTTTTCTCTCTCATTATACAAATATCCAAGACGCTCTGTGTACTTTATTATTGCCGATATTTGCGCGTTATGCTTCGCAAATTTTCCCAAAAGACAGGAGTCAAAAAATGATAATCGATTTGCGATGCGCTACCGAGCTTATCGCTACGCAGCGTCGAAATTTCCATTCAGAATGTATACCCAAAGTCCGCTACCGTTGGTTCATTCTTTTAAGCGTCACCTGTGGTGTAGATAACGCGGAATTCATGTATAATTTTTAATTGATTTATTCAGGTGTGCACGATGGATATTGGATTTTTCTCTAGTTTTGAAAGGTGGTAAATCAATTAAAATTGATGTTTACGCGTTCATTGTTATTTTAGATGTGGTATGATAAATAAAAGAAA
Organism: Gastracanthus pulcherrimus; assembly: GCA_949152435.1. NCBI lineage: Eukaryota > Metazoa > Arthropoda > Insecta > Hymenoptera > Pteromalidae > Gastracanthus > Gastracanthus pulcherrimus. The sequence continues at coordinate 21,640,791 of OX424573.1, forward strand.
GTATAGAATAATATAAGAGTTATTTAGTTACATCTAGATAAAATAAAGAACAATTTTGTAAAAAAAATGTTATTAAAAGAATAACAAAAATATAGTTACTTCTGTAAAGCCGTTTTTAGGTCTAAGAAATAAAAAGCGATAATTTATTTGTTTCGAGTAATTCTTATTTTAATAAAATCAACGTTTTTCGAGTTAAAATTCACCAATTTAACAAGGCGAATTTCACGCGAATTTGAGTGAATGTTCTACATTTACTTCTAAGTAAAAAAGGTAAACTCTTTCTTTAAAAGTCACTAGGGAAAAGTATGTGAAGTTTTTATTTCTTCTAAAATCTTCTTATTTCTGCGACTGAACAAATCATTCTGTAAAGAGTGATAATTTCATCGTTTTTGTGCGAAAAGAATATAATCTCGCATGTTAAGAATGAAAGTCATTCGGGTGAGAGACATTTATTTGTTTTTTTGAGAAGAACAAATGTAACCAACCTAATACTTATAGAATAATGTTATATATTTACATCCGTACTTAATACAAATTGAATGAAAAACATTGAAAAACTGCCTTCTTATCATAGTAAAATTCTTACTTGGCATAATTTAGCATGTAGCATATACAACTTAAGAATAAAAATGTCCAGAGTACTGTACAGACATAATTATTTTCATAATTTATAACACAGTTTCTTTAAAAAGAATGTACACTTCTTCAACTAGACACTTGTCGGTCTCTGAAATAATTTGCTTCTTCATTGTACCTCTACCCTACTCAAAACCCCTCAAACATCCAAAATTCACGCACCATATATTACTTCATCCTGTCTACAATATGACATTGAACACTCCACTCCCATGCCTCTTTTCTACCCAAATAATAACATTCGCAAAAATCAGGAACTCACGCACCGCCACCTCCAAACTGTCCCACATACATAAATTCGCGCGTGTGCACGCGCTCGCCCCCGCCTCTTTGGCATTCAATCCGCGCCGCGGAGAACGGAAAAAGTCCTCCTAATGAAAGAAGAAGCAGAAGAAAAAAAAAGAGCGCGCGCGCGCGCGATCGATTTTGCAGGCGCGCCGAATTGTCGCTGCGATGTGTACGTGCACGGTGTACACACCGCGCGCTCGCGGTTTCCGTCGTTCGAAGCTCACCTTCCGCTTCCGGTTTTTGCCCCCCCCTCCTTCTTTCTCAGTGTTTAACCTTCTTTTTTTTCGATTCCGTGTACCGTTGCAGCCGCGACTGCGACTCGTTTAGCCAACTGTGTATTACATACGCCGCGGGCATTTGAAACTATATTAGGCTGCTTTGTGTATTTGTATTCCGAGTGCGAATCGGGACGGAGGCGTGAGTTTGTACAAACATCGAGAGGCTGGCTGAATGTTTTATAATAAAATTTATGTTGTTTATTAATTTTGCGATAATATACGATGCTTTTGCGCTTTGGCTGAGCCTTGTCGTTTGATTAAAGGCTGAATAAATTTATACTTGTTTAATTGTGTTTTATTTAAATGTTTATTTGCAGTTGTGTTATACTTAGGTACACAATTCGTAAATAAACAATAATTAATTGTAGATACATATCTGCTTGCGAAAGCGAATATTATTATACATGCATTAATAGCTTCTTTATACCATTCGAACTTCAAAATCACAACTTTAATAGGATTTTTCGGCGCTCGTGTAAAATATGGTTCAAAAATAGTGCGTAAGTAGATTATTTACCTCATGTGACGTTTTTCGCTTGAGCGAAGCGAGCAAATAATTTACTTCCGCACCTGTGTCGAAATGTACTATTTTTACATTCAAACAATGATTCGAAATGTACTCAATATTATATTTTTGAAGTGTTTATGATTAATTGTATAGCAATTTGAAGGTAACACGTAGAAAAAAATATTTAATTTACTATTATACGTATATTTTCATCATTTAACATTCCTTTCCTCAAATGTTATTGTAGATGGCATTCAACAAAACGTATATATTGTTCAATCTATAATTAAATTGAAATTTAATTACTTCTAAGTGCGCGAATACAAAACGTTTATTGCTCAAATCAAACATCATTCATCGTCACTTCACCGTTTAAACAAGAAGCAGGAAAATCACCTCCTCTTATATCTGATTTATTCTCTCCAAAATCGTCAAAAATAACGCAAAGACAAGTTTTACTCTCCCGCTCATTACGCAAAGCTTGGGTATACAATATTATACGATTCGACATCGCCTCCACCGCACCGACACACATCGAAGCCTCCGTCATAGCAATAAAAAAAAATCGCACGTGTGAGCGCGTATACGTGAACAGAAAAAGCGCCGATTGTTGCGTCACGCGTCGATATACGAGAACAATAACAAATCCGCGAAAGTCTCGTCTGATTGCCATAAATGTGCGATCTGGATTTGTCGAACTATATATATGCGGGGTTCGAGAGCCGAAAATTTGTATTTATACACGGCGGGCGCCGAGAAAACAACCGCTTCCTGCAGATGCGACAAGTTTTTATCTGGCGGTGGTGTCTGTTTATTAATGTGACGTTGTAATACAAGCGCAGGTGGTAAACCGAGAGAAAACACAGCGTCATTGTCGAGGTGTGTGTGTGTGTGTGTGTGCGTGTGCCTTTTTCGAAGCAGACGTATTTATTCGAATTATAGGGAGGACAACAAGTGTGTACATATCGAGATACGCAGGGGTAAACACGGGTGAAGCTTTATCAGGTTGTTCGAATCGATTTGCTAATATTAATTGATGGATATCTGCTGTGATTTTTATTAGGGAGGAAGGGGGAGGGGTCGCATTCTTAATAATTTTATCAAGTTACATAGATGAATCTCAAATTTGTATCAATATGAACAAAGAAATTCGTGACAAAAAATGAAGAATATTGAGAATGTAAATTGTAGAAAGAAAAATGTTCTTGTAACTACTATTAACCAGTTAGTACTGGCGGGGTTGTGGTGATATGATGTAATATTGTGGGGAGTTTAACACTTTTTTTGTATTAAATAAAGTAAAATCCATTAATTTATGAAAATCACAACAACAAAAATTATTATAGATGTATTAGATCAAGAGTATCCTAAAACTGTAGCTGTGCACTATCATACTTTAGAACTATTATACATTTTAACATTTTTATGTATTAAATAAAGTAAAATTCATTAATTTATCAAAATCATAAAAAAAAATTATTATAGATGTCTTAGATCAAGAGTATTCTAAAACTTTAACTATATACTATTACACTTCAGAATATAAGAATAAACTATTTCCACAACTTAAAATTTGTTGTGCCACATTTAATTCAATACTGCATTGAAAAAAGTGTATTAAATATTGTATATTCTGCCCTATTTCTAATTTTCTAATTTTCTTATATTTTTAAGTTAAGAATCTTACATTTCTATGCACTTATAAACTATATTCTAAAGATAAATTAATTTTATCGTGATTTAATTTAATAACTGAACTATCAGAATAATAGACAAAATATAAAAGTATTTTTATTATATTATAAACTCCAATCCTTTTTTTCCTCTAAAATAATTGCAATAACAACATTGAAACAATAACAAGATACAATTGAAACAATAACAAGATCAATAAAGAAAAGTGTTATAAAAAATGTCGATCACCGGAGACAATTATCAAGATTAAGCTACTTCACCGATCCCCACGCTAATCCACAATAAGCTCAAGCTGTAAAGTGTTTAATTGCAAAGCCGCGCGCGATATATCGCGGATCGCCCGCTATATCTTATCTGAAGCCTACTCTCGCGCAACCGCGGAAAACTCGAGCGCGACCTGCCCGCAGCATACGACGATGATATGCAACTTTTCTGCTCCTGGCGGGCAATTGCGGGGTGCAAAGGAGCGCAGAGTTACGCCGTACATTCCTATACTTTGTTTAATATCCGCTCTATGTGTACACACTCGTTACGTGCAGCCGAGGCTCATTAACGACGAAGAGTCTTGCGCGCGCGCATTTGGCTTCGAGCAAGTCGCGAGAGGCTCAAGGCGAAAAATTTCATAAGCCGCGTGTGCATGTGTGGAATCAATTTTTTTTCTCTCTCCTCGAGACGAGGAGCCGATGTATTACGGTTTTCTTTTAGCGGTCAGGGTTACGAGCGATGTAATGCACGCGATTTCTTTTGGGACGTGTGTGTTTTCCTTTATTGAGTGCACGATAGCTTTTTCGATGGAGGTAATCTTTTATGTTCCGCTGAATTATTTATTGCAGCGCGTGGGGAATTCTTTGGAAGTAATGAAAGAGTTCTGAAAACTTATGTATCGAGGAATTTAGAATAATGGATAATTTTTGTTCAAGAGCATGAGAGTATTGAATTTTATTTTATTCTTTGTATAATTTGTGAGTAAAGGAAATTTTGTTACTAGGCTGTACAAACAGAAGCTTAGCAAAATTTTACTCTTTAGAGATACACTTTTTATTGCGTGCACATGACAATTTTTTAAGTAAGGGAATGTTTTATATTTTACGATTGTGTTTTGCATATAAAGTAGTGTATAAAAGACTTCTATGAAAGCTTATACTAGGGAAATTAGAATAATGAACATTTTTTTCAAGAGCAGTATTGCATTTTATTTCTTTGTGTAAACAATTTGCGCGCAAAGAAATTGTTATTGCAAGCTTATACAAACGAACGCTCAGAGAATTATGATTTTAATCATTGCGATAATTATTGTTCTAAATTACGCACTTAAATTTTTTAATTACAACCATTAGAAACTGTTACGCAGGAATTACAAGTAAACGGAACATTTATTTTCATAGATTCATCGTTATACTTTACAACAATCGTGTCCACCAACCATGAAACTTTCCAAAGACTTTAAAAACGATCTTAAATCTACGAATCTCATTGTCACTAAAACAACTGTCGGTTTTCCACTTTACGATCTTCAGCAATTACGCAAAATACATAATTGACTCTTCGAAGTTCGTACCTCATTGTCACCCGCGCTACGGGCAATGAAACAAACAATAACCACTCTCCGCGACCTCCTGCAAAATCCATAAGCGGAAGCTTAACCTTTGCTCAACTCCGCGCGCCGCGTTTTCACCACTCACGTCCTAGTACTATCCACCTATAGCTCTGTGTCGTTGTTACTCAATCGCGTCGTCGCGGCCGCGGTTGTCGCAGTAGTAACAGCGAACTCCAGTCGGCCAGACTGTACAACGATACGACGTCCTTCGCGTGGGTGTAGCGGCCTCGCGCGAAAAGTTCGAGGGCCTTCCGGCTAATGTAGAAATCGCAGACGTCAGGCCGCGCGGGCTCTGCTCCTGTGAATATCGATGCGCTATTGGTCGGCTCTGGCGAGCGCGGGGAATCCCTGGTAGTTGGTTTCACGTGCGTTTTGTTATCTGGGATCTTGAGGTTATTGGGGTAGCGTTTTATCCTTCGTTTTTTTGTTCGAATGGTTGAGTTGAGTGACTGGGCCATTATTTAACACGTACAATTAAAAAATCTTTCATTTATGAACGTAAAAGTGTCGTATGCTCTCATAAGTGACCTGTCCAGTCGTTGAGATTATTCAATTCATTTGCGCCTTACCCATAACTGTTTGATTTGAAGTAGCTTTGTAAATACAAATTAAAAAATTTCAGAAGCATCACAATACAAATGTATTATTATAAACTATTAATTAATTATATGAGATAGAATAAAAATCTTAATGCGCCAAAGGTAGACGAATGTTCGTGATTTTTTTTAAATAGAAAAAATGAACGATTCAATTTAAATGTTTACTGTTTACCTATTAAGATAGATCTTAAACTATATTTTATAATTATTCATTTAAGGTATGACTGGTGTTTAAAAAAATCTATTGTTGACCTATCAAATTGAATTTTTTTTCCTATGAATGTTATTAGAAAAATGTAAAGTATACCAAGTTTTAAGTCATTCTACAATATCCCTTTGATTATATATTACAATTATATGTATTAATTTTCACCAATATTAATTATTGATTCTCCTAAATAAATATAAAACGACATTTATTTTTAATAACTTGTATATATACTATAGACCATGGTGGTGCAGTTACTGATAACTTTTATTTAAATCATAGTAACAAATATTTTTTGGAAATTTCAAAAAGATTTATTAAAACCTCATGTGCAAGCCACATTTTAAAGTTAAATATAAATTAGTTGCGAAAAAAACGTTGTATGTTATATAATGTAAATTGTTTTACTTGAACGCATATGATTTTACTATAACATTGAGTTACGCCACGTAACAGATTTTAAAACATTCGTACAATTATAAAGATTAAGAAAATGTAATAAGAAGGTTTTTGATTTTTTGGTCGAAACACATCAGAATCCTATCTTAACAATAATGTACGTAGTAATAATTTAATAGGTAGTCGAAATCTCCTTAAAAATGCTGGCACTGGTGATTGCGGGTAACAGAACAATCTGAAATACAAAAATCTAGACAAGTTATGATTATTATGAAACGTAATTCTCGTCCGTATCAGATTTATCCTCATAAATAAGAAAATCAACAATATGAAATTAATAAATTTAAAAAATAACAATTCTTCTAAACTTATTTTATTTTTTTTAAGCGTGCTATTTTGATAATTTTTTATGTGTAACAATAAATCTGGTACAAACGAGAATTATACTCATATTAATATAAAAACAATTCTGGATTTTTTGTTTTAGATCGCTGTATCACCCGGAAATACCTGTGCCAGCGACGCATCTATTTTTTGAGGAAACAACTTGCACTACGTAAACTGTTAAATGAAAAATAAAAAATACTATAATATAGCGTTAAACTTATTTGATAAATAGTGAAAATTTAATTATGCAATCTTTCTGTAAAATATATTACGAACATTCGTATAATTTTGGTCCTCTAAACAATTGTATTGAAAAATAAGAATCTTATAGTATTACGTTTCTTCGGCTGATTTTGTAAAATTGTAAAATCTCCTTCTATCAATTTGTCTGTTTATACACTTCACAAATTGTAACATGTGTCAATTAAATATAGAATACAAGGTAAAAAAAGATATCTAAAATTGATCTAAATAAATATAGTTCTAAGGAAGGCAATAAATCAGCCGCCGAAATGTCGAAACTAAGGATTGTATTTTAATCTTACTATACAAGATTAACGTCATAATAACTTCACAAAACTAAACAATGAGTGTCGAAATTAATAAAATATAAAATAGAAATTACGATACATTTTTATCTATTTATATACATGTTGAAGAAACAATGTAATTAAATTATTTGATCATTGTGCAAATAATTGATATAAATTATGTTCAATTAAAAAATATAAATTTATATTTTTTATGAAACAGTTTATGAAAGTGCTATTTTAACATTCACTAAATAGTATTAATATTTAGTACGTCAAAACGCAAACTACGTTATGATGATTTTTCAAATGAAGCATGACATTCGCAATTTTTAATGGCTCAAGTGTACAAGAAAATTTAACTCGATTTCACTGTAGAATAATAACTCAATTCGAAAGAATTTAATTTCCGATGTAATTACTACCGTCCGGCAAAATTGTTTAAACGTTACGTATCAAGAAAACTAATACCTTTTCTCAGAAAAAGTAAACTTTTGAACAACGTAAAAACTATCGATTATATCCTGCAGCATTTGCTTTAAAAATAAACATATTCCATTTTACTCTACATATACAAATTATAAATACTATGTATACATGTTAGTTTCCAGTTAATTTTAAAAAGTTCACCTATATACGTACCGTTTAAATCCAAACATATGTCAACATACATGCCATATCAAACAATTAATAATTTAAGTAATTCAAATAGAATAATGGAATAAAAGAATTTTGTAGCAAATCACTGTAGCAGAAATCAGACCATTTATAAAAACCAAATGCAACACATTCAATCCATAAACAAAAATCCCCCGACAATCCCAATGACACTCATGCTATGTATTCCACGATGTTACAGGCGCGTGCATACCGCAGCGATGGGTGTTCGCGCTGATGGGCTTCCTGGCCCTGCTGAACGCGTACGCGATGCGGGTCTGCCTGTCGATCGCGATCACGGAGATGGCCGTGCCGCTGAACAAGTCGGCGCCCGGTGACGAGTCCTGCGTGGCGCCGGGCGGCAACAAGCCCCCCGGCAACTCGACGATAGAGCACTCGACCAAGGCCACCTACGACTGGGACGAGGAGCTGCAGGTGGGTTTTTAATTCGGGCTTCTACAGATTTTCACGAGAAGCTTTGACATTGGTTCCGTGGTGTATATCCGAGAGACGAAGCTCGGTGCTGGGTAGTTTCATTGCACAGGGGTGGAGAATCTAAGGTGCGATGCGTTGAAAGGATTAGAAATGGTAATGAGATGTGGATGTGTCTGATGCACAAGGGCCCGTGGGAGTAAGATGCGGGAGATGGGATTTGAGTCAGTGAGTTCAGTGAGTTTTGAAGGGATTGGTCGGAGTTTAGTTAGTGAGTGTCTCAAAAAGGGTGATTTGAGATGAATCTTCGATCCTTTGTGTCTGTTTGGACAAAATTTGAATGCGAGAATTGTAATTAACGTTTTTGTAATGGATAGGTTTTTATTGGTTTATCATAAGCGCTAAGGGCGTTGCTGTATACTTACAAGGAGAGTCCACAATTTATGGGAAACTATTTTTAACCAAACTTTTGGAGATGGTTTTTGGTACCTAAGAATGAAGCTTAGCACCTGTAATCTTGTCCAATGGACCCTTGTTCTCGAGATATGAAGTATTTTACTTTAAATATGCGTTAGTTTAAGCAACTCTGCGCGTTTTTATGCTAGAAAAGTTGACGCAAAAGATAAAGAAAGTAGGTAAAATGAGCTATAAGTTAAGCTTTGTTTCGTATAATAATATTATTCTGACGCAAAGTTATTAACCACTGAAGATGGAGACTGATATGTATGGAAAATCATGTAATTTAAAAAAGTTAAATTTCATAGAATATTCATGCTTTTTTGGTCTCTATCTTCAGTTGTTAATAACTTTGCGTCAGAATAATATTTTTATATGAAACAAAGCTTAAATTATAGCTCTTTTTACCTACTCTTTTTATCTCACGCGTTAGTTTTTCTAGCATAAAAACGTGCAGAGTTGCTATACGAAGAAGATACATTTTTTGTTTAAAATAATGCATATTTGAAGTAAAATACTTCAAATTTTGAAAACAACAACATTCTTAGGTACCAGAAACCACCTCCTAAAGTTTGGTCAAATATCGTTTTCCAGAAGTTGTGGATTTTCCTTGTTACTAATATACATCACGCGCGAAAATGCTAATTTTATGCCCTGATATTAAACTTAATTTTAGTTTTTGTTTAGTTCATTGCTGTAAACTATCTCGGACAGTTTTACAAAATTATAACTTTAATCAAATTATGAATTAAAAGTGACTGATCATATTGTCTTAATACCTATACCCGACTTATTTCACTTAATATTAAAAGCTTTTTTGTGCAAGTTTGTTTGTACAATCTAAAAATGGTGCAGATTACTATATTTTCGTTTCAAGATTAGAAAAAAAGTCATATAAATTACATCACTCTTGAGCATGTATTTGCTTTTAGCTTAAAATTTTGTACCAAAAAATAATATTTACAAAATTTGAGCTTATAGCTAATATTTATTAATAAAGTTTCAAAAACTGGTTTACTGATAAAGAAACCAAAGAACTTAAACTCTTAAAATAATTTATATATTTTGTGTAACATGATGAAATAGTAATAAGTAAACAATAAAATTTAACGTAATTTGCAATTAACGTGACTTTATTTTTACTATGTTTTCTGTGAATTCACTAATTGCGTATAACTTTGGTAGGAAGGATTAGATTATATAGCATCACTGAAATTAAATAGTTATTAGTGCAAACACCTAAATTTACCTTGAAGTTAAGTCGGAGAGTCTTAATCTTCTTTATTATCTCCTTATTTTTCGGTAAATATATAAAATCTCTTTATCTCGTGCATACAGATTAATTCTACTCCTCTAAATGCATGCTATACTGTGAACGCGCAGATAAACGCCTAATGCGGCTGATCCATCAAGCGTTTAACCCTTAAACACTTAACTGTATTAATTATGCCTACACGTTTTACAAATAGATTAATGCCAGTCACAGTACAGTATTTTAACTGACTATAAAATATTTTCAGAGTTATTTGGCAGTAGAAATTTTAAATCAATTATTCGAGCTTTTGGGTTTAAATTTATTATTTGAGTAATTGACGATTAAATTAAACGATTATGTATATAGATGCTTAAAACTATCCAAACAATGGTGTATTTTCTAGAATATGAGCTTCGATTTTAGTTTTATGGGTCCTCTATTAACGTTATCTTATTTAGGACACCATGGGCGTCCTTCTTTATATTAAATATATTGATTTATGATAGTGAACAAAGTAAAGTTTTATCTAAAATATTTCGTGTTATTAATATTAAAATATTATTCTGTAAATATTCATTTAATTTATCAATTTTTCTCTTTATTATAAGAAATACTGCATAAATTAAATATGCACAAAATACGTATTTAATTCGTAATCTATCCACCCTGCACCTATGTCATTGAAAATTGCGAAACTCTCTAGTATTTAGCAATGCATCATAAAGATAAAAGGATGATTCTCATCATATAAGTGTCGTCAAATGAAATTCCTGTGTTTACTTACATAACAATCACATTAAATAAATACAAATATCGGAGTATTTATCATCAATTCTACATACATGTAATACATAAAAATCCGGTTGTTCCCCAGCAGTTGGCCGCCTTAATTGAAAGGCCCGTACGTCATTCACTAAATATCAATGGAAGATAATGAACCGAGCAATCGCGAAGTCGTCGACTTTAGCTGCCGATAATCAGATCACAATTAAATACTTTAGATCGTTGATAAAAGGCGCGAATCATCTTGAGATCTCGTGGGTGCTGTATGTAGATGCGTGATCCAGATTGTAACGCACGAATTTTCCTGTAATTGCTGATCTCAATCTCGAGCCTATCAAATTTTTTAGCACACGACATCAAGCAATTAATTAAAAAAATTAAATCGATCGTATGTCCTTTAAGGAAATCATCGTGTTAAAGTCGTATACTATTATATCTGTATAACCGATTGTGTTGATTAGAGAGCCACCGAGAAAAAAATGTCGAGGCACCGGATCTACCGGATTAACTTCATCGATCAGATGGCGAGGCTCCGCCTACGTTAATGTATTTGAATTCCTCGGTATATCATATATAGGTGTTAAAGCGAATAAATTTATAATACCGATAACGAAGGAAATTTTTTTATATTTACTCCAGAGAAGATAAAGAGAGAGAGAGAGAGCAAGAGCAAATGTTGAAATATTTGATGAATTATTGCTGATTGGAAGTCAAATATTATAGTGAATTATTATTAAAGATGTATATGGAGATTGAACGTCTTTCTTTGTGTGAGAATGTAAAAGGAAAATGTACAATATTTACGTTGCAGACTTATTATATGTCTGCTACTGAATTATATCTTTATAGAAGTAGTCCAATTGGCAGAGAGCTCGGAGTGGAAAAGTCGTATACTAAGTATACTTTTTGATGATTCCAACGTAAAATTTCCCGTAGAATCCGAATTTCACATTGCGGAATCCTCAAAAATTGTGGAGAAAAAGTTATAACCAAATTAAGATTGAAAACTGATATTTTCTTCAGTTTTCTTAAATTAACTTGGCCGGATAAAGTCGCAAAGAAAAAAGTTTAATATAAAAGTTGTTCCTTATTAAATTCTCTAAAAATGGTAAAATAAACATTTTTCTGTATATTGATGTCGATAATTGACCAAAATATATGTAACTGGTAAAAATATTCTTTTATATACTAGAATAAGTACCCGTGACCCAATTACCATCGGTACATTATTTAAAAAATTATGCGAGTTTTAGGCACCTATCTTTTCGCTATTGACTAGACCAGAGGGTTGGGTGTAAAATAACTGCCAAGTTTTTACAAATAGTTAAAGTGCCTAATTGTCATATGCAAGAAGAAAATATCATTTTTTTCAAATTAGACCATTTTTTGGCATGTGTTAAAAGTTTTGTAACTTTTAAATTTGCAAAAAATGGCTCTATTTTGACGGTTTCTAGACTTTTTGAAATTTTAATTTCATACATCGAAAATTCTTGAAAAACCTTTAATTTGAGACCTGGCAGATTGTTGTACGATAAATAAATCTTGAGATAATAAGCTTTAAAGTTAACGGTTGTTTAGTGTAAAAGTATTTGCTCTTTCACGACACTAGACACTTTAACTGTATGTAAAAACTTTGCAGTTATTTTGCAGCTAACCCTCTGGTATGGGTTATAGCGAAAAACTTCATCCGGCCACTTTATTTTAAGAAGTCTGAAGAAAACATCAATTTTCAATCTTACTTTGTTTATAACTTTTTCTCCGCAACTTTTGTAGATTCCGCAATGTCAACTTCGGATTTTACGGGAAATTCTACATAGGAATCACCAAAAAGTAAACTTAGTATACGACTTATCCAAAAAGCCCCTGTTCGCGGGCTCTGATGTCTGAACTAAAGATTTTGTGGGTAAAATAACGAATAGGTATTTAATTTAAGATGATGCTAAAGCCACCTGTTACACATAAATGCGAGGAACTACTTTTTTCATTTAATTTTCAATTTTTAACAAATATCTTTATGAAACGTTATTCCACAACTTTCCAGAGAGATATTTTCTAAAAATTGAAAATTGAATGAAATAAGTGGTTCCCCGTATTTGACGGTGACGGGGGTTTAGCGTCCTCTTCATCAATGACGAATTCGTTCAATTTTTCTCTACAGTATGTTCAGGTGGAATCATTATTTTTATCTTGAGATGCTAATGCAAATTAGTTGCAAATACTTATTCTATAAGGGAAGCTACATACGTAATAATTTCGTGTAAAATGAATAGTGGAAAAAAACATTTTAATCGCTACTGCGAGACTATCTTTATCATAATTTTATTTCATCTATAAATTCAAGGGGGCAAGCCTGGGTTAAACCTAAACAAACAATTCTTTTTTAAACTAGTCCAGGAAACTTTTTATGTTTAAAAGCAATCATTCTGAAAAATTTTATGCTATGAATACTTAGTATCTTAAATTTTACCGTTGTAAAACCTCAAAATCTGGAGCTTCACGTCACAATAAATCACTAGTTTCAACACCATATTTATTAAAGTTGTTGTGTTCCTCGCACGATTGCAGGTGACATGTTGAACGAAAATATTTTTTCGTCGGTTATTCGACTTCTCTTAACATGTATTATAAAAAGAAAGAAGCACTTTTTAGTTAAAATATTTTTTATTACTTTTTTACGGAGACCCAACCGATTTAAAAGAAAAATAAAATAAAAAATTTTCAAAAAGTCGGTTAGGTCTCCGAAAAAAATAATAATAAAAATTTTAACGAAAAAGTGCTTTGCTCTTTTTGTACTACATGTCAAAAGGAGTCGAATAACCGTCGAAGAAAAAAGTTTTCGTTCATCATGTCACCTGCAATCGTGTGTTCGTGTAAGGATCACAGTAACTTTAATAAATATGGTATTGAAAATAGTGATTTATTGTGACGTGTAGGATCAAGATTTTGAGGCTTTACAGCAGTAAAATATAAGATATTACTAAGTATATATAGCGCAAATATTTTCAGAATGATTGCTTTTAAACATATAAAGTTTCCTGGACTAGTAAAAGAAAATTCTTTTTTAGAGTTTAACCCAGGCCTGCCCCCTTAATGAAATATTTTTTGACACTTAATTCAAATTTTCTTTAAAAAATGTTTCAAATAAAGTATGATTGTTTAGTTATTTATATGTCAACAAATATTATAATATTATAAACGTGTACAATAAAGAACATAAGCTGCCAAGCCAACTGCGCTCAATCGAAAGACTCAAAATAGAAACAAAAAACAAAAGATCAACCTCATAAATTATTTATAATTAATAACAATATAATCTCTTAGAGTTATCTCAATCCTATCTGAATGCATTTATAAATATTATGCATGTATATATCTTTAGTATGCAACGTAATAAAGTTCACAATCAAATTGAAAATTTATTTCAAAATGTGCCTATCATTAGTGACTGATATCAACAAATTGTTTACATGCCATCAGCATTTATTATAATACCGGCCTTTTTTGGATAAATTGATAAATAAACAATCCAAGAATTAAGCCCATCTCATATAGTTCCATCGAATGGACCCTTGATAGAACTTGTGTTTACTGCATTATACGGGCATTATTTCATAGAAAAATGATACTTCTACTTCTGACTAAATCTCAGCAAGTCTTTTTGCTAGAGAAATAATCTCAAAATTTAATAAACAAAAAGTTTAACTCTAAGCTCCTTTCGTATAAAAACATTAATTATCATTATGAATTATCAATTGCTGTTACTTTAAAAACCAAAGAGTAACACATTTCAAAGTATCACGAAGACTAGCACTATTCGTATAAAAATTATATACAAATTAGAGTTCTATCGACAAACTCTGATCGGATCGGGTCGAGTCTTTCTTTTTGAGTTCGTATGGGTGTACTCTTTGAGAATTGTAAATTGTGCTAGTCTTCGTGGGACACTTAAGAAAAGCACTGGGCATCGTGGCGAATGTTCAAACGCGTTACTCCTCCTGGTAAACGCAAGAATCGTGCTAATCGTCACAAGAAGCCATCGATATCTTAACATTCAGTAAAGCGCGTACTCACATTACTATAATCACTAAATCATAGAAACAAAATCTTAATACAATCCATTTACATTTACGACATTCTACCCATATACTAACCACGGTCTCCCTTCCACCTATCTCATCAACTGAACTCTCTCCTAACAAGCCGCTCTTCTTCCTCTCGATTCACAGGGCATAATCCTCTCGTCGTTCTACTGGGGCTACATACTCACCCATCTGCCCGGTGGCATGCTGGCGGAGCGCTTCGGTGGCAAGTACTCGCTCGGCCTGGGCATCCTGTCGACCGCCATATTCACCCTCCTGACGCCCGTGGCCGTCCAGTGGGGCGACGCCACGGCCCTCATCGTCCTCAGGGTGCTCATGGGCCTGGGCGAGGGCACGACCTTCCCCGCGCTCAACGCCATGCTGGCCCAGTGGACGCCCCCCGAGGAGAGATCCAAGATCGGCTCGCTCGTCTTCGCCGGAGCGCAATTGGGTGAGTTTTCTACAGTGCTTGGTAATGGCTTTTGGCTTCAATAAATGATGAAAATATTGGTAGTTGTAAGGTTGGAAGTCAGTAGGTTTAAGGGAGACTTTTTATGAAAGAATTGGTGGAAATCTACTTTAATATTGTTAATGTTTATCGTAAGGAGTTGCATTGCTAATTTCGTTATTTTAATTGGAAGTATTAAATATAGTTACTTTAGTTCGGTATTACCAGACGTGTCTGTTACTACTGTCGCTTTTTTATTTATCTAGAATTTAATGTTTTTCATTCTGAATTTACATCTTAATTTTGATTATCAGAGACTAGATTTTCTAATGATAAAATCCTCTGACATTGCATCAATGCTCGTCGTAAACGATATGTCAAATACAAAGTACCTATATTAACTAATTAATATTGAATAAACATTTTTAAAGATTCTATAATTGTGAAAATTAGTGAATAGTTGTATATAAGTAATGCAGTAGTGTTTTTTTCCGCCAGTAATAACTTCGAAGAAAATCTCTTTTTTAAGTAATATGTCAGTTATCTCGATAGCCAAAAGCCATTACCTGCTTAACGAATGCTTATTAAAAAGTTAAAATTACTAGTTAATAATCGTCCGCATTTAGCGGTCCATTGAACTTTCCGATTTGAGCTTGTCCTTTTCTCGACGATTATAAGCAGTTAATTAGCTGGTCGCTCAAATCATTATCTGATGTTTTCTTAATGTGAGGATTTCTCTATTGATAATATTACGCCAAGGTGCAACTACATTAATAATCATCATCTAAAGTATTGTATAGAATACTAATTACTGCTGAGAGTGTAGAAAGGTAAAAAGTTGTCAGAGAATTGATTTTAAAAACTTGTATTTTACCTTGCAAAATTTATAACAACACATCTTTTGTTTATCAATAAGAAAATAAGCGTAATTTTATTAGCTTTATATGCTTGAAAAGGATTAAGCGAAAGAATTTCATATTTATTAATTGACACCAAGTTATTATCTGTTAAATTTTTATACTGATATGAATAGCAGATTTAATATACAGGATTTATAATTTATCTCTCTACATGGTAATAATTTTAAATCGGGTTTAAATACCAATTTTATCACCTACTTCCATTATAAATGTTTCGTTTTTAATATTTCTATAATTTTTTACAATAAATTCCATATTTAAAAATAATGTAATAACACTAAAGTAAATTTCTTTTTATAAAATTTCAAGTATTTGTACATGTGCATCAGAATTAATAAAACTAACAATTTTGTGATAATCAACCATATATAACTATATCGAAGGTTTTTGATGATCTTATGCCGTTTCTACACCTAGACGTTAATAGAGTCCCGCTATAATTTTCAAAATGGAATAAAATTAACACAATTAGCTAAATCAATCAATTTTTAAAACGCTGTATAGATAATATGTTTTTCTATTTTCACATACAATATGCTTATTTGTCCTAATTAAGCTATTTAAAAATTTACTTTCAATGTACAAATGTAAGGTTTGAGATTGCTAATTTTACGATATCATACTGTATCAAATAACACTTAAATTTGTACGATATGATGTTGCATCAGTTCCGATATAATTTCCTTACTGCAGTAAGATCGACATTACTCAATGATAAAACTCAAAGCAGTACTCTATCAAAGTTTATCTGTAAAATCAACACCACCTCCCAAACTCAAAGCAATGATTCCCCACAGGCACGGTGTTCGCGACGACCCTCTCTGGCTTCATCCTGCACCACTCGTCGATCGGCTGGCCCGCGGTCTTCTACGTCTTCGGCGCCGTGGGCGTCCTCTGGTTCCTCGCCTGGGTCGTCCTCTGCTACAACAATCCCCGCGAGCATCCCTTCATCTCCGAGGAGGAGGCCAAGTACCTGCACGAGCGCATGAGCGCCCACACGCACAAGAAGCCGGGCCCCGTGCCCTGGCGCCACATCTTCACCTCGGTCCCCCTCTGGGCCCTCATAGCCGCCCAGATAGGACACGACTGGGGCTTCTTCACCATGGTCACCGATCTGCCCAAGTACATGGGCAGCGTCCTCAAGTTCTCCATCAAGGACAACGGGATCTACTCCTCGCTGCCCTACCTCTGCATGTGGTTCTGCAGTCTGTTCACGTCTTGGCTGGCCGACTGGATGATCACGAGGAGGTACATGTCCACGACGAACGTGAGGAAGCTGGGGACGACCATCGCCTCGATCGGACCGGGATTCTTCATTATCGCGGCCTCCTACGCTGGCTGCGATCAGACGGCCGTGGTGATATTGTTCACCGTGGGGATGACGCTCATGGGGACGTTCTATCCAGGTGAGAGATTCATTTTTCGATTAATGGGGGGTTTTGCTTTTGGGTTAGGTTACGGTGTGACCCATGACCACCATCGTTTAAATCTCGATTTGAAACGATTTTTAAAATGGACGGAGTCCATCTTTTACAGCACTTAAAGCGTCAGTTCTTTTTTTAAATGTATGTTTTCACAGCTCTAAGCAATCGTATTAGTTTTATACGTTCCCCTTCAACGGTTTAAATATTATAAATATGTAGGCATCCTCCTTTGTCGTAGGACTGTGGAGAGGTTTCTTCTTATCAAAAAGGCTACGAAGCTGAACATTTTTCATAATTCAGAGAAAGGTTTTTGTTGGCATGGAGTATTCTGTCAGAATGCTCAGAAATTCATACAATATTTTAAAAGAGCCCTGGTAGAAAATTGAGCATATTAGATGGTCGGTTCACGATCTATTGGGCAGATCCGTTTCCTAATAGTTCGCCAGAAATAAACCAGCATCTGACCAGAAATTTATAGAAAATCTAAATAGCTTACATAACCCTAAAATATTATTGAAAATGTAAATCCCATTATAGTACTTCTGCGTTAAAATAGCATGCAAATTTTTATTCGATTATTTATTTGATTTTTTTATGTCTTATTTAATTATAAAACTCTAACCTTAAAAAAACTTTTAATGAAATAAGTTTTTAGTTTTTATTTCGAATCTATCCCAAATATATCTTAGCATTCTATTAACAATAAGCTATTAAATCCATGACATAATAATCATTATTAACTTATACAAATTCGTTAAACGTTATTTTTTATTTATTTATTCATTAACCATAAGTTGGTCAGGTTTCTGACGAGAAAACGTCGACAGGTAGCGGGGTTTCTGGCCAGACTTTTAAGCAGAAATTGGCCATTCCCTATAAAATAGAGTAAAATCTGGCGAACATATGGGGAGCGTTTCTACCAGGGAGTACGAAGGAAAAGTCGTAAATTAAGATAACCTGTATTTATGGGAGAGACAGTTAAATGTTAGAAAATAAATACTACAATGAATTTCGGTACATATATTTAACATTTTTTTTGAGTTATGATTCTCTGCATTTATATCTTCGTAATTAAATTAATACACAGCTAGTCATTTCTTTAATTACAGCTTTAGTAAGTCTCTTCTTTAGACAGATTAAGTATTCTTTATTATAAATTAATTGGCAATATTATTGATATGGATATTACACTTTGTGATTGGAAACTTTGATTTTCTGAGAAAAGTCCGTCTGAGAATTAAGCTTTCTTATGAAATACCCTTCTCATTTTGTGCTTTATGCACAATTTGCATTTCAAGACTTTTTACTAGAATATATGAATATTTATATACTTGTTTTCTTCTTTAAATACATCAATCATTTTTTCATTTAGAGATTTAAGATTTTATTTCCAATTGAGGAGTGTCAGAATAAAGCAGGATTATTTTACTTTTCATTTTTGACATAAAGTTTAACGAAATAATTTTCAATATAATTTAATGACAAAATATTGATATTTCTTGATAAAAAATTATCAAGAAATAAGATACGCAATAAATGTACTTATCACGTTTAATTAGAAATTAAATTTAAATTTGAATTAGAGCCCGTTTAAATACAATGTATATTTATTAAACTTTAGATAAAGATATTCTTGAGTTATTAGGGTTTACAATCAACTCAGTTATTCAATTTTTCATCATGAAATAACTAAATGTACCTAAAATATAATAGTTTAACTCTGAGCGAATGATCATGTGGGTTACTAATAATAACCCTAAAAACTGTAAATTTCTATAATTATTTGCCATACCGAACTAATGATCATTTGAGGTAAAAAAGTTACCTAACATTCTTGATAAACTGTAAAATAAGAATCAAAAGTTTTCTATTTTTAAAATTTTACTCTACATAGAAAATTTCGCGAAGCAAAAAATAACAAAAAAATTATTTGTCTCACTTAAAAATGTATAACTTTTTAGATTTGTCATTTTAATTAAAAGCTCCAAAAAAAAACTTTTGATGCATATTTTACGTATAACCAATAAATACTATTAACTCGATCGCGACCACTCTAAACCAAAACCAAACCAACCAAACCAAACCACAAAGCACTAACCAAACCCCCACCTCTTCTGTCCACCAGGTATGAAGGTGAACGCCCTGGACCTGAGTCCCAACTACTCGGGCACCCTCATGGCCATAACTAACGGCATAGCCGCGCTGACGGGCATCATCACGCCCTACATCGTCGGCATCCTCACGCCCAACCAGACGGTGCAGGAGTGGCGCCTCGTCTTCTGGATCGTCCTCGGCGTCTTCCTCGTGTCGAATCTCATCTTCGTCCTGTACGCCAGTGGCGAGCCCCAGCCCTGGAACGATCCGGACTTCCTGCGCGACGAGGAGAAGATGCAGCGCAAGGCCAACGCCGACAAGGCCTACGAGGCCAAGTCCGAGGTTTGCGACAACAAGGGACTCGGCTGAGCCGCGGCCCGTCGCTGGGAAGAAAAAAAAATGGGAATTGCCTCGGAGGATGGAGAGAGAGAGAGAGAGAGAGAGAGAGAGAGAGAGAGAGAGAGAGAGAGAGAGAGAGGCTTGTTTTTCGTGGAGCGGGGAAGTCGATCGTGTGAATGTACATAGAGAGTAGTTCTGCTTGTGTGGTCGTTGCGAGGGATCTTTGAGAGGAGGTGCGTCGATAGTTATGAATTTTTACTGCACAGTATTAACGCTCAAGTGCCAACGATGGAAATTGCGGTATTTTACGACTGTAGAATTGCGGTATTTTCTTCTTTTACCGCGACAAGACATTTTTGTAATTGTAACACGATCGAGTTCTCTGGTATCGCCACGAAAGCCGCTCGAAAGATCTTCCGATGACAACAAAGATTCCCGATTATACGGTTGCCTTCGTTTTGTTTGCGTCCTGGTAAACAAAAACAAGAGTGCCTGTGCAAAGAGAGAACTGCGCTTCCACAAGAACGAGATTAGAACAAATTATAGAACGAATAATTGGGGTACTTCCTCGATCGAGCAGAAGCGAGAGCGCGAGAGACGTGGAACGGAGCAACTGCGAGACGCGAGGATGCGCGAGAATCGCGCGAGGCGAACGAATGTTCCTGCTAATACGATTTCGGTGATTCGAGTTTTTCCCGCAAGCGGAATACTCAAAGACATTTCTTTTTTAATACAGTGTCGTTATTAATTAATTTTTAAAAACTACTTTTAGTATTCGTGTCGCGAATTGTTGAAAGAGACCTCGTGCCAACTTGGGTTTCGTGCTGTACTGCCATAAAATAATGATGATTTTTGTATATCGTAGCGTAAAGAACAGCACGAAGCCGAACTTCGGGTATAAAGGATTCTTTTTTCGATGATTAATTATTTTCACGGTGCGCCTTCATTCACAGTCATCGAGTCTATTATACGTATGATAATGTATAATTTACCATTTGAGATCGTTTTTCACACATCGATTCCTTGAATTTTGTAAATAACAAAGTTTCAGCTAAGTCACTAAGAAAGTAGAGCATTGTAAATAAGTAGAAAGACGTTCTGGCAAGCGGAAATTTCCCTGGAGAGATTATTAGTTTTAAAGATAATGGCGTTGTCTGGATTTCGTTTTCTTTTGAATATTTTCTATCGTAATAAAATTACTTCTTTCTGTTTTATTCTTTTAATATACAAAAATATTCGTATTGGCATTTCTTTTTGCAAAATCTACTCTGAAAATTATGAGAAATCCATTCCTCGGTATGCAATGAAATAACGAAACAAAAAGAAACACGATTTTTAAAAGAATGTACAGATAACTGTCGATTATACTTCCACGGAATCCACTTACATTAGTTTGTCAGCAAACAGAGCACAAGAGAGATAGAGAGATCGAATCTAAAATCAAGGCTCCGCGATAAAGCGCGCCAAGACAATGTGCCGATTAACGATGACACAAACGTTTGCGCCTCTTCTTTAACCCCTTTTATCTAATCGTTAAATTCGATCGCGCGCTGCTCTGGCGTTACGCTCTGGGTACATTCCTTCGATAATACAAAGCGGCGAGGAAAGAAGTTTCTTTTCTTTTTTTTTTTTTTAATTAAGGAACATTGTCTTATCAGCAGCCGCATCGCGCGACTCGTGTCGTATAACGCGGTTGTTCACTCGTGGCGGTGACATTCTTGTCTCGAGTGGCTGCCTTTCGACCGGCTTAGATACACCTCGTGCGCGTGGAAAAATCTCTGTGTAACACCTTGTATAACATCGAATTTCGTTGTTCGCGCTGATCAAACTCTTGTTGTGCAATAAGTTCGAATGTATGTATCCGTTTCTTTCTTCTTCTTTGTGGTCGTTTTTAATCGCGCGACAATAGCTTGCACGAGTTAGCGCGAACGCGTATTATATATTTTTTTGACTATGATGAACGATGCATTGTTGCAGCGTACTCATTTGTCATTTATTAATGCGCGACAAATGCGAACGTTAATTTTGAAAATGATAATTTAGACATTTTATATTAGAAGAACTCCAGAGTTATCGTCGTTGTTAGGAAAAGTGCGTTATTTTAAAACATGTAAATATATAAGTATTTATGTAATATTTCACAAAAAAAATATGGAAATAAAATTCTGTACAAATGATTTTATGTTGTTTTAAAAACTCAGCATTATACTGATTGTACCTATTCGTGAGAACTGCAAATGCTATTATCCCAATATATGAAGGGTAAACAGTCATTGAAGAAATAATATATTTTTCTAGAAAGTATTAAATATACCACTGCAAACTATATACTGCGGACTAGATCCTTATGTTATCAGTTTTGGTATATCATGTATATTTCTTATACAATAGGATTGGCTACTAAAATCTATATTCAAAGCGATATATGTAAAATTGACAGACAACCTAAACTATTTTTCTTTTTCAAATTCTTAAGATTAAAATATATTTACAAAACCTATTTGCATGACTACACTTCGTTATAAGTTTAAAGCGTTAAGAGCGGCATAAATTTTACAGTACATTATATCTTTGTGAATATTAAAAACATCATGAAACTTATAATGTATCTTTGTATGTAATAACTATAAGTAGCCGACCCTATTATTATATTTACTTCAATATAATTGTATACGAGAGAACAAAATTATTGTCAATAGTTAATTAAAAACAACATATTTGGCTTTCGAAAGTCAGCTTTAAATGATCGATATTATAAGCATTACTGAAATAAATAGCCCGACTTATTTTTGACTTAATGAAATTATCATGAAATCTGCAAATGTATTATTAATTGAAGCCTACGATACCAGTTTTCTACTGACTACACACTGTATTAACATATTAGTAATACGAAAATTAGAATTTTTTTTCATTATACTAAAAATTTATTAGTTTTATTATTCGACACGCAAAGAAAGCACCAGGGTTGCGGGTTATAAATTTAACTAATACACTAGAAGCTCAAAATGAAGGGAGTCGGACCTCCCTGCGAATGGAAGCTGCGAGTTGAAGTTGTGGGTTGAAGAAATGAAATGAATGAGAAATGGAAAAACTAACAGTTTATTTTCGTTCCAAAACATACGTAATTTAAAAATACAAAAAAATGCGCTTAAAAATTAATATTTGTGGCTTCCTAGAATAACCACTTAAGTCTACTACTTTTTTGAAAATTGAGTTTTCATTGAATTTGGTATCTGTGCACAGTAAACTTTCATATAAAAAAACAAAAGTTACAAAAGTTAATCTATTACTTTAATTTTTTAATAATCTATATTTTGCTTTTACAAGGTTTTAATAATGGCAATTGAAAAATTTAAACCTCATTATCTCAATATTTTCAAAATTGGACTTAAGTGGTTATTTCCGGAAACTACATATATATAATTTAAGAATAATTATATTATTACATTATTATACGTTTTCTTTCATAAGCTTTAATTTTGCAACTTTGGAACGAATTGAGATATCAAATTCTGTTGCAAAATTGATGTTGCTAACAAAAAAATTTATATTTTGTTTTCTTCGAATTTTCTGTTAATCAATATTTGTTTGAAATTCTACCTCTCTTTATATAGTACATTGTGGAACTAGGGGGGAAAATTGGCTTTTTCTAAGCGAGAATGATGATTGAGCGCGAGTACTAAAATCATCATCCGAGTCTAAAAAAGCTCTTTCCACCCGTGTTACATATCGTATTTGTTAAATAAGTTTGTGAATGGGGTCTTTTTCATGCACGCAAAGGGAATGGAGAAATAACAATACGAGTCGTCCACTAAGAAATTTAGGAGCGGGACGTAATCAACATTAGCTCCCGCTCAGGCAAAGACGCTCGGAATGTCCAATTTTCCATTCGTTTTGTAAGCATGGAAAAGGGCCTTTTTCATGCACGTGTTGAGAAAAATTATTTTTTACTTCGAAAACTAAGACCCATTCATAAAAACTATGAGTTCCCGTCATTATAAGGGGTTATTCTACTTTAAATGCTGAAAAATTAACGAATTTTATTTTTTAATTTTTTCTCAGAGTATACGTTGCGGAATCAATTTAAACTTTTTCGTTTCTATTAATAAAAATTTAAAAAGCATTCATTTTAACTATTTTTAACCTGTTAAGGACGAGACTTTCAACAAATTGAAATAAACTCCGGAAAACTAAAGGTTTATTGCAATACAATTTTAAATTTTCTTTTTAATTTTCTTGTTTTCTATGTGACGAAAACTGACTTAGGTCCCCATTAAGAGATTGGAAATAATCCACTTTGATTTGATCCATAGATTAGTTTTTGCAAAATGTCGAATGCATTGCGTAGAAATCTTAGAAATCTACTAAAAACTTACGGTCTAACAAAATTAGATCATAGGTCCTTAACTGCTTAATTGGGTTTTTCTCACATGATTCGAGCACCCAGAGAAACGATTATGTGCCTTGCAGATGATATTTCCAATCAGACTTATGTATGAATAACAAATTCCAAACAGATTCATAATTTGAATGAGTGTTGCTATATCCGATACCTCAAGAACTAATGTATGTTTAAAAATAACAAAATAGCGCATATTTGTAAAAAGGAAAAAATTTTCTTTTCAAATTCTCTGCAGAGAACATTGACTCACGCTACCGCCGTAAGTAGATTACCACGCGGAATAAAATTGAATTCTCTCTATATATGAATTATATAGGAGGCACGGGTTTTGGAAACCCGCGACGTCAAGGAGAGAGAGAGAGGAAAGTAATTATGTAAATTGGATTTGGCATGGTTTCGTTAAGGATATATTCAATGTGGAAAGGAAGAGAGGGAGCGTATTTAAAGGGTAATCAAAGAAACACACGTGACAGGATTTAAAACGATCTTTCAGAATCAGCGAGATACGAACGGGCGGAATGAATTGATTGTACATCGCACGTCGCGGCCAAGTCGTAATTTCCCGAGAGGCGGGGGACTGGATATTTGATCTCCCTGAAAGATGAATGTCCGAGACGGCCGATACGACGCGGTTCATCGTTCGACGGTAACTGAGCCGCGATCGACCAATGATTGACGATGACTGCTACGACTGATTTCGACTGACGGGAGACGAGCGAACGATAGGTCTCGACTGATGGTACACTGAAAAAAAATTGTTAAATCTAAGTAAACGTTTCTTTGTATCGTACTAACAAAAGATTTATTTGATAATAGTAAATATTTAATTACGTTTAGACTGGTATTCATCAATTCAATAAATATTTACTAAATTTAAGAAATATTTACTTTATTTAAGTAAATCTTTTCTTCGTACGATTCAAAGAAACGTTTACTTAGATTTAACATTTTTTTTCAGTGTAGACGGGCGAACGACCGACCCCCTCGTTGGTGCGTCGGGAGCTTTGAAAGACGGGCGACTTTTTATTCGTAGGTGTCCATGGAAGTCCGCGGACGGCCGGGGAAATCCGCGCCGATGGCGGACGCCGTTGCTTTTGCGGTATCCCGTGATTCGGGAGACGAGATTTATGGTATAGGGCCTGCGAGCGCGAGGCCCTATGCGTGCTCGAAGTTTTTATGGCAAACGCCATGTGGCTTGTGTCGCGCGCGCGCGCGCGTAGTGTTCGCGTTTGGCGGAGAAAGTCGGGAATTTTAAGAAACGTAGTGCGTCGCGGCTCTTGTTTATAAAAATGATATAGTCTTTTTAATAAAGGTCGCGGCGGGCGGGCGCCAATAGTTAGTGGCCGGTCGTTATACCTCACTCTCCCCTACTTATTATTTACATTTTTATTTATCTTTTCAGGAACATTATTGAAAACTTGTACTCTTTAGATTCTCCGACCATAACTATTACTTTTACGATGGTTCTAAAAAAGTATTAGAATTCGTTAGGACCATCGATATATTTATACAATTAATGAGAAAGCGCATGTTTTAAATACGAGCATAGTGATTTAAATCAATATTCTCTGTGTTGTTACAAGCAAGTATTGGCAAGAATTCAAGCTCAAAATGTTTTAAAATAATTTTTTATATAAAAATATTAAAAACTCCTAAAAAATAAAAAATTTGCGTTTCTAAAGGTCATGCATAACAAATATAAGTGTAATTTAACCCTTTCATTCCCACTAGCACGTAGGACCAAACGGTCCTCTCACTTATTAAAGGAATTTTAAACATGAACACTTACAAACATTTTTAGAAAACGTATTCATCACAAACTTTTCTCGAATAGTACACGCTCGAAAACCAGTATTCTAGGAATACTTTTCACGATTAGTCAGTATTAAAGAAAAGTATTCGATGAATACTGAGCTGTGTTATCTGTTAGTATCGAAGTTGTCTGAGGGCACGCTGTACCGTTAAGGGTTAAAAAGAAATACGATCTGATTTTAGTCAAAATTAAGAGAACCAAAATGCGGTATTCATGGAACGAAATTGAGAAAGTTTTTAAAAAACATTGTTTCCATTACTTCTTAGGTAAATAGGTAAGCGTTAATTCCTATAATAAACAGACAAAAATTAAACAACAATACATTTTAATACGTTAAAATATTACGTTTTATACTTCCAGGTCTTTTATGCCTATTTTCGTTAATCAATCTTTACACCTTGTATTTATTTGTATCCGTACCGGGCGATGATTTCAATAAACGACTTCGTGTCAATACTAATTGATCGCGCACACCTCTCTTACAACCATCCACATTATTTCTCAAACCATGCGATATCTCCCATTAAAGCAATTCCCATTGCTAATACACCTCCGCACTCCAAGGGTGTTACACAAAGACCAAACACGCACACAGTCGCGCGGCTCATCGTTACCGCTCTCCCCCGCGCCCATTACGAAAGCCCCTAGACTCGTTCCTATACTCACAGCAGCGCTATTATGCACGCCGTCGCCCCAGCACCGGAGAGACCAATCCAGAGAGCGACTCTCTACCTCCTCAGCGCCCGCGATGTCTCTCGGGCACAAGTCTACCTTATATACCTACCTCGCGGCGCGCACAATGGAATGTATATAGCCATCACGCGCGCCCGCGCCACTCGTAACTCAACACTCGCCTCTCTCTCTCTCTCTCTCACTATGTATACCTATATATGTGCCTCATACCTACCTATACCTGCCCGTGCACGCTTGTCGCGGCAGCTTTTGCTTTTTGCGCGAGCTGCAGTCAGTCGATAATCCCGTCTCGACGCCGTCTACGACTACAAAGCGGCGCGCCGCTATAGCGGCTCGAGAGCGAGCGCGGGGCTCTTCTTCTTTTTTTTCCCGTATTTTTTCTTTCTGTTTTACGCGAGCGCGCGAAAAGAAGAGAGGCGGAAGGAGTGGAGGAAGTCGCGACGCGGTGCGCCGCGTAGGGAGGATTTCTTTTTTCGCGCAGTCGAGTTTTGGCGCAGGTGGTGCTGGTCGCGGGAAACGCGCGTGCGGTCGGTGTTGTTGTGGTATAGTTTTGGGGAGAGGATGGAGGAGAGAGGAGATCGGATTTAGGGGACGAAGATGACAAAGTGAAGATACGACGTGATACTTGCGCGCGGGTGGGTAGTTTGGTTTGGAGTTGATTGGGCGTGTGATGGTGTGACTTTTGGTTGTTTTGGGGGATGTTTCGGTACTTTTGGAAATACGTGAATGTTAGTTAGAAATAGATTAGTTTTATTTTATTTATAGTTAAAAATGTATATCTTTATTGAATGATTTATCTAGTGGAAAATATATTTCGTTTTTTTTTTACTTAATTTGCAAAAAATTATAAAACTTTGCCTAAGTTTGCTGAAACTTTCCCAGACAGCACGAAAAGTGAAATATTTGTATGAACTCGGTAAGAACTCTTTAAAAATTCATTATGATTATAAGATGGAAAAGAATTCTGAAAGAGTTTGAATGTTAGTGACATTTATGAACTCTTTAAGAATTCTTTTTGAATACTCGCGCTGCAGCTGGGTTTGTCTATCTATAGCGAATGAAGCTTTCCGGCAAAGTTTTTGATAATAAGCAAAAGCTAGGAAAAATTTTGCAAAAGATAAAAGCAACGTTGATCAAAGTTTAACAAAATAAGTTTTGTTAAACTTTGATCATTTTATTAACTTCGGTGGTGTTGTACAAAAATTGATAAAGTTAGGTAAACTTTAACCACATTATAACTAATGCATAAAGATTTTCAGAAGTTTGTCAATTTAAAAACTGAATATTTTATTTAATTTTCAAACCTTTTATTAAAACAATACAGTCAGTATAAATACTATCAGCCAATAATAGTATAAGAACATAAATATACTACATTTAATACCATACACAAAATTGTAGACTACACTACAATTGAAACGATCGCCGTACTGTGCTGTTTTCGTATTGCGGGCTAAACTTCTAAAGTACACAAAAAGTATGTTTTGCTAATATTTATCCGATATTTCCTAGTAGGTATTATACCACTAGAATTGTTAAGTTGTTGAATTACCTCATTAATTTTGAAATTTTATCCGTCATACAAAATCAAAATTTCTTAAAATTAAAAACTTTACAAATATTTTGTTGTAATAAAAATAATACTAAAATAATATTTAAAAAATTTAGTACTTCTTATTTTCTGCACTTTATACTGTAAATAATTTCGCAGACTGTAGTAAAAAAAAGTAAAAAATACTACGAACCATCTGTGGTTTTACTTGTAGTGATAAGGCCCGGACACTTAAAAGGGAACAGAGAAAAAACACAAGAATAACATTAGCTACTATATCTATAGATATGAGGAACAAGACGTTGTTCCTTATCCTTTTTGCTATATAGATATAGTAGCTAATGTTATTCTTGTGTTTTTTCTCTGTTCCTTTTTTAAGTGTCCGGGCCTTTATATGTATAGTATTTTCTGTATGTTGTTTGTTTTCGAAAAGAGATTAGTATTATGTTACATCAAGACTACATATACCAGTCTGAGCAAACGGACTGTCGATACTACTTAAATGTATATTTTGTAGACATCTGATCAGACTTGCCATGCTACTCAGTCCATAAAAGAATATAATATAGATCTACCATATGCTATATATCGTTCTGTGAAGGTGAACGGCCGGGAATGTGTCAGGTGGGTATCGAGTTTCCGAGTTCAACACAAAATCTGCGAAACCCCACAAGTGATCATATTGCTAAAAAAGAACGTATTAAAAATGCACGAACCTCGTTGCTCAATAAGAAAAAGATACTTAATATTTACTATAAGTAGTTACAGCCCTGATTATTCAAATAGACTCACTCTATATTATTTACAATATTATATAGGTATTATACATACAATGTTATAAGTCTCCCGTTCATAATTTTATTTTAAATAATACTTTACTGATAAAAGGCTGTACAAGTTGATTAAACAAGATAATATTATTAAAAACGACATGTACATATACGAAAGTCTTACTATATCTGACTCATTCTACTTACGCGCGGAGACCTCTGCGGATACTGCATATGATCGCTATCCTTACATAATCGGGTTACATATACACTATTTATTCAAAAAGTAATAGCTGTTATTAGAAAATAAATCTGACCTCGATACTTCGCAGGAGATACATAACATATGTGCATAATGACATTTCATTATATTTATAGAAGTGACTTATCGCCTTAAAGAAGTAAAAGTATACCTAATCTCTATTTATGTCATACCAAAATACTAGTATACCTATAGTTCTTCAAAATGCTGCATGTATAATTATGTATATAAAATAAAATATGATTTATTACTTGATTTGTCATATGATTAATCATGTGACTCGAGCCATCATATGAGTAATCACATGAATTTTTAAAAACGTTTAAATTATAAAAAAGCGACTATTTTGCTCATTATTGATATTACCATCCAAATGAAGGGTGGCCCTCCACTAAGTTTAACTTAAAAGTCTCTGCGCCTCTCAAACTTTACAGGTCTCTTTTTATTACAAACTACGAATCGTAACCAGAATAAAAATATTTCTTTACGTCGTTTTATGCAACAGTTTTTCGAGCGACCAAACAATGTCTTTATATAATAAAACAAAATTTTCTCTAAAATATTTCTAAAACACTAAAGGAGGAGATCCAGATAATTATTGTGTTTCGGAAACATATTGCTCTGGGGGTTGCCTATAGTTTGCCATCATATTCCCCTTATATTAGATTGCAATCAGGTTGCTGTACGTTTGACTGTTGTCAGCAACCTGCGGAAGAATGGCAGGTGGATGAGGACC
Organism: Gastracanthus pulcherrimus; assembly: GCA_949152435.1. Taxonomy (NCBI): domain Eukaryota; kingdom Metazoa; phylum Arthropoda; class Insecta; order Hymenoptera; family Pteromalidae; genus Gastracanthus; species Gastracanthus pulcherrimus. The sequence goes on from OX424573.1 coordinate 21,671,034, forward strand.
ACCGTGAATGATTACGCTAACCCTACGTATGAGATTCCATGAGGGATCCATGTGGTAACTTATGTGGAACTTTCGCTCGGGATCCCACATGGGAATATCGCATGAGGTCAAAATCTTGTTCCAAGTCGAAATTCCACGTGAGTTCCGACACTGTACAAAAATGGCTTGTAAAAATACTACTATGAGAGTAGGACATTATGCGTGACAAAGAGTACTCGCCTTCGACTTGTGCTTGCTCGCCTCGATTCGTACTGCAAATCACAAGCGGGCAAAAAAGCCGACTGTTCAGCCTTGGTACACAATTGTACTATTGCCCGCTCATCACTCTTTTGCCCGTCGGTCGGAAAACGGTTACTCTGGACCCTCTTCACATGTATCAAAAAGCGCAAAAATCATACTTGCCGCTTGCGTTACAAGAAGCAAGTTTATTACGAATTCTGGCACATTTCAGAATTCTCAAAAAATACTGGTTCTTGTCAGGAACCTCCAACGAAAATTAGCCATTTTCAAAATCTTAGACACACACTATTATCTTCTTCGAGGATCTAAGAAAGTGCTAGTGTTCATTAAATAATCTAAAATAGTACTGTTCGTACCAAAGGCGGAGCAGGCCGCGAGTGCTGCGCGATACCACGAGGGTATCAAGTTCTACGCCCAAGGTGTATGCGAACATCGTTTTTCGTAATAGTAGGGGTAAAGTACGCAATCAAAGGACCATATCGACGCCTCATACGAAGACTGACCGATTTGAGCTTTTTGAAATATCGTCTAGTTTTCATGAGGTGCAAAATTAATAAAAATAACAACAACAAAAATCCAGCAAAGTACAAAAATGAAATACATCGATAGAGTGAACACGTTGAAATAGTTTTGAATCTTCCACACATTATTTTTTTTATAAAAGTAAAATGAAATAGTGTCTTTTTTCGGAAAACTGAAATCTGTTAGTCTTCGTATGAGGCGTCGATATAATATAGCATTTCCATAATAGGAATGCAGGAGGATTAAGAGAAACATGCAGTTAGTTATGAAAGTGTGAGAGTGAAGTTGACGGATAACGAAGGGAGGCGAGGGTGGGATAAGGTAGGGGGTGGGGGTGAGGTTGGGGTGCCAGGTATGGGGGGGTTAGGGGAAGGGGCGGAGCATCCCCCCATAAAAGGAATTAAAAATAGAAAAAGATTTGAATTAAAAAAAATGTTTTTAATTTAAAATTGTTAAAACAGACAATTTTTAAAATTAAAAAATATTAATCAAAAATTATTTTTATTGAAAAAAAAATTTTAGTTAAAAAAGTTTTTAATCAGAAAACAATAGGATTTTACACTTTTGGGACAATTTTCAACTTTATACCCGTAAAACACGCACAAAGCAGCGTACTTTACGTTTACTATTACGAAAAGTGCTACTTTTTTATAAGAAGCCTATAGAATAGAACTGTGTTTTTGAGAAATCTGAAATATGCTAAGTCTTCGTAAGGGCCATCGATATTTTAACGGATTGTAGCCTATATTTTTTTTATAAACTTTTGGAATGTAAAAAAATATCTTGAGAAAAATGAAAGAGATATAACGCTCGAAAGTTTATTTTCTTGCCGTTATGATCGCATGGTGATCGCATATAGGGGCACCTTTTAAACTTTAAAGTCATTGTAATCGTAACACCATTGTCGGAACTATTATAGATTTATTTTAACATAAATTATAACTGTATTTTAAAAATTTACTTAGTACGAAATTTTTGGTCAAAAGAACTGATGATACCGGATAAGACCGGATTCAAATTCCGCACAATAATATGCCTGATAGATTTTTTTATCTTATCCGGTTTTGACCGAATCAACCGACTTCGTATTGATTCGGATATGACCACAAGGAACAGGATTTAAAATCGGATAAGATAATATAAGTTTATTTTACAATTCGGCCTCACAAGTTTTGTTAACCAGGGATGAGGGAAGTCCAACTAACAAGGAGAGTGTCAGACCTCCGGGAAACCGATTCCGATGAAACTTTCTGGTATAGGTATATTAAAATGAAAAATAGTACGCGTAGTTTTATTTAATAGACCCGTAAACCTTCGTATAGTAAATATATAATTACATATTTTATTAACATTCTATATATAAATAAATGATTTTTAACATATTGGGTATATATATGAGTAATGCTAATGTTTTTAGGCGTATTTCAGGTTCTATAATATTAGATCAAACTACAGGTGCTGGGTGTCATTTTGATGTATCAGAAAACTACTTTCAATATTTTATCTATTAAATCCTATTAATCAATACAAAAATTGCGTATACATTCTATTCGCAAATAGGATCTTTTCATATTTGGAAAAAGGAATTAATAGGATTTAATAGATTTTTCACACTAGGGACACGACTCTCGATCTATGTGTATATAAGATTACAATACGATGCCAATTATAATAAAATATCGATTATAAAAATGTATCAATTCATACACACTAATTAACAAAATAATAGTAGAAAAAATGCCAATTAATTTTCAGACGTCGAAAAAATTACTCTCCTCATCGAGCCTTCTTTATATCCGTATACGGTGGTATTCCCACGGCATCTCCTCAGGGGACTTCGCGGGTAAGCGCAGCCCCCTAACTGTCAGCTGTCGCGCCCGATGTAACAACTCGCGTGTGTGTAACGAGAGCCGTACACCTACCTTACACGCCTACGCACTTCAAGTGCAGCAAAAGTGCATCCTCCACCCCCGCATCTTTAAGTACCACGCGTACTCGCGCACGCATTATAAACACGTGCAGTATACCTCTATACACGTTGTATGCCTATATATACGTAAGCAAGAGCGGGCTGCTTTCTCTCTCAGTTCACCGCCGACTGCTGACCCTGCAACACATACTTATACCCTTACGTCGTCGTCGTCGTCGTCGTCATTCATACGTGACACTACATTATCATTTGGAGGTTATGTGTCCCTTGGCAAGTACCTAACATACACAACACGTCGTATCGGGTAGTAAATAAATCGCCGGACAGAAGAGCGCGCAACCAACTGATAAGAGCTGAGCCGCGAAAAGGAAAATACACACGCAGATTATCTCTCTCTCTACGTCATCATGAAGTTGATGCAGCAGCTGAGCGCCCAAAACTACGGCTCCGGCATCAGTGCACGCGGACGCGTCCGCTCGACGAGGACGAAGACGTTGTCCACGTCTGCGTCGACGACGACGCTCACCCATGTGCCGTGATGCCCCTACGCTGTTCGCCTGTCTGCTTGGACCAGCGGCCCTGTACTATTACCCACTGCTGCGACGCTATCGCAGGAGACGACGGGCCGCCGCCGCCAACACCGCTGCTCTGCTCAGCCGACGACGACGACGATTGCTCCACTGCTATCCCTGGTTAGAGAGTTCGGATTTTCTCTTGCTTTTTTGGCTTTTTGCTTTGGAGTTGGGTGCGAGTGCATCGGTGAATGATGACGAGACATCAGAGAGAATTGAGTTTGGGTTCCGGGATATCAATGTTGCTTGTCGACGGTGCTGAAGGACAATTGGAATAATTTTTCAAATAATAGAATGGAAATGCTTTAGCACTGCACAGCGTAATTTGTCATTTATTGGTTCTTTGGATTATATACCTTGAATTATGAAATTTACAGTTTGAAAGATTTGGTTGTAATTTTGTTCTATGTACGATAGTTAGAATACAACTTAGCATCTGAGGTAAGAAATTCACAGTATACACATGTACCGTTTAGAACTGATCCTGTTGAAAATAAACTTATGATGCAATCATAAGTATCACAGATGAAATTTAGTATTCCTATAAGTGCAGAAATGCAGCTTTTGGAATGATTAGATGCTTTGAAAGTTGGTTCTCAAACAAATAAAAATATGACATCAACAGATTATTAACTGGCTTTTAATGGTCATTCACTGGTGAAGTTATCCTAATTGTTTATTTGTATTTTTTTAAGCCGGTTTGATAACTAGGAAGATAGAAGATTTTGAAAAAATGAATAGCGATAGATAAAGAAAATCATATGATCTAATCTAAGAGGACCTAACACATTCAATGTTCCTCTGCTGAAGTCGAATTACCTCGAAAATTGACATACCTTTTACACTGAATAATATAAATTTGCTGCAGCTAATATTTATAGGGGAGACCAGGGCTAAGTTGGACACTTTATGTTTTGAGACTTTTATTTTTTACCATTTTATGAAAAATAGTACTATTGCAATTAGTGTATACTTATCAAGTAATTGGTTTTAACTAACTATTTAAATAGTTCAATCCCTTATTTAGTAATTTACTATGTGTTTTTAGTTTTAAGAACATGGTTCACTGTCCAACTTACTTTTATTACACAATATTGCTAAATTTATGTGAAATCTTTATTTATAAGATCTTATTGATAAACCAATATTGTACACTAGCTATCATTTATATGTAAATACTGCATAACAGGGCTCCATTTAAAAAAAATAAATATATAAATAAATAATATTGGTTTACCAAGAAAGTTGTAATGATCGATCCAGTTAAGATTAAACGACAAAGAAAGAGACCTTGTAAATAATTTTATTTTTGTCTCACACAGATGATAATGCAAATCTCGTGAGCATTTATCTTTGTGTGCAATGTATTAAAAATAAATTTAAATTTAACTTCATATGTATACTTCTTTAATAAAATCATATCACTACTAACTTCATCAATTTTGAGATTCTACTGTACAATTTATATTGAGAACTTATTTTAAATATTTATTCAATATCTAGATTTACAAACTTTTGAGATATTGTGAAAAAATAATGCCTTTTAATTTCTTAAAATAATTGACTTCTTGTTATCTAAATCATTAGAATAATATTCAAAACGTAGATAAATAAGTTGATTCACTTTTTATCAATCTGATACAATTAAAATTAAAAAATATTCAAGTTTATATACCTTATAAATTAGGAACGGGCGTCGCGACGCGATTGCGGAGCAAGATACATGGCTCGACATCATCATGGAGGCCAACTACGACGAAGATTTGTCGCAGAACGTCTTTTTTCAAACTCTGCAGCAGGAACATCAGCCAATCTTCGAGAGAGCCATCGGCGAAGGTTGTATTATCTGCGTTCCTCGCTGTGGAACGTTCACCAAGGGTGCATTGACAGAGGAGGACTTTCTGGGTCACATACTGATTCCTGATGATGAACTGCCTGGTACAAATTTTATATTCAAACTTGCTGTTTGTTATGCTTAATCTGTATAAACAATATTTCATCAGTGTTCTTTTTACTGTATTTATTTAGGTACTCATTTTCATACATTGACTGAGCGTGAGGTGCGATTGTGCAACAGGGCATTGACAATTGAGTGTGATATAGCAAAACCACGTTCTTTACATTTATTGTTTGAGGAAACTTTTTATACAAACGATAACAACAAGTATTGCGTATGGTATGTACCTTAGCTTAACATAATAAAATTATAAATCATAAATTCTTAACATTTTTAGCTTCTAACTCTGGTGTATTATCATAGATTTTAACATAATTATTAAATCTTATGCTAGTCAAAAATTTATATTTTCTTTAAAAATCTTTTATTTAATTAGGGAATCAATTAAATATGGGATCTCTTTTATTTATCACACTGTCACTCAACTGCAATATAAGTTAACTTATGAAATTAATTCTATTATTCTGTAATAGTAATAGTTGTATTGCTGGAACAAGTTGTTAAATAAAATACATAACTGTAATCGTAGCAGATATTATATATTTCAAACTACTTCTTAAGAAGCGCTTATAAATGAATTCCCATTTTGTAAAGCCAGAGTAGGATTTAAAGTAATATTTATATTACCCATAATACATCTTATTCCTTGCGCCCTGTTTTACATACACATTTTTATATTGCCCCATCTAAAAATTTTGTTGTAAATTAGCTGTATTAGGCCATTAAATCTGTAATTAAAATAATTAAAAAAGATTATTCTTTTTTCAAAATTAATTTGCCATCCAGGTGCATCGAAGGCCTATTGGAGCAGGGAACGAACGCATCCAGCGACGAGGTGCCGGTAGTCACCTCCTTGAAAGAATGCGTGGACTTACTGTGGGCCGAGGTGCTCGACAAGAACATCCTCAAGGAGCTGGACGCCGTGATCGAGGAGTTCGAGAGGACGCACAAGAGCCTGGAGAACGAGTGCCTCCAGATGCAGCGCGATCTCGTCAGCATGCTGTACGCGAAGAGCCTGCGAATTCTCCTGAAGGACGCGCGATTGCGCGAGCGAACTATCGAGAGCCGGTACTTTTTGCAAACGATCAAGGTCTGCGCCGAGACTTACGTCCTGCACGGCTTGCGAAAAGTCTTGCCGCAGGCAGTGTCGTTTTGCACGGCCGCGGAGGTCGCGAGTCTCAATAAAATCATAAAGAACCTCCACGATCTGCAGCTGCGCGACTTCGGCGTGCGTCCCGATCTCTACGATGGAGTGTCGCGAGGAAAATTGGGTAAAATACATAGATATTTTCTTTTATAAATTTTCATAATAGTTAGCGTTTTTTAAAAACGATGAGAATTCACTTCTAACCACTTTTCACGTAAAAATGAAACATTTCAAAATATTTAATTTTTAAAATTTTTAAATATTTTGTATTTTTGGTGTATGGATCTCGGTTGAGTCATATGTTTAATAAGAAATAAAACAACTAGTTTATTAGTTAACGTTACGATAACTTTTATTGCTTTCCTCTTCAAAACTAGTTTACCTATTTAAATAAATTCAAATTTTGACACTGACAGTGACTGACAGGTAAACAGATGATATCTATATGTGTCCTATTTCCAACTACCACAAACAAGTTGATCTCAATTATTCAAAGTCTTACTTGCGTCGCGTTATCCTCCAGGTCGGCCGTATTGCTTGTCATCCTTTCTTTTCTTTTAAGTCATTTCAGGAACCACATCTATCGATACATATATATACCTAACTTTATTAAAATTAATTTGTCAAGTTTCATTAAACCTGTACATCTCAATTATAAATAAAATCGAAGATTCTAAGATCGCATACAAATTTTTGTTTGCCCAAACAGAGATCTCGCGGCTGGACGGCTACTTCTCGGTGCTGGGCAAGATCAGCTGCCTGAAGCGAGCGGCGCGCTTCGTCTCTCAGGGCGAGAGCTCGGTCTCGTCCGACGATCTGCTTCCCGTGCTGATCTTTCTCGTGGTGAAGTCGGGCCTGGCCAGCTGGTGCGCCCAGCTCGCCTTCATGAAGCACTTTCGCTACTCGGCCAACTCGGACCACGAGGCGGACGAGGCCGGCTTTCTCATCACGTCGCTCGAGGCCGCCGTCGAGCACGTTAAGTCGGGCTCGCTGAGGTGCGCCTCGACCTCGACCTCCCAGCTCGAGGAAGAGAAGATGACGAACGGAGAGGCGAACGGTCACGAGAAGGAGAAGGAGAAGGAGAAGCTGCTTGTCGGACTGGAGGAGAGCGACGAAGGGAATGGGGGAGCGATGAGCGAGCTGTTCGAGCAAGCGAAGAAGGGAAACCTGAGCGAAGTACAAAGGATATTGACTGAGGAAGCCGAAGGTAAGGAGTTTGTTTGCTTTTTAGATTGAGAATTATGAGCAAAAACAACGAAAACGAAATTTCAAATTATTTTTACTTCATAAAGTAATAAATCGACGCTCGACGAAGAGTAGGGTAACAAAACTACCCAATAGATAGACTCTTAAGGATTTTCTCACTTTATACATCAGATTTTTGTATGATATTATAGTTTCTTTAAAACATTTTGACGCTTATCGAATGTAAGAAACTTCAATTTATCAGCAAAAAAACATTAGCAGTGTTAGAAGTTTTTGTTTAATTAAAAATTACAAAAATAGTGTGAAGAGCACATAATATATCCCAGTAGATAGACGATTGTCAATGTCCATTTACTTTATTAGTCTATCTATTGGGTGTTTAGGTTATACATAGCGAAGACCCAATAGATAGACGATATTTTTGAAGATACTTTATTGCATATAGAAATAACGTTTCGTTCATAAATATCATATTTAATCTAATCGTAACAAGCTTTTATGCAATTAGAATTTTAAATTTGGCTTGAAAACCCATTCGTTTCGTAGATATAATAATATTTATAAACCGTCTAGGTATCTACTACGTCTAGGCAGACTACCCAATAGCACACTCCAGATTTCATAAAAACAGATATTTCTTTTCAGAGACCTTTTATTAACACTATTATTCTTTAAGTTTTCCGATAAATCTAATGGTTTATTGAAAACTCAGAAAAAGTGATAGTTTTTGTCAAAGAAACTGAAAATCGTTATGTTTCATAGGGCTCCTGACAAGAGCTAGTATTTTTCGAGAAATCTTAAATGTGCTAGTCTTCGTAAGGAGCGTCGAAATGTTACTGCTCATCTCCGCGAACTATTCTTTATTTTTACTTAAATATCCCTCTAATTAAAAATCATATTTCCAACTGGAACATAATGTGGTGTCAGAAGTGGGATAACATATAACAAAACATTCACACCCAATGGAACCATAGTATTCTACTAAAAAATTCATTCCATCTTCTAATAAAAAAGTCATCAACAACCATTCTCATTCCCGCGACGTCTCCAACAACCTTAATACTCTATTTAAGAGGAGTCTGTGTCTATTGTCCTTGTCTAATCACGTTTTTGATATTTATTCAAATTGTAGTTTGTTAATTGAAAAACTAAAAGTTGGCCCCAATTGGTATCCAAATAAGGAATATTTTGAGACCTTAAAAAGCATCTAACATTATTTCCTTTTCGAGCAAACTTCGGAACGTGAAAATTGAAGTTAGCTTTTCCGTTCCGAAGTTTACTCGAAAAGGAAATAATGTTAGGTACTTTTCAAGGTCTCAAAATATTCCTTACTCTAATACCAATGGGGACCAAGTTTTAGTTTTTCAAGCAACAAACTACAATTTGAATAAATATCAAAAACGGGATTGGACAAGGACAGAAGATACAGACTCCTCTTAACCACGACGCGCAACTCTCTATAAAACCTCCCTCCCACAGGTGCCTCGAGGGAGACGAAGCTGTGCCATCCCCTGTGCCTCTGCGAGAGCTGCGAGCGCAGCCTGTCGCGCAGCTCGCGGCCGGATCCCCTGGCCCCGAGCGTGCCCTGGCGCGACGATCGTGGCCTGACCTGTCTCCACGTCGCCTGTCTGCACGGCCAGCTGGCCGTGGTCGACTATCTGCTGGAGCGCGGCGCCGATCCCAACGACGCCGACGCCGAGGGCTCCACGGCCCTGCACTGCGCCGCCTCCAGGGGCCATCAGAATACACTGCTGCTCCTGCTGCACGCCAACGCACATCCCAATGCCACGGACACCACGGGTAACAGTGCGCTGCACTTGGCGGCGGACAATGGCCACGATGCCTGCGTGAAGGCCCTGCTGTACTTTGGGGAACAGTCGAGGATGGTTGTCAGTGCGAGGTTGGTTGGATTTTGCATTCGTTGATGGTTCGATGGAGTTGGTCGATTCCGTTAGTGAGCTTCGGTGATTGTTGACGTTCTTTTGCACTGTATAATTGTATGTTATCTTATGGAATAGTCGTATAAAAAGGATGTGCTATTGTAATCGTTGGTAATGGCAGCAAGCTGAGAAACAACATCGTGCATAATGATGCACACTGATAAAAGAAAATATGAGAATCTATTGTTAATTTTGTTAGTCAAAAAGAACGAATTTATTTTTAATTTCTTTAAACGACGAAGTCGATAACTCTTACGAAATTTGAAAAAGAGTACATACCTGCTAGTTAACGAGAAATTTCATTATAGAAATCTCCGGTTAAATTCTATTCGTCATCTTCATTTAACAAACATGATCTTCTCTAAACAGACGCCCAGATTCAAAGTCGTGTATTTATCGCCAAGCGTCCCAAAGACTAAAACCACACGGAGAGAAGAGATGTACTAAAAATTACAATTTGCTGTATGAAAATTACTATTTTATGAAGGAATAGTGGGATTTACTTGCATACTAATGCTTTTTACTGTATTTTGTAGCAGTTATTATTAAACGTATATGATATTCTGCAATTAAAGCATATCAAATTTTACTATCTACTTTAGTAAAAACTATCATTTATAGAATTTACAAAAAAGTGTAGTAATTTGTGTTGAATATTGTAGCAAGAAGTACTTGAAATTATAGTAATATTTGTTATATTTTCCGAATACTATATTTTTATAGTAAATTTTACGTACTTACATATTGAATTCTCGTAAATATTTTAGTAAACCGTCTTGACTTAAAAAAAACTTATACGTAATCTTTTGCAACTGACCACGATACTTTTAATTCGATGATACAAGATCTTTCTCATTATATCAATGCATGTAAGTTAATTAGAACTGCAACAATGAATAACTATATCATTATTTAATTAATGTTGACAAGGTAAGCGTAAACGAAAACAAAGTCTAGTGTAACTTATAAGGATGATTCGAAGTATAGTAAACAAGGATCATGATGACGTAGTAGGATCGCCGGTTCAAATCTTCACAAGGTCGGTTTTTTCGGTAAAATCTTTTATTTAAAATTAAAGTGTACAAATATAATATCGAGAATAAATAACAATTCAGGAAAACATTAAATTAAAAAAAAATCATAAATGTGAATTTTAAAATTACTATTTAATATTTTAGAAAATTGCTATATTAAATAGTAAAAATTGATAATATACAAGTATATCCAAACATTACAACAGAAAATAGTAAAAATTTATTCGTATATTAATAAGAATTTATAACATCGTTTCTCTCCGTGCACCCATGCACTCTGTCAAGATCATGCTCAGGTTCCCCTTCACCATCCACAACGGCTTAAACCCAACATTTTCTTTTCTCTCTCGATTCCGCGTTGCAGCGCGGCTAACCACCAGGGCGACACGCCCCTGCACTTCGCCTCCAAGTGGGGCTACAGCGGCATCGTCGAGATCCTCCTTGAGTACGGGGCGGACTCGAGCTGTCGCAATCGACGCGGCCAGACGCCGATGAGCCTGGCGCACAGCGGCCACATAGCCCGACTCCTCGAGGGCTCGTCCTCGTCCTCGAGGACTAGCACGCCCACCGGCTCGTCGGGCTACGGCAGCGCGCACAAGGAGGGCAACGCCGAGGTGGCCGGTGCCGACGACGACACGGCCAGGTCGAGCTCGGCGGTCTCGACGCCCAGCAGGATAGGGTGAGTTATCGCGTAGTCTAAGTGGGAGTGTCCTTTGTAAGGGAATTATAGAGCGTGAATGATTGTCTTTGTTGCTTCGTATCACCGTGCTTGGTATACGGGGTTTACTATGAATCCTAACCTGGAAGTCCTAGCTGGAAATATTCCAAAATTATACCGGAAGCGATTTTTCTATTAAATAAATGTTAATTTAGTATTGTTGTTGAGCGAGCTATTGTGTCTGTTATTCAATCTTCAGTTTTATTATTACAAGATCAGGCTCGCACTTCGCGCCGGGAGAATAGAGGTGGGCTAAAATGAGAAGTCGACTAAATGGTCAACAATAACATGACTTCTCTAATTGTTTCTTTGCAATTTAGATAGGTGAGCGGAAGTAAGCTGGAACTAATGACTATCTTTAAATTCATTTAATATTAAAGGATATTCAGTTAGAGTTAGCAATGATTTCTCATTATATACCTGCAACTTTCTGTGAAAATAAAATTGAAGTGAGCATCCGTCGCATAGATGTTGAGTAATTGAGATTTTTATTATAATTAGTACAAGTTGAAATTCCTCCAAGATTGATAATTATTATTTAAGTCAGCCTCGTTGCTAACACATTCCTTTCGCTGCAAACCATTTAGCACCAAAGACCCACTTTGCGACGTCAGGTAGGGAGAAGGGCCTCAACGTCCCAAAACTACGCTCAAACGAGATATCCGCGGAAAAACAGATGCAGATCTCTTATTTTCACCATTCGCGAAATTCCGCTCCCAATTGACCGCAAAGTTTCCGAGCTTCGGCATCATTCGCCCATATAAACAAAAGACAGAAAACCATAAAAAACATTAATTGGAAATAATTCTACAGAGTAGTGCGGTTTGTCCGTGGTTGACCTACTGGACTCATCAGTACCGACTGCTCTCCCATTACTTCGACTCGCACGTCATCAATTTGAATTTGTACGCTACATTCACCCCTTCGCGCATCCTTCCGCCTTTATCATGCACTACTTTTCGCATATTCACGAACACCGTGTCTCCCTCCAATCAGTCTCTCTCTCCTATTGTCGCCCTCAAGCAAACTACTCAAGATATTCTCACATTTCCTTACACTTTGATTAACGATCATTTACCGATCTAATTCTGCTCATCCCTAACATCCGTAGCACCCCTTTAACACCAAACCTCAACCTTGAATCAAAGCACTTTTATTTATTTCAAGCATTCCACTCCAATTCGGTCTCAAGCCGTAACAACCAGAAAATTCCCCAAAATTACAAAGCTCTCCTCATGTGTATGTTGGAAAGCAGGTACCACCGCGGCAGCCTCACGGACGGCATGCACAAGATCGACCGGCTGTTCGCCGCGGTCGCCGAGGGCGACATTCGACTGGCCTCGTACTATCTCGGCCTCGAGGGTCCCTGCAACAAGACCTACGTCTCCGAGCAGGACGAGCCCAAGTTCTGCCATCCGCTGTGCAACTGCGACAAGTGCGTGTCGATCGAGGAGCTGTCGTACGAGAAGGAGACCAAGCCGCCCATCGCCATCAACGCGGTCAACAGCAAGGGCGAGACCGCGCTGCACATCGCCAGCGCCGTGGGCTGCACCGAGATCATACAGGTGAGACTTTTAACTAGGATTGTAAATGTCGCTTTGATTGGAGTATTGCTTTTTGTTGTTGACGCTTGCAGTTTTGAAATATCTGAAAGGGCTGAAGATACTGTTAAATTTTCAAACGATTTTTCTTTGTCAAATATTACTAGAGTTTGTTTGACTAAAGTGTTATTTGCGAAATAGTTTATTTTACAAATTTTTGAAAAATTGCTCTGGTAGGCGCTTTACAATATAATAAGTAATTTCTAATTAAAATTATGGTATTTGAATAGTTGGAAGATTTAAAAATAAAAGTAAATAATGGAGGCAATGGTGCACCCCGGACACTATCTTCTTACACTGCAAAACCTCGGATAATGTATACGATTGAGATAGTAAATAAGTTCAAATATTTACTGTAGGGAACAAATACTCAAGCTATTTGAAAATAGTAGCAATAAAATTTATGAAAATTGGATCATTTAGTAACAGACTATATCTAATGAACACTATAATAAATGTAGGATGTTATGTATGGGTCGGAAATATGGAATTGCATGAAAAGAGAGGAAGTAAAAAGGATCCAGTAGAAAGACACCGGGTTATATTGTTAAGACGGGGTTTAGGGTTAATAAAATAACAACACGTTATGTTACAAAAGGAACAGAAAACTCAATTTTTATTAATACAGTCCATCAAACCCGATACGCAGAGAACATATCTTAACTCTCTTTCTGTAAAATAGAGACTAGACAATTTACAATACAATAACAGCTGTAAACATGTCGATTAGTAATAATGATGGCCGCTGCGCACGGTAATTAACATTTTTTACTTTGTTTTTTAAATTTTCGGACTAGAAGGAAAATGTGAATACCGTGGACCACATCTCCAATCCCTACTCCGGAATTTGCCTTCAAACCCACGGGAAAATCACGTTTTAAAACCCGTGAGCTGAGCAGTCAATCGTAGCGTCTAATATAGTTCTTGCATCTCTAATAATGTAGTTGTATCTGAATTCAGAGTGTATTATGTTGCTTCCAGGTTAGATATCGTCTAGATTGATTAATATTTCTTGGTTTTTCATTTGGCTATTCGTGGCTAAATGGTGTCCTCCACCATCCGGAAGAAAATCTCGGATCTCTTAAACCCATAAATCTTATAAATCTATTCAACTGTACCAAATCTCATCAGTCACAGCTCTTCGCGGAAAGCAATAGAGTTTTTCCGAATCTTGCGGATCTGTAACTGATCAATCCCATCAACGATAGATTCTATGACTGTATATGCAGTTAAGCTTCGAATGTAATTATTAAGGCTTTTTTGTGAGTTGTGTACAAGAATCTGCACAACTATTTTGAATCTTAATTCAGTCGTCAACTACAATATTAGTCGGTGTGTTCTTATGTTTATTGTCTAACTATTTTAAAGTTTAATTGTGTCATCAACTACCATATTATGCGGTATATTGTTCTTTTTCAAAATGTCTGAATGAGTACTTTGAATCTGTGTATTGTATTTGTATCTGAATAGTGTTCCTAAATTTGTTCTATCCCTCACTCGATTTTATCAGATCTAACTGAATTGTAGCTGGACTTAACTCTATAAGGTAGTTGACCCTGTTCTCGATAGCTTAGTAACAGACTCAACTTATTTCGCTATAAAAAATGCTTTAATTTTAAAAAAATTGAAATTTTTTGTTTTCAACTATTAATTAATATACTTATTTAGCAAATAACTCGAAAAAGACGAAATTTTAACGTAATGTTTACTTCTAAATTCAATAAACCAAAAAATAATCCGAGGGAGCAGTTGTCGATAACCATTTTACGAGTCGGAGCAATTCTCGATAGATACAAAGGACCCAGTTCTCGATATACCAACAAGCCCATTATTCAGGTTAGGTTCTAGGTTATGTCAAAACTTGATTGAATAACATACACATTTTGATTATTATAATTACATAATTATTAATTAAAAGTAGTGCTTAAGTACTTTTAAGTATTGAAATAACATTTAAAGAAAAATTTATTTGTATTTTGTATATATTATCTGACTATCGACAACTGGGTACGTACGCATAATTAAGACGGAGTTGTCGATATATGAATTAAAATAGTTATAAGTAAATAAATCAAAATTTAACTTTTTGATTATGCTTTTTTTGTTGAATTTAAAGCTAATCTTGGCTTTATAGTTTTTTAAAACGTTCTATTTATTACAAAAATGTCACTTTAAAGTTTACTGTTTGTTACGGTCGTGATTAAGGAAACGTCGAGAAACTCATCAAATCTGAGAGTGCCAAGAAGTGTGAATTTCTATTTAACAAGTAGCGCTAACTGAGTTTTTATAATTCAAAATATTTATTCAGTGATATATTCTTAATATAGAAATAATTTTCTCGTACCGAAAAATTGCTCAAAATATATCTAAAATCGTATTATTCCTTCGAGTTATCGACAACTGGGTACCTATCGAGAACCGGGTCCACTACCTTATTCACTTTAAGGTCATTTATATTTATATTTGAACCCACGGTATTTAGCGCTGCCATTTCTATATCTAACTTCACTTATGTTGGCATTGGTTCTAAGGAAGCATCAGTATCTACGGCATTTGACACTGATGTTTCTCTGCCTTGTATGTCACTTGTATTTCCTTGGTTTCCTCTGATTTAACCTCAGGCATATTTGACATGTCATGTGTGATCGTGTTTGTGCGTACATTAGCTATTTCTTTATTTCTACCACATACAACATAATAAAGATGCTTATTTTTACACAAGTCGTAAATTTCATCTCTTGTACGGAATCGAAGAATTCGGAAGAACTCCTGCTCTCGTTCTTCGTCACTCTGTTCGTGATTCGTCGTCATGACTCAGTTTATAGTATAGCGTTTTGTGGTTTTCAACTCGTGATGGCTTATTCAATTGATGATGTCATATCCCGGACAAACCTCCAAAATGGTTCCAACGCGGTTTGCAGCTATTAAAATAACGGCACGTTATTTTACAAAAGCAACAAAGAACTCAAACTTTGTTAGTATAGTCAATCAAAACAGACACACATACAGAGCAGAATCTAAATTTCTAACTGTGAGGTACAGAGTAGGCTATTTACAAAACAATATCCGCTGTTAACATGTCGATTAGTAATACTGCAACTTTACGCTCATTCGAATATTTCTGTGTTCGAATTGTGTATGTATCAATGTATATGACGTATAATCGACTATAATTTAATAGTCACGTATATCTAGGATACAACTAAACTCACTTATACGCAGTATTGAAATAATTTACCTGTGAAAAGAATTAGAACAATAAATATTATAGCAGGATAGTATGCGAAATAAGTATTAGGTGCAGGAACGTAGGAAAGTGATTCGGACATCAACTCTATTCTTGCAGAGTCCTTAATGGAGAATTCTTTAAATTCTTTTGAAGAATAACGATATTGTTTTGGGAGGAAATAAAGACTATACGAAGATATACAATGCAAATATATTAACTTTAGCAGAGCTATGATAAAAAACTCTCCTCAAATTTTAGCAGTGTCCCATTGCCAATTTTAGGGAAAGCTCGCTTAAGCTGAACTTTCGTCAACCTTAGCCGAACTTTCGACAAAATGTCTCCATAAACTATTTATTTTTAGACGGGAAATCTGCTGCTTTCAGATACCATACTTTCCATTACAATTCGATCCATTTCGTACGTTTGTAGGCAAGATACCAGACGACACTATTTTGATGGCCCTTGCGAAGACTAGCATTTGCAGGATTTTCACCACGAAGACTAGAACTTTTCATAAGTTTCCTACGAAGACTAACAAACTTTGCAATTTTCCGCTGTCCGACTTTTACGAGCAAGCTTTTTCTATTCGTGTAGCTCGATTTTCTCAGGGAACCCGATCATTTTTCGAGTACCATAAAATTCTACTACTCGACTCGAACTCTAAATAAACCCGACCCTAATTTCGGCACAACCCTAATTTATACATTCTACACGAATAATACTCCTCATTCAAAAATGTCGAAAACTATCAATCTTCGTGGAAGCTTCAAAATGATCTACTCTTCGCAAGGACCATCGTCACCTACACGATCGCTTCAAACCTAACTTATTCCCTTCAAAGCCATCCAACCCCCATCACTCAATCATTCGACATTCTCAGGTCCTCTTGGACGCCGGCGCCAAGGTCAACCTGGTGACTCGGTCGGAGGGCCGGGCGCCCCTGCACCTCGCCTGCCTCCACGACCGCGCCAAAGCCGTGAAGATGCTGCTGAGCAGCGGCTCCTGCAATCCGGACTCGAAGGACAACGCCCGCGACACGCCCCTCCATCTCTCCTCGCGCTCGGGCAACGTGCGCATCGTCGAGATGCTCGTGCGCCACGGTGCCAATCCCCGGATACGCAACCTCGCCGGGGCCACGCCGCTCGACGAGGTCGAGCGCATCAACTCGGACGACATCTTCCTGTCGCTCGCGCTCAGCAACATCGCCAAGATACTGAAGAACGTCAGCGCCGTCGCCAATGCCGCTAGTCAGTAGGGGAGAGAGAGAGGTTTGAGATTGGATTGGGAAGGGATGAGAGGGAGTGTTTTGTGAGTTTGACGCGAGGATTGGTGTGATAAGGGCCTTGGGGTTTTGGGACTTAGGTGAGTAAAGATGTACTTTGGCATTTGCAGAATTAAGTATGGAGATCGTTTAATTAGCAAACTTCGGGTTTGTGACTACATTGAAATTACAAAAAGACACTTTTGTTATACTTTGGACAGTATTTTTTTTAATCAACGGATATGGTTATTCGTTAAGTCCAAAAGTCAATTCCCTGAATTACCGACCGAACCATACATTATTTACTTTATAAACAAAATTACGTTCTTTAGCTAAAACCTAAACTCGCTAGCCCTTCGTTGAGTAGTAATACACCTATCTACAAAGTTTCAGACGCTAAAATCAACGGCACCCTAAAAAATTATTAAAATGAAATGTCGAAGAAATTTCATTCCAATAATTTTGTCGGGTGCCATTGTTTTTAATGCCTAAAACTTGGTAAAGACGTGTATTACTACTAAATGAAGGGCTGGCGAGTTTGGGTTTTGTCTAAATACGAGATATTTTTATAATTATAAATAATCAGTCAGTACTCGGTTGGTAAAAATGAAGATGGGAAATTTGAATTGACTTTCGGACCCCTTAAAGTCTAACTCACAATTTTTTTATTTCTACATTTCTAAATCGCCATTTTTTCTTTAGAAAAACGTACAATTTAGAATGTAACTTTTTCACAAATATCAATATTTTTAAAAAAATTTGTAATTCATGCACAATATCTTTAATGTCAAGATTCAATTTGACTTATTTTAATCGGATACGCAAGCTAGACAATATGGAGCGTTTCGTTTTGGCCCCCGTGAGGCAACGTCGTAGGTCAAAATACGTGAGATGACTAAGGATTAAGAATCATATTTTTTTCTGCAATATTCTTTTAAAAATTGTGTAATAATGAATAAGGGATATCACGCCAATTTCTCTTACATACATTTCATATTAATTTTGTTTTGTATGCAAATTCAGACTGATGTTGAGAGACAGTTTATAGAGGAGTTGCTTTAGTGAGAGATTTGTTGACAGAAAGGAGAATGTCAAAAAGTAATCGATTTTGGCCTATCTTAAAAAATGGTACGATTTTTATAGAAACGGTCTACGAGGTGCTGATTTTATCAATACATTAGTGACATACCTTTACATACCTTTCTTATCTTCAAGTGGTTACTGTAGAAGTTACTGAGTTTGATACAAAACTTTTTTCAAACACTGACTTCAGTCTATGATGCTCAATATTTTATACAATATGTAATATTTTTTATTAATGTATAAATATCAAAAATATTTTAAAGAAATTTATCAGTTATCATAGGTGCCGAAGTTAAGCCTTTTACGTTACTAGAACATACTTTACATCACAATGCAGTGAGCTTGAATAATTATTACAGTAAGTTTGAATAAAAAATTAATATCTAAAGTGTATAATTTTTAACTTAGTTAAATGCTAATAATAGTGAATAAGGATAGCCTAATACAAGATTCTTATAGAATTGCTGATATAACAATGGCCAAAATCGACATATTTTTAACATAATTCTTTGTAAATTATTGAGCTTTGTTAGCTCATCATCTTTAGCAATAAGTCATCCAAAATTATTGGTTAGTTGGAAATATAATCATATAGTCTGTTTGAGAATGTTTATAGAAATATATAAATGAATTTATATAGGTATAGATCGCGCCTGATAATACATGACCAGATCAAAATGATGTTTATATATATTGACTATATAATTGGGTATTTATGAGTCTTTCTTTCTAAAATATTTGTTGTTCTAGTCTAATGTGTAATCGTAGTAAAATAATAATTTGAATTTTTATCTGTCTATTAATAATTTTTATTATTTTGTGCGAATTACAGAATATTGAATAAATTAAAAATGGCTTTAAATTAAATAACATTCAATCTTAGATTGTTTGTAACAACAAATACCCAATTATAATTTTGTGTTTTAAAGTTTTTTGCTTTTATTTACCGCGAATAACATTTTTGCCTTAAAATGATCAAAGTTTAACCATAACTCTGTTAGTGAGTGAAAATATACGTTAAACCTAGAAATAGCAATTTTAATACATGAAAGAATCATGTTTAGTCAACTTGACTATAGAAATTAATCAAAACAATCGACATATTAATAAAAGCGATAGTTATATTTAGTTAAAATGACTAAGGCTTTAGTGAAGTTATTAAAATTTAGAGTATCCACAAATAGATTAGGTCTTAATCAAAGTCCAAATAGTCATTTTAACTATAAGAATCTTCTCTACAGCGTTTTTAGAGCGAATTAATGCTCTCTATCGAAGATAAATAGAATAGTTATTTTTCTACAAGATGCCAAGTGAAAAGTTGAGACTATATTAACTTGTAAGAAGGTAGAGATTAATATTAAAATGTTGACGATTTTTTATTTTATTTCAAAATTCATGTACATAATTTAATAGAATTTCTTTTATATAAAACTAACGCCTTTAAATTACTGAATATGCAAATCATGTCTTTATCATTTTCTCTCTATGTGTGTTAACATAAAACCAAAAATTGTGATACCATCTATTGTATGTCAGAACCATTTATTTTTGTCCTTTTTAGAATAATAGTTTTCATTCTATTTAAATGATTTTTTCTATCAATATCAAAGTGCAATATCAAAACTGCAAACGATCATTAGTGATGTATTAATATTTAAACATGATTTTAAATAAAATATACATATAAATATATACTCATGTTTTCTATTTACAAAAGTGCATCATTTGTCATATAAAAGTGAACCCATACTTTTTGTGCTAAGAAAAATGTCCTCAAGAAAACTAATCAGAACTATTTACAAAAACTTGACCCATAAAACTTCTAAAAATCACACTTATCAATATATGCGTTCTTTGTATCATTTAACATCTCGTAAAGTGATGTGTAGATTATTATACATATAAAATCAGTAAAATCAACAAATGCGTATTACACACTTACGCATTATAATTACACGCAAAATAAATACAAAAGAATAACAATCACTTTGTTGAAAAGAGTGACTTTATAGTTTTGTAATTATTTTTAATTGTTTTATCATTGCAAACTTACACACAAGTATCACAAATATTCTCAAAACTTAATATGTAAATTATAAACTATTAGGATAAGTGCACTGATAAATGACCACGCACTAATCAATTATAAGAAAAAGCACAAAAATCAGGTGTACAAGAAAATAATATGGCGCTTATTATATTATCTTTTACCCCGTTAGTAGCGATGACGATAGTATATATACATCGAAAAGATTGCCAAAAGACATAATGATGCATGTATAAACTTAATATATGACATACAACTATGACAAAAAAGGTAGTTTCAAACTATGTTCTTTTGGCACGAAAAACTTTACTACCATTCATTACTCTAGGGGTAATTCGTTTGATTAATATTGTTAAATTTTAAATTATATATGTATGTGAAATAGTATTAATTCAAAATGTTTACATAACTTAATTTTTCTTCTAGTGGTCAGTTACTAAAATTCAGTGTTCATTCATTGGTACAGTTACCCTATTTATACACGGTTGAAAGCTCTCCATTGCTAAAACCAGATTAAAAACTGTGGGCATTTAAGACTCGCCTGTTTTACCGACAATATTAGCACTCTCATTTCCTATCATACGCGTTTATTCTTAAAAACTAAATTTATATTAATAAGAAAATCAATTACTACAATTTATAGATTTAATTTTCAGTCCAATAGAACAAAATTTCGCGTGTTTCTTATAATGAAAGAAAATACATTCCCTAAAATTTAAAAACTAAGTTTTAAATTTGAACTTTTCGTCAAAATTTGTGGAGAATATGGTATAATATAATGTCCCAATTCCCTAATCATTTAAATAAATACTTTATAGAATACAAGAGAAAAAAGTTTAAGATAATGGTGCCATGCGTTAGTTAATTATTTATCGTGATATAGAAACCAAGTAAACAATAAATTCATATCTTGATGAAAACAATCTTTAGCAGTAATTACTATTGTATTTTGAGTATTAATTGATAACGAAGAATCGAATAATCTAGAAAGAAGATATGCCTCCTCATAGATGCTTATTCCTGTTCAAATACAGAACCTTCGATTATTTAATTCTTTCTAATTTTCTAACCAAATACACAGTTCACCAACTATCAACACCTACGCTCTCCAAATATAATCAGGAATTGGGACGCGACAGAAAACAGCTTCTTCAAAGTCCAAACATAAAATCTCCCGGCAAAACGAGCGAGCAGGCACACATAGAAATATTTCGCTAGAACAGCCAAAATATTGGCACCAGTTGCCAAACAACTTCTCTGCACTCGACAAATGCCATTGCAAGGGTTTCTATAGCTACACTGAGAAAAAGAATTGCTTATTAGTTAAGAATTTGTGTATTTAAAATTTTTCAACTCTTAGTATTTATAGTTAATGAAAAAATTTGACTGCAAAGCACGAATTCTTTAGTAATAAGTCACCGGACATTTGATCAAAATGATTCGTTGCTCCAAACAAATGAATACCCAAGCACCAAGAACTACGTCAATTCACAATTAAGAACTCGTAACTAACAGATACCGTACTCCTACACCTCATCCACGCTTACCGATAATCACACTTCCTCTTAGAGCTTAAACATGTCCCCGGTAACAATAATAATCCACCACTCTTCCTCTCAACGTCACCAATCCCCTCTCTCAGTGCGCAATCGACAACCCCCCTCCGCTGCCCCAGCAAATCAAGCAATTCCTACCCTCCGAACTCCACGAAAAACTCTCCCCTACCCGCGTTGAAAAAACTAACTCGCCGGCGGCAGACTCCAGACGGAAGGTACTTCGATTTTCTTCTTCTCCTGCTGCTCGAGCCTCCTCCTCCTCTGTCCCCGGAACCTCGCCCTGTTGGGACTCCAGTCGACCGAGTTGGCCGCCGGGCTGTTCTCGCTGGGCCCGCGCCACTGCGGCACCAACAGGCGCTCCTCGTTCCGCGCCTGCAGGTTCGCCGCCGCCTCCATGAGCTCCTCGTCCCCGAGGTCCGTCTCGTTGTCGTCGGCGCAGCCCGGCCCGAGGCTGCACTCAACCCTGAACTCGTAGTCCGGGTCGTAGTAGCCGCGGAGGGTCGGCTCCGCGCGGAAGCCCTGCATGGCGCACCAGGAGTGGATGAGGAGCCGGGGAAAGCGAGAGAGCCAGTAGTCGGTGAACTTGGTGGGGATCTCGCCCAGGCTCTGCTGCGCCTCGGCCGTCAGCTCGCGGTAGTGGTGCTTCTGTGGAATGAGAATTAGAGATTGAGATTTTATTTTTGGGGGGGGGGGGGGGGGTTGAATGTGCGGGTAATCACCGGATTGACAAGGAAACCGAGAGTTGAAGAAATTAGTTGTATATTTTGATATTGAGCACGTTAAAAGTAAACACGACACTGATAAGATTCACTTGATACAGGAGTGATGGGAGCAACAATACCCCGAGATTTTAGATTTTTAGGATCATTATTATTCTTGGTAAAAAATGATATAAAAGTGTCTTGTCGGTTGCTTGTCCCCGACATAAAGTAATTCGTACTCGTCATGTAGCTTTTTGACTAAGATAAACGAGACAGTTATTGTGCTCTGCATCAGTTACTGTGCCATTTAATATATTTTTTAAGTTATAAAATCGTATAGTAACTCGATGCAAAAGTAATTTATATTAAGAATTACTATTTTACTCAGGTACTTTATGATTTTATTATTTTTTAAAGAAAGATATCAATGGACACAGTAATTGAAGCATGGCATAGTAACTGCCTCACTTATCTTAATAATATTTTGTTAAGAAGAGTAATTAATGGATAATAGTGGCATAATGTCTTCTATCTAGAAATCAGATTTAACCTGGTCGGTCATATTCATCTTAAAAATTATTAGAAACAGTTTAAAGTATGTTCCTGAATTTTTAGTGTCAGTCCCGTGAATGTTATCGTTAATTGAATACGTTGTTTACCCAATTAATTGATAGAAAGCTATAATCACGTGCTCTGATTTGTAATATATTGACTAATGTTACTCAATTCACAGACTGACAAACCATTTGGTGCAAAATGTTCTACTTTTTGACAATTACCTATGTATACTTTTAGAAATTGACGCTTTTTAAATCAAGAATAATTTAGATTTTAAAATACAGAATCTACATGTACTGAGCAAAGAATTTGATATAAATAAATTATTACGTATGACATTAACAAAGGTAGAGTAAATCTTCTTTTATGGATACTTTCTTATGTAAACTT
Source organism: Gastracanthus pulcherrimus (assembly GCA_949152435.1). Classification (NCBI taxonomy): domain Eukaryota; kingdom Metazoa; phylum Arthropoda; class Insecta; order Hymenoptera; family Pteromalidae; genus Gastracanthus; species Gastracanthus pulcherrimus. The sequence continues at coordinate 21,694,726 of OX424573.1, forward strand.
GTAAATTAAGCATTTTTCAGAATTTTTTTGTATTTTTTGCATTTATTTTTACACATTTTAACATATTAAGAGAAATATTTTTTCTTACTTTTTCATTCACGTGCCCTTGAATAAGTAGTTATGTATGCGGTGATGAAAAATGAGTTATGTACACGATTAAGAAGAAACAAATTGACCGATTTAAAAAATTCTTATTGCGTTGTATTTGTAATTAGATTTGCTATAGCATTGCATAAAATCAAAAGCTTTGGTCGTTTCTTTTTCGTTTTCTTTGTGACAAAAATCCGTTTTTCGTAATATCTTGACAAACATGCGCAAAATATCGAATTATCAATATTTTACTTTCATTTTAAGTCATACCAGAGCTATCTATAAATATTTTAAAAAGTTTCGATTTTTTCATGTCAGGTGAGCTCATCTAAACATTTTATGTATAGGTACACAGTTTAAACCATTCAATGTTTCATCGTCACATATATAGCAACTTTTTCAAGGCTACATTGACTAAACGGTAAAAAATAATAAAAATATTTTTACTATTATCTTAAAATGCATATAATGAATATAAAAATAAATTATCATACGAAACTACCCACAAGTCTACCGGACTCTATTAACAATATTCTACATTTACGGATTCTCACAAAAATTCAATCTGCTTACCTTATTCCTAAGCGCGCGCAGCAAGTCCCTAACGCTCTCGCCTCTGTAACTCCTGTACTTCCTAAGATCGGTGGCCACCTGCACGTCGATGTGGAGTCTCCAGTCGCCCTGGACCACCCTACGATTACCCTTCTCCAGCGCCTGCAGCGCCGGACTCTCGGGTCCGTCCTTCTCCACGCGATCGCTAACGTCCTGCGTAAGAATTTCACCTCGTTAATAAACAACTCCACTGTGGCGACGTATACTTACGATTTTACGCACGGCGATAAATCTACCAGACCCACACTCGTATTCAGATTCAAAAGTAAAAATAAAATAATATACGGTTGTTAATTTAGCGGAACGGTCGCAAGGAGGATTTACCTGAAAGAACGTGAGAACTTGTCCGGCGTCCCAGAACATGGGATGATCGTAGATCGCTTGGGCCGGCGGCCGATCCACCGGGTCGCTGGCGACCATCGCCTGTATCAGCACCAAGGCGACCTGCTTGTCGTTCTCCGATATGTTCTGCAGAGCCGACAAGTTGATTTCTCCGCCTGGAAATGATGAATGAGAGCGAGGTTTCGTTAATTTAAGATTTTCGTTGCAGATGGCCCCTTTTTCACCCTTTAAGTTACCATGCGAAAATTTGTAATTTATTCTAAACGCTGTAGTGCTGAAGTAAAACAGTTTCCCGGTATTATTTCGCAGAATGCATGTACCATAAATGGCACGTGTAGGACGGATTTAGAATTTTATAATTTACATTGATAACAAGAATCCTATCTTTAGTGTGCATGCAATCACAAGCCATCGTTTAGTTATCAAATATTGATAATTAATAAAAAAAGATTTGTAAACATGTGACTCTTTTGTTTGGATGGTGAGTAAATTGCTGATACAGTAAGATTAAAAAAAGGAATCTGATTGACTGCCGGAAAATTTAAAACGGCGATGCCTTATTAGCAAATCGATAACACATATGGGGAAAAGAGTGCGTAATGCAAATTTTTTTTAGAATTATAACGACGAGTTCTTATATATAAGAATATTAAAAGTTAAAACTAACTAATTGCTGTCTTAGTTATTAAAATTAGATTAATAAGAACAGTATTATTTATAAACGTTTGAATATTCATATTGAGCATTTGTTTTTCTTTTAATAAACTAGTCTATGCATGTCGCGAGACGATTCTAGAAAAAATAAACATTTTCCAATATTTTTTTATCGATCAAATAAGGACCTTGAAAATGAACAGGTTTAAACATCAAAAATATATTTTACATTCTCTTTATAAATTAAATATTTAGAAATAATTTGACATTTTTTGTAACAGTAGTTATATTTACTGTAAAAAATGTGTATGAAAATCGTATAAGTCACCGGTGATTCAAAATTTATAAAATTGTGAATTATATACTTGAAAAATATTTGTTTTCTACAGTACATTTCAACCGCAAGATATTCAGAATTAATTAGAATGAAATGACGTCATTGTCCCGTGAGATATTTATAGACGTAGGTTTAAGTCGTAGTATAATAGCCAAATTATTTACTTCAAATTTTGTATAGAACGGTAAATCTTTTTAATAACGCCCTAGCGGTCATCGATTTCATTAAGTAATAGCCATTACGGTGTGAGGGACGAGGGTGAGTAAATGTGGATTTCTGTGGCTTCCTGGCTAACCGAATAAATCAACTTTTTATGTTTCGGAGATATTAAGGTTTCAAATTTTTATTTTTCATTTAAACTGTGTTTGTTTAAAAAATTCATAAATAGTACATATGGTCACTTTTTTATACTTTAGTGATTTTTTGCATTTCTATCTGATACCGAAATCGCCCAAAGCTCACTTTTTATAAAAGTGACATCTGCTTATGCCAGAGAGTCAACGATTTTACCTAAATATAATCATTTTTATCACATAAGTCGGTTATTTATTCTTTGTTTGATAAACGTGTAAACCTAATGAACTTTCTGGAATACTTAATTCTGCAGTAAATAAAAGTGTTTCTAATTTAAGAAGATTCCAAGGAAATTTCTTAAATACGGTAATGTAACATTTTCTTATCCTCAGTATATCTTATTTCTATATCAAACATTATACAATATAGAAAACAGTGAAAAAAGTGTAACGAAACGTTTCCTGTTTTTACAGCTGTGTTGATGAGCTACATAAGATATCGTTTGATTTTAATAAAGGTGTACGCTAACGTAATTCCAGAATCATTATCATACAAGAGAAAAAAGCGCGCGCCATCACATCCAGCGGCCAATGACTCACGTATCGCACACAAATGACCCGAAAATTCGAGACTTCGGTGACTCGTGTGTGAATTGAGGCTATACCTATAGGCGCGTACGATACCGATGGAATTTACATATTATCTTTTTGCAGCTAGATTATCTACTTTGTGCTCGAGTTGTACGTTATTCAACGTTTTATTTCGAGAGGCGTTAAAAAATATGCATTTAAATGATTTCGTATTATTTCAAAATAGACATTATATTTTTTCATTGATAAATTGCCAATTATAAAGTTGGTTATATGAAACTGTCATCATTTTTAATAATACAGATGTCGGCTTCTAACGTGAATTTGATAATAAAATTGGGTAACGGTATTAAGTATGGGTTGTGTAAAATTACGTTTTACGTAATGAAAATTCGTTGAAACTTAGGATGAAAAACATGCACAATTCGATCCTTCAAGAATTAGAATTTTAATTTTAATTTTTCATTTAATTTTTTAACTATACTCTATTTTAATACTAATGATAGTAAAATATGAAATTGTTAAAAGAGAATCTAACTACGACAATTATTATTTAGATTAACGCTTTAGTACCCAGACCTAGCAAACAGTAATATTCTCCTTCATTAATTCTAATCGATTGTGTACCTAATTGGATTTACCCCAACGATTTTGAACGTAGCATAATTATATGTATCTATATGAGATCGATTCGAGATGGGATAACAATATTTGATATTTTTCTGTATCTAAATGTTTTTTAATTTAAATTTGGCAATAGCTTTGTCATAAAAACACTGTTTTGCCAATTATTCGAGAGTAGACGAAAGCACTTACGAGAAAACGCATCAGTTGAGTAGAATTTAGAATATTTAACTGAATAACACACTGGATATCATACGAGAAAAAATTAACTTTCTTCTAGTTCGAGTAATATTGCCAGACCATAAACTAAATACACTAAATTCTTTTGTTTGCGTGTATCTGATGAAAGAAAATTTCTATGAATATGACTATACGTACTTACTACTGTATTTTAATTTAAATTAGGCAATAGCTTTTGTCATAAAAACATTGTTTTGTTAATTATTCGAGAGTATACGAAAGCACTTACGAGAAAACTCATCAGTTAAGTATAATTTAGAATATTTAACTGAATAACACAGTGGATATCATATGAGACAAAATTGACTTTATTTTAGTTCGAGTAATATTGCCAGACCGTAAACTAAATACACTAAATTCTTTTATAGCACACTAACCTCAAAATGCCAACTTTATTGTCGATTTTGAGGTTGTTGTGCTATAAAATATCGTATGAGACTGTTGTGGGAGGTGTTTTTCTACCTTGCTCGATTTTCTCACTCGCTTCGCTCGTGCGAAAACCCTCGAGCAAGGTAGAAAACCATCTCCCACAACAGTGTCATAATATACTATTGTTTGTGTGTACCTGATGAAAGAAAATTTCTATGAATATGACTACGCAACGAATTTGAAATTTATCGGCGCATATGGGCCTTATATAGGTGATGCTAAAAGAATAAGTAATTAATTAAAAAGAATTTAAAAGAAAACGATTTTAATGTTTCAATATTAGAACGGCGCTGTTCCAAAATAACATTTAATTAAATTGTCATCCAGACTTCAAGAGTACTAAAAGTTTTCACTATTCCCTAGCTTATTATCAAGAAGTATTAAAATTTATAACTTAAAAAATAGTCATATTTTACGGATGGTAAGTTATAATAAAAGTAATTATGTACAGGGATAACGCAACCCTATTTTCGATAGAATTAGAGTAAAATAAAGAACTGGTTTTGGCAAAGATACGTAGAGTAAGAAAGGGACAGTTTTTGAAACTACATATCTGTGGGTTCCCGGAAAACCGACCCAGAAGTCTACTTTTTGTATTTTTGAAATACTAAGGTTTAAGGTTTTAATTTTCCATTTATCTAACATTTAAAAAATTCATAAATAGTAAATAATATGGTCACTTATTTTAACCTTTTCCTGATTTTTCATTTTTATCTGAAAATATTCTATATAAGGATACCAAAATATCTCGAAACCATATTTTCAAAAAAATGTACTTAAGTCATTTTTCCGGAAAACCATAGAATATTATTATTCAACGAACTTCATTTGAAGCTCCATCTGTTGCTTAGCGGTGAATTATTCTGCAATACCGTAACAACTGAAAATATGAACCCACGAAATCCCCAAACCCACAGCAGGCGTACAATAATGTTCTTCAACAACTGAAACTAATACACACTTCCAAAACCAAAGCAGGCAAGGTACCATCAACCAATAACATATTCAAACAACAAAAACATTCATTCCCATTATTTCCCCTCCAATTTTCAAAACCACATCTCTCCTCCACACCTCTATACAAACTCCCCTCAAACTTCCAAACCCGTCGAGACACGCTTACCCCACAACCCTTTCCTACTAAAAGCAAGAAAGAAAGTAAGAAAGAAAGAAAAAAACGAGCCTCCCCCAACTCACACAGTATGTTGGCCTGTCGCCTGAGCGGATCGCCGAAGGGATGCTTGCCGCCCGAGAGCACGTAGTAGAAGACGCAGCCGAGGGAGAAGACGTCGACGGCGCAGGTCGTGCGCTCGCCGTTGAGCATCTCCGGGGCGATCCAGCCGTCGGTGCCCGTCACCCCCGAGCGCCTCGAGAACGACATGCGACCGAGCTGGAGCTTCTTGCACAGGCCGAAGTCCGAGATCATGGCGCGCACCTCGCCCCGCGGCCCCGGCACCGACAGCAGCACGTTGTGAGGCTTTATGTCCCTGTGCACTGTTTGGTAAAAAAAAGGGGGTGGCATTGAATTGTTTTCTTTTGTTTCTGAGAAGAAAGTATTGTTATTTCTTGGGGAAAGATACTTTAACAATGAGAGTGATGGGGTGCGGGTACAGGATTCTTATGAAACTTAAAGAATCGTGTAGTAGTATCAGGAAATTAAGCCGAGTACTGTAGTTTGATTGAATGGGCCCCAGATCATAATATATAGGCATTATTATGAAAAATATACGTTGTTATGATATAAATGAACAATTTAATGATCGTAACTTCACAAGTATGTAAAGCAAACTAAATCGAGATAATATATACATATACATACCTATGTATACATACATATGTAATACATACATATACATACATATGTATACATACATATGTAATACATACATATACATACATATGTATACATACATATGTAATACATACATATACATACATATGTATACATACATATGTAATGAAGCTACTAGTGTCTTCTTTGATTTTAATTTCTTAAGATACGTTCACGATACTCTATTATGAAGTTATGATTACTTAAAGAGCCATATTAAAGATTAATTAAATATTATCCTTAAAGTTTCATTAGAATACAGGACCCACATCCCTGGTACATCCATTGTAAGTTGAGATTCAGTTCGATATTACTACAGTCACATCAAGATTTATCTTGTTGACATAACGTTACGAAAAATAATAATTTTCAAATAATTATGAGGCATAAAGTCAAAAATCTGTAATTCCAAATATGTCCAAACACATTTAAAATGGTGTAAAACTATACGCATTCGTTTCAATTAATTTATTTAAACACTGGTAGTTTTCTGCTTTGAAAAATATAATTATGTACTTATTCGAATTTTTAATTTCGACAATGTGGAATCGTTCATTAAAATTATTTAAATTTTGTACTCTATTACAAGAGCAGAGTTGACATTATACATAATCGGTAAACCCCACGTGTGACATCGAAAATAAAAAAAAAAGAAGTTTAACAGTCCAGGCTCAAAGTATCTTAAATTAAAAACCTTCAATACAAGCACGAAGACTTTAATAATCACAGAATCCTGTAAAAAATGAAATCGTCAAATCCAAGAGCCATTCCTTACCTATGTCTAAGGAATGTAAGTGAGCGAGTCCAGAGGTGGCCTGCCTCAAGATATACTTCGTGGATATCTTGCTCCTGTCGTATCTGCCGGCCACGTAGTCCTGCAGCGTGGCCTCCGCCAGCTCGAGCGCGATGTACCGGAACAGTCGGTCCTGCTCGGTGCAGAAGTACCGGACGACATTCGCGTGGGCGTCCGACTCGCGCAGCAGGGCAACCTCCCTGTCCGCGAAGGTGAAGCAGTCGGGCAGGAGTCGCTTGACCGCCACCAATCTGCCGTCGAATTCGCCCCTGAGCAGAGAAAAAACAAAAGCGACGCTTTGCTGTATTATAGTACGTAGGGGTTTTTAATTTTAACTTCATAAGACTTTAAGGATTTTCGGTAAACTTGGCTGGACTTTAGTTAAACTGTACTCGTCAACGATTCAGTGGAAAGAGGTATTCTATAGTAGACAATGAATTTGGAAATTGTTGCTAGGTTTGGTTTACTTCTGGTAAATTTTAAATCCCTTGTGGTCACCTTAGATTCAGTAGCGATACACTTCTGGGTTACATGGTAAAAACCATATAAAAGGTAATAATAAAGAATGAGATTGAAAGAAGTAACGATAAAGAAGACCAACGATAATATAAGGTAGCATTAATTTAACAGAAAATCATTTCTCGGTGTATTTCGAATTACTTCTGGTAAAATTTGTATCACTTCCGGCTTGCTACCTATCACTTCCGGATTACTAGTAGACTACGTCCAAGCTAGGATAGAAATAAGCGCGTGAAGTAACAAAAAAGAAAAATGAACCAGAATGACAACAATGCAAATTTAAGCTGATTAATATAATAGAGTACAGCAATGTATTAAAATTTCTTTTATGTAGTGAATTCATTTACTTGTAGACGAAGGTTCCGTCGCAGCCTTTTCCGAGGACTTCCTCGGCATTGAAGGTGATCTTGCCAACGCGCACCAGTCCCTCGCCGATCTCCTCGGGCGTGTAGATGATTCCGTTTTTGCCGTTACTGCCGGTACGGCTGTTCTCTCGCGAACCCTGGTCAAATTGCTAATATGAGACGTGAAGTACAATCCTTCGACCCCTTCCCGCTCGTCGAATCTCATTATTCAATTCAAGGTAAGACAAAGAGCGCAAATTTACCTGTGACAACTGTTGGAACTCTTTGAACTGAGCATTTAAGTACCAGAACATGGTCACCACGCAGCCAACGAGAATTATGAGAGCTAATTTGAGTCCCTTGTTTTCCTGCTGATTCAGCCACTTTTTGCTCGCTACGTAAGACACCGTGACGGCTTTGCGCCATCCTCTGCTGTCGTACATGGAGTCGTTCAGCTGTTTTTCGTCGATGATGACGTCTATTTTCTTCGTTGCGTTGAATGTGTTTGCCTTCGTGAGAATGACAGGATCTGAGCGCCCGGTGATTTGTAACGGCTGATTGTGAGGTTTATACTCAGCAGGAACTTCATAATGACCTGGAAAGTGAGTGTTTTTTTTTACGTTTTTAGTATTAAAAGAAATATTTTTTTCAATTAATATATGTAATTACCTAGAATCATAATATTATTTGTATCAGCACCGATTCTTTGGAAATCATTTTCTATAGCTTCTTCGGGATCTTCATCGAAGGGTGGAGGGGGTGAATCATTCTTCTGCAGATGATTAATTATAGGACCCTCAAGTAGCAATTGTCCAGCTTTGCTAGTTATAGTAGGTGTTGCAGAATCTACTAGTGATGGCAAGGCATACAAGCCATGGCTATGCTCCCCAATGTACAAAGTTGGGCTAAAATGACAAGAAAATTGGAGCAATCTATTATTAAATAGTAAAATTCAATAAATCGCGATAGACTTGATTGATTTTGAAAATTATAATAATTCTTTAATAAAAAATACTCACAAAAGTTGAAATTCATTAGGTTTAACAGAAATTTTCTGTAATAGATGGCTCAAAGTGCCATCAGAAACACTGGTAAAAGGAATTGTTATTAGGCCATCTTTACTAATCGTATAAGCTGCTATAACTGGGCTGCCTAGATTAATGTCCCACAAAATATTTCCAAATCTATCTAACGTCACCACTTGTCCTGTGGAACTTCCAGCAAAATGAGCTAAATCATAGTCTTCAACTAATTCAGGATCCATCTTAGCAGCTGAGTAATCATAAAAAGTAACATTCCATTTTCTATCTTTGCGTTTGCTATCTATCATTATAATGTTATATTCGGTTCGACCCACAAATATAGCATTTTGAGTATCTACAGGACAGGTGTTCTCTGCCTTATTAAACCCAAGAAGTTGCTCTCTCTCGCCTGTTTGTGGATCCACACTGAACCAGGTGTCAATCTTACGCCCAGTGTACAAAATGCCATCACTACTGCGACATGGACTGCTAGCCACTAATTGTGGAATAGTGAATGGTAGCTTCTTTAGTGCCTCTGTTTCAGGGCCAAACAAATATAGAGATCCATCTTTTGGATCTGGCAAAAACACAGGCCTAAAAACAATAAAAATTAAATTACAAAGTCTTGCATTCATTCAATTCTTAGAGTGTTCTGTCGTCTGTAATGAACTTACATTGCCATTTGAGATACATCATGGGGAACCTTAACTGCTGGTTCTATTAAGCAAAAAAATATAACAGTTATTAAAGATTTTATTTTATTCTAATTTTTTTATAATATAATATGTATTATAAAAATTAAAATATTTATTATTACAAAAAAGTCTTCATTTAATGTTACTATTTTTATCACATTTTCCTTTAAAACATTTAGAGGAGGGTAAGGTGAATTTTTACACTTTATTTTTTAGACTTCTATTTTTTTCAATTTTGTAATAAACGGTACTCTTGAAATTAGTGTATATTTATAAAATATTTAATAAGCTTCAACCCCTCATCTATTCATTTAATAAGTTTGTTTTTCATTTTAAAAACAAGTAAGTGATTCAATGATAAAAATGTCCATAAATTATTCAATGGTTCATTAAATAAATCGTTAAAATTGTCACGAAAATATAATAAAATGAGAAATTATTCAAATAATAGTACAAGAATAGATTTTTCCTTTAATTGATACATTTCAAAGATATGAGTAATTGTAGCAACATATGAGTTATAATAGTCAAACATAACTTATATATAAAGAATGTTTAAACTATTTTAAAGAAAGAATATTGTTAAAATAAATAGCAACAATTATTTTGATTTCAGTTTCTATCAAGTTACTTAGTAACACTTGATATTGTAAATTCCTTTCATTTGCAAATAAAAGGGTTTTTTAACATAATCAAGTGAAATTATATACTTTATAACTGCTGATTACTAATTTATAAGATCATGAATCTTTAATAAATCTTAATAAATTTGCTTTTCCTCCATATTCAACAGAACGCAGACTTTCCCTAAAACTTTTTTATCGCGTTTACTGTATTTGTTCAGTCTCAGATGTCATTACCATCATTCTGATGCCATCGAATTTCTCCCGTTCTTTGTTCCACGGCGATCAGCGACCCATCCAAAGTCGAGAACATAAGCAGAGCATCGTCCTGATCGGGCACCAGGCCAGTGCTGTGGTTCTACAAAGTAAACACAAGACAGATAAACACCACTCGTACGCAACATCAAGTGCAAAGGTCAAGCAGGCATCGCAAGCTACAAAACAAGCAGTGCCTACCTCCGTTGGCTGCTGCCCGAGGGTGCAGCAAATGAAGGAGAAAAATGTCTGATACAGCAGCCTATTCATTTTGCAGGCGAGCTTTTACCACAATCCCTTTTATCTTGTCATCAAACAGAGAAACACTAGGTTATGTCCGCTCTTGCCACTCGAGCAAGTCAGCTCCAAAACGTCGCACATCCCCCGCAATTTCACCGAGTTCCTCAACTGTGCAGCACGACAACGACGACGAGCACGAAATCATCGAGCGTTCAACTTCGCGACAATTATCGACGTTTCTTCGCACCGACAACGGCAACAACGATGGGGTAAACACAAGTGAAACTGGTCGAACGAGCCAAGGTAGCGCGCGCGTTGCGTCATTTTGTCAAAAAATACACGAGCCTCTTTAACAAGTTGCTCCGCGATTCACAACGAGCACGCCAGGTCTTCGGTGAGTACAATAGCGGAGGTTTCGAATCATGAACGGTCGCGAGACGAGTGACGGTGCATGCGACGCCAGGTCAACACTTGTTGATCGTCGAGCAACGCAAAACAATTCGCGGACATTTTCGCCATACGGTACTTGTTCTTCTCCTTTTTGCTCATGATACACACCGAGTGCTAGAACATAAGTATCTACTGCGCTCCGTTTTCCGTGCGGTACTGCGGGGGTTACGGTTGCGGTTGCCTCCTCCTTTTCCTTTTAAATCGCGGCAAGCGCCATCTGATCGGAAATAAACATCCAGAAGAGAAAAATTGTTACATCGCGACATGAGCTGGTCCGTCGTCTCTGCGTTATTCAACTGCGTTTTGGAAAGCAAAAGGGTAAACGATAAATTGTTAATGATAGTAGAAATCATACGTAAAGTAGTCAATTTTGGCTTGTGTAGATTTGAGTTTTGTAAAGCGGTTTTTTAAGCTTGCGGAGCGGTATTCTTAGATTACAACCTTTGTTCATCGTTTTTTATTCTTTAAGATATGGTTTTGGTTTTTCTATCCAGTAGGTTTTTTATATTTGAGTAGACTGGGGTATAATGAGACAGTACAATGAAATGGACTCCAGTATTTATATAAGAGCATTATTTAAAAAAAATCAATATAGCATTACTTTTTAACTATCCAAAAACTGCTACCATGTATATATTTTGGGGTTAAATGATGTATTGTAATAAAAATCTGTAATTTACTTTTTGCCCCGAAAATAGCGGTTTCTAAAAACGTTGGGGTATAACGAGACATATAATATTTATACTGTTTGTACCTTAGTGGAAATTTCAAACTGTGAAGAACTGCGAAAAACTGTGACAAATGTGTGAAAAAGTGTGTAAAACCATGAAATTTCGTGAAAAACTGTGAAATTAGGTTTACATTTGGAACAGAATTTAAAAAATATAGAATATTTCATTAATTTTGTCACAGTTTCTTCATAGTTTTTCATAGTCATTCACAGTTTCTCACATTTATCACAATTTCTAACAGTTGTAATTTCCTTTATATTGTGAAATATGAAAAAATGTGAAAAACCGTGAAAAAATGTGAGAAAATGTGAAAAATTGTGCAAGTTTTATTAGATAAAATACGTGCTTTTTTATAAATGTGAGAAACTGTAAAAAACTATGAAAAACTGAAAAATGTGAAAAAATGGGCATATTTGTTTGTAACAGATGTTTCAAAAGTATGTGTATTTTCACAATTTTTCACACTTTCTCATATTTTTTTCACAGTTTTTCATAGCTTTTTACAGTTGTCATTTCCACTAGGGTACTCTATAACTTCGGTTAAACTCGATCAAATTAAATTTTGCAAAAAGGAAAATAATGTTAGACAATTAATAAGCTAAAAAGACAGCCTATTCTGATTTCGACAATAAATAAAACATATATACCTAATTTCTAACAGATTTAACAAAAAAAAAGCTGATTTCTAGTATTTCATATCTTAGAAAGTAGCCCAAAAATTCGCTTCATTAATTCGTTATTCATTTTTTACGTGAGTTTTAAACGACCTATAGGTTAAACACAAGGCGTTAATTATTTCGTAATACATATAAGAATAAATTAAATACTTAGCAGCCAGAAAGGTGGTGCCACTTCAGACACTATAGATATACTGTCTCATTCTGTCATTGTACCCCATGTCTCATTTTACCCCAATTCCCCAATATACCCCATATTAAAATCTACGAGGTACTAATAAACATTGAGAAAGTGTGATATGTCAAATTTTGTTAGCTGTAAAATGGTATTACTAATTATGACATTAAAACATCTATTGCACATATAATATATATTTTTAGCACATATTAATTACAGTACATATCGACACCTCATAAGAAGACTAACAGATTTCAGTTTTCCGAATAAAGACACTATTTCAGTTTACTTTTATAAAAAAAATAATGTGTTTGGAAGATTCAAAACTATATCAACGTGTTCACTCTATCGATGTATTTAATTTTTTACTTTGCTAGAATTTCTTTTGTTATTTTTATTAATTTTTCACCTCATAAAAACTAGAGGATATTTCAAAAAGCTGATATCGGGTGTAGTCTTCGTATGAGGCGTCAATATTATGTAAATATTAATTAAGAAATACGTATAATATTAATTAATATGACGTCAATTTAAATGGAAACTAGAATTTACCTGATTTTTAACGTTTTATTGCACATAACGTTATTATTAACAATTTTTAAATACTTAGCTTGCCCCACACATGTTTATCTTCTGAAAATTATTATAAAGCATATTGTGCACCTTCTATTGTTCATCGAGGCTTAAGATCTTTATAAATGAATACTCTAACTAGAAAAAATTCAATACTTTCATTACTTAATTCATTGTTTGATATACTGAAGTTATTAAAATTCCAAATTATTATTGACAATTTTGATCAAAACCAATAGAATTTTTCTACTTTGAATGTCTTCATAGTGCACTTTGATGAAGCAAATGATGAGTATATTTTCATAATAAATTTATGCTCCTTAGTTCGCTTGAAATTCGACCTCATAAACAATAAACATAAAACAATAATTCATTACAGTTTTCAATATAAGATTTTCTATGATTAATCTGGCTTATTTATCTATTTATTTATCTATATAACTGAAGTAAATATTTCCTAAGACTTTGATGTTCACAATCATTATCAACATTTGAATTTTCGCACCTTCCGAATTGATTCGATAACTCGAACACGGCGTTTTTTCGGCGAGCACCTTTAGGGTGCGTTTAGATCGAGTCGGATACTCTGATGTACTTACGATTGGCATCTAACCCTGTGACTTGTGAGAATAGCAGAGAGTTGCACTTTACGCATACTGTGTCGAAAAGGTCCATTTTCATACAGTGCATTATTCCGGCGACATGACTAAATTTTTACTGTATGTCAACTGGAGTTAACAGTATGTCATCAATACGTCAATTCGCTGCGAATAATTCACTGTATATGAAAACGGACCATAACTGAACGACATTCGCGCCATGCGCGCTACTATTGGGGTTTTCGATTACATTAAAAAATTGAATGGATTTTTAAAATTTCTTTTATAATTACAAACTTTGATACATTTTAACTCGATCCTTCAAATTTATTCTCAAGTTTCTTCAGGTATAAATTTGAAAAACAATTTTGAATGGTCAGCAAAAACAGAACCTAATTGAGAGAATCTGAGAAAAGGGTCATCCATTTAAGTAGTTACCATAAGAGCACGAAACGTTTTAAAAACGTTTTAAAACTTCCTTTTAACTTTATAACGTTTTTTTAACAAAAATTATAAAAACGTTTTTAAAACGTTTTAAAAACGTGAAAAAGGTCCGAAATTTTCGAGTTTCTTTGTGGGAAAGATCGAAAACGTTTATAAAACATTTATATGACGTCTTATAAACGTCCTTAAAACGTTCATAAAACATTTTTAAAATAATTGAATAAAAATTAATTCAAATATTTAAACAATATATTTAAAGGGTCCGTGGGGTTCTATTGGACATATTTTCAAGAATTTATTTTTTACACAAGAATTTATTTATTACACAAGAATTTATTTTTTATACATGAATTTATTCTTTATACAAGAATTTATTTTTTATACAAGAATGTATTTTTACGTGTGAGCATTGAAAATGTGGTAACAACAAAACTTACTGTAACAATCCCACTTATTATAATGTATTTATGTACAAACATCTCAACTGAATTCATTACACAACCTGTAATTGATGTTTTTCCATTTTCTTCATGAATATCTATTTTTACATAAGTTTAACATGACCTAAGCACTAAATATTGTATTTACTTAGAGTATGCTGTAAACTAATATAATTTGACTGATTTTTATTTTGATATATTTTATGATATTTTCTTTAACATTAATAGGATCAAAATGCTGATAAAATGATCCAATACTTCAAATGATTCTTAGCCTGCAAAATAAATTTACACACAGAGTAACGTACTCAAAATACATTGATTTTGTGCAAAATAATATATACTTATCTGACTCTCTAATGTTTATTTTTTAGTTTTTTTTGCGTACGTTCTACAATTTTATTAGGTTATTTCACTTGTGACATCATCAGAAGTATTGGCAATATTCAGACATCTACAACTCTGAAACTCGCTCAATTGTTTTAGACCACATAATTGATTTAATACTACAGAAAGATAATAACTAATATAAACACTGATAAACTCGATACTACACATAAAGCAAACATATATGGCTTTTTCCGGATCATGCTGTCATGGTTGGTTGATAAAACAGGTGCAATGAGGCTTTTTCCCCACACCTGCAAAAAAGTACCACTATTCCTCCCGGGCACCTGGAGAGAAATATATATTTTCGGTGCGGGTGTGAGGAAAAATAGTAGCTCGCATTCGGCTCGGATGGCATTTTATACGTGCTATGGACTCGCCAATTCTTTACCTCCCTAGATACGTAATATACTATTTTCGTCACGATGCGGCGCTAGTGTGACATAAGGGGCAAAGCATTGCTTATATATATATATATATATATATATATATATATATATATATATATATATATATATTTATTTTACATGGATCAAATGGCGCTACTGGTCACTTAACAAGGTGAATATATGTATGCGCGCGCATGCCTCGAATATATATATATATATATATAAATATATATATATATATATATATATATATATATATATATATATATATATATATATATATATATATATATATATATATATATTCGTAGCATGCGCGCGCATACATATATTCACCTTGTTAAGTGACCAGTAGCGCCATTTGATCCATGTAAAAATAGATGATGCGGCAAAAAATTGAACTACTCTTTTGGTCCCTAGTGTGAGAAATCTATTAAATCCTATTCACCAATACAAAAATTGCATATATATCCTATTCACAAATAGGATCATTTCATATTTGGAAAAAGGAATTAATAGGATTTAATAGATTTCTCACACTAGGGGTGGTAAATGCATTGATCAAGATTAGACCAAATGTTATAAATATCGGTTTAATATTAGTGTTTGCTATTGATTATATTTTTTTTAACAGTCTCTTTTCTGACATTGTCATAATAACTCGGCAAATTATCCTGGACCTTTTAAATTTAGTTAAAAAAATAATTGTCAATCTCCCATGTATTTAATATACGAACTTTACCATTGTGACCTCCACTTCGCGCCGTATTTTTCATTATACGTCTAAAATTCACATAGTAACATCAAAATCGAGGTTGATAATAGTTTGTTATTATGTAAAAAACACCGGACAACAGCAATTTTGTTTATTAGTAGCCTCAAAAGTTTTTTATTATGAAATATTGTTACAATTGACGAATGGAAAACGGTAAAAGTGATGGTCATCTTACCGTTTCTTAGCCTTACTGATAGCTTCACCTCGCGCCGTATTTTTCATTATTTTACGAAATTGTATGCAATTATGTACGAAGAAGCTTTATAAAAATTTATTATTATGACAAGAACACCGGACAACCGCATTTTTGTACCATAAATGACCACAAATTTTTATTTTTATGATATTAATTTTTGAGGTTAGGTAAAATCTGCACCAATCAGGATAGCTCCGACCCCTCTTAAGGCTATACGGAATACCCTGGATACGGGCCGGATAATTGCGTCCGGGGTAATTTCTACTCGGGCGGTGTTCTGAAGACGTGGAGCGCGAGCCGAGAGTGGGACATTTGAATATAATATCAGAATTTTATAGGTAATAAAAGACGCTGTAAACACGGCGAACATCTCCTCTCTGCATTTCCGGGCTTGAGACCGGCGTGCATAATCACGGCTGCATTACAGTGTTGAACGAATATGATCACGACGCGATGAAGTACGAATTGATTCTGTTCTGTGCGAATCGTACTGGATACTCAAAGGCTAGGTTAGAGGATGGATTAGAGGGGGTAACACCTGTCCGCAGCCCGAAAAAGCGGAGAGCAAAAGAGGGAGAAGTAAAAGGGACTGATGCCCCTTATCTAGATATACGTAGGAATATAAGAGACTGCTCAATAGCATCTGTTATCTCCGATTGCCCAGGGATTAAGGCATTGCCGCGCGTCAACGGTTTATTACAGGTGATAATAAACGATGCGCACTGGGAAGAAGGGAGGAACCATTACGAAGCTAAATCTAGAAATGCTTGCCAGTTTATTGATGTTTCGAATGACCATGGTGTAAGAAAGAACCGTTTTAAATCGACGATCTACACGCGATTTACATATTTATACTTTCACGCCTTTATCTCTAGGAACACGAATTTAACATGGCGTATTACGTTACAAGATTGATCGATAAATTGAAAATCAAGCTAACTATACACTCGACGTAGGAAATTTCTGGTCGAATACATTTGATTTTATTTCAAATACGGCAATTTCATTGGGTCTCATTGGATCGAACGCATGTTTTCGCTAAGCTCATTAGAGAATTTTAAACGAATTCGAACAGAAATTTTTTACGTCCAGTGTACATACCTCGTTTTTGGTTCATTATGATACAAAGATTGAAAATATGCTATAAAAGGAAATTCGATATTTTACTCATTTTACGACTACAACCCCTTTAAAATATTTTTTGATTTTTCTATCCAAGTTTTTTATACTGAAGAAAGCATAGAAAATGTGATGTTGCAAATTTTTTAGCTGTAAAATGGTATTATTTATAATTATAAAACATATTATAATTGTATATTTTAGCAGAAAATGTTCATTTTACGAAGAAGTAATATTCATATTATGGTAGACCGAAATAACCAAAGATGAACCAAATGAATTAAATATATCTTTTTGAGGTTGCTGATAAAATACTTTAAATAATTTGGGGTTAATTTTTCACTGTTTAGGACCGCCATAACAGAGATTCGCATAGCCGTTCGAAAAAGAAATACTCTTTAAATTTTTTGGAGTGGATTTTCATTTCTTTGGAGTGAATTCTGACTCCAAGCGATCATGAAAACACAGTCACTTATTTTGGACTGAATCTTCACTTTTAGAAAGAGTGAATAAGAGTGAATTCACTCTTTTGTAAAAGTGACTTTTTCCACTCTATTTAGAGTGAAAAAATACGCGTAAAGAAAAAATAATTATTTAGGTTGTTTTACGTTTGACAAATTTTTTAATAGATGAATATAATTTACTGGAAAGGCTGCAATTGAGAAATAAAAAGAAAATAAATTAAAAAGAACCTTCAGAAAAATTGTTGGTTGGATTGAACCATGGTCGTTTAGATTCTGGGGCTGCCACTCTCGTTATACCACCGGCACCGTTGCATCTGAATTCGTGTGCACTGATTTCTCCTATGTATTCGAATTCGTTGATGAACTTTTATTTAATACTAAAATCAGTTTAAGCCATAATTACTTAGAGCTAATAAATAGTTGTTAATAATAGGATACAAAAATTATATTTTATATGTAATTCAGTATTATTATGGTAATTTTAATATTTGGCAAAACAGTCTATTACTTCTTTTACTACATTTTCTCTAATTATGTATTTTTAAGAAAAGTTTAAGATATTTTAAACACTAAATTTTTAAAAATTAATAAATTTTTGCTATTTAAGGGCATGTAAAATACTGGCATATTACTACCATACCGGCGTATCATTTATATGTTTTTTGTTATTCTTTATAATATAAATATTTATATAAAACGTCACTATAGACCTTTTTCAGAAATGTTCAGTCGATTTTTCAAGGGATATCATTAACTTTCTTAAAAAATGGGTCGAAAAATGTTAAGAGGATGTGGATTGGCATACGCATTGCTTACCACGGAAAATATTTAAAACTGTTTTCCGGTTGCTAATAATACCGGAATCTTTTGAAATTGCCAAAACCAAACAATGCTAATACAACATACACATTTTCAGAACATAGTAGGTCATTTTTATTTACAAAATTTGTTTAATCTAGAATAGCTGTTTAAAATTAAAGAGTCGGCAATACAGATTCCTGTAATAAATTCTATTTTTTAAATGGTTCAATATTCCCTTGAATTTGTAAAACCTAGGTTTGGTTAAATTTTTAAGTGATTTTGAATATAAGCTATCTCTTTCACCTCGAGTTAAATTAATTAACCACATAGTTGTATATTTTTTAACCCACTTTTTTGTACAATTAATAATGAAATTTCTTGAAAATTTAATTGAAGAATCCTGGTGCAAGTAATGTTTTAAAAATAAAAAATCGCAATTCGAAACTTTGATTAATTTATAGGTTTTATAATATAAACTTCACTCCAATGTAGTGTAAAAGTTAGAGTGAATCTTTAGGCACTCTCTAATTTAGAGTGGTAAAATTCACCTACTAGACTGGAGTGACCAAATTCACTCTTTTGGAGTTGAACCTCGTTCACTCTACATAAAGAGCGAAACTTTCACTCCAAAAAATTTAGAGAGTATGTTACTTAAATGTTAATTTGGCAAAATAATTTTCTTATTATTTTATTTTGATTTTTATCAAAGTTTATATTATCGAATGTTAATAAATCAATACACAATTATTATTATCCTTGTGAGATATCCAGCAGTCTATGTTCTTGAATAGAGATTTTGTACATTTGTTAAATGTCTTTACAGTGTACTTTAATGAAGCAACCAATAAGCGTTCTCATAAGTAAAGTTAAGTTCCTTAGTTCATTCGTGCTTCGACCTCGGGTAAATAATAAACAATGAAATGATATCAATGATAATTCATTACAATTTTCATTACAAGATTTTCATTTAATTTTATATTTCATCTCATCAATCAATATTTGAATTTTTGCGCTTCCGCTATCGATTCGATACCTCGAAAATGGCGTCCCCCCTCCCTTAAACATCGATACATTTCTCCAAAAGCACGAGCACGGCGATTCGCGCGCGGCCTTCCACTACAATATTACCACATTATTTTTTAGTCGCGCTGCAGCAGCTCCTCGCGTAAATTCCGGCGCGGTGCGACGACCACGACGTCCTCTTCTTCCCACACGCGCCGCGTGTATACACATATACACGTACCCCCCCATCCAGTTTATCCAGTGTACAGTATCCATCCAATCCCCGTCGCGCGAGTGTGTGCCGTGCACCGCCGCACGGTTATATCCCCTCATCTCTCGCGCGAGCGCAATGCCGCGCTTCGCGCCGCCTCGGTGATTCTGCCGTTTTCAAACATGCGGAGGTTACGCGCCTAACCCACGATACACACACACGCACACAACTGCCGTGCGGCGCGCGTGCACCAGTCCATGGTCAGTTCGCTGCGGAAAAGCTCGCCGTCCCCCCTCCCCCCTCCCCCCTTTGGAATCCCTTGGGCGCGCGCGCGCGCTCCCGCGTGCACCTATACACGCGACAGGCCCGAAATTTCCCCGAAAAGCCATCGTCGTCGTCGGTGTGTGCGTATGCGTGCGCAGGAACACCAATCGCACCAGCTGAGAGCGTGGCGAGAGGGACGGAGCGAGCGCTAGCCAACGGCGGCGGCACCAGCGGATAGGAGCATCGGACGGCACCACAGCTCTCGCGTCGCGGGCTGTGGAATATGTGGGAACCGGGCGCGGGCAGCCTCAGCAACACCAACGGCATCATCAAGCGGAATCGCGGCGTCGTCCTCCTCCTCGGCGTGCTGGCCTGCTGCTTGCTGGTGTACAAGGCCTGGGGTCCCCTGCTCCTCATCAGCTGCGCCCTCGTGCTCGTCGTCCACACGTGCTACTCTCTACTGGTGAACGACAGTCTCCTGGCGCCCCACACATTGGTGCTGCTCGCCTACGCGAGGGAACTGGCTTTGGAGCTGCTGGCTACCGTCAGGCTGCTGGCCGAATTGGGAGCTAAGAACTCGGGGGACTTGGTGGAGAGCGTCAAGAGGTGGTACGGGGAGAGGCAGAGGAGGAGGTGGCAGCAGGGAGCGCGAGGTGGTTGCGCGGGACAGCTTGGAGACGACGCAGCCGGGGCGCACGACGACCAAGACATGAACGGAAGAAGGAACGTCTACAGGCTCAGCACCACGGTTAGTGTTGCGCTTTGAGGGGGATAAGCGAGAGATTGCTCCTTACTTGGATTGTATTGTAATTTAAGCGTGTGGCTGGGAATTGTATTGATTTGCCTTGGATAATAGGTTGAGAGCTTTCGGATTGACTTGAAATTCTTGTGTGCGAGAGCACGAGGATCTTGCTGCTTTTGTAAGACCTTTGAACAGTGTGGAGCAAGTTTGGTCACGTGTGAGTTAGTGGCAAAGCGTTCGCTAGTATTGTATAGTTAATCCATTACATTATTTAACTTGTAAAAGACAGTTATTTGTTTGTTAAATTCCGATTCATGTTTCAAGATATAAAAATATACAACTTTTGGAGTAAACAATATAGGTGGATTTGTTACAATCTTATAGTTTATAACATTCCATCCAAAGATAATAACTATTCAAATTTAGTTGAGTATTCATAGCTTACAGAGTGCTGAGCTCGATCATCGATAAAATATTAACAAATTAGATTAGGTACCGATTAGATATTAGATTATGTAAACTAAAGCTATGATTTTATGTTTCTAAGAATTAGATTTCAAATATTTAATATCGGACGATTTTTTAATTGATAAAAATATAAAAGAGAATTGTATTTTGCCATAATTTATAGGTTAGGAAAAGGATTAGAATTGTGTTAAAATAAAAAAATTATAACTCTAGAATTTGTAAATAAACTGAAAGAAAGAAGACAAGTAGATTGGCCATATTATTGACTATTTTACACGGAATTGAATATGCCATTACGCAATGGCGGGAAAATACCATTCTAGACAACAAGCATAATAGTGTTTAAAATTAGATCATAAACAGTACCTATAAAATTATTATACCCAGTTATTGAAAGCATAAATCTGAAGAGAGACAGCAAGAATAGTATTCTAGAGTGGATGAGTTGATGGAGTGTCAAAAGTGATAATTACATGGTTTCACAGCTCACGGATATACTATAGGCCTTTACGTGGAAATAAGTGAGTTTTATAAGACTCGAATCAACTTGGATTATACCTTTCTTGGAAAGCGAAATAATGGAGAATAACGCTATCACTCCACTTCCTCATCATGTTCAGCAAAACTTGTGCCAGACAAGATCGCCATATAGGCAAGGCAAAAAATTTACTGCTATCAAGGTGTATACAGTCAATGATGAGTCGCAGCACATAATAGTATCTGGTGTTCCTAAATTAAATTTATATCAAGAAGTAAAAAAAAAATTTTCATCTTATGGAGTGATTAAAAGCATTCATGTTATATCTGATTATCCAGATGAAGATTTTACCGAATCCTTTCACATTCATTACGACAGGATACAAAGTGCCAGAGTTGCAAAACGTCTCCTTGATGCATTCAATTTTTACGGAGGGGTTCTTCATGTTTTTTATGCACCAGAATTAGAATCGCAATCAGAAACTAGACAAAAACTGTTTCAACGTGAAAAAAGCATAAACTATAGGATCAAGAAAAAGTAATGACAAGTGATATTAAAGTATATTCACTTTTTTCAAAAACCGAATGGGATCTGAAAGAAAATTGACTGAAGACAAGAACTTCAGAATCCTTGGGGTATATGAAGAAAAGGTGCAGGTTTTCAGGACAGCCATTTATAGAATATTAAGATATTGATTTTGAATGCAAAAAATACTTACCTCAATTGTGGAATATGTTTTTTACATTAAAACAATTTAACTTAAGATAAATTAAGGCATAGAAAAAGTGAAAAATGGACAAAATTATGTTTTGAATTTGGGAATTTTATGGTCCACTCTCTAAAAGATGGAAAAGTCATAATTTGTGTTTAAAATTATATAAAAATCTGCTTTATTAAATGCCTCTTATTTATACAGAATTGAAAGAATTAAAAAGTTAATTTCTTCAACAGGGCACAGATTTGGCAGAGCAAGTGAGCCCCATAAATAATGATCCATATCACTCGTTCGCCATGAATGGAGTCAATGATGTTGCCATGACTTCAACACCATTGCCCAGAGGAGTAAACTGGCGGAAGGGTGTCCAACAGAATGGAGAAATAGGTCTTTTCACACCAATAGCTAACTCTCCATCTAAAAAGCTTACACAACTGCACAGTGAGAACAAACAGCCTACATTACCTCTGCCTCGACCAGAACAAACACGTTACAGTCCCAAAGGTTCACCTTGGGGCAACAGTATCAGTCCTAAAATGAGGGATAAAGCTGCGGGTATCAAGACTGTGCAAACTGTTGCCGGGCCTCTCCTGGCTTCAACTAGATACAACATTGATCCAAGGTAAGTGTATATTAATTACATCCTTTCACACTAAGAAAATATTACTTTATCAAAATCCAGTTTGTTCAATAAATAAGAATCATAAATTATTTTTTAGAACTTACACGGATATCAGCTCACCGGGTCTCACATCACGTTTAACAAAATATGCTACCGAAGCTAACAACAAATTAACACATCAGCCTCAGTATGGCACAGGTCAATTTCCAAAAGTCAACCTAAATGCCAGTCCTACGCCGCTACTAAGTCCCAAACTAGCAAGAGCTAGGATTCCAGTCACTGTTAGAGTTGCACCACCAGAAATGTTAAACTATTCTCCGTCTGACGCACAATCTCACCAAGAAAGACACAAAATGTATTCTGCATCGGAGGTCAAAGAATCCAAGTCGTGTCCAAACGTCGCTCAGGTTCTGAAGAAAATATCCTTGAAGCGACACGCTTCCAGAGAGGACATCATGCTGGATTTAGCCAAGAAACAGCGCGCAGAGAGAATTTACGAGGGCCAATTGGAGAATCTCGAGGAAATGATGCAGAAGAGAGCGAGAGACGAGTCGATGACGTCGGAAGACGATCTGTCCCCTCAGTCGAAAACTCAAAGGCCTTCAAAAAGACCAAAAGCCTCCTCTTGCCACGATATTTTGAATTCCCTCAGTTCCAGTATAAATGTTTTCTCCGGTGTAAAGAGGAAAGCCAGTAAGTACCCAAATCCAAAAACACACGTCACTCTCCCAAACACTGCACTCGTCATTTTCCTTTAATACAAAATTGCTTTAACAAACGTATGCATCCTTTTAGTGGACACTTCGCGCTGCAACACCCCAGACATCGAGAAGCACTTCAAGCCATCCTCCAGATCTCCCAATCGCAGTTCCTCCCTGTCGTTGCACTCATCGGGAGACGCCCCCAGATCGAAGGAACAATTGAACGTCAAAGTCCCGATCGTAAATACCTCGGGAGAGCCTCACCACAACAAGGCGCCGGAAAGAACACCGGACTCGGCCTCGAAAACGGACGGACGCCCTCCCGAGAGGCAGCTGCAGCAGCAACAACAGCAGCAGCCGCAGCAAGCGCAACGTTCCCCGAAAGCTCTGGAGCTGCCTACGACGCCCAAGGCTTACAGAGAAAATCCCTTGCCGTCTAGGGCTGGCAAATTAACGGACAAATTGTTCATGAGGCCCGAGCCCCAGATCAACGAGAAGCTGAGGAACTTGATAGAGGAGCAGGGGAGCGTCGAGGCTAGATTTACGACGGACGACAAGGATGAAATCAAGAAGCAGGATATCGTTAATATGAGGCAAAACAACATGCAGCTGAGACTCAAGAGCATGTTCGAAGCTATATCTGGAAAATGTGAGTGGTTATCGGTTATTTACTTTTAAAATCTAGTCGCAATATTTCACAAAAAATTACTGATTAAAATTTATCATGGAAAAGTATACCGATTTTCAATTATCAGGGTATTCTTATATATTATATCGTAATGATATATTTCGATTGAACATTTATGGAATTTTTACGATGTACTCAAAATTAAAGAAGATGCAGGCAACACTTTGAAAACGAAGTGACGTAATTTAAACCGGCATCTTTTCATGTTAACAGGTTCAGCGGGGCTAATGTATACGCTGATTTCTGCATATTTCCTTACAAAATTAATTAAAATTTCAAACATTCAATACAAATTCAATATTTCTACCACTTTCCAAAATCTTAAAGAATAAATAAACCTGTTACATAATAGTTTAATTAAATTTTATTTTTAATTTGTGACTCATATTTCTCACACGTCGCACCTGTCAACAACGTATGACGTCACTTAAAACATCTTTAATAAGCTATAATTTTTGTAAATCTATGGATTCTTTTTTTTAAATTAAAAAAAGAAAGTCATGTTGACTTAGGCTCTACGCCAACTATGCAAATATAAATTTCGTTTCTTCCCTATTAAGACTTTTAATCTACAAGAAATGATATTTAACTTAACAA
Organism: Gastracanthus pulcherrimus; assembly: GCA_949152435.1. Taxonomy (NCBI): domain Eukaryota; kingdom Metazoa; phylum Arthropoda; class Insecta; order Hymenoptera; family Pteromalidae; genus Gastracanthus; species Gastracanthus pulcherrimus. The sequence goes on from OX424573.1 coordinate 21,719,971, forward strand.
ACAAAACGCAAACGCAATTCACATCATTTACCGACCCCTGAATTAAAATATTTCATCCACAAGCAATAAAATCGTTCAACTTAGGAGGTTGGCGACCGGCCGCGGGGGGAGTAGGGTGCGAGGGGAAATTTTAAATCCTGTATGCTGTAAGAGTGTTGTGCGTGAAAATGTAGTAACTACTATCCACGTCTAAAAACACTAGACCCACGCCTCTAAGACGAATATCGCAATATTCCGCGGACTTCAACTCGCCATTACTCGAAAACACGTAGATAAAAAGTTTTGAAAATTTGACACAATATCATTCAAGATATCTAATTCCGTACGGCATAGGTAAAAAATTTAAAATCCATTCCGTAAAAGAATAACAAATATGAAGTTAAAATATTATTTTTAATCCGCGTAATTTTTCTTTCCATTGATAAAAATCTGTTAGAAATTTTGGAGAAACTAAAAATTTCAATTGTAGATCCATTATAAAAGGTCTATTGAAGGTATTTGCAAAATTTTAGATCATGATTTTTAATAGAAAATTTTGTTACGGACGCATTGGCGGGCGTTAACGCGTGTTTTGGTTCCGCAGGCGCCGCCATTCGTGTATATTCCAGGCATTGTAGCGCTTAGACTACTAGATTGATCTTTACGTTTTCGCTTATATCTTTGAAAGTAATACGGTAACCTGGATCTTCTAAACGGTAAATCACATAAAGAATACATGTACTTTAATTTGCAATGTTTTTTGTAAACATATTCCTCTCGTAAATATTAAAAAGTCGATCGGAAAGCATTAATTTTGGCGGTTTCCTACTATTTCTGTACAAAATACATAAATTTTGATCGCTATTATCTCATAATCAAATGCGGTAAAGCCTCCTAAAATTTTACCAAGGTTTAGCTTATAACTAAAACAACGTTACACTGCAATATCAAAGAATTACTCCACATTTAAATTTAATCCCCAACCTCCTTAACAACGCTTCAAATTCACGCATTTCAGCGAGCCACAAAATCGACCCCGACGTCGTGATCCAAGCGGAGGAAATTCACCCGGCCACCTCCTCGTCCGTCTACACCAGCCTGAGCTCCGGCACAATCACGACGAGCGTCAACACGTCCCCCATCACCACGACCATAGTGCCTATCCTGAAGACCGACACCGAGCACAAATCTCCGACCACGAAGCACGTGACCTTCAATCTGCCCTCGAGCGCGACCTCGTCCTTCGGCAGTACGACCAGCAGCTTGTCGGGCAAGGAAAGCGCAGCTGTTGCCGGCAAGCCCGCAACTCAGCCTTTCGGAAGCGCAGCGCCTAGTGCCTTCGGCGGATTGGGCAACACCGTTGCCGGCACTGCGAGCACGAGCAGCTCCGCCCCGTCGACGACCTCGTCGTTCAGCTTCGGACCCTCTTCCCTGGCCACCTCGACACCGGCCGGCAGTTCCTCGAAGGCCACCTCTGTCGCAGGTGGCGGCTTCTCCTTCCCCGCTTCCGCTGCCTCGAAGGTTTCCACTACCGAGGCGAAGACGACGGCCACTACTGCGGCTGCTCCCGTTGCCAGTGTCGCTTCAGCTCTGTTCTCCGCCAAGTCCACAGCTGTGAATTTGAATGCCACGACGGTCATCAGCAGCTCGGGATTCTCGTTCGGCAACGCGGCCAAGTCCACGGCGATTAGTACTGTCGTGCCCTCGGCACCGGCTACCTCGTTCACCTCGATGGCCAGCGCCGCTGTGGCCAAGGGAACGGAGATGGGGCTCACCGGTGGCAATGCCACGGTGACGAGTTTCGGGAACCCGCTGACGAAGAGTCCGGCTAGTACGGCGATCGCTCGTGAGTTTCTTTTTTCTTTGTTGCATTTTGTGCGGTTTTAGGGTAGCTTTGCGTGCACAAATAAGTGCGAACGACGCTCTTAAAGACCTATCTTTTTTGTACTATTTGACAGATCGGCAAATCATTGTTTTCTTCTACATTCTTGAATAATTTGTAAAGCTTTATACTACATTTTTTTAACAAAACAAGCAGCTATGTATTCTAAAGAATATCAGGATGCCGATTTCAGTAAGAAGTATATTATGTCAAAGAATTCGTTTATAAAGATGAAAAAGTTTATAAATATATAAAATCAAAGAGCGCGGTAACGTCCTGCCTGCCAAGTATACACTTTATAATAATTTATATAAAAGTTTATATAGGTATTGAAGTAGTCTTACGTAATTGAATGTAGCGATTATCATATAAAATTCGACACATTTCGCTCATTTTGAAAGTGCGTATTAACAAAGATACTTGCCATTAAAAGTCTGGGTATACTGAAGTACGCGACGCGAATGCGACGCAAACGCGCAAACATTGGAATTGTAAACCTTTAATATTTAACAGTTAATAACAAATTGAACCATGAAAATTATAATCATTAACCTCTAATATTTAAGCTAGATATTTTCAATACAAAAACAATATTAATCGATTAAGAACGAATGTTCTACAATGGCTAAAATCGGGCGTTTGCGTTGCGTTCGCGTCGCGTACTCCAGTATACTCGGACCTTAATTTTCGAAGATGCTCTGCAGCTTTCACTCTAAATTACCAATCACATCTAACCATTCTGTACAAATCAACAGTCGCATTATTAAAAAATAACGATAGCCATAAACTCTACACTTATCAAAAACCGATTACAAAAGTAACAAAACAATCACATTACCTCAACAAATTCTCAACACCCTCCCAATCTCTCTCTTTCTTATATTTTTTGATTTATTTTGAAAATAAAAAGTATATCTATCTATCTCTCTCTCTTTCTTTCCAGTACCATCGAGTCAGCCGACATCCAGCTTCGCCCCCGACAAGAAGCCACCGGGCGGCTTCTCCTTCGGCGCGCCGACCTCCAGTCCGAGCCTCGGCGCCTCCGCCGGTCCCGCTCAGCCTGGCCCCCTGTTCGGCATGCCGACGACGTCGAGCCCGATGTTCTCCTCGGGCAGCAACCAGAACAACGCCACGAGCGCGCCCAGCTCGATGTTCTCCTCGGGCGGGGGCAACGCCACCGCGACCATCGCCGCTCCCGCGCAGGCCTCCACGGCCCCCGGGCAGATGTTCGCCTTCGGAGCCGGCGCCAAGCCGACCAACTGCTTCTCCTTTGCCGCGGGAGCGCAGCAGGCGACGACGCCCGCGAGCACCGCTACTGCTGCTGGAGGTGGAGGGTTTGGCGCGTCGACGGCGACGGGGAGCTTCGCGCCGCCAGTGGTTTCCAGCGCTATGGGCAGTCCTGCTGTCAGCGGTAAGTTTGAGGTTTTCGGTGGGGGTGTAGATTTTTTTTGTATTTGGGTGGGCTTGTTTGATTGTTAATTGTATTTTGGGGAATTTAAGTGGGACTCTGGTGGATTTTTTGATGGATCATGGCATTTTTTGGTTGCGATTGTTTGTAACTTTAGGATTATTTTGAGGAGCTAGTAGATGTAAAAAATTTATAAAGAAAATTCTTTTTAAAAACCATTTTTTAACTATTACTAAAACTTTCATAGTAAAAACCTAGACATTTTTTTCTCAAATTCTTTAAATATTCAATATGTTTAGTAGTTGTTAAATAAAAAATAACGTGTTTTCAAGAACATCGGTATATTATAAGATCAAGATTATTTTTCTTTGTATTGACAAATGGAACGTAGGCTAATAAGAAATTATTTATTTATGTTGGCTTTAAAATAGTGTCAGAATTTATTTAACTGGTTAGAATGTTAACGATTGATTAAAAAGAGAAACTTAAGAAAAAATGAATGAAATTGGCTCAAAAATTAACTCAAAAAACTCAAATCGCTGGAGTCTCACCTTAAAACTATTGCTTTTGAAAAAGAAAAATTTCGATCTCTTTACTATATTATCTTCAATTTTTTATTCTTTCAATCATGGACTATATATACAGGATCCTGCATTAAATTAACAACATTCATTCCATCATTTCCTTCACGATTCATTCCAAATGACAACACCCGCAACCTCGATTACTTCACGATCAGTCGCAAAACACACCGTCTCATTCCTCACTTCATTAAAAATCAATCTTCGTTCTCTAACTATAACCAAGACCACTTGTACCCTGCCCCTCTAGCGTCCAACACCGGCTTTGGCACCTCCGGCCCCGCGCTCTTCGGCGGGTCGGCCAACTCGGCCAGCCTGTTCAGCGGCGCCTCGTCCGCCACCGGGCCCACCGCCTCGATGTTCAAGTCTCCGGCAACCACGACGACCACCCCCAACACCTCGATCTTCGGCACGCCAACCGGCACTCCGACCTTCGGCTCTCAACCGGCAGCCTCATCTACCGCCGCCTCGTCGACGCCCAGCCTCTTCGGCAACCAGAATCCAACGGCGAGCTCGACGATACCCAGCCTCTTCGGTAACGCTGCCACCGCGACGATCGCCCCGACGAGTATCTCCGCCTTTGGAGGTCAGGGTGCTCAGCAGCAGCAGCAGCAGGGGGTTCAAGGGGGTGGGATATTCTCGGGGGTGAACGCGAACGCGGTGGCCCCCTCGACGTCGATATTCGGAGCGGCGAACCCTCAGGCTGTAGCCGGTGGGATGTTCAGCGGTGGACAGGCCGGCTCGAGTAGCGTCAATCTGGTGAGTTGTTGTTTGACTTGGGGCTTTTGGGCGGTGACGTTAGGTCATGGGCTATTTGAGATTGTATTGCGGGATTTGTGTAACTGTTTTGAATACGGAGATGTTTGAAGTTATGTATATTAACGAACAACCGAATTAAATTACAGTTATTGTTTTACCTTTTATAGTATGGAAATTAATCAATATTTTTTTATTTACTTTTTTGTATAGTTATTACCATAATGTAAATGTTCCTTTCTATCAAGGAAACATCCACTAATCTTATTCATGGATTCTGACCAAACTGGATTTAAATTCTTTATCTTACACCAAAAAACGTAAAGAAATTGTCCTAAAACTACTTGAAGTTTCGTACGAATATAAAGAACAAAATATACAGTAAAGAATATTGAAGAAAAAGTAAAAATAAAAATTTCTTAAAGTTGAAGTGGAAAATTTAAAATGGCATATAAAAGATTTTCTGTACATGACATTTTAAGTGTATCAGTATTTTTTTGACCAGTGAAAAAAGAATCTTTTTTTTTTCAATATTTTTTGTTCAGTTATTTATGTGGAGCTTCAAGAGACTTTATAGGATATGTTTGTTGCATTCCACAATAATAGTAAATATCGATACGTGTGACCTAAGTAGTCCTTTACAGCACGCGCGTGTATTAGCTTAGCTAAACGCCATGCTATGAAGGACGACTTTTGACACGAGTATCGTGTATTATTTTTTATAACACGTGAATAAAAAAGACTATTTTCGGCGCCTATAAGTGCAGCGAAAATAGAGTTTTCCGAGCGTCAAATAAAGGGTACCGAAAATACTTATTTTCGCTACCTTTTATTGGTAGCAAAAATGAGTATTTTCGGTACCCTTTATTTATTTTTCCTCCATTTCCTTAATAAAGTTAACGACTCGAAAAACTCTATTCTCAATCCACTTTGTAGACGACAAAGAATGGCCTTCTTTATGCACTTGTTATAAAAAATACGGTACGCAACTTGGGGCAAAAGGGTATTTCCAGACTCGAAATCTGATTTTGAGCACTCGTGTACGTCTCGGGCGCCTTCGGCGCCCTCGACATCCACTTGTGCTCAATCATCATCCTCGCTTGGAAATACCCATTTTCGCCCCTAGTTGCGTAATATACTATTTCGACACCAGTGGAGAAGGTGATTATTTGGGGCCTGCAGCGGCTCAGTCGGTAGAGTGTCGGATTCCCACGCCGGTGACCCGGGTTCGAATCCTAGTCTCTGCCGATTGATACAAGCACCTCTGTAAAAATTACATGTGCTTTGTTTACAAACACACCGCAGACCCCCGTCGTCGATTAGCACCACATGGAAGCACAAACATGGCGACGTTAAATAATAATAAAAAAAAAAAAAAAAAAAAAAAAAAAAAAAAAAAGGTGATTATTTAGCTCATGTGACGTTTTTCGCACGAGCGAAGCGAGTGAGAAAAGTCACATGAGGGAAAAATCTTCTTACGTACCAGTTTCGAACCGTATATTATATTATTATACACCAGAGCCGAATAATCATATTGAAGTTATGATTTTGAGGTTAGAGTGGTACAAACACACATTTTCTTGCATTCATACCATATTAAAAAGATAAATAATCTCCATTATTTAACTTCACAAGTGCACCAAATAACCATATCAAACTAATCAAACCTATCTCTGCACTCGAACAGGCATCATCGTCGACACCATCCGACAGCACGAGCATCTTCGGCCAGGCCAAGTCCCCGTCCTCCCTCTCCTTCTCCACGCCGACCCCAGCCTTCGGCTCCGCTCAACAGGTCACCAGCCCCTCCAGCTTCCAATCTCCCAACCCCAACGCCACCTCGGCCTTCCAACTGGGCGGTGCGGCACCCACCTCCTCCTCCTCCACCGCCGCCTTGCCCAGCTTCAGCGTCATCAAACCAACGACGCAGTTCGGCGCCTCCAGCAATCCCTCCCAACCATCAACCACCACCACCAGCGGCGGCGGCTTGATCTTCGGCTCCTCGACGACCGGCGGCGGCTTTGGATCCACCGCTGCCCCGCCACCGGCCTTCTCCAGCTCGGCCGCGACCTCGGCCTTCGGTGCACCCGCGGCGACGGCGGCTACGGCACCGCCACCGGCATTCGGTGCTCACGTAACCGCGGGGTCCACGGCTGCGGGGGGCCCCGTTGCCACCGGGGCTTTCGGAGGCGGCGGACCGGCCGCGACGGGCTCGCCGTTCGGAGGCGCGCAGACGACGAGCGGCGCACCGACGGCATCGCTGTTTGGCAATGCGACGGCGCAGGCTACCGGACAGGGGGTTAGCGGCACAGGTGGGTTTCTTTTTATGCTTGCTTTCGGAGAGGAATTTGACGTTGAGATGGGGGATCTTTTGGGAGGGTTGAAACGCGGCGTTGTAATAAGGTTTTATTAATGATTAATATTCTTGTTTTCTTTGTAAATTGTATGTAGGTATATTTTTTCCCAATGCTTTTATAAGATTAAAGTTTAATGTGTAGTATAGATTTTAATTATAATAAGCACAAAATTTAGTTTGAATACGTTAAACATTAAGCCTTCTATAGGTTGCCCTGAAGTAGGCTCGAGGTAAAATTTGTGATTTTGGCTTGCACCTTTTAACGCGACTTTAAGAGCAAATCGACGCCCAATACGAAGAAAAACGCGTTTCAAAGTTTAAGACGAAGAATATCGCGATTCAACTTTAGCGGCGAAGACTAACGCGATTCAGGAACCCAAATTAAACACGTAAAATAGCTCTTAAACTTGTATTATCCAATATAAATGTGGTATCGTCAGGCTGGTATCCGCATGTTTAGAGGGATACACATAAATTTAAAACCTATTTTACGCATTTAGCTAGTGTCATAATCATTTTCGTAAACCTTTGAATTGCGTTGGTCTTCGTCGCAAACCTTTAAATCGCGTTACTCTTCGTCGGAGGCATCCGAATCGCATTACTTCTTCGCAAACGCTGCATCGCGATACTCTTCTTAGCGAATTGAAATGCATTTTTCTTCGTATTGGGCGTCGAAATGCTCTATGAGCGGTTGTAACTTCTTTTCATTAAAGCTATATAGATTATCTTTTACAATAGTACTGAGATATACTTGATTCGTCAATTACACGAAAGTTAATTATACCGTTGGGGGGTCAAACATGAAGTTTTTAGCATCATTTATAAAAATAATTTAGCAAGTACTAGAAATACGAACAAAAATTTATATATATATGATACACCTTTTTAAATAAATCAATAATATTGCTTTTTACTTCGATTCTTTTGAAAGTTCGATTCTACGAGTACTTTAGTGATATGATTGTAAATTTAAAGTAAAAATATAAAAATTGACGAAAGATATCTCAACGTCAAGACATAAGATAAGAAAATGTATGCTTCTAAGAGTTAATAACTAAAGAATACATTTTTCTGCGACGAGCCATTTAACTTGCATATTTTTATCTTTATGTTGTTCGTTTTTTGCTTAGGTTCATTTTCCTTCGGTGGTGGTCAGCAAACGCAACAACCACAGCAGCCAGCGCAACAGCCGAACGCTTCTTTCGCGTTCGGCGGTGCGGCCCCACCCAATCCGGCTAATTCCGGAGGACTCTTCCAATTTGGTGGAGCACCTGTCGCCAAGCCAGGTTAGTTAAAATTTCACTTTATTGAATAATTTCATTATATTTATTACTTTGTTTATTAAAATAAATTAAACAGAAACTGACGTAGATTTTGAAATGTATAATTAAGTATTTGATTCTCAAGTGCTTCTTTTCGTATGAATGATCTGTTAATATTTTTTCTTACTTTATGTTATGAATAGTTAATTTATAATTATAAAAGCTGTTAGTAAGAAACATGTGGTACTACAAATATGTACACTGCAATAGTCTATTTCACTTATTTTGTTCTTTTAGTAAAAATGTTATTGAAAATAAGTAAACTGAGCAAAATATATCATCTTTTACGCTTTTAATAATACAAAATTAATAGATTTCTGATTACTTGAAAAAAAGAAAATTCGGGAATCAAAGGATGAATACTTTATATTCGTATCTGCAAGTGCCGTTCAACATTTCTATACTACAATATAAAATTGTTTTTGTTCTTTATTTGCTCTTCCCGCAGCCGGCTTCAACTTCAACGCGCCAACGGCCGGGCCGACGATCAACTTCAGCGGCGCGCCCCAGGGAACGGCTCCGCCGGCCTTCAATGCGCCCGCCGGAGCGCCACCGGCCTTCAACGCGCCCGCGACGAACATGTTCAGCATAGGCTCGGGCTCGTCGACGCCCCGAACGCGAACCAGCCGGACAAGGCGACAGAGATGATGGAGAATGTGAAAGATTCCTACAACCTGCGAGCACCGGCAAGAGAAGAGATGCAGAAAAAGCACACACCCACACACACACACACACACACATTAGAGTAACGATTCTTAGGCAAAAAAATTGAAAACCGCGCGCAGAGTCTCTTGCTCCCTCTTCGATCGAGCCGCCGGGGATGTCTTCTATGTAATAAAGACCGAGGGTTCGAGAGCTGGGGAGGGAGGGGGAGGGCCGGCCGACCGCGGCGCTGTGTAAAGTACGAAGCAAGGCGGAGGAAACCGAAACGATCGAATGTCGCTGAGATTATGCAATGAAATGCCATTTTTTTATAAGAGAGAAAAAAAAGGGGGGGGGGAAGGGGTTGAACCGGAAAAAAAATGTAAAAGTTAACTGACTCGATCCGTGGATTCGGACGTATTTACGAATGAACGCGCACACACTGCCCTCGTAACCGTATATATATATTTCTTTTTTACTGCAGTAGCTGATTAATTACTTTTGAGAATTAACGTCGGAGATAGTATACCTTGTACACGCATACGTGGGATGGCCCCTTTTTTTAAAAAGAAAATAAATAAATACGTTGTGGCAACGAATGCGCCGCTATTTATGTTTTGTGTTCCTTTGCGCGGTAGAGACACGCGCGTCTGTACAAAAGTAAGTGAAAGAAATCACGAATTCGTTGCCGATTCCAGTTTCCTTGGCGCTTCGGTACACGATCGAGCTCGAACGTATGTACATAAGCGAAAATGCGAGTAATAAATAAGGTGCGTTTATAAATAGAATTTACATATAATCATCCGAAAGTCAACTGAATGAATGATTCTTCCTGTATAAACGTGACTGGCGAGAATATCGTTGAAAAAAAAAGAATATGAAATTGCAATTGTTTTATGTCGATTATTGTCTTTACATCCAAATCAAGCTTAAAGCTTTAAAATTCAAGGACGGTCGAAGATCGCCTTTGATTTGTTGGATATTATATTTTGACTAGTTTATTATTATTAATGAAGTGCAAAGAAATAAATAAATTGTAGGAGGAATGATTCGTCGGTTCTGATGCAATTATGATTTTCGTGGAATGACAAAGTGTAAAACTTGATAGTTAGACTTTGTTTAATTACCTCCAAGCTTGTTTGAAAATTAACTGGCCTTAGAATATTGATTATGGTGCACTGCAAGGAGCAAGAAAATCTGTATGAGAGGAATGAGTACGGGAACGTTCGATGCAAAGTTAAATGCAAAACTTAGTACTAAAACTGATAGTCGATAAGGATTTGAAATAACTTGTAAGCACTTCAAGGAGCTTAAGGTTTTTAATAATTTTGTAGTAAGGCGAGGCGTAGTAATATATTATTCATATTACGAGCTATCGTACTTTACAATAATATTATCAGAAGAATAAATCATATTCTCTTATTGTCTACTATAGAATCTGTTTTGCATATTTTCTATTTCCTGTAATATTTCGATACTTTCTCCTGAAAGACTATTCATTTTACTTATCTTTATCAATTATTAACTTAAAGACCAATAGAATTTTTCTATGAGATATTTTATTTTTCTTTTTCTTTTAATACTTTGTTTAAGTATATAGGAGAGTTAACTTTAATACCTGATTTAAGCAGAATGCGTTTGAAGAGAAATCATTGAGTTCGTGTTATTTGGCAGCCTCTTAAATCCAAGAAAAAATAAAAAATAATTGACTTATATGGCTTATTGGTATACATCATTTAATTACATAAGTTTTGATAAGGAACATGTAAACACGAAATACTTAAGCTATGTAAATAAAGAGCAACTATAATGTTCGTATTTTCATTTAATAAAAATTTCTTTACCAAACATTCTCTTGACTTAATAATTAAATTAATTACCTCTCACCAATATATTACATGTTACATGAAGCAAATTCGCTGAGTATTTGCGGAAGAAAAACTTTTATTTGTTGTTCACCTTACCTATCTCGGGTATTTCCACTTACAATGAATATTTTTGATATTCATAAGACAACACATACAATATTACATCTTATCAACATTTTCGGATAGTAAGTATGCGATTGAAAATATTGAATAAGTCACCGCGGATATTTCCACTTAGAGCAGTCATTTCCAGAATTCTCCAACCAACGAGTATATAAGTATATCTTTAATATATTTTTGTATACCTAGTATTTATTTTTTTGTATGGATAACATAAGTAACTACTAAAATTAAGTGTTGAAATATTATTTTGACAAGATTTTAATAATAAGATATATTTTTTAAAAATAATATATAGAATTTAAAAGGATAAACTATTAAATTTATCTTGATATAATATGATTTGATAAAAATATCAGGGATTTAGATACTGTCATAAGTTTAGTAAAAAAACCTTGTGTAGATAATATGTTTGAAGCACTATATATTAAGAGATTTTTTTTAATTATAGTGCATTTTCATCGATTTTATGTTTATTTCAGTAATTCTTTGTCCATGTACCTAGATATCAATATTCCATTAATAAATTTTCGCTATTCTGCTATAAACTGTCTTCGTAGAATCATAACATGCCAACGATGTGACAATACCAATACATTCTTCGAAATCAACTTACAGTGAGCTTTCGCAAATTTGTAATAAGTGTGCTCATAACAGTTATAACAAATTTCTGTGAAATTTCCGAAAATTTAAGAAGTCCTTTATACTATGGACCGGATTTTTATTTTCGTGTCAACAAAGAATGGTTTAGGATTATTATTTATTATCCATCTAAGATAAGTTTTCACTGTCAGTAAGTAGTTATTTCCGAAACTCGTCGGACCTCGGATAGGACACCGATTTTTAATTGTCGGTTGCAATAGAACTTATTAGTTTAGAATCTATATGTATGCTTCGCTTAAACAGAAACTCTTAACGACTAATGAACTTCCTGATTTACGTCCAAGATGACTTGTTTGGTACTTAAAATATTCGCGGCGTGCACGAATACGAAGCAGTAAAATTGCCGGTGCAAGTTTCAATTGTGAATGATAAACAAACTCAAAATAGCACTGGCAACGGCAAAATGTATATATTTCACTATACTGACGTTTACAATTCCGTAAGAAAACTATTCTACTTAAAATTCAAATATTGATAATTTGTATAATGGTGTAAATAAATATGCTAATATCTCAATGTTGATCTCATTTGCGAGTGGATCATAAATGCCGTAATAACATAATACAATCCATAATTTAAAAATATTAAAGGAGGATGCCCACAGATGTGTAGTAAGTAGAGGAACGCAGGGGAACGTACAAAACTAAGTTTATTGCTTAGAGTTTGTCAAAATATGATAATAAAAAAAATAATCCTGGAAAGTGAAGGTAAACTTGAAGAAAATCGATAAAATACGTGAAAAAATCCAGATTTTATCAGACATATGTCAGCAGAGAAAATTATTAAAAAATCACATTTTTCATGTTTTTGAGTTTATACAGAAGGAAATTATTTTCTAAATGCTTAAGATTTTATGGATTTTGTATGCTTATATCAGTTTTATTGGTCCCCTATTAAATGTAATTATACTAAACTCCCCTAATAATACCGACCAATACTAATATTGTAAATTTGGATTGAGATAATAACGTTCCAGAGAGAATATATTTACTCAAAATTGAAAATTAAATGAATAAAGTGGTTCACGTTGCTGAACGTTGTACATACAGCCTATAGTACCGAATGAATAATCACGAAAATCCTCCTTTAGGGGGTAGGCCTGGGTTAAACCCAAAATAATATTTCTTTTTATGAGTCCAGAAAAAGAGCAATCATTATGAAAATTTGTATGCTATCAATACGCAATAATATCTTAAATTTTACCGTTGTAAAACTTCAAAATCTTGATCGTACACGTCACAATAAATAATTATTTTCAATACCATATTTATTAAAAGAACTTTGTCTTTCACACGATTCTAGGTAACATGATAAACGAAATTTTTTGTTACGGTTATTCAACTCCTTTTGATATGTGTTATAAAATGAGCGAAGCAGCTTTTCGTTAAAATTTCTTTTATTATTCTTTTTCGTATATCCAGTCAAATTTTTGAAGAATATTTTAAAAAATGTTTCAAAAAATCGATTGGATCTCCAAAAAAAATTAATAAAATAAATATGAATAAAAAAGTTCTTCGTTCTTTTTGTAATACATATCAAAAGAAGTCAAATAATCGTCGAAAAATAGAAATTTCGTTTATCATGTCACCTACAATCGTGTGAAAAACAAAGTTCTTTGAATAAATATGTTATTGAAAATAATGATTTATTGTGACGTGTAGGATCAAGATTTTGAAGTTTTACAAACGTAAAATTTAAGATATTATTGTGTATTGATAGCATAAAAATGAAGACATTTGTCTGAATGATTTCTTTTAAACATAAAAAGTTTTCTGGACTCATAGAAGAAGAATCTTTTTTTGGGTGCTCCCTTAATTAAAGATACGAATGATTATTTTATTTTCATATTTTGAAATATTTATTTAATACGATCTGTATTTGCTCCAAAATATGTTTCGTAAATAGCATTAGTAGAAACAGTTCGGTACGTGTCATACATGCATTGCTGGCTCTATTCCTCTGTCCCATGATCATCTAGCTATCTTTCGCTCATGAAATAGAGTAACTTCATGCTTTCGCTCTTCAAAAAGCGCTTGAAATGGACCGAAATACTTTGGCGCGTTCGCGGAATAATAAATATACCTTATGCTCCAAAGGAAATCGGATTGGCTGATCTCGTGGCGCGTTCGAGAGCGCGGACGAATCATAGCACAGATTGCACTCATATGTGAAAATTGTGCTATTATGCGCGACGTCGAATGACAGTCATGAATTTCGAATGCACGTGTACAGTATGTGTATGCTGAATTGTGTGAATCATTTTGATGATTAGCGGAGATCATTGTAACCATTGTAACCATGGAGGAATACAAAAGTTTTTATTCCACCATGCTGGTAACTGTAATTTACGAAAAGTGCAGTATTTATTTAAAATAATTTAAGTAAAACATTGAAATAGTAAAAAAAAAAGTTTATTTTTTTATAATTGCTATTGTTTTAAATTGCCAATTTAATATATTTAATTATAGCTATAGTGCGACACTGTCTGATATAAATTTGCGATCTCCAAAACAAAAATTAAATTGATAATTTAATGAAAAAAGTGATTCCCGTATTTATAGATAATGGGGGGTTTAACACCACCTTAATTAATTTTTATAGAAACAATTTTTATAGAAACGTTTATACAACGTGTTGTTTTTAGAATCAAGAAAATAAATGCGGAATTTTTCAAAACGATGCACAAATGGTAAAATGTTCAATATTAAGATTCTTATATAAAATATAAAGACACATTATCGAAACATCTTAACTTGTTAGGGATGTAAGGGTTCTGAAGGACCCAGAAAATTTTTTCTTCTTAAGATTTCTACGTGAAAAGCTTAACATTATGCAAACTAAATATATGGATTAGATCAAAGTGGACCATTTCCGATCTCGTAATGGGAGCCTAAATCATTTTTTACTGCAAAAAACTCGAAAAAACTTAATAAATTAAAAAAAATTTGATTGCAGAAATCCTCTAGTTAAGGCCAAAACACATTTCCACATGATTTCCAATAGTACATTGTACACAAGGGGAGTAAATGAGCTATTTCTAGCGAGTGCTGAACACACCTCACCCGAGTCCGAAATAGCTTTTCTCCTTGTGTTGCACACCGTATTTTTTTAAACCAACAATAACGCAGGATAGTGTTTTTTTATGCAACAAAGTTGGGTAGGTGATCGCGCAGTTCGAGCCGTGCACAACGTAGTTGAAAAACATCAACAGCGGGGAAAAATGACTATTTTCCCCGCTCTGCTTAAGCGGGGAATAATGAATTTTTGTTTACACTTTTCTACACAAGCTCGAAATGCGCGATTTTCTACGCTACTTTTAGGCATGAAAAAAGGCCAATTTCATGCCTGCGTTTGCAAAATATCTATTTCTCACCTGTCTTTCATTTCTCACTTCTGTTCAGGAGAGAAATTAATATTTCTCAATAGTTTGATCAAACAAGCTTGAAATGCGTAATATTCCAACCGGTTTACGGGCACGAAAGAGGGGACATTTCATGCCCGAGTTGAAAAAAGTTTTCATTTTTCAATTTCTTGAGGGTCTCGGCCTTAAGGTGATGCTAAACCCTCTTGTTACCGTAAAATACGGGGAACCACTTTTTTCATTCAATATTTAATTTTGCGAAAATATCTCTCTGAAAAGTTGTTGTTTTTGAGTAGGACAATAACGTTTCATAGAGATATTTACTCAAGATGAAAAATAAAATAAGAAAAGTGGTTCCTCATATTTGTCGGTGACTGGTGGCTTTAGCACCACCTTAACGGTGTGAATCAATCGGAATCCTCAATCCGTTCTCCCTCAAAAAATAAAGTGAATTTCGAAAAATCCCGCCTCACGGATACGCGCGACCCTTGTCAAACGGTCACTAAACCACGCACATCTCTCGCGCGCCTCGTGTTATTCGCCACACGGCTGGCGTATACCCAATTAAATTCCCCTCTCGCGCCATATCGAGAGGCACCTCATAACCTACGTGCGCGCAGCGCAAGCGAGAATCCCTCGCTCTCGCACGAAAAACAAACCTCCCAACGTGCGCCCGAGCAACCCACGTCCTCCAACCCGCTCGCGACATATTCCGCGACAGCCCCCCGCTGTCACGAATGCAAACTCCACGAAAACTCCATCTCCCAAGAGCCAATGGGGGGGGGGGGGGGGTACTGCGGTTACATCGCGAGGCGCGCTTCGCGCTTTGCGCCTTGCGCACCGCCGTCGCGCATCCGCTCTCTCGCGCACCCAGTCACCAGCAACTCGCACTCGTCGCCAGAAGGGAACCAACAGTGCAAGCGTAAGGACGGGAGAACATCTAGGTTCGGCAGAGCGGCGTGTCCAACACCTTACACACACCATACCATCACCAACGTCTCTCCATCGAGATCCAACAACAACAAACAACCAAGAAACCAAGCAAGCAAGCAACCAAGCAACCAAGACCGAGTCTTCGGGACGACGGAGGCATTTAAAATAGGACGGTAACGACAACAACATCGACCACCATCATGGCTGATGCGGAAAAGCAGCCCGAGCAGCAGCAGCAGCAGCAGCAGCAGCAGCAGCAAGCGGCCCCCGCGCCAGCGCCAGCCGCGGCTCCGGCCACGGCCACCGCGGCCGCGGCACCTGCCCCGGCTCCGGCCCCGGCCCCGGCCCCCGCGGCGGCGCCCTCGGCCGCTGCACCTCCGGCGGTAGCGGCGGCGGCCGCGGCGGCTCCGGCCCCGGCGAGCGCGCCCAGCCCCCAGCAGCAGCAGCAGGCCAAGGCGGCCGCCGCCGCTGCCCAGCAGCAGAAAACGGTCATCGGTGAGTAGCCGACGATCCAAGCTATCCTTGCTCTCCAAGACGCGAGCCTACTCAATTGCACGTGCGCGGGAAGCGGGAAGGTGAATCGACGGGGATACGCGTACGCGGCCTTTAGAAGCTGGATGGGGCGCCAATTTTTTTCCCTTACTCGGGACTGACGGATGTAGCGCGTGCTTTTCTCGTATTCGAGGTAGACGTAGAAGAGAGAGAGGGGAAGAAAAGGAAGATAAGAGCGAGGTTCACGGTGGATTCAACGCGCTGGGAAAAGAGGAGGGCGGTTGTGTATAAAGTCCGAGTTCCGAGTCCGCAGCAGCAGCAGCACACCACGCCGTAATGGCGCATAAAGCAGGAGAGAGAGAGAGAGAGAGAGAGAGAGAGAGGAGAGACGCGGGCGGGTGTAGAGCCGTAGCGTGCGCGCGATAGACGTACGCGTATATATACATATAGTGTCTTATAGACGTACCGTGCTGTGTGGTATTATACTGCTCCGTATTACCTAAGAACCATGTGGCCGGCGGCCCGCGCGCTCTCTCTCTCTCTCTCTCTCTCTCTCTCTCTCTCTCTCTCTCAAAGGCCAACTTATAAGTACTGGCTTTTCCGCTCCACTCCGCTCCGTTCTTCGGAGGAACACGATTGTTATTGAATGTACATGCATACCTATGAGCTCCGATATTTCGCGCTCTCCGGCCTGTGTGTATGCGTGTGTTTAAGAAGGAAGAGAGAGAATGAGAGACGGAAAGAGAGAGAGAGAGAAGCGCAAGGGGCAGGAAATCGCGCGCGCGTTCTTCCTCCTCTCTCTCTCTCTCGAAATTTCCGAGCGCGTGTTCGCTAGCGTGGTCAAACACGAGGCTATATCCTATCCTACCCGCTGCGATTTTCTCCTCGAGGCGACGTGCTTACTCCTCGCGGTTTAAAAGGGTTGGGAGAGTATTTTTCACGTCGCACACGTGTTTAGCTCCGGTTGCCATTGACGATGCTGCCCGTGCTCCATGCTCTCTCTCTCTCTTCGACTTTTTCCTCCTTGGTTTTTATATAGGTACGCGCGAGCGCGTGGGGCTCTATTTATAACCTAAAAATCGGAGTGATTTCTTGGAGAACAAGGGGGAGGGGAGGCGATTTAAATCTCTCTCGGGATGCCAGAAGTCTTATCTGGGGCTGTGCTCCGGAGCACCGAGTTCGTAATATACGCCGAGCTTATCGGGCAGTTTCTCTGTATCTGTATCTCTCTCTCTTGCTTTGCGTGGTGATGTTTTCTATTCTCGTCGTGTCGCACGGTGCGCCGTGTGCTGGTACGCCGCGCGCCTTTGCGCCCTTCTCCGATTACGTAAGACCCGCGCGCTCTGATGTGTATTTTCGCCCGGCCTGGTGGCTCCTCTCCGATCTCTGTTGTACTCGCGGCTCGCGTTGTACCACGCGTCTATAGGTATATACGAGGTAGGCGATGTTTCGGAGCATCGAAGAATGACGAATATCCCGAGGGAGAGAGGTGTCGTTAAACTTTACCCTCTCGGGTGACTGCATGTGCGTTCCTTCTCGTGTCTTGGCTTGTATGAGAGTTGGTGAAAAATTGGCAGAGGTGCGGATTGCGGGATATTGGGAAGAGGGGGGTGAGTTTGGTCTAATTTGATGGCTGGTGAGGGAAGAATGCAAGAAAATGTTTAGCAGTACTTTTCGAGGAAATGGAATGTGTGAGATGATTTATGATCCTTCTTGAATTTTCCAAAAAAGGTAAATTTACAAACCTTGTAGCCTGATAAAGAATTGTTGTTTGACGTTTAGTTCGTTAAAACATCAAAATGATAATAACGAATGAGGGACGTCAAAAAAATGTTACAGTTTTGCTCGTATCTATTTCAATTATGAAGATGCTAGAAAAATGATATTCCTGAAAGAAAAATGATATTTCAAAAATCAGCATTCTTCTCTAATGGCCAAATCTCATAGATAAAATTTTTGCAAGAATTTTATGGTATTCACCTCGCTCGAGTTAGAATTAGTCACTATAAATTGTCAAATTGAAACTAAAAGGACATTTGTACAATGACTATGTCCTCAAAAGAGGAAATAATGATTTAATTATGTCTGTACTGCAGATAACTGTAATATTACTAAGTATAATAAGCGAAGTACATAGTGTATTTCCAATAAATTGCAATTTCTAGTAAATTAACAAATATAAATGAACTTTAATTGATTTAGAATAGGAAATTTAAATCTTTTTGAGAGTTATTTTATGAAGTCGGTTTAAAATACTTGTTTGACTATATTAATACAATATACATATTTTTAGAAATCCCTTCGCAGGAATTCGGATATTGCATACAAAATAAAAAATTAAATTTTCAATTAAGTTACGTAGAATAACAGAAAGAAATTATTGTTCAAAGTTGATTAATTTTCGATGTATATAAACATAATACAATTTCACATGACGTCACGCTATTATATTATCGTGATGTCATGAGAATTTCAAACTGCTATATCTACTTTAATTTTTGTTAAATTGACAAAATATGCAAGAAAAAAATGCTACAACCTAATTCTGACCAATCATTTTCACAAGAGCAGAAGCGAGAAAAATCGGAGCTGTAACGCGAGGACGCGAAATTCGCTATTGATAAACACGAGGGAAAAAAGAACAATATGTATTGCCTGTTTACATGTTCCGCACACGTTTATTTACCTACCGCGATAACGTGAAAATTCGAGTATTCTTGGAATTTTTCCGGCGTTTTGGCTCTTCATTGCGTGCGTTCGTTACATATGTATATATACACACATATGGACAGGCGTATAGTAAGAGGATGGGTTGTATCGAATCGCTAAATTTCGCGAGAATCCATTGTGCTCGAACTTTCGAAATTTGCGTAAGATTTCACGATTAAGGTACGAGCGCGTCGGTGTAATAGTATACAACCGGACGCTTTGGTTATACACGCGTGTAAACGTGTAAATATTAGAACTTTAACTGCGAAGAGATTTAAATTAGCTGATCTTCCGTACGTGAATACTGGATGGATTAATTGTTGTTAAATTATACCTTTTGATTCATTTGAATTTTATTTCGATTGCTTATATGAGAATAGATATTTTTATTTACTTTTGAATTTAATAATAGTACAAATAAGGATATTAAAAGAAAGTTAACTCTTCGTTAGCTTATGAATTTTCGAATTTATAATTCAAGAGAAAAATTGCGGTCGTCCGCATATTATTTGATGTTATAAAATAATATTACTTTAACCGCCGTTCAAAATGCAATTACAGAACGCAAACTTCAAGTTTTTATTATACGTGGTTTTCAGGGCTTACATATGCTTAAATAAAGGGGAGTAAGGGCGTAATACAGCTGATATAGGTAAAGTGAACGGTTAGATTTACCGTAAAGTATACGTTTTTAATGGGTAATTGTATTTAATACTTTAAAGGTGTTAATAAATTTAAAAGTGCAAAAAAAGTAAATATTTTAAATATTTATAAGAATATATATTTCTCTCTAGGTAAAACGAGTAATATTCAAAGAAATTCAGTACAAAAATGACCAGCATAATAAAGGGCAATGCTATTTTTTATTTTTATTAATATGAGCATCTATATTTTATTACCTTATGGGATTTAATTATAGGTCAGATATCTTAAGCACAAACTATAGTATTATTGTGTAGGAAAATAGTATCATTCTAGTAATATCGTCATAATAAATTTTATTCTGTGATTCATTCCTTGCTTGCCAAGTTAAAACCATAAAGTCAATGATTCATTGCACAAGAAAATTAGGTAACTGCTGACCTTAAATCAGGCATGTTTCGATAATTGATAGTATAAAATACTATTAAAAGACATTTCAGATCAGAATGATCGTTTTAATTACTCACGAATTTATGATTAAAAATATGTATGCAGCTTAGGTACGCAATTAATTATAAAATAATAGGACAAATTATATTCCAATAATCATAACGTTAATTAAGTGCATGCGATATGTGTAGTACGATACTAATTGATTAAATAGCAATAATTTAATTCTCTTTTTTTCTTTTCAGATAATAAAGTTACCGGGACTGTAAAATGGTTCAACGTAAAAAGTGGCTACGGGTTTATCAACAGGTCAGTATATGATTTTTTTTATTTATTGTCCATCCGATACATTTCTGTACAAGTTTTCACTTTTTATCGGTATAATCATATTTCTCAATATACTTGATGTGCAAATTTTTGCTTTTCGATAAGCATTAAATTTTTCGACTTATATCGAGCAGCATGCGCGAGGAAAGTTTTAGTGCTTTTATGCAGACGATAAAGTATTATGTATACATTTATTAAAATGTTTATCATCTCGTTTATATATGGCGCGTTTTAGTATTTTTTATCGTTCCGTATTACATCAGAACAAAACGACAAATTTACACGTTCATTTACATTCCTAAACTAAGTAAAGAATCCGTGATAATTAATATAAACTGAAACATGAAAATATAATTTTAATTTAAAAATATTTTGTTGTAAGCTTCAAATCTATAATAAAAAAAATGGCAGTAGGTGTCATTTAACAAGCGCTGCATGTATTTCAATAATTTGCTAGTTAATGAATTTCATTTCCTAGAACAGACTAAGCATTTTTTTTCATTACCTTGCATAATTTTATCTAAAATAAAGCAACAAGCTTCACTACATTAAGAAGAATTTATTAATACTAAAGATTATTCGAAATACTTTTTTTTATATGAATATTTATAAAAGTAAAAAATTGCTAACTATTAGCTTTCTAACTTATTTTCATGTATTATGTCTTTCTCAATTTCTACTAGAACACTTGCCAAATTTTATAAAATCTTCCACTAATGCCATGACTAAACGCATACATCTGGATATGTATCTATTTTAGCGAAATTGTTAATAAACAATTTGGAATGAAAGACAAGAATTTTAGTTGAATAAACTGTAGATTCATCAGAACGTTTTATACAAAAATAGGGATTGTCATAACAAGCTGATTATATTACCTAAATCAAATAATCATTGCGCGAGTTTTAAAATTAAAAAATAAAATAATCGCTTTAACGTTATTACAAGTGATTATTTTGGCACAAAATTATTGATATTTTGATTGATTAATTCAAGAATATGACTTTATCATTTCTGATCAATTTTTTGTTCGTCACTGTACTGTAAACTTTTTTTGTCTCGATTTCTGAGATCTCAGGATTAAGGACACGTTTCATATTATACTAGATCCTACACCTTCTGTCATGAATTACTTTGAAGAATTCGTCTTTTCTCAACCAACTGTAAATATTGTACTTTATTTCTTGCAACTGTCTGGAAATGGATATTCGAGTCCTGATTTTGCTGCAAGTTGCGCATGCACTTCGTCGGTTGTCATTGGCTTGTGTTTATCTATTGCCGATCGAAATATTATCATTTTGAATGTATGATTCTTAATACTAAACAAGGAACTCTCTAAGTTTTAATGCATAAGAGTACAGTTATTGATGAAATCACTTATGGTAATAACACTGCTAAATAATGAAAACAGTCACGATTTTTTCATATGTACTCACGTTAAGAATCGTAGTGGAATTTCCTGAATTCGTTACCAGTGAACGTGTTGTTCACTGATAAAATCAAACATTTTTCCCGTTTCAATAGGCAATACTATATCTTAATATAAAAAAGAAACTCACGTTCTCTTAGTTCCAAAATCCAAAATCGTTTGAAATCATTCAATCATCTCTTACGAATCTCAAAATCAAAGATTCTACCTCCCAATGCCTTGCAAAGTACTACACTAACTGAGAGAGTATCAGAACTTTAGATAATGGAGTTTACTAAGATTTTGAGAAACATTTTTGAACTTTTAATGAAAAAAAATTGACTTAGGACTAACGATTTTTTTATTTTTTTCAAATATTAACTGCTTTCGTAAATTTGTAAATAGTTCCTTGCAAAAACCTTTCGGTTCAGATATTGACATCGATTTGAATAGGTATATAGAGGCAAACTTGGGCCTAGATAAGGTCATTAGCTTCTGTATAAAATGTAGCTAATTACAAAAAAAGGAAACAAAATTTAATTGCGAATCACGCTTTTCACTGATTCAAACTAGGAGCATAAACAATAAAATACTCCGATTTAAAAAAAAGAGGCGTCTGTACATCTCTCTTTAAATTCCCTCATCCTCCCAAATCCCAAAAAACCGCCTACGCATGAAAATGTTCGCTACTCCGAAATCCCTCTCAAAAGCCTCTCCTCCAAAGAAAATCCCCAGCGAAACATCATGCCCACTCGCGCCATGTGCCCACATCGTGCTCTTTCCTACCGCGTGCAGCAGCAGCGCACATCAGCGAAAGAGGGATAGAGAGATAGAGAGAGACGAGATCTCCTCGCGGCGGAAAAAGTCGAGCGGACATATTGCCATCTCGCCTAGGAGCTCTCGCGACTCCAGCTCCTCTCTCAGGAAGAGAAAAGCACAAAGGAGAAAAGGAGGGGAGAGGCGCAGAAACTGCCTCTGCCGTAGTCCGTACGGACGCGAGTGCCGCATTGTACACGCGCGCGTGTACACACACACATACACGCATGTTACATCTCGCTCCGGCTGCTCGCCTATTTCTAGGCGGTTGTACCGTTTCTTCTTCCCCTTGGCCCCCTGCCAAAAAGTCTCTCCTTTTCTCGCTCGCGTGGATACAAAGACACACACATGCACACACGCGCACACGCATACGTGCACGGCTGCACGGAAAGAGAGAGCCATGCCGAAATTAGGGACAACCGCGCGAGCGAGCGATGGCACGATTCCGGCCGAGAGCGACTCGTTGCGCGGAGAGTTTCTTGGGCTGGCGGCTCTCTCTCTCTCTCTCTCTCGTTCACGGGGAATCGAGATGCGGAATTGCTATTAATTGTCGTTATCTCGCGGCCGAGCGCGGAGAGGCGCTCGTTCGCGGTATATTTATAGGGCGATCGTTGCGGGTTGCCCGAGGAGGGTAAAATTGGGTTGAATGGGGGGAAAGAGATCGGGGAGATTTTTGGCGCGGTGGTGACTGTGATCGTATTGTTCTGGGGTGGGGGTTCAATTGGATCATCATATTTTTGGATAAATATAGTTGCTTTGAACTTGATTTAACAAACCATTGTTTTATACTTCACTGGGAGACACTGTTAAAAAGTAGTCTTTGAATTATTTATGTTTCTGTATCTTTGGATCTACAAAGAATATTGTCAAACCTGCATACGAGAGGTTTTTTAGAATCTTCTAAGAAACACGTGAAGGAAGAAAGTGTGTTTAATAAAAATTAGTAGAAAATTTAGGAACGTTAGGGTATAATTTATTTTTATTGAAAGCGTTCAGAAAAAGCTGATCAGTAATTACTTTTTATAGCTGATTAGAAACTTTGTCCGTGACCGGTAGTATAGTAGCGTAGTATTAGAAGGCGATTAAAGGATGTTTTCGAATTAATGAAAGTAGAATATAACAGAATTTTCTTTTAACTTTTGATTTTGATTGATGGGGTGACTTATGATAGCCGAGTTAGTAATTTAGGCGACACCGCACGATCAGAACAATAAAATATGAATTAGAACTGACTTGGTGACGTGTCGAGTGTCTGGTTATAATTTCTGATTGGATAAATGTGTTATGGAAGTTTATTTTTTTTCTATTTATACCTAGCTAAGTTTCATACCTAATGAAAAAATTAAGAAAAGTGAATCATATTTTAAAATAAATTCAAGTTTATTACCCATGGTTTATACCGATACGAATATTAATAAAATATTAAAAACTTGTATTAAAATGGTACTTATATTTATTGTTAAAATACTTGTAATATATTTATTTAGTTATTTAATTTGTCATATATATATGCAATTTTTTACGCTTATTACCCCCTTTGTCTTGATTTCATATTAAATTACAGTAGATTGAAATCCCTATAATTAAATTACAACAAATTACATTTATAAATATATAAAACTGGTTAGAAAATGTATAAGAGGTATAAAATATGATATCTAAACCATACATTTACCAATTCTTTGACAAGCATACAAGTAATATCACACTGAGGGACTTAATTCACAAAACAGTCCACTGCATTTATTCTCTATCTTTTTTATTTCCTTATCAGAACTTTTTCTTATCGCGTTTTCTTATCACAACTTTTAACTCAATGATAGTAAAATTACTTTTTATTGTTAATATTTACATAGGATGTATAAATAGATTATTGTCCTTTCTAACTTAAAGTATCAATAAAAATCAAGTATAAACTTACAAAAAATTAAAACAAATTAAATCTGTTTTTTCCCCATTATTCTGAGCTTTCAATTAAATATTGCAAGCATTAACATACAATTTCATTCCAAGCTCTAACCCTAACTGCATCTCCCTAGACAACATCGCATCGTCGGCTCGACCCTTTTCTCGCCTGCGGAGGCTTGTCAGCTCGGTGCGATGCGCTCATTCACGCGCGTCTATAAATGCGAAATATCACGATCAATCGAGCGTTAATAATTAAAGGCATTCGGCGAACCCCCGACGCGCGCATTATTTATTGAAATGCAGAGAGACGCGCGCGCACGGAAGAGGGGGAGAGACGGACGAGGCTTAGCTCTCTTTTCTCGCTGCACCGCATGTATAATTAAGACAGCGTGTACACGGAAACGGCGAGAAAAGGTGTATACATACATACCTACATGCGAGAAAGGGTCAATTTAGAGTCTGCAGTGGCTCTGCGGTTGCAGCGGAGCGCATGTGTGAGTGTATGCGTGGGTCGGTGTACGATAACACCAGGCGCGGAAGCCTTAGAGGTTAGGTTCGCTCGAAGGCGTGCTCGCGTGCACGTACACACACGTGCGCGTGCGTATACTCGTTGTATATGTACATGCCTGTTATGTGGGCAGGGAAAAGAGAGACGCACGAGGGAACAAGAGAGAAGCCAAAGCAGCGGCTTACTCGCGAGACTGACATAATTAAGAACGTCGATAATTATCGAGTTGAGAGCTTTTTCGCCTCTTGCTCCAGCCCCGTTGCTTTTTTTCTCAACGGCCGCTCTTGCGAGCCTGTTTCATGCCCATTGACGGGGTGATTTCGCCCTGATTGGGTATTTTATATTGGGCTTTGTCTGCGATTGATTTTCGATGTGAGGCGCGTGTGGGTTTGGTTCCGCGGTTCTTTTGGCGTGAATAAATTTTATTTTAAGGATTATTGACGGTATAAAGTGACATTTTAAAGCACTGAAACTTTGGAGGGTTCTACTCCGAATTCTTGCGAGCTCTCGAAAATGAGAAGAATAACATAATATCTGTATATTGTAAATTTATTTCATTGTCTTTAGTGCAATTGTTGAAATTAAAGCACCATCTATTTAATTATAACTAATATTAGATTATAGTTAAGCAATTTGTGCTTGTATGTTCGATTTAAATACTCATTTAAAAGCCTACACAATCACTTTGAAATATATGTTAATATTTTAAGACCGTTTTTATTTAATTGACTACGATTAATTATTCATAACTGAAAAATATATAAATAAATGTATACCTTTTTTATTTTCAGGAATGACACCAAAGATGATGTATTTGTACATCAAGTGAGTATAACTTTTTACATAAATCTTTACAGAATATATGGTTTTGCCTAGATGTGTTTATAAATTTAACTTTTAAAATTATATATCAGCAACATTCAAATATTATGAAACACAAAATTTCGAATAAATTTTAGTTTATTCATCAAATTTAAGAAAAAGTCACTTGGATGTTTTTTTATTTGCCATCAAAAGCCCTGTTTTCGATCAGTCATTAAAATTACTATGATTAAGAATGAGATTTAAATATGAAAATAATTTTAAATCAATAATTGAATATAATTTTCTCCTTCTACACATAGATTTCATTAGTCTCTTTTTAACTTTCAAATTGTAATAAAATTAATGCAATCATCCAGATAAATTTTGAAATATCTGATAAATAGAGAATTTCTTTTATTTGTATACACCGCACAATATTTGATGGTGAAAATTTAAAACAAGTCTCTATTATATTGTATGTCTAGACGGGTCAATCGAAGTACCAACCAAATTAAATTATTCTCGAAACTGTCGCTATCAAAACTTGAGTCTCCTCGCGAGCTTTCATAAATATCATATTTTCAAATTACATTCAATTTTCCACTTTTCCCAACTCATCGAAAATCGAGTACACATCCAATAAGCTTCAAAAGACCATATATATTTATATACCGAATGCCGGTTGGCGAGCGGAAATTGAAATTGTAATTGTCCTCTCTGCCTGCAGTCGGCCATCATCAAGAACAACCCGAAGAAAGCCGTGCGCAGCGTCGGCGATGGGGAGGTCGTCGAGTTCGACGTGGTGATCGGCGAGAAGGGCAACGAGGCGGCCAACGTGACCGGGCCGGACGGCGAGGCGGTCAAGGGCTCGCCCTACGCGGCGGACAAGCGCCGCGGCTATCGCCAGTACTACAACAGGCGCGGTGGCGCGAGGCCGCTGCGCAGACCGCGCGAGGGCCAGGAGGGCTACGAGTCCGGTAAGTCGACGCCACCGAGGGTCGTGCGATCGTCCCGGAGCCTTGAGAAAAATTAAAATCTATATTGCTTGAAGAAGTGCTGGCGAAAGGAGATCAAAGAAAAATTCGGGTGGACTGTAAATTTTACAAACTTAACATTGCGGTTTGAGGCTTCATATGATTTGCACATTTTACTAGACTTTTAAAGGAACTTTTATAGAATACAAACAAACTTAGAATCAGTTCATAAACTGTTCTTTTCCAGATTCCCAATATATTCTTAACAGGTTCAGTCCGGCTAATGCATAAGCCTATTATCACAATATTTTCCAAAATTAATTGAAATTTCGAACGTTTAATAAAAACTCGATATTTCTACGTGATTTTAAAATTGTAAAGAATAACATAATCGGATACCTAAATAGTTGTATTAATGTTCGCTTTTACAATGATACGAAATGTAACCAATTTGCAACAATATTCAATGATCTATACGAGATATGAAACAGTTCATAAACAGTTCGTAAACTCACCAGGATACATCCCAATTAGTTAAATTCGCATAAACACCCAAGAAAAGCGGTACTCAATGCATACCACCCCCCAAAAGGCCCTTTCTCACCACTCTACCAAGCCTTCTCTAAGTAACTCACTAACTCGCTCCTTCTCGATCCTTGCAGGTGAGGGCGGCAAGACCGGGGACGAGCAGAGCGGCGGCGAGGGTGGCGGCGGCGCCGGCAGCCAGCAGCGTCGCTACAGGCCGCGCCGGCACTACGACGGCTACTACCGGGGCGCCGGTGGCAATCGCCGTCCCGGCGGTCAGCAGCAGTCGGAGAACGGCGGGGGCAGCGGGGGCGAGGGCGGACCCCAGCCCGGCGAGCAGCTGCAGCAGCAGCACCAGCAGCGGGACCAGCAGCGGGACCAGCAGCTGGGCGGCGAGGGGGGCGAGGGGGGCCAGCAGAGGGGCGCCCAGCGCGGCCGGGGCGGACCCTCGAGGCGATTCTTCCGGCGGAATTACCGGGGAGGCAGGGGAGGCGGCACCGGCGGACCGGCGAGACGCCCGCGCAGCCAGGACGGACAGGTATACAAGGGGATGGACGAATGCTTGATAAGTGTGGACGTTGCTTCTTCCTGCTACTTACTTAGACTTGGTTTTTTTTTTCTTCCTGGCGGATGAGAGATCTCTCGATGGAGAACGTCTTGTTTTTAGTATTTCGTAGAGAATTAGCTTTTACACAGATGTGTTAGCTGGGAGGGTTTGTTCATTTGAAGGGTACTGTGATGTAACTTTGTAGAAGGTTCTGCACTTCTGCGCGTACGGTTTAATACAGTCGAGGTTTAACTTTTCACGTCGAATAAAGCTTAACCTATTTACACGAAAGAAATTTAATTAATAGTATATAATTAAGAAAAGTTTACTTTATTTACTATGTATATGTAGTGTGTACTTAATATAGCCTTATAATTATCATATGAGTATTATATTCAAGATTGAAAATAAAAGCGAGATCAGATTTTTTTTAAAATGCTTTAATCAGGGTAGGAAAACCGAGCATTAGACTCGAGAAAATTGCAGTATTTCAAAAGAGTTCAAACAAATTTGATGAAAAAGGTATTAGAAAACAAAACGTTACTTCTTTTTTAAAAACACTGTTATATGCATATCACTGCTTAAAGTAGATAGTGCAAATTGGGACATGCACCTTAGTGGTATAAGAAAAGCATGTTTAAAGTACTTGTATAAAATATGCACACTACTTAAAGTTTTTTTTACAATGTTATATCACAAATATCCTCAATTTACTCTTAGTTGTGCTGATTTGAGAAATTAGTACAAAATTGTTTTATCTAGAGTGCAAAATCATTAACTTGTTAGCAATTGTGATAAGGTACGTAGAAGGTATAATTATATAATTGTATGGTAATTTTGTGCTCTAAATAAGAAAAATGTAGTATTAAATATTAAACTGAGCACCTGTAAGATAGAATAGTTAATGAGCATGCTTGAATTTAGAGCACATAGTTTCAATTTTTACGAGACATTATTATCTACATTGGGTGAAAGGTTTCAAAATAGTAACGTCAGACAATTAAATTTAAAACTCATCCTAGTCAAAGGATCGCTTTGACAAAGCTTGTAAATAATTTTATTTCATTTATTGTAAATATACATAGTAGCAAAAACTTCTTGCGACTTTTAAATTTTTGTATTGATTAATTAATAGAGTATCTGTGTTTAATAACTTGCGAGATAAATAGACCTAAAAATTGAAGAGTCAAAGATGTTGCTTTTAATAGTTTGATCAAAAAGGTGTGTATTTTACGTTTGTAATGCTAGTAGTTTCTCTACTTATCGTTTAATTTGTTTTTTTTTTTATTTTCACTTCTCTTATTTTCCTTTATCATTATTATTTCAACACGATCCATTGACACAGGGGTAAACACCTCGATTTTTCGTAGTAAAGCTTGGCACACACTGTTGCACGTATCTCTTGTACTCTTTTCAGTCGGAGCAGAAGTTGGATGCACCTGTACAAAAGGATGCACCTGCCGCTGCCCCTGCTCCACAGGTAATCCCTAGTTTTATTTGCACTTCTCGCTTATTCTTTTCAATCTTACCTAGTTGTAGCACGTTACTGTTCTATAAATTATTTTGGTACATTTTTCCGTTTATATTTTGAATTGTTCTCCTTATCATTTTTTATTTTAGACTTTTGCCTTGCAAGCTTTCTATTACAAAACTTGCTTACAGTATTCATAGTGAAGACAACGATTGATAAAGACTATCATAAGAAATATGTTTCATATTTCATTAATATATTTGTATATTTAAATATATTTATTCTGAAAAATAGCGATAATGATAAGAAAATTTACTTTTCAGTCAAATGTTATTTTAAACTTACATAAATTTATTTTGTTACTTACCAGTCAGTAATGCACAACATACATCATTACTGATGATCAGCTTCAGAATAAATATATCTTGAGAAAGCAATGTTTCAACGTTCTCACGACATGCAAAAATTTTACTTTCCGTAGGATAGCCAGCCCGCGCAGAATAACGCATCCACCACCGAAGGCACTGCTTAACCAACGACAGTCGTCGCCACCATAAAATCACCATCCCTCTCTAAATAACACTGCTATCTGTTATAAAGAACGAGGCGACGGAAACAAAGTAAAAATAATTTAAAAACAACCACAACAGCTAACAGCAAGCAGCAGCAGCAACTAAAAGCAACAGCAACATTCTATAACAATCGTAAAGAAAAAACCCAAAAAAAAAAGAGTGAGAAAAAGAAAGATTACCAGCAAACACTACTCCACAGTCTCCCCACGAAACTTAAAGTGAAATGTGAAATACAAAATAACAAGCTGAAATTGCGGTACGTAAATGCAAAAAGAAAACGAAACTGGAAAACGGAAAACAATTGATTGCTAGTTAGATTAAAAGCAAGTTTAACGAAAAATAACGTTGGCATGGTATTAGAGCGAGAGATAAAAATAAAAGCAGTTAGATCAACGTAGCGAACCCTAAGACGAAGACACATTTATACACTTCAAACACCTTCTTTATAGATCACAGACGCGTTCTTGTTTTTCAAGATTTTTTTCTTAATAATTGCGTTTTCGTTCGTCGTTTTTTTTGTTCTCAACTTTTTTTTACTCGAAAACGACGTGTGTAGGTTCGCGCGAATGTTAATTACCTTTTTCTCATTATTACTTCCGAGAACCACACAACTGCTAATTATTACTGCTGTCGACTCGAGCAACTAGTACTGTAATTTCTGCTATTTAATGCTAAAGTCAGCTTACATTATTATTCTTATTACTATACTTCGTGGTGTGAAATAGAGATACGAGACAATTAACGATGGAATAGTCGCGTTAATGGAAGAAAAGTGAAAAAAATACAGTGGGAGGGAGGGGAATCTTGTTACACATTTTGATTACACTTATCTAATTGACAGCAATAAACACCTTCGGCTGAGGGAAAAAAGCTCTTATTGCGCGACGCGCCGTAAGAGGCGAACTTTTTTAATGTACAAAGCCGAAGGCGAGCGAGACAGAGACTGCGTACCGAATTTTGTTGTACGTCGATGCGAGGGAAAGACTTAAAAAAAAAAGGTTTCACAATTGTAATCGGACGATTAATCGCCTTTTTGTTCTCGTTCTTTTTTTTAAATCGTTTCAAATGTTTTTTCTTGAATTTTTTAGCCTTTTGAAACGTGGATTGTAACTGTCTTACAGCGGTCCTTTGTTTTTCTTTTTTTTACCTCTTATCGATATTTGTACTTGTCGGGTGACTATGTGCGATTTATCGCTTATTCGGAATTCGTTGAGAAGTCAATAACGAAATGTAACAGGTAATCATGAAACTTGAAAAATTTTACTATTGTAACGAACGAATTCGGACGAGTTATCGACGACGATGCGAGTATCATTGTTATAAGCGACGAAGAACAAAAAAGGATGAATGTAGAGATGTTCACTCTCGATCGCTGACGCAACGGCGTTCCCTTTTTTCTTGCGAAACCCCTGGCGGGTCGTAATGTAATTCGGCGTTTCTCGATTAGAAACGAAATTGTAATTTTCGTAGCTTGTTGGACTCGTGCGTAGTATTTTGAAAAGAATCGCGAACAAGTTCAATGAGCGTAAGACTTTCCCGCAAATGTAAGGAAGTAAATTGTACAATGCGAAGAGCAATTTTGCGTTTTGCCAAAAACTTAATGCAGACGAATTGCTGTTCCCGTGTCATTTATCTTCTCCGGGAAGTTTATTCGTACGCATTTTTCCGTATATAAAAATTGAACAATAATTGACAATGCCACGCGCCAATTTGTCAAAGAAAAGAAATTTGAAAAAAATGAAGTGATTTGTACAAACAAATTTTGCATGGTCTTTTTTTTTAAAAAAAGAAGAGAAAATCCTTTAGTTTGTAGCACCGTCCACAGGATAATAAAGTGTACAATTTTCTTTCTACAAAAATCAACAGAGAACGTAATTCGTCAATTATTGCAAGTCTCAGTCTCACTTTTGTGTTTTTCCATCCGTGTTCTTGTCTCGTTGTCGAAATAAGGTATGGGAAATAACAATCTTGTCCTTGCACGCACACCACAATATCTTTTTCTCTGTAAGTTAAAGAAAACAATCGTGTACCACCACAACTCGCGTCCCTACTTACGAGTAAGTATATTCGTTCTTCCTTGTTTCTTGTCGGTAAACGACATTTTCCTTTTCATCATCGAGATTTTGACAGAGAGATAACTAAAAACCTCATCAAAGTCCTTTGTGATTTGTGTGCATAATATCTTTGTTTGCGTGTCAAAAATAAAAAATAAAAACATAATGCTAATCCAGCGGAATATAAAAGAAAAAAATCTAGGAATTGCTTTGTCGAAGGGGATCTGGAGAAGAAAAATCCGACTCGGTCGCGTTCTTGGAATCTTAATATATAATAACTTTGCCGACGTGTTAAATGTGATGATTATAATAAAAGTTAAGAGCGAATTTTTTGTCCGCCGTTGTTTGTTGAATATAAGATTGAAAGTGAAACCTTAAAGGGAAGATTAAGAAAAGAGATAAAGAAAGCGCGACCGAGGTAAGTTCTAGACAAAGCAACTCGAAGGTTACTCTTGTACCACAGGCGAAGAGACCGAGTGTATAATCCATCGAAGAAAGATAGAAAGAAAGAGAGAGAGAGAAAGAAAAGTCGTGGCTGACTGTGAAAAACATAATAATAATTAAAGAAAAAAAACGTACGATGCATGTGTTAAGTGAAATTTCAAAGTCAAGCATAGTTACTAACAAACACTTAGAACAAAAAACAAGCATATTGATAAAGTTATAAACAAAACAACGGGATAAAGCTTAAGGGGAGAGACTGGTTAAGATCGATGGGAGACATGTGAACTTCGATCTGCCTTGTCTCCTTTATAATAAAAGTAATAAAATATCCAACAAAAAACGGTTTTTTAAAATCATACGTCGAGTTTTTAAATAGGAAAAAAAACGTGTGGTGTTTTGCTAAGCGAAACGGGAAAAAACGGGAAATAAAAGTTATGATATAAAACGGCAACAAAAAAATATAAGACCACCAAGCAGTTAAATAAAACAAGTTAAATGAATAAATAAAAATGAAAAAAAGAGTAAAACGCAAGAAAAAGCACGCACCGCCTTCTTTCGCTTGTTTCATCCTCGATCGAGAAAAAATCATACGGCTATGATAATAATGAGAGACAGGTGACGACGAGGGGGGAGGGGGGTACAAAACTGCCCCCATCCCCCTCGACTTTTGCGACCAGCAGCGAAGCTTTAAGAAAAAAGAAACAATTTTTTTTTTTAAACAAGGATGAAGCCAAGATTGTTTAGGCGAGGGGGTGTTCAATGATTTTTTGAGCAAAATCTCTTGTACGACTGAAATAATAAGTAAAAAAAAAAAGATAAAAGATAAAATGCAAAAAAAATGCAAAAAAAAGTGAAAAAAAAAATAATGTTGAATAATCGTGCGCGCGCGGGGAGAGGCGCGCGCGCGATTTTAGCAACGTGCACCCCGCGCGCGTCGGTTGAAAAAGCGTTGGGCATAAAAGTGTATACCCAGTGAATTTTGTACCGTAAACAAATAATTTAAAAAAAGGAAGAAAAAAACGTTGAAAAAAAAAAGTGATGATGAAATCGCGAAGCTCTAATGCTAATTTCGTAATACGGAATTTAATTTTTTCACGAAACATGTGCATTATAACGAAATAAACGAAACAAAAAAATCGAAAAAATTTAAAGAAACTACACGTGTGTGTTTATTTATTTCACCCTTACACATTGAGTTTTTGTGTATTAATTCAAGTACGAATCCCGTGAATAATATATATTTTATAAACTTCTATAATCATAACAATATAAAACGGGAAACCAACAAAAACAGCTTGAACTTTTTTTTATTCTTTATAACTCTTGTGCTCTTATTTTTAATATAATTTTCTGAATAGCATATAAAATAAATTATATTAATAATTTGCTGATAGCAAAGGAAATTAAAAAATTTACAATGGACTTCATACTTTTCTATTGTAAAATCAAATGTGAAATTCCATTAAAGATAAATTATTCTTGTGAACATATGAATTAATTTTATAAGAGTGTTTAATTCAAATCTACATATTCAGAAACATTTTCACTGACAAAACTGGAACCAAAAAAAATCATCATTGTTCATTTTTTTGTAGTTGATATTTATAATAAAAAATCGCTACAATTTGTAAATTTCTTCCCGATTTTAGGTAAGTTACAAATGCGTTAAAAATTTTTAAAAACACTTATAATTTATATATTTTATACCTACGTAATATTGATTTAAAAAAATTAATTAATATTGTTTTTGTTGTATATTTAATGAAAATAAAACTGCAAATAATAAAATCTCTAACTATTCTTACTAAAAGGGCAGGCTTGGGTGAAACCCAAAAAAGAAATTTATTACGAGTCCAGGAAACTATTTAAAGGCATTCATTCTGAAAATTTTTATGCTATAAATAATTAGTAATATCTTAAATTTTACTGTTGTAAAATCTTGATCCTACACGTCACAAATAAATCACTATTTTTAATACTATATTTATTAAAGGAATTTTGTTCCTTACACGATTCTAGGTGAGATATGGTATAAACAAAAATTTTCTGGACTCGTAAAAAGCATTTTTTTAACAGATTATTTTCGCTTAAATATCGGCTTTCAGCGATTCTAATTACATATATTTTTATATTTTTAAATTTATATTAATTGTTAAATGTATAATATTATAAAAAAAAATAGTATACATTTTAATATTGAAAATTGTCAAGTTTAAAAAATCTATAATGATTCTTATCAACGATTTTAAAGAACCGTTACCACAACATTCAGAATTCTGGGTAATGTAAATATGTAAGTATATGATTAAAATTATTTGTATTGATTTTCGTATTCATTGTAATATTCGTGATTACAAGATTTAACATAGCTAACTTTACAATAATCATGAAAATTTATATCATTGAAAACCGGTAAAATTTGGATTTACATTGAGTGATCATTTGCGTATTAACGAAGTATTTATCTCCTGACAATATTTGTGTATGCAAGTAGTCCTATATATATGAACAGTTGTAATGTGATTTACATTTAGCTTTAAAATTCAATAACATTAGCTCAATGATTCAATTATTATTTGTAAAATATTCAGTTTCACTAATGTAATCCATAGTCTTTTCGAGTTAAATACAAAATCCTAGAATACAAACTTCTGTATAAGCATCTTATGAACCCATACAACGCGGGCCCTCCATTTTGTAGGGGGGAAGTTTCGATCGGCGGCCATTACCGCCAAGGTAATTTTCTAGGAGAGGGAACTTCCGGGAGCGGCCGAGAGCTACCTGCCTTCTCTTCTTGTCTGCAGTCTGTGGCTGGCTTCTGTGTCCGTCTGTCTGTCATCGTTCGTGGTGGCATCGTGCCGCTCGCGGTGTACGAAGCGTGAACAAAATCGGATGCAAGTCGCATTTCTCACTTGACCGTCGTCCGAAACGAACGCCGAAGTTACTCAAAAGCACTGGTACACAAATACCCGTGAGAAACAGGGCTACAAGAGTCGTAATCGATAGCGGAGTTGACGGAGCGTCAGACGCCGTGCCGCACTAACCTCCAAAAATTAATTATTACGCAGAAACGTCCTTTGCCTTCAGCCAACTTATTTTCTCACCCTACTTCGCTGTACTAAACGTCGTTGATCCTTAGTCTACTCGGCAGCTTTAATTCCACGTTTTCGGAGTCGAACTTGACTGTTTCTGGGTGTACAAGTGCCAATCGAGAGACACAGGATATAGATTCAAGAAGATGAGTCCCCTGAACAGAGGTCCATTAATGGGTCCGAGGATCCCACCGTCCATGAGACCACCGATGCCCAGGTTCGGCAGGGCTCCACCGCCGGGCATGAATCGAGGCATGCTACCGCCACCCATGAATCCCATGTTCGGACCTAGGA
Source organism: Gastracanthus pulcherrimus (assembly GCA_949152435.1). NCBI lineage: Eukaryota > Metazoa > Arthropoda > Insecta > Hymenoptera > Pteromalidae > Gastracanthus > Gastracanthus pulcherrimus. The sequence goes on from OX424573.1 coordinate 21,755,879, forward strand.
ACAGGCCCATTCCACCGCCGATGCCAGGTTCTCTCAGACCGGGTCCCATGATGGCCAGACCCGGTGGTCCTCCTGGCCCTCCGCCACCCATGTTTGGCCCACCCAGACATAGGCCCCTCCCACCCATTCCGCCCATGCCGCCTATGGGACTCAGGGGACCCATGGGGCCACACAGGGGACCCATGATGAGACCCGGACCCAGGGGCATGCTGCCGCCGCACGCTCTGCCCCACATGAGGCCCAGGTTCCCGCCCAATCACACGAACGGCAAGACCAAGATGAACGGCGTCAAGAAGGCCAACAAGCTGGAGGTAGGTTTTCCTTTGCTTTGTTAGATTTCACTTTTGGATAATCGACACTGTGACTAAAGTGATGGAGACGTTTAATATTAGCTCTTGTATTTAAATTTATTCAAAGTGTTGTCACTGAAGAGTGTACTGAGTATCAGGATGACAAGATTATCTATAATTTTCAATTTTCACTTTTAACTTTTTTATAGAGTCAATTGAATGAAATTTTTTTATTTTCTTTAATTTATTTGATATTGTGAAAAGACCTGCAACGTGGGTTTGATTTCAAACAATATGAAATGCATTACCTGCATGCTGCTTTTTGTTCACCCGCTTATTTCCTTATATCATAGGAGCTAGAATTGAAGAAGCCATGGATGACCGATGAGATCCGCAGCGAAATACAAAAGAAGAATAAGCTTTATGCCAAAGCTAAGAAGAACAAGGATGCCAAGGAGTGGGAAGAGTTTAAGGATTTGAGAAACAAAGTCACTCGCATGATTAGAGATGCCAAAAATGAATACTTAGCAAAGAATCCTGATCAGGTATTTTCATGACATTCAAATACATAAACATCGACATACTAACATATTTTCACAATTACTAACCAGAAAAAGTTCAGAATAACTACATGGATGTAAAATAAAATTGTTTAAATAATTCTGAAATCAGAGTATGTTATACTTTTAAAACTATAAGTATCTTGAAAAATATTTGTTTCCTAATACCAATCTTCACAATCTTTAAATTTTGTTATCACAAATAAAGGCATACATACATAATTCTTTAATAAATGTTAAATTTTATTAAATTTTCAACAATAATTAATAAGATGAAAAATAAGAAAATATTATTGAAAAACTATTTGAAAATATGTTTAACAATGGATACACATAACATTTACTAATAAGTGATATTATTTATGTCTAAAAATAGGTATTTTTATATTAATTAAACTTGAATACTTCTATGAATTTAATTTTATCTTACATCTGTAATGCATGCCTTTATAAATTCTAAAACAAAAATACATACTATATTAATAAAAAAAATTTGTCAAGAGCACCAGTAGAATTTCTTAGATGGATAAAAAAAATTTGAGCCCAGTTGCAGCCAAAGACCAAAAACATTCCTTCTAGAATGTCCAAAAATTTATGTTACAATTTAACGTACAATGCAATAATGGTTGAAACTAGTTAATTTTCTGTAGTATAGAGCCAATAGTTTTAAAAATTCCTTTCATTACAGGTTGCTCAGAAAACAGCTGATAAGAGTACTGTTCAAAAAGAAAGTGTTCAGAAAACTGAGAATACAACTGAGCAAACAGAGCAAACGGAGCTTAACGGGGAGAACAAGCCTTCCAGCGAACAGGCAAAGTCTTAAAAGCTTCATAGGCTACTCCTCCTTTAATTATTCAAGCGATTGGTCGAAATTGAAACGCCACTTTAGAACTTTGGACTGATTACCATTTCACTATTCCACTTTTTTGTTACTTATCGAGATCACAGTAACATTGACATCTATCAATTTGTTTATCGTCAACATAGCTTTACATGTCCTTATTGTCTATGTTAGATCAAAGACGCTATTGATAATTGATTTTCCATCTTCTGAAGGTTTCTTAGATAAGTGAATTAATGTAATTACATTGCAACAGCTAAACAAAGATTAACAATTCTGTTCTAGTAATCTACAAAACATTACATTATCGTGTTAAATAACGAATTATTTAGAGCACACTGCAAAAGATTTATTTATTCTAGAAAAATGTATCCCTTTAGTCATGCTTGGATATATGAGAAGTTATTTCCATTTGGTATTTATTTACCTGATTTAATTGTAGATTTACGTAAATATATTTGGCTTCATATCTTAAACAAATTCAATATTCCTAACTTATTTGTAGGTCAATCTGGAAAATAAGTACTGAAATAAAAGTCTTTTCACTTAATTTAATACAAATACTTTTTCTTGAACAAATAAATCCAAACTTCGTTGTGCATGATTTTGAGATTGCAAGTAATGAATGTAACGGCTGTACATTAGCTGGCCTGTAGATGCAAAATTCATGATTTCAGATTGCTCCTTAATTGCTCTTTGGCCAGTGGTGCAGTGCTCCAAGTTATCTTACATATATCTATTTTATTTCATACATTTAGAAAAAAGTGATTTAGTATAAAAAAATATAAATTGCAATTATATGTAGATTAAGTATCAAATTGTGTTTAATGGTTTCTATACACTGCTACGTAGCTTGCAGCATTGCAATATTAATTCAATTTCTGTTACAAGTAAATATTTTAACATTGCTTTGTGATTATTGTAATATTCTTAGTCAAGACATTTAATTAATTAATTACAAATATAGGTATAAAGAAAATGGCTTAAAGCATTTTTTTGTATCCAAGTCCGTATATTATAAAAATAAATATTTGTACAAATTTGAAAGATTGTGTACTTTTCTTTCAAGCATCGAAGTTTATGTGCTGATTTAAATTTTGTAAGAAAAATTTGTAACAGTCTCCGCAAAACATTACTGTTTGTGATATGTGTTGTCTTCTTGATGCCAATCATTGTACAATACTGTTTATTTCACAATTACAGTAGTATATTTTTTAGTTTTAATTTTCGATATATAAATACAGTCTTATTTAAAGTTTATTTTGATATTACATTCTAAAGTTTTATTTTAAACGAAAAGTAATTTTTCTATCAAATTTATATTTAAAGTCACCAATAAATGTTGCTTCTATCACATTCTTTAAATGTAATTAAAAATTTTTGCTTGTATTTTACACGTTCGAACTAAAATCCATTACACATCAAATTCTAAATTCAATTTCCATAACAGTGCAATAAATATCTAGTTTTCTGAACAAGCTTATAATGTCCGTACGTTGTTCTCAATATCAAAATTCACAATCTTCACGCAAAAAATCCTCTAATCACACTAATCAACCTACACGCAACAGTCAAAACTGGGTATCTCGCAAAGAAACCCCAAAGAAAAATAAAAACCAATCTAACGAACACGGAAAGTATGTCTTTCTTCCTCCTCAAGGGCTCGCAGCCTCGGTCATCCGTGTCCTTTTCTCAGCCCCGTATTCAAGCGAGCAGAGTTGTTTGATTTGTCGTTTCTAGGCGCATCTCCACGAGCAGGACGAGGAGATGCCGGAGGTCGACGCCGAGGAGGTCGCCGAGTTCCTCGGGGTCGGCTCGGCCGACGAGGCGGAGGAGCCGGTCAATCCTTACTGCGAGGTCTGCGACCGGGACTTCGACACGCGGGAGCGCCTGGAGAGACACGTGCAGGAGCACAGGACCTGCAAGATCGACGGATGCACCTTCACCGCGCACCCGAAGATCGTGGACAAACACATAGGCATGCAGCACTCCACGGGCTTGTACGAGAGGATGAAGCACGTGATGAGCGAGGAGGACGTGGAGAAGTGGAGGGCGGAGAGGAAGAGGTACATTCAATTCAATTGTCGTTGTTTCATTTGCTTTTGATTTATATTAAAGTACTTTTCAAGCGAGCGTTTTAATGGTGGGTTGGTTGCGTGGAAAGTGTCGAGTGGTTTATCGCTAGGATAATGTGCTGAACGAGAGAAATTGATCCTGTAAGGTTCGAACTTTTATTTTCGGTAGGAAACTTTGAAGAAATATTTAGGAATATGTTGCAGCTCGTTTTAGAGGGACCCTAGGGGAAGTGAGAAGTAAGAGAACGTAACATTTCATCGGTTTTCGGACAACTTTATGTTTTCATACTACAAATTAATACATTTTAAGATTTAGTTATCTTAAACGAAATATATTAAAAAGTAAGAAAACGTTATTTTTGTAGATTCTTACATTTTTTTGTTTTCTTATATTTTCTTACGTTTTCTTACATTTTTGTGAAAATTCATTTTATATAAAAGTATGCATTTAAAAGATTTTATTATTGTTTGTCAAATAAGAGATAAAGGAAAAGTAAGAAAATGTTATCAAACATAAGAAAACTTCGCACAATATCCATCAGATTCTTACAATTTCTTATGCTTTCTTATTTTTTTGTACGTTTTCTCACATTTGATTATATTTTGTTACCTTTATTCGAGCTTTTTCGGCTTCCATTTTATGGTGAAAAGAAATTTCTTTCCTCCATTACATGATCAAAAAGAATCCACTTCTACCTGATGGGCTAATTCATTTTGCACAATTTTAAGTTTATCAAGTAATAATTTAAGAAAACATAAAAAGATTTTGGGACACCTCAGTCCCAATAAAAACTATGGTTTCTGAAAGAGAAAAACTTGATCTTTTCGATTCTGATGTCTGATGTTCAAAAATTTTCGATTGAAATTAAATGAAAATTTTAAAAACTCGATTAAAATTGGAAGTAAGCGCTTATTTATTATCATTTATCACGGACTGAGTATGCTTCATTTTAGTTGAAAAGATTCCAAAGTCTGACTTCAGAATCGTAAATTACGTTAAATAACCTTTCCTTCTATAATGTTTATTTTTCTATAATATAATTTTTTTTTATAAACTGAATTTAAATGTTACATATGTAATACCATCATATTTGTTAGAAATCATAATCCCCTTGTATTCAGTTACATCATTAATGGTCACAATTTGAAATTGATGTTCATAACTTGGTTATTAGTGTAATCCCGCGGGATATTGCTCTCCAACTTATTGATTACAGTGAACACACAGAAAACAAAGCTTACAGATTTCGAGGTACTATTAATTAGTAGCACATCTGGGGACTTTGGTGGCTCATAATTTTTTCCCCCTGGTGCTACACGATATATATATGACTCAGGAATATTTTACAAAATTTATCATTTTTATGGTATTTATAGTATAAAAATATGCATTTATGAGCTTGAGCAACGGTTTTCTTATTTTATGTACTTTGATAAAAAGACCAAAAGTACCGATTTATATTAAAATTGGATCGATTGTAATTGTAATAAGCATTAATTAAATTACAATAAAAACTTACAGAAAAATGCCATAGCACTGTGCGAAATAAAATGCTTGTACATTGTCACTAGCGGAAGTGATAATATACCATGGTAACTCCAATTTAAAATTTTGTGTTCTGGCAAAGCATGCCTGCAAAGAACATTGCTAATTAAATTAATTGATTAAGTAAGCTATACAGGACTTCATTTCTTAGCCTTTCAATCTAAAATTCGATTATTATAAATTTGATCGAGATTATGCGATCTTGTATAAAAAATTTAATAAGAAACTCATTGCAGAGTAACACAGATATAATATCGTTCATTTCATTAGAAACTTTATCACGTAATAGAAATTTCATACTAAATTATATTGGAAAGTAATTAAATTTTAATCAAGTAAATATTTAATTCTACTTTTCCTGGATGTATCACTTTACTGTATTTGAAAATAATCGTTAAATGAAATTTAATATAAAATCGACGATTAGTAACAGTTATCAATAATAGACTTTATGCGTTATCCTTGTTTGTTTCTTAGTAACTACTGTTTCCTTACTTCAAATCATATTTTTCGTAATTGTTTTCAATTTTAGACCGTAGGGCTGTTAATTATGTTTCAAATAAATAAATAAATAGATAAATGAATGAATAAATAAATCAATTCATATTAAAGACGATATCCGACAGCAGAAACTATTAAACAACAAGAAGATGAGCGACTTGAAAAGAAGAAACGTGGAGAAGTAATCAGGAGTCAAAAAGAAAATCAAAGGATCCAAAACCCATCTAAAAGGGAACACGTGCGAAGAATTCGCAAGAGAAAGCGCAACAAACCATTCCAAATGGAATTTCACGAAAAACCGATTGAACGCAAAATTTACAGGGGTCTGCCACCATTTGCTGGCACAGGTAAATTTACCAAAACTTAAAATGTATAACAACTTACATTGCTTTTAATAAATAAATAGTTTTAACAAATAACTACTTTACTTACAGCTATGCTAGATGAAATAGAGCAATCTGATAATTCGTCAGTTGAAGAAGAAACAGTAGCAGAGGCTGTTCCGGAAGAAGCAGAGGAAAAATGTAAATTTGAAGTTTCGGACGAAGACGAAGAAATCGTACAAAAAATTGACGAACAAATTGTTCAAGAACCAACAGTTACCGAAGTACCAAAGCCGACCACTGCCCTGCCTCCAACAATAGCCGCTCCTAAAATGCTAGGTTTGGTTGCTGATTATGGAAGCGATTCGGATGATGGTAAGAATAAAGATTCTGTTTTAATCAATCTTAATGTATTATTCAGTTATATTCAGATTTAAGTGTTTTACACAGATGAACCTCCAGATGAAGTGCCTATAAATAAATCAAAACCAGATGATGAAGTTGCTCATCAACCTGAACCACAAACCGAATCTACCAAAGTTGTAGCAAGTATTAAAACGACATTAGATAGTAAAGCAAGTTCATCTACCTCGAAGGAAGACAAGAAGTCAATAGTCAAAGATAAGCAAAATTACGAAGATAGGAGAAAGCCAAACAGACCTCAGAAACGTAATAATTCTGAATTTAATAATGGTAGATTAAGGCTTTTGAATAAGTTATTGGCGCGCTCTATACAACATGAAAGGAACGCAATGCATCAATGCATAACGTTTATAGCCAATAATAATTTTTTCGACTGACAAAAATTTGTTACACATTACTTATGTAAATACATTTTTTGAAATCTTTATATTATAAAGTGATAATGTTAAGATTTATGATCAAGTACAAACTATTAGCGTTGAACTTCGTTCAAACGATATATTTTTTATTTTTATACATGATAACGTTAATGTTTCTTATCTTTTAATTCTTATACTGTATAAATAAAACTGTAATATACATATGTTGATTTGTATTACTATTTTTATAAAGTTTGTGATACAATAAAAATTTTAAAAACATATTTGGATAAAAATCTTTTATTAACAAAATACAATATAAAATAACTCATAGACAACTAATATATAAATAAATGAATGATTTGTTCAATAATAAAGTGATGTATATATTAAATAAAATATAAACGTTTCTGCTCACAAAAGCTGATACCTATTGTTTACAAATTCACAATCAATTGTTGATACATACAAATTTTCAAGTATTACGCATATATTTTTTAGATAAAAATTTTTTGCGCCTCACTGATATAAAATATAAACGCTTTTTAATTACAAAATAAATATTTTTTTTCATGTAAAATTAAAATTTCATTTTTTTTTTATAAAACATTTTGTTCTTGATAAAAAATATCAATATACTCTGCCTCTTTCTATTAGAAAATTTTTCTAGAAATACTTTCTCCAAAAATTTTATTACTATGTACTACTTTCTCTATAAAAACATTAGGAATGTATGTTATCTAGCTGACTACTAAATATGGTAATAAAGTTATTGCGCAATCCTGATTCTCATACTAGACAAAATTTACATCAGTATCAGTGCTGTCACAGACAAATATTTTAAGAAAAATTACGTTCAGGCGTCAATTAGATAAAAATATAAATTTTTTCAATTTTGATAAAAGAATTATTGTTTGATATGCCAATATCATTCTTATTTATTATTTATAGTTAATTAAATAGATTAGTTAAATATTCATTTATGACAACACTTATCACTTTAAAGCACTTTTGATATTCATAAAATATGTACATTTGTCAATTCAAATATAGTTACTCTCTATGGTCAAAGATTTCCTAAGATAGTTTTTATATGATAGTCACTATATTATTTTTGTGAAAAGTTGATATAATACTATTTGACTATAATAAAATCTGTTATATTTAAAACGAGGTTAAATTTTAATATTAATATTGCAAGTCACCATTGTAAAACTCTCAAACTGGCTGCATTAGTTATTGTACATGATAATTTTAAGGCATTGGTAATGCACTTTCTATCAAAACCTTTTATAAGAGGAAAAGTTATAATACTTAATGACTATTTGGAAAGCTTTTTGTCGATATGATCAACGTACTACGCTGAGAGGAATTGTCATATTGCGAGGCAATCGAGATGTTATTGTTTCTGCTAACGTCTGTGGCAGCTCATGCCATATATATTTTCCACTGATAGAGACCTCTTCTAACGGAGGCCTGAATGATATGAGTAGTGTCAAACAAAGGCCATCTCCTTCTCCAGTACCACTGAACTCCACTGATAGCAAGCCGTGTGGTTTGTGCTGTGGAATGCCTTCTCCGAAAATTTCCTTTAAAGAACATCATTTTTAATAAATTGAACGAATACATTTAAGTTCCTGAGCTTAGATAATAGAAATAAACATACCACCATAAACCTATGGAGTGTAGAATGTAAATTTTTTGATGGATTAATTTCACAAACTGGTAAATGTAACGATGTTTTTTCAGACATCAGCACATGCAGTCTATTCCTGTTGAAAAAAGTTAATTATTATTATTTCAATATTAGAAAATAATAAAGGTTTTTATATTTTCAAACTTACGTTGCTTTCTTTTTGATGCACACAATTAATCGCAAGTATAATTTATTTCGGGCCTTTTCAACTGGTAAAATATGTGAATGCCATGGCCCATTTACTTTTTTAATGAAATCCTTTCCTTTTTGTATAAGTGTTAAAATGTCGCTTGACCTTAGTTGCAAGCTAGTTACTTCTCGAACCCAACATGCCTGAAGAGATTCTTCATTTGATTGATCTGGAGTTTTCAAACTACCTCCAACAATACTTCCAGTCATGACATATCGAAACCACGATCCACTGGCACATTCAACCATTATCAGGGATTTTGGATCCATGAGCAGACCTGTTTCTTCCAGCACCTCGCGTTTCACAGCATCGATTAGATTCTCGTTTGGCTCTACCCGACCAGCTGGCAAATACCATTTGCCCATGCATGATGGTTTTGCTTCTTGCATCATCAGGACCTCATCGTGTTCATTGATAAGAACAACAGCTACGATATATGTAACTGTCTTCTGACATAGAGGAACATACGAGGAACTGACTGCCGGTTTGATTCCATTTGCCTCTGCAAACAAATATTTTATTGTAAACTCTATTGGGAATTGATAGATAGTTGATAAATATCAAATTTATTTACCAAAAGACAAAAATATGTACAAATAATAACATGATCAATAGATAAAACAGTAATAGTTAATTAATTAAAATTAATTTTGTTTCACATAAAAATGAAATAGTGAAATTAGAAAGTATAAGAAATTTAAAATAAGTTTGTATTAAACTTGATTTTAATTTAATTTTTTAAATATGTATACTTATTGAATTTCTTACTAAATATAAAATTTTTAAATGAAGGGATATCTACATTCAAGTCTCTATGTTTTCTCATTTATTTATTTATAAGATATTTACAAGATAAATAAACAGATATAAAATTTATTTTGTGCAAAGTAAGTAAAAGACAAAGAAACATATCCCTCTCCTGGAAATAATTACTAAATATTTTACAACAGGTTTCCTTTTATTCTATTATTAATTAACCTGCTGAATTACAAATTTAGTTACATATAAAAAGTTGTTACATTTTCATACAAAATATAAAATTTACATGTTTATTATTAGTCATTCTTTGCATTTATCTTAATATATATAATACCAACACTATCACAAATCACTATCACAATACTACCAGTAATGTAATATAAGTGCTTTTTTTTAAAGTGCTTAAGTATATTGACTTCTACACTTTTTTCTATACACAATTCTATAATATACAAAGCATATAATATGATTAAAATCGGAGCATAGTTAAGTATGGAGAAAAATGAAAACAATCTCACAGAAAAAAACATTTTATAAATTACTAATAAAAACCATATATTAATATGTATACTAGAGTTAATACTAGAACTAAAAATAACTTACAAAGGATAATTTTCTATTTTTATTAAATTCTATAAAATTTGTTGGTATTTTTAATAAAATATAAGACAAGCATTACATAAACATAAGAAACAAACAAAAATATTTTCAAACAATTACTTAAACTCCAAAACAGGTTTAAAAATTTCTTATACTAAAAAGAATGACTCATCCTTATTCCAATCTAATAAATACATAAAATTAAAAAACTAGCGCACCATAACACAATAAAATAAAAACCGGAATAAATCTACAACAATAATGCGCTTTTCCCTGCAGGCCGAAGAAAACTCATTATAAAATCACAGTGAAAACGTTAATAATTCCCATTCGAGGCTGTCCGCAACAACGCGCGCGCGCAGCATCAATCATCAAAGATCTAATCCTATGATTTTCATAAAAGTAAAAACAGGGATAAGGCGCCAGTAGGTAACTTTCTAAGCGCGGCGATCTTTTCTCCCCGCGCGCGCGCGCCGCCGCTTCCAGTTTTCCAATTAACCCACATTATAACCTACAAATAAAAGAAATACCTCTCTCCCACAACGCGCGTCGATTTTTCTCTCCATCCGCGGCAGTGCCGCATTACATCTATAGGTATGCATTACTTATTACAAAAGTCCTCTCGCGTGTCGCCAGGCGCGCGTGGGCGAGGAAATGCGCACAGCGACTCGAATTTGCATACAAGTATGCGCGAAACCGAACGCTTCTGTACGGACGAGTGTGTACGTAGCGAGAGAGAAAACTAGGCAAATAGAAACTTATATGTCCATATCCCGCCTTTATCTGGAACGCAATGTACACTGCACCTGAACAAATGGAGAAAATAGATGTTTGTGCGCGCGGCCGAGCATTCGAGCGATCGTTAAAAAAAAGGAGCTAATGTTTACAAGTCGATATGGGTCCTGTATTAAAAATTGAGTATCTATCTATCTATCTCGGGATGTGAGAGACGATTGAGAAAATGCACTTACCGTTACTTCTGTTATTTAATACAAAACCTAAATTACCTTCTATCGCGTCGATAGCTTCTTAATAACAACCAACATAAAATATTTTCATCGATTCCGACACTACCTAAAAGTCTAACCTTCAAAAAGAGATATACGCGCTCTTTAATCGGTAGATCATTTCTACACTATCTCCCGTGCGTATAATATAATCCAACTCACCGGCTGCCTCGTTCTGCTGCTCCAGGGTGTAGTCGCAGAGGTCGTCGGCGACCCGCGAGCTCTGTCCCGACAGCACGTGCCTGATCTCGTCCTCTATCACATCGGGCATCTTCACCCTCTACTGTATACTCTCCTCGCAATCCACAACACTATAGCCACGCACCTTTCCCTTATTCACGTGTTCGCGCGCACCACGCACGTTTGTTTATATATATGCCTCTGGCAAAACGAAAACAACAACTCCCGTGTATCAAAAATAAAAGAAGAAGAAGAAGAGGATCCTGCGGTCTGCAGCAGCGCGCGCAGCTGGACGGATATGTACATATGTACGCACACAGGCTGACTGCAGTGGTATATATGTATGTACACGTATGTACACAGTCGGAGCTGCAGTGGCCGCGCGCAAGTGGATCGTGGCGGGCTCGGGCCAGCCGTCTAACGGATGAATATCGCCTCGCGCGAGCCGCCAAGCCGTCGTCGTCGTCATTGCAGAGCGGCGGGAGAGCAACAGTATATTTGTTTGCTGCAGGGGAGGGCGGGGCGGGTTGAGGAGGGTTTAGGGAGGGGGAGGGTATTCAATGGGGTTTTAAGTGGATGAGATGGAAATTGGGGTTCGGAGGAGGATTGATGTAGGGGGGAACAGGTAGTCATTTTGCGGGGTAAAATGGACGTTTTGGATTTCAAAATATGGAAATCCTCATTTAAGCAGAATTAATACTTCTAAAGTGTATTTTAATATCTCGTTTATAATTAACAATGGATAAGAACCACAAAATTAAGTGTAAATATCCCAAATTCTTAATATGAAAAGAGTACTGTCTGAAGCGTTGCAAGTGAGTATTTTGCCCCTGCTGGGGTAAAATAGACATTGATGAAGAAACAAGCAATATACATATATTAGGGCAAATTGATCAGTTTGTGGGGTGAACGTGTCACTTTACGGATTAAAATTAGCACTCTAGTACTTATTTGATTTTGATAATTTAATTTTAGCTTCAACTATATGTAAAACAAATAAGACAAATAAGGTGGGGCAAATTGACACTTTATTTTTTATTCTATTATGTCTTATCTTAAACTTGTTTTCACTTTACCAACATATAGTTTATACATTTGTGTGTTATTAAAAAAAGTTTGGACTTGCAACGATGCATTCATTTTTAAATAATGGAAATGTCAGTTTTGCCCCGTGTCTGTATTGTCTCTCTCTCCCCTACTTGTGATGTAGATAAGGGTATACTGAAGAACTTTGACTTTTGACTTATTTAAGTTTGAAAATAGATTGGAACTAGGTACCATACATAGTATTGTTATTTCGTGTATACCATCTATCTAGTTTATCGTTGATGACACTGATATTAAAAAGTATCCTATTCGAAATAAACTTTTTAATGCCGTAATATGCCATAAAATGTTAAAAAATGAAAATATGTTTTTATTATTATAATTTCCTTAATGCCATAATTTGTTAAAATATACTTAAGAATTTCAGAATTTGTTGAAAATTGATTATGTGTTAAAAAAATCTAACAATTTTTATACATACTAACAATTTTGAATAGTTTTTGACATTTTCTAATACTTTTTTGAGAACAAAAAATTTATTATGTTGAGAAGTGTTAGTATTTGTCCTTGTATTTGTCAGAAATATTATTTTTTTTCTAGAAACTATTAGAAACTAGAAGCTATCATTCGAAATCCGACACGTCCTAACATTTTCTACACTTTCTAATAAATATTGACGTTTTCTAACACATACCAAAGTATTAAGTGTAAAATATCAGAATTTCTTAATATGACAAGAGTGCTTATCTGAAGAGTCACAAATGATCAATAAACCCCTGAGCAGGAGTAATTTACGGATACACTAATATAAAACAGATGTGATAAAAGTGTGCAGACAAACTATCACTTTATTTTTTAGCATAGATTACTTTTCAGCAGAAAATGAATATTTTATTGTTCATTTGATTATACTTTGCTTGTCACGGTCTAGCGGAATGGAAAAAAGGTGAGTTTTAAGAATTTTTGCACGAAAAAGTATGCAAGCTAAGGTAATAAAAGATGTTATACCTTATTGTTATTGTACTGTGTAGTTTCATTTACCTAATACAAAACAAATGGGACAAATATATATTTGATTATATAGTACACTTTAAACAAAAATAAAAGAAGTTCCGTTATAAAATGGAATTTATGCGGAATTATAACTTGCAGTTTCAAGGTCGCGTACTGATGTTGGCCCGAAATCAATTAGTATTCGCTCCCTCGCAGTATTAGGTACCTTCCGTGATTGGATCATAGACACATTACTGAAACATTTTCTGAGCAAAGTTGTGACTTGCGACATAAACTAGCTGTGATTGATATGCCGGCAAATATTTTGACTTAGTTAATTAATTTTAATTCTAAATTGTGGCGTGACAGTTAAGATCAGATAATATAAGAAATTGTGTAATATTGTCTTCTGAAACTTATAACGAAATCCTGCGATGAACCCGTGATATGACGATAGGTATACCAATATTACAATGTAACAATTAGTTTATGTATTTTTAAATGTATTTTTGACTTGAGCAAAATAAAATCTTAATCTATCTATCTATTGATCTTTGAACAAAACATACTTTCTTAAAAAGAGTTAATGAATGTCACTGACATTAGAATTCTTTACGAACTCTTCAAGAACTCTAAGAATTATTTTCTAACTTAAGCATTCACAATGAATTCTGTAAGAATTCGTAGTTCATAAAAAGAATTATTCCTTTTGCTCTCCGGATTGAAAATAACATTGATTCAATTGACCCCGCGTCCAACTATCCCCGCTCTCCTCTATATACCCCACACGCGCGCACACAGATAATACAAACTTGGCGCGCGCCGTGGAATGCGCCGCCAGTACTGCCCATCGCTACACACATTATATATACAGGTATAGGCCTTTACCGAACCGAAGAGAAAGAGAGATAGAGAGAGGAGAGAAAGAGTTAGGTATATACCTACAGGCTGTATCTATATTTTGCGGAAGCGCTGCCGTGTGTTTACCGCGCGTGCGATGCAGCACACGCGTGCGCGGCCCCGCGGCTGGATCGTCTTGGACGTCGTGGACGCGGTATGTACGTATATGGGATGTTGGACGCGATCGATCGGTGCGCGCAGATTTTGCCGATAATTATAGACGCCTGGAAGGTGGCTTCCGGGCGGATTTAAATTGGGATTTCGCGCACTGAGTGGTATGATACATCTGAGGGTGAAGGGATAGTGATATGCATAGGGCATATTTCGGAATGCGTCTGTTACTACTGATTAATGCCTTTTTCTACTTAAAGAGGTTTGCGTGATAACAAGGTTCTTTGTAAATGAGGCGTTGGGCTCGCTTTAAGTGCGAAAGAACTTCACCAGGGTGAAGTTGTTGTTGATGAAACATACATATTCGTATTCTACGACCCTTTATGTATAGATAGGTATAGTGCATCAAACAAGTTTTTTTAGAACGTATACAGTAGAATATATCGAAATCTCTCGCGCTGTCCCGGGCCTCCTAATACCGTATCTATCCTATACACCGGGGACCGTAGACGCTGCCTCATCTCCTGCTGTGCTATATATATCGTCCGAAATTCGCGCGCGATGTTTTCCTCCACTTGTACGATTTAAGACGAAAGTTTCACTTTTACAATTTCTAACGGAGTATAACCGAGAACGGTTTGAAAATATTATATGAAGTATCGAAAATGACAGTTCCGAGTGGTGAAATAACAGATCAAAAGGATATATATGTTACAGCTAAAAATTAAATAAAAATATACTTATAAATTTAAAAATATATTTCTAATAAATTTTTGATGCAAGAATTTACGTATGAATATTATTTTAATGAATAAAAGATATATTCTGAGATTTATTTGATGAAAATAAGCTCGATTGAAGCAAAAAATACCCGTTATATGCAAAAACAACTTAACTTGGATAAGCTTCTTTTAGTTATTTAATTAATTTATATTGATAACACGTGTAACTATATATGCTGTAATAGTAGGACTAATAAACTAAATACGAAAAGCCGATTGGTTTTATATATATACATATTAAGATAAAACAATATATACACTTTAAACGTCTTTTATTTCCCAAAACTTAACCCGATGTCATCATTTCATCTGTGTCTTATTCTTAGTAATATGGCAATGTTACATTGTATGTACTATAATTACATATAATATTTATTAACAAAAAATAGAAATTTATTTCAGAACTATGGAATAACCTTCCGACGACTTTTTATTGTATGTTACTATATAAATATTAGTTTTAGTATAAAATACATGAAAATACATTAATCAAAACAAAAAAGGTGGATTTTATAAATTTAATGAATGACCATAAAAATCTTGTATTTTTTACTTTAGTTTTTAATATCATTATTGATTTGATCTCATTTAAATTATGCAATTAAAAAATAGTTTATTCAAGTATTCATAATGACTGTTATTTTTCTTAACCAAGTACTATTTTTTCGAGCTCTCGGTGAGTATATGCTTTGACATTAATAGTTAAATCTTGCGCATCATTCCATGAATGGATCTAATTTTAACGATCAAAAATCATCATATGCATCTCATTTAATAAAATGCAAATTAAGGAAGCGGTACTACGTGATAAGGTATATGAAAAGGATGTCTTTTTGTACTTTCAAAAGGGTATAAATTACATCTCCTATGAAGCGGCAAGATCACTGATGGTGAAAATGGAAAACTTTGACCTCGTTACTTATCCGAGGGAAAGTTGAGAAAAATGCAGGTGCAATTAAATCACGCATAGAAGGTATTATATGCTACCAGGCGTATCTTGTATGGTACGCGTCGTTTTCTATATTATATATGATATTATTAAACCTTTTGAAAGAAATACAATTTGTTAATTAAATATATTTATTTATAAGAAATATATAATTACAAACATTATATATTATAACAATATATTAATGTTCATATATAAATAACTTCTTTTACGATCATTGAACGAATTAAAATATTACTGTAAATATGAAATTCTGTTAAGTTATCGTTAATCCTTAAAACATATGTAACTTATTTACATTACACTAATATTATCAATTGTTAAATTTCAGCCACATAAAAATCCGTATTAAAACGACTAAAGTTAAGTGTAATCGAAGCGCTCTTACAAATAAAGACGTGTATATTTAAGAAAAGCATTCTTTGAACAATGCCTATTAATTTTTAATTTATTTTCTTTCTTTTTGAGAAATGTCTATATTTCTACAAACGCTTTGATTTTAAACACTCAACAGAATTTAAATATTGTACACTCAGTGCCCTTTACATCCCACCGAACAATCTTCAAATGTGAGTGTTGAAGTCAGTACTTTTTCAATCGATATATCTAATGTACTGAAAAAAATATTCTTTAACTCAAATAAGCTACTTTGCGGGAGGATGATACATGTATTGTGCAAATCTAATTTTGTAAGAATCATTTTTTATTAAGTTGAACAAATGCTTCATTAATATGAAAGATTTCCTTTGATTTAATATTTGATTCAAAGAAGTTTTTCAATGGTACCTAATTGGTCAAATAGCAACATTAATTTAAATTGAATTCTTTTTGAATATCGAAATTTTTAGAGAAATCGTTTTAATAATTCGAAAGAATTATACAATAATTCAAAAAGTGCATCGAATGTCACATCGAAAATATTACATAAAGAGTTTGTACAGAATTCTGTATGAGTTTGAGATAAATTTAGAAACATTCATAAAAACATGCGTTAATTATTTCATTAAGAAAACCTAAGGAATATTTAAATAAGAGTTAAGATTTTTCTTATAATGTAGAGATATAAGTTTCAGATCATTCTTTTTGAATTTATAAAGACTTTTTTGAGTATTAAAAGGAATTCACGAATACTTGTCTTAAAGAATTGATAAACAGTTTGTAATAAGCTCTTAAAATTTTAATGTTAAGTGTTTTAAAATTTTTCACACAGAATGTTATGACAATGAAATTTATAACTAATTCAGAATATCTCAATTCAGTGCCATTCAAGAACTCTTTATGAGTTCTTTAGAAATTATGTGAACAAATTCTTTACGAAGTCTTTTTGAATTATATTCGGAAAATTTACAAGATGGGTGCGCATGCTACGGGGAAGGGATTTCGATCAGGCTTTAAGACATGGTGTCATGTTATCACGATTTTGTGACTTATTGTTAATTGTATCCCAAATATGCATTATTTCAGTACAAAAATAGCACCTATAGGGGAGACTTGCCCAGTACCACCCCAGCCGTTTCTCTATTCCACTGGTAGATGGAAGCCCTTAGGTACGGTAATTTGTTGCATATTATAGCTACTAAAGATTAATACTCCGAGATCATTGGTTTAAATTCAAAGCTGCGAAAGTTGTTCGGATAAATAGTCGTTAAGCTAATTTTTCCAGCATCAAAAGTTAATTTTAAAAGCTCAGTACTTATTGTGAAAATAAGTTTGTGTCTTTGTAGCAATTTATACATACTCGCGCAAAATTATCTGTTATTATATATTTTTTTCGTAATTAAAGTTTTTCTTAACCTATTAGCAACTTAAATTATATTGTAAGATACTCGTGAGTTTTCCTCTTTATTTTTTAGCTGAAAAATGTCTACGATTGAATACAAGGTAAAATAAAAGGGGAAGAATATAAAAAGCCATAAAATAACGACTGACAAATGAAATGTCACAATGAGAATAAAAATAGTGATGATTCTTCTGTTTCTAGCAAATGTTAAAGTACATATTCTTAATAAAAATACTATTTTCCAACATGTGAATGCGTTTTTAGTATGATGATTAATTGTTTAGACAATACATTTTACTAAATACTGATAGTGAGCTGTAGGTACTGGGCACAGCTTTTATAAACTCAAAAATATGATTTTGCTATTTCTTTATTAATTCAAATCATTGAAGGTGAAGAAAACTATTGATTTACTTAAAAAGGTCCATTCTATGAGTATATTCCGTATTTTAATTTTAATTTTCCGCTACTTAGTAAAATGTTACTGCCAACATTAGCTATGAGAGGTGGTACTGGGCACATATTCCCTACTTCTATAATCATAATCTTGCAAAAATATATACATTTTTCTATGCCAGATAAATGGTTCAAAAAGAAAATTATTAAATACACGGAATAAGCTCCGTTTCTTAAAAATGTATATTTGTTTCGAAGTTAATGAATAACTGAAAATGATAAGAAATGGAAATGTATGGACATTCGAGTTCTTCGTCACCATAACGATTATGCACAACTTTGGAACACAGTAATATTTTTACATCAAACAAACCTGAAATTAAAGTTTACTAATACTTTTCTATTCTCTTTATGTACAACTTCCCCAGCATGAACAAGCCTGACCTCGCACTCAAGTCACTCTCACCCTACAAATTCACCATAAAACTCAATCAAATCCCACTCAAACCCTCAAAATTGCACAAAATTCTCATTCGAATTCCTCGCTGTACTCGTGAATTCGATCGATTTCATCGGGTTTTCCTCGATCCGTCAGACCAGGAGTGGACTGTCGCAGGCGCCGAATCCACTGGAAACCCCGCCCTCGTCGCACCCGGCCAGCTTCGTGCGGAGCGTGTGGCCCAGCGCCTCGTTCACGAGGATCCTCTCGCCGTCGCTCAGCACCAGGCCGAAGATCCCCAGCTCGGAGGTCACGTCCACCAGCTTGTCGTTCGACTTGCCACCCGGGCGCACCATGTAGTTGCGGCTCACCGCCGGGGCGATCCTGTCCATGAGGATCCAGGCGGCGCGCTCCTCCTCGTCCTCGCGCAGCATCGACTCGAGCTTGGACTTGAGAGCGGGCCCGAAGAGATTGTTGGCGCCGCCCTCGCGCTGAGGCTTCAGGACGTAGTCGGCGGGGTGCAAGAGGGCGGATTCGAGAGGCGAGGTGTCCGTGGAGTTGGCGTCCAGGGAGTAGAGGCCTGTGGGACGGGAGAATTTCACGTGTATAGTATACGTTGTTTAGGAGATTGTGTTTTGAGAAGGGATTGGAAATTGTCGTTGTTTGGATTTTATGTACGGCAAGACGTGTAAGTAATGTCTTTGAGAAAAAAAGGCTTTTTATGCCGGGAACTATTATACCTATTTATCAAAAATGTTTTTAAGCTTTAAATGGAATAATAAAAAAAAATGATCAAAATAGTGTTCTACGCTAGAAGTTTACAGTCAACGTATTATAATAGGTAATGTTAAAAAAAATGCGTCTACTGATCGATGGGCTAAAACGTTAATAAATTTCATTATTTTTTAGATATATGTATTTCTTTTAAACATTGTCCTTATTAAGTAATAATAGTTTTAAAAGATTAAGCAATGGTAATAGTCTGTCAGCTAGCAACAAGATCTTGTTGACTCACTTTATTAACTTTATAAAATTTTCCTTCGTGGTGTTTTGCATATGTACCTACGTGCCCTCCTAATTGGCGAATGGCGTGTCTGTCATGCAAACTGTAGCGTTACTCGTTTAAGTGATCGATGCATTTTGTTCTACTGGTAAGGTGTCCGACAGACTTATTTGGTAATTTCATAATTTTCATAATTCATAAAAAGATTTATATATATAAAATTTTTTAGCTGTATTCATTGAATTGAACTGTGTATGAAAAAATTCATCATTAAAATTTGCATCTATATAAAAAACGAAAAAATACGTGATATTTATTTTTTTGTATTCTATATTACGTTCCTGATGAATTTTTTCATACAAAGTCCAATTCAATGATTGCAGCTAAAAAATGTTATATATATATGTGACGTGACGAACATATACGTGTTCGTGACGTCACGAGTATTCAACGAGCTGAAACTCTTTTAATTTTCACCTATTTGAAAAAAGAAAAAATACGTGACCTTTTTATTTTTTATTTTCTACATGACGAACTTAATGGATTTTTTCATGCTAAACCTCAAAAGTAGATAAAAAAGTCCCTGGAGAGTCTCTTCCCGCTATCATCGAATAAAAGACACGTTATTCGAGAATTAAGAGCACATATACTCTACAGAAAACTGTTTAACAAAATTATAAAAATAAATCAACAAAATTTCTCATTAGCTCACGGATTATAATGTTGATTACAAAGCCGTTAAAATTTACCAAAAGAACGGACACCGAGTTTTTAGTTGGGTTTAAGTAGTTACGACAATGTGTGGATAAATTTTATTGCCCGCATTTTGCTACAACTTTAGGAGGGGAATATACACATTTAAAATAAAGAAACCTTAAATTTGCAGTTCTCTAAAAGGATTTTAATCGAACAGCTAGCTAAGAAAAATAAGTAAAATTTATATTTCTTATTAACTCTTTCATTTCTAAATTATTTTATAAAAATGGGACTTTATGTACAAATAATCCATGGTAAAAAGAATAATTCATTAAAAAATAGATTTTTTACTGAAATATATTCTTTGGATCTTAGACCGGCAAGTATACTCAGCCGCAAAATATTTTCGAATACTTTTTCTGTTTTTGACAAAATATGTCATAAAAATGAAAAATAATAATTTTCAGATATCGTATATGACATATCATACATGCAGTTTAAAAAAGTATCCGTGAGGTACATTGGTCGGATACTCGAATTCCGAAAAAGTATCCGTCGGATATACTTTGGTCGGATACTTTTTTAAACTGCACGTAAATGAATTATATACGTCACATACGATATCTAAAAACGATTGTTTTTCATTTTTATGACATCTTTTATCAAAACCAGAAAAAGTCCCCAAAACTATTTTGCGGTCGAATACTCGCCGATCTATATCCTGGATATATAACTGTAATAAACCTCAAAGTTATAATAGATTGCACAAATCCTCACAAACGCTACATCCTTCTCAAGAGCTAACGTCGCACGGCTACTATAAGAACATAAGGTTCAATACCAATATCCGAAGAAACAATCGTCTCAGGAAAACCCTCAAGAAAAAAGAACTCTCCATAACTCTCACCGGTAAAGAAGCCTCGCATCCTCTCGCTCTCCTCCGTCCCGAGGAACCTCTCCAGACAACCGTCCCCGGCCAGTCTCTCCTGGACCTTCTTGCTCCCGGCCAGGTGCATGCCTATGCTCGGACACTTGACCGCCCTCGACCTCTCCAGGGTCAGCCTGGCCCCCCACTCGGCCTCGCCGGGATACTGCTCGGGCGCGTAGCCGCTGCGCAGGTAGACCAGGCCCACCTCCCGCCCGTCCACCAGGAGTCGGCGCTCGGGCGCGGAGAGACTCGCGCACCCGGCCAGCTGGCCGAGGCTGCGACGGAGCACGCGGACGCCCGGCTCCAGGCGGCGCAGCTCGTACTCGTGACGGCGCTGGTCGCCGATGTGGCCCGGATGCTCCTCCACGATGAAGAGGATCGCTGCGCTGCGGGTTGGGAAGAGAGAGAGAGAGAATGAGAATGGGGTATTGCCGGTCACCTAAACAAGCCTGCTTGTTATTTCCACTTTCAAATTGTTTCTTTTAACTTTAAATAATTATTATGTTAGTTCAAACCATTGACTATAAATATTTATTATTGGTTTAATATAAAAATGTAAGATATCGAAGCTATAAGTTGAAATAAAAAAAAGCATTTCGACCGAATTTACTCCACATCAAAGGGTAATACCGTCAGCCTTGGTACACTTCCGATCACTATTAGAAAGTTACTTTTATAGGTGAAAAATTTCTTTAAATCAATTATATGAACTTTCATATGATCCGTCGCATTATTATTCGCACTTACATAGTGAAACGTATAATAACATAACCACTGTTCAATCAAAAACACTTAATAAAAGTTACCCTACCTGAGAACGCAGCGAAACGTTTTCTTAGCCTCACTTTTGGGAGCGTCATATAAATAACATTGTGACCGGGATTACCCCCATTCTGCTTAGTAATTTAAATTAAAATGGCAAAAAAGTAATAGGTTTATACTCTTTTTTCTTCACAATTTCGTATTCTTAGATTGTTCAAATTAATAAAGATGCAAAATATAACTTCATAGCAACAAATAATATGCATAAAAGCTTATTTTATATACCAGATTTCTTATAAGAAATGTAGGCCTACACTTTGATTGTGTATAATTCCTTAATAAAACTGAATAGAAGGTTGTTTGGACATTAGATTAATTGAATTTTATGTTGCGTTTAATATACTATTCGAATTATTACCTAAAAATGTTTAGATTATTGAAAATAAGGGTGACCGGAATTAGCCAGTGACCGGCATTACCCCGTTCTCCCCCATACACTCTTTTAATTGTAAATATTATACATTATTTTTAACTGTAATTATCACGTAAAAAATGTCTTTAGTAAAAGTAGCTGGAAAATGAAAAAGAAGGCAAGGTAAAATGAAAATTATATTTGTAAAGTACGTTATACAATGTAACTTAATCTTCATATAAACACATGTGTGTAATAGATTTTTAGATGACGTTGCAACATAGATTAAAAATGTCGCATAAACAAACGATTGATTCTTTATAAGGTAACAGAAACAAAATATAATTAAAACATTAATGTATCTGATAATAATGTACTTATATACACATATTTGTTGGCTTGAATAAACAGTTCTGAAGAGGGCGACAATATTGTCGCCGAAACGTCAAATGCTAAAGAGCTTTTAATTATTTTACACCTTGACTCATCAAGACAATCGTCAAAACATATTTAATAAAAAAACATAGAAGATGAGTGTAAAGATATAATACAAACATGAGAATGGGAGATGCTTTTGCGGATTGATGATGCGGTTGAGCATGTCTAGAAGATTGGGTGGATGATGAGAATGATGATGTCTCGTCTGTGTTCTCGTAAGAAGTGGTTTTGTACATACGTTTTAATGATTATATGTATTAAATTGAGTGAGATTAGCACACTTTTTTGTAAATGATGGATATCACAAGTATTGTAGGTAACTTTGAGAAGCAAATATGCATAATAGGTCGTAATAAATATAAGTGGAAAACTAACAAGGAAAATCGGATTTTACATAATTGAAAGGAGGATGACCGTGCGTAGTCTATGTCGGCCTTAGGTAAAATATCGATAGGGGACCTATAAAACTCATATGCGCATAATAGGTTTATAAAATCTTAAGCATTTAGACCAAAATTACCTTCTGTATTAAGTAAGAAACATGAAAATGAATTTATTCTCTTAATTTTTACTACTTAGCGATAAAATCTTGATTTTTTCAATTATTTTATCAGATTTTACGCTCTTTTTTAAAGTTTCCCTCCACTTCCCTGAATTAAATTTATTTTTATTGTTCTTATTTTGACAAACTCTAAACAATAGTCAATTTTGTACACCCCTCTGTGTCCCCTGACTTATTACGCATCCGTGGGCATCCTCCTTTGTTATTTTTACAACATTCAAATCATAACAACCTTATTTCATTGATAACGTTAAAAACGATTTTGTCAACACGTGCATGAAAAAGGCCTCTTTCCATGCTTGCAATGTGAATAGAAAATTAGGAATTCCGAGCGTCTCTGCCTGAGCGGGAGGTAATGTTGATTACGTCCCGCTCCTGGGTTGGGTGTCTTAGGTCTATGGACGACTCGTAATGCCCATTTCCCCATTACGTTTGCATGGAATGGAGAAATATTGGCACCTTCGGCACCCTCGACTTCAACCCGTGCTCAAATCATCATCCGAGTCTGTAAAAGCCCTTTCCACCCGTGTTACATATCGTATTCTTTTTTAATAAGTATGTGATTAGGGCCTTTTTCATGCATGCAAAGCGAATGGAAACTTAGGCATTCCGAGAGTCTTTGCCTGAGTGGGAGGTAACGTACATTACCTCCCGCTGCCCGGTAATGATCATTATAGATCAATATAGGTATATAATAGAGGAACCTAATGGATTTTTTTATTAAAGCTTCCTATTAATAAATAAAATATGTTGTCATGAAGACTCATAACAACATGGGGTTACTTGAACATTTTAACAGAGGATAAGATGGTACTGAAACATGTTTTTCAACCAGCGCTGTTAAAAAGGAAAAACACCTGAGTACCCTCAGGAACACTCAACTGAATTTGAATATTATTAAACTATTCGAATAAGAAACTGAATTTTAGTTCCAAAATACATATAAGCTAAGTGCTCTTAATAAATATTCGTATAAAAAATATGCGAAAAGTAGTTATACACGCATATGTTCCGAAGTCAGCTAAATAAAAAAATCGAAATACTCAAGTTGTATAATAGAAATGATTACTTTGGATTTTTATAGAGCTTCCAAGCCTCGAGCATCCCACGGCAGAGCCCTTCGAGCGGATTGTTCTCTGGCATATTAGCGACACGCTCCGCCAGATCCATCTCCTCGAGAACATAACGATGGAGTCTCGAGCAGGCCGTGCCGATCCAGCCCTGACCACTTGCTATCGTGTTCACCTATGCGTGCATATATTATAATATATAGGCAACTGATATATTCTAATGGGTGTTATCAAAGTGTTTAGAACAGTTAAGTTTGAGGAGTATCTAGGATGGGTGCGTTTCTCTCCTGGAGGAAGGTTATTCTAGAATGTAAAAAAGTGCAACGATGTGTAAAAAGGTGTAAGAAAGTGTAGAGGAATATAAAATAGTGTAAAATTGTGTTAAATAGTACAAAAATGCAGAAAATGAGTTCGAATTTAGTCTAGTTTGATTTTTTACATATTTGTTATTGTCAATATATGTCTTGGATGCAGGTAGCATTCATTATACAAACATAAACATGCTTAAAATGTAAAATTTAATTTTTGACTAAATTAAATACGGCCTTTCGAAGTAGACAAAGGTTTACCCCTTTACGAACGAATTTTGTCTACTTTGTGCAGCTATATTTAATTTTGGTAATAATTTCGAAAATCTGAGAATTAAGTGTTTTTTTTTGGAAACCATGTTTGTTAGTTTGATTTATTTATTTAGATTTATTTTTTAATCTATTACATTTTTTATATCTAATTATGCATTTAAAGGGACAATATATACTGTATAATTTTCAGTGACTTTTTGTCAAAAATATTAAAAACTTAAGAAGTAACGGCACTATTTAAAAGTTATAATCCCAATCAGCGAATAAGATATTTCGAGAACCAATCGACCTAAATTCTTTGATACTTCTTTTGCATACCAGTTCAAGCGTTTTTTCCAAAATTAAAAATAAATTTTTTATAAAATCCACGCACGCGCGTGCGTTACAGAGATTTCTTTTCGTCCGGGAATATAATCTTTTTGTATTATTCATTTTTATTGAGCCAGCTTGACAAAATCGCGCTCACCGCGCAGTAACTTTATAAAAACAGTTTCTGTGCGAGTAGCTCTTACTTCTTCATTTGCGAATATTTTTCGACAAAAAAAAATGACCGTCACTTGCTAAACATCATACTTTCAACTGAATAAACAGTTGTCAAAAATACAATAGATTTTAATTTCCCAAAAATCATATTTCTCTAGCACTTTGTGCAGAAATCCCTCAAGTAGATCACAACCCGCTCAAGTCAGGCCAAACTGTCGTTCGTTCTCCAAGTACACCTACGTATACTCTCCTCTTACCAAAGCAAATAAAAAGAAACTCATTCAAACCCACACCTCGACTTGCTTGCACCTCTCGCTGGCGTCGCTCCAATCTCCCTCCTCCTCCTCCAACATGTAGTCCGCCCTGAGGAGTCCCAGCTCGACGCTCTGCACCGATCCCTCCTCCCTCACCGCGTCGTGCAGCTCGAGCAGACGGCGCGTGAAGTCGTCGGAGCGCGCCGCGCCGGCGAGGCTCTCGCGCAGGAAGCCCGCGTCTCGGGAGACCAGGTGCATCAGCCGGTTGACCAGGGGCTGGACGCCCCTGGTCGCCTCGTAGGCGGCCCGCGGGAACTCGCTCGGCACCAGGGTGAACGGCACGAACTCCACGCGGTCTTTGGCGCTGCTGTTGTCGATGCCTGGAATGGGGAAATACACGTGGTACAGAGGGGTTGCTTTGCGAGGTGGGATTTTTTAGGAGGGTTTGTATTAAGGGATGTGTGGAATGAGTGCTTGGTTTGGGCTCGTGTGTCAAGTTTGATGGATTTTCTCGAGTATAATTAAGGTGATGCTAAACCTCCTGTCAACATCAAATACGGGGAACCACTCGTTTCATTCAATTTTCAATTTTTAGCAAATGTCTCTCTGGAAACTTGTTGTTTTTGAGTAGAACAATAACGTCTCATAAAGATATTTGCTAAAAATTGAAAATTAAATGAGAAAAGTGGTTCCTCGTATTTGTCGGTGATAGGTGGCTTCACCTTAAGCATCGGACTCGAGTATTGTTTTCAAAATTGATTTGGTTTGTTGTTGATGATTAAGGACGGAGCATTTGAATTATTATTAAAGGAGGAAAATATGTGATTTAATGATAATTTTTTATTCGGACATTTTCTCGGCTTCTTTGCGGTCGGATACAACTTAGGCACCCATTACAAGATGGGAAATGGTCTACTTTGACGTGATGAATATATTTTGAGATTCCCGGTGAAACGAATTAAGTCCATTTTTTTGAAAATTGAGTTTCGAGCAATTTTGCTACCCTTACGTAGTATATTTTCAGATAGAACTGCAAAAAATTATAAAAGTGTATCAAAAAGTGACCATATCTACTATTTACGATTTTTTTAACATTAGTTTAAATGGAAAATAAAAACTTTAAGCCTTAATATCTCAAAAACATAAAAAGTGGACTTTAAGTCATTTATTTCGGAAACCCATAGATATTTATTTTGCATTATTTCAAAATTACTTCATGAAAATTTTAGAAAAACGAAAAAATGTATGGATCCTGGAAAACTCACCAGGACAAGGGTAAAAAGCTAACGCCTTTAAAAAATTTAGGGTATATTTTTGAATAATATAATAAACTTAAGGGGAGATCGGAGTGCTATACTTTATACCCAGTTGCCAACATTATCGATTTTTCGTTTTACGCAGTCAATTGTTACTTTAATACAATTTTACGAACGTATGCATATTCTTAGTGATAAACAGATTGTGCGTACGTTTATGAAATTTGAAAATCTCATTTATTCATTGAATAAAAACGAAAAACTACAATGTCGGTATCCGGCATTCCCTTAAATTGTTGAGGAATTTCGAAACCTACATTCGAGCTCCTTACCTTATTTCAAAAGAAGGATCAATGACAGGAAATAAGAATTTATGTTGATCATGTTTTGCCGTAAAAATACATTAGATATGTATGTCACTATGATTTTTAAATTTTGTAAGATTTTTTGCAGAATTTTTGCACGATTATCTGCAGGATTTTGTACACGTTTCTATACAAGGCTTTTGCCTGCAGAAATATAGAATATATTGAATATATTTCTGCAGACAGATCTACAGACAAAAACCATGTAGAAAAAAGTTGTAGAAACCCCTACGTAAAAATCTTTCCATTTTAGAAAATTCTGCAGAAAATCGTACAAAAACTCTGCAAGAAATTTTACCAAAATAGCTTGCGCGATTTCTACAGATTATTTTTTTCATAATTGTAATCTAAATGATCTAATCTCAATTACTCAAGTTCAGGCCAGTCATTTTGAATTTTATTTAATTGCGATTCATTCTATGTGTCGTAATTAACGCAAGAGGGCGGCTGCATGAGCAGCACCGAGAAGCCACGAACGGCAGTTGATACCGATCTGTCAAGATAGGCGGACGGGCTCGGAATCTTTCACGAGAGATAATGGAGCTTAAGTTGAAATAGTTATAACCCCATGAAGCCCACGTCCTGAGCCGGGACCGGATAATAAATTGATAAATATCATATCAGTATTGTCTATTAGTAAGTGACCATGGCTAGTATTCGGTATATTATGCAAATTTCGAAATTACACTCCACTTGAGTGATCTGTTAGTACGAGTGGCTCTCATATCCTTATGAAAAAAACACCCAAGTTGAGTGTAATTTCGTACACTGAGTTTGATCTCGTATACTCGAGGTATTTTTTCTTAAGGGTATGCATGAATTACATTTTTCTGTAGTTATTCTTTTTATACTAAATAATGAAACAAAAAACGCAAAGACTATTCCTATTGGCCCTTATTTTGAACATAGCAGCCAATTCAGTGATTTTTTAAAATATTTAACAGAAATTGGCGTTCCAATTAAAGTAAAACAGTACATCTAAAAATAAGGGAGAAATAATAAGACAAATTTACTGTTTATTAATCACATTTTTTCCGTGGTTTTCAAAAATATATAACTTAATTGCGTCGCATAGATAATTCATATCTGTGGGTTCTCGGTAAAACGACTCAAGTCCATTTTTCATGTTTTTGAGATATTAATATTTAAAGTTTTTAATTTCCATTTAAACTAATGTTAATGACACTCATAAATAGTAGATATGGTCACTTATTTTCACACTTTCTTGATTTTTTGCATTTTTATCTAAAAATATACTATGTTTGGATACCAAAATTGTTCAAAACTCAATTTTCAAAAAAAAGACTTATTCGTTTTTCCAGGAACCTACAGATATTTGTTATGGCTAATAACATATCTCAAATTAAAGCTTTTTGAAACTTTAATATTGAAGTTTAAATAAATATTAAATAGTCAGTTGTTACATTTCAAATATTTATTTTAAAAAAATATTGGACGTTACTATTAAATTTGCATTTTATAGGATTGAGGATCAAAACTAAAAGTCAGACCATTTCATTAACACTGACTCTTTCACCAACATCTAAGACTCCGACTCCGAAATGTTAAGGGCGCAAAAGTAAGGTTAAGAAAATCAGCTGTTAAACTCGGCGGAAATAAATTGACGACTCACGTATGGCAATCGTGCCCCGCTAGTGGTGCCAGTCGTGCCCCATTTTAGAGTATTTTTATATGTAATATTACTTTTTTCCTAAGCATCGGAGATCATCAATCAAAAATACTATTAAAAATTTACGATTTAAACTGTAAAAGTAATTCCCTTTCGAAGTTCATATGATTTATTTGTTCTTGAGAAATAGATTAGAATTATGGAAAAAACAACGTTTTGAAGTCCTCAATTTCTAATAATTCTCATACGATTTGTATTAATTTTTTTCATTTAGGATTTGCAGAGGGAAAAAGTAAAAGCTATTTACAACATATAAAAACTACTATCATGTTAGAATATTCATTTATTTAGTGAACATTTGAATGCCCAATCCACCCGCCAAACCCATCGTGCCCCACCTTCCCCTATATTATGACACTGTTGTGGGAGATGGTTTACTCGCTTCGCTCGTGCGAAAACCCTCGAGCAAGGTAGAAAAACACCTCCCACAACAGTCTCATACGATATTTTATAGCACAACAACCTGAAAATCGACAATAAAGTTGGCATTTTGAGGTTAGTGTGCTATAAATAATAATTCAACATGAAAGTATGTACATTTCAAACCTGCCGATCGGGCGCTCGTGCGCATGGTCAAGCCGTTGACGAGGGCCCAGTCCTTGGCCGCCTCGATGACATCCTCTAGCGACCGGCGCACCTCGGCCGACTTGGCAATCCGGTCCATTGTTTATTACCGGCGCCGCCTTAGTCTACTGCTCTCAGCACCTCCGCCCGGCTCTCGCTACACTGCGCGATCTAGGCGATTTATAGTTATTCGTGGCCGCGGCCGTTTCAAGGCCTCAAAGTTCATTGTCGCGAGCGTGTCGTTGTTCCTTTTTTTTTCTCTTTCCACTCCGCGATCGCTGACGGTGGGTAAAAAAGTTGCGCGAACGAGCCAATCCTTGGGGCACTGCGAGTTCAGTTGCGGAAACCGATGAAGCGGGAAATATAAAAAAAATACAAAAATAAAAAGAGATAAGTGATACGCGAAACCGCGCGAGCGTGAGAATTATAGTGGATCGTATGTGGTGGAAGGAAGGAAAAGAGAAGTTTGCTGGGAGCGAGTCAACATTTATCGGTCTTTTGCGGTTACATTGTACTACGGCTGAGTCAGCCCGAGTCGGCAGCACGTCTGCATACGAGCTCTGATGGGGTCGATAAAACAAGGTTGTATGAGGTGCATGGAGTCGGTACCCAACGTTAGTTTTTACGCACAATCGATATAATTCAATATAATTAGAATACTCGTATCATTCGTTTCATCAGTTCATTAATTACTGTTCGTTGTGACTATTGTATTTTTTTAAATTTTCAGTCTTTTGACCTACAAAATACTTTTTTACATTCTGTGTATATGTATTCATAGCACTGACCTAAAAAACCTAAAGCCTTTTGATTTTATAAAAAAAATGATTTTTAGTTGCAAAATTATTATTTTTATTAATATTTTTAAAACAAATTTGAAAAATAATTTCTTTCTGTGATAGATTGGATAATTTTATTCTTTTGATAATTTATCTACTTCCTTATTATGTACCTAATATAATTGAGCATAACATTGAATATTTACGCTGGTTTTAGATACAATATAGACTCATTAACATTCTTTCAAATTTTCAAAATTAGACACCCTTATGTTTACCCCCTTAAGAACAAAAGTTCATTTAAATAAACTACCTTCGTTTCTAGAGAACACTTCTCAAAACCTAATAAGTTTCATTTTCTAAAACTGTGACATTTTCCTACTCTTTTTTTAGTAGGTACTCTCTATCGATTCATGAACCCTAGAAATAAAAAAAGTACTTTTTATAAAGTATTATTATCGATTAAGACATCATTGAAAACAGAATAAGCGGAAATTAAACGGTAATTTTCAATATTAAAGATTATTTTCGACAAAACAAAGAATTTTTTTTTATAAAACTGATGCAAAACTGCGAAGAAAACCCGTTTATTTTGCCAGGGTAATATCGATTTTATGAAAAAGTTTTTAACGTAGTCTGTATATAGCTTGTCCAACCTTATTTCATCGACTCAAAGCTTGTACAGAATTGCTGGGCTCAGTTACGTTTTCAATAACAACCGCATAAAACCGATAAATTTCTATCAACAAATTTAGATTTTTTTCCACACATATGACCTACTTTTCATGCCCACGCGATTCCGGATATCATTTTTTTATTTTTCACGCTTTATTAGTTTCCAGAGCACAACTGGCTGTCTTATAGTAACCAAATGATTATTATCGTGCACGCAACTTTTTTCAGAAAAACAAAGACAATCGATGAGAGAAAAGGTAAACGTACATAGAATGGCTTGGCACAATAGGACTTTTAATATTATAAAGTTTATAATGAATGAATGAGTGAATAAATTAATTAATTAATTATTTAAGGAGGGTTTTTCTATATTTATAGAAAATATAACAAAAAACCGCTGCCAATTCATTGTAACTTACAATTAGCTTCCTCAAACTTTATAAATTGTTACAATATGAAATTATTTATTATATTGCTTTCTCAAAGAGAAAGCTTTGTGACAATGAAATTTCTTTTATCAGAGATTTTGATGAACTTTTATGTTTTCAAGATTCCAGAGTCAGAAAACCATGTTTTTAAAAATGTCTGTACCTATGCATGTGTGTATATGTGTGTGTATATGTGTATATGTGTGTGTGTGTGTGTATGTGTATATGTGTGTGTGTGTGTATGTGTGTATGTATGCGTGCGTGTGTAGGTACGTGCGTGCGTGCGTGCGTGCGTGCGAGGGTAAAAATCTGTCAAAATCGAAAAAAAAATTTCTTTTCATTTTAGACGCTAAATGTGTTGTGAATATGTACGTTTTTATAAAGCACACGTAATTTCCTATAAATTAATGTATCAAACAATAATTTTCATGTTATTTTTGTGAAAGAAACTGTGAGTAGATAATTGTCTCTCGCGTCCCGATCCTCTACACAAACTTATTTAATAAGAAATTCTCAATAAATCTCTCAGGCGATTCCGCCAAACTGCTTTACTCGGGATAGGTAAAGATAATTTAACCGAAATGAACTGTAAATATTGTTATTGTATTCATCAAATTATAAATCAACAAATTCTACTATAATAATAATAAATTCAGTTTTGAAGAATAATCAATAATTATTAAGCTGTTTGGAATAAATAATAGCACACAAATTAAAAGTTTAACTTGCCCACACGGACATATATTATTATAATGAATTTTAACAATAAACTTTAATTATTTATGTATTAATTAATAAGTATATAATTCGTTACGATTGAATTTTATTTCAACTCTTTAACTATTATTGTTCTATTATATCTATATACTTACTCTTCTCATAATTACAATATATATATATAGGGTGAGTCGACGTCAAGTGAGCAAATGAACAATATTAATACATTGAAACTTTAAGAAAATGATGTACTCATACCAGTAAAATGGGTACATCATACCCCAAAAAATGTAAAAATATTCTCATACCCTTATCTCTATTGGTTCAGGATTTATGCCAAACTGAAAAACATGATTATTTGTATTTTTCATTTTTCTCAAAATGTATGTATTTTTATCTCGAGAACTATAAAAGATAAAGTACTTTTTGAGTCCATGTGTTTTGGAAAGAGAATTTGATGCAGAATACAATAGTATTTTTTGCATCACCTGCAAATTTGATGATTTTAATTGGTCCAGATTTTTGCCAAGACACCGATGAAATTTTAAGCTGAGCGCCACAAGCTATATTGTTGAAAAAAATTTCAATGGTAGTTTTAGATGTATATTTTAAGATAAAATAAGATTTAGAATGGTACTATAACTTAGTAACGAAAAAATAAAATTGGCTTATTTTACCAAAGTTAGACTCTTATTGGATTTAACATATAAATCTGTTTCTGATAAAATAAGCCAATTACTTTTATTTTTTTCTGAACATTCTTCTCCATATTCCTAATGATCTCAAATTTGTTAAAGAATCCGATGTATATTCCGAGATATAACCGCTTAGACAAAAAATGACTCTTTCGTGTATAAAAAAAGAAGGGAATAAACTTATCCAAACTTTCAGGTCGGAAAAGTAAGATAATGGAACGATGATATCATTTCTAAGGCATTAAAAAACCCGAAAAACTATAACTCATAAATCAAAAAACCGTAAAAAATAAAAAACTAATCGAAAAAGAAAAAAATAATTTATTGTGCCGCCTTTCTTTAAGAGAAACAACAAAATGAGCCCTGAAACATTAAGTTTCACCACGTATATGCAGAGTAATGCTGATCCACGTCCACACATACACACACACATACACACACACGCACACACGCGCACGCACACGCAGGCACTCACACACGCACACCCGCGCACGCACACACACACACTATAAATGTTACTATAAATGCATCAAATTCTGGATTTTATTTTTTGTATTAAACCGTATTGTTCCGCATAATGTTTTTAGTCGTCTAAATATAGACCGAATAAGATCGGATAAGATCAGATAAAATCCAAATATCATCAATACCTAAATTGGATGCTTTATTATCATAATGTAAATTAATTATATAAATCTTGCTACAAATGTAACAGAAAGTACATTTAATTTTTTGTATTGAACCGCATTGTTCCGGATAATGTTTCGAATCATCAAAACATTGACCGGATAAGATCAGATAAAAACCAGATATCGTCAGTATTAAACCGTATAATTCCGTATAATGTTTTTAATGGTCGAAGAGTTTACTGTATTGAACCGGATTATACTGTATGTATCCGTATGAAACCGGATTATGAACTCTACGGTTTTATCCGGTCTCATAAGTTTATTTAACCAAGGACATTTTTTTCCGACACTTTTTCTATTATATAACATGGTATTTTGATTCGTTATTGATAGTAGATGCAGGGAAATAGGTTTAATTAAAAAAATTAATTCTTTTTATAGTTCTTTATACAGATTTAAGACATGAAAATAATTAAAATGTAGGTAAACATTAAAAAGCCATGATTTCCTGCTTCTATAACGCAAATACTATGGAATATACTTTTACAAAAGAAAAAGAAAGAATTTAAGGAAGGCGACCTTATCTTGTTTCCAAAATTATAATAGGTAATGGTCAAAATAAAGCATTTTTTTAACATCCTTCTTGAAATAGTGGAATAACATGATGAAAAAGGATCTAAATTTTATCAGTTTTTCAATTTTATATTATTTTCAAACTGTGCATAATAATTTTCTTTCATTAATAAATTTTTTTGTCTTTTATAGATTTCAACGTAAAAAATTGTATAAATGCATTGGCAGTAGCTGATGATCATCGGTATCACTCTGTAGCACTACTGTACGATGAACGGAAACTCCATTCCACAAACTTACCATTTCCACCAAAATAATTCTGCATCAAAGAATTGCAAATTCAACGTCGATAGCAGTTTCAAATTAAGATATAAATCTCTGAAAGAAGCAATCGTACAAAAAGATAGAGGTACCATAATTTGGTTGCTGAATGAAGGCTGCGCGGTGAACAGTAGCGAAATAGACAGAAATTCCGATACGCCTCTGCACATAGCAGTCTTTGTCAATGACATTGATACAGCAAGAATTTTAATATGCGCAGGAGCAGAAGTAAATGCAACCAATTACAAAAAATTGACACCTCTTCATCTGGCGTTCGAGATGCACAGCAACGACATGATCGATTTACTGCTTTCTCAGTGCGATGGTAAACTCAATCCGTTCACAGTTTACGGCTTGTCCCATTTTCACATCGCCTGTATCAGGAACAATTGGCTAGTAGCGAACTCCTTCTTGCAACACGGCATCAACGCTAATATTTATCTCGAGAAGTGCTTCTACGGCAAAGATTATGTTTACTACAGGCCGTTGCATTTGGCTGTTAAGTACGAGAATCTCGAAGTGACAGAGCTGCTACTGAAGTACGGTGCTAATGTCAACGCCAAAGACAGATACAAGCGTACGCCTTTACACTTAGCTTGTCGCTACAATTACAGGAGAATTTGCGAGCTTATAAAAAGCTCCGAGATCAAAAGTGCAGAAGATATAAAGCACTTGATAAAGGCCGAGAATGACCAAATAGATATTGTCAAACTTCTGGTGAGATACAGAGCTGCCATTGGCGCATTGGATTCGAACGACACACCTCCGTTATTTCACGTTTTCAAATGTGATTATCGAGAAATCAAAAGCGTCATTCGCGAGAAGATAACCATTGATGATGAGGACTTTTGGAATGAAATTCTTGAGGTATTCAAAGATGTACAAAGGGAGAAATTTTACGCTCTCATACATAGAGACGTCGATGTTAAGTTCTGCAGCGAGTCTAAGGACACATTGCTTCATCTCATAATCGATGGTAAGAAACTTTTTACGAATTATAATACTCTGGCAGTAAAGGAACGGGACCTGAACGATGAAGAGAAAGCCGAAATTGTGGATCTGCTGTGCAAGTATGGCGCTGAAGTTGACGCGAAAAACGCCAGTGGACAGACGGCTCTACAAATGGCCATTTCGTCGTACTACGTGAGAACCGTCAGAATGCTGCTCAACCACTACGCCAGCGTGAACAACGTGTGTTTCTTTCATTACAAGATACCGCAGAGAGACAGCGGTGGAAATTTCGATCTCTCGGACATGGAAAACTTCCTCGACATCATTGCTCTGATTCTAAAGCGGAAATTCGATTTAAACATCAATCGGAGCAACGAGTTGTTGATGCTCCGCTACATGGCTACGGAATCGAATGTTCAGCACTTCGAGAACTGTAGCACTTCGGATCTCCGTCACCTCTTGGATTTTGGCGACATCAACAGCATGAATGTGTCGTTTTACGTGTCCGAGCGTTCAGCACTTTCGAACAGAGAGAAGATTTCTCTAGTCCTAGAACATATACAGAAGCTGGAAGTTGCTGGCTTGTACGTCAAAGATAACGTTAAACGGGAGTTTTTCAAGTGCGAGTGCATTATAGATCAGGCTTGGCAAGAGTCATGCAATCAGTCATTCATCGATCGGTGCAAAGATGATATTCAAAAGCTAAAGGTTACTATGATAGATAGATACGCATCGTTCTATGATCTCCTGTTTTTGAACGTTAACGAGATTGCGGTGAGAATGAAGAATTGTGACTTTAGACGATCGATCAGAACGGATTGTAACGTGAAATTTACTTTATACCACAATATAATAATTAAGCAGTTTGTCAAAGGTTTGCTGAGGTCAATTCTACTTGAGTTAGCCAAGGAGTATTTGAGTTTCATCATTAGATTGGAATTGCCCGAACCGTGCTCTGAAAACATTCTTAGTCATTTGACAAATGAAGATCTATGCAACCTTGCATTAGCTTTTGAAAAATAATTTGTAATAAGTTTTATAACGTTTTGTAAAATAAAAATAAAAACATTTATGAACATAGACAAATTCTCTCCAATTGTTTTTATTAAAATAAATTAGTTACAAGAAGATTGTCTAAAAGTAATTATATTGACAGCTCATAATGTAATAAAAAGACGAGTAAAATTATCGTTCCTCAAATCCTAAAGCTAATTTCGACGACCGACATTTGGAATAATATCAAGTGTCTGCAACCAGATTAACTTTAACTTTGTATCGCTATCGTTAGATATTGTTAATGCATAGAGCTTCCTTCACCAGGAGTTTTCAAGTCACTGAATTTAAATGAGGTCTAAATAAAAAAATATTAATTCTGAAATGGCGGATCCAAGATAGCGGACAAAAATTTTAAGAATCGTCTATTTTGTATACTAGACGTTAAAAATATCTGGTTGTATTCTTCAAAATAAAAAACATTTTTATTCCAAGATGGCAGATCCAAAATAGTGAAGGAAATTTAAAAATTTTCAATTGCTGAATTCGAATCTAAAGTCAAAATCCAAAATAAATATTGCGGATATTGAAGTTACTGAAAAAATATTTCAGAAGGAATAATGCTGCTTTACTCAAGTTATCGTTTGCCATAAAAACTATTTTCTTTATAAAATGATTTTTGTGTACTCTATATTACTGATCATCTCAATTTTTCCAATAAATTTCCATCATACATTTTTTATATAGATATAACAGTTTTAAAATCAAGAGTTGTTTTTGCTTATAACAAGAAGAGAATAATTACCTTATCAAAAATTTCGGGTCGGAAAGGTTAGGTAATTCTATGCTCTTTCAAATGCATTTTCACTGAATCGGTAATATTTACTAACGTACCAAGACACCCGAAAAACTAAAACCCAGAAATAAGAAAACCGCTAAAAACTAAAACGAATACGAAAAAATAAAAAAATTATTATTGTGCCCCCTTCGTGTAAAAAAAAAGAAGTATATTACTAAATTTCTCGGTATATTCATGTGAAATTGAGGTTTGGGATACGGGAGGGACAAGATATTTTGCATATATATATATATATATATATATGGATTCTGTTATTTGTTTCGTGTATTATTATTGTGTGTCTCCTACGGGGCCCCGTGTAGATATGAGAGGAGTTAAGAATAATTTTAACCCGCGATAAGACGCACGTGATGGACGTCTCTGAGATGTCAAGTTTAAGCAGTGTAAGCAAGGAGTATGAATTAACAGAATTAGAATACTAAACAAGTTTGGGGTGATTTGTTTATCAATCGAACATTTGTTCAATATCTTAAGGACTTTGTTAATGTTGGCACCCTATACTGTTGCGTACCTACCGACACTTTTGCATCTTTCATTATTCTAGTTTAATTTTTATTGATTAGTTTGGCCATCCGGTGCTGTTCAAGGTATTTCAAACACCGCGTAGCCAAACTTGTTAGTAAGAACAAACAATTTAATTGAAATAACGAAAAATACGATATATTAAGCTGAAATCGACTCCGACATCCCGTTCTCGTACTCGTGGTCCACTGCGAGGTTAAATAAAATAATAATTTACGAGTCGAGATTTAACGGTGATCCCGACTCGTAACAAAGGATCCGCGAGTAAAGACAAAACGCAGCTTAAAATTTCAGCATATTTTATTGAAAAAGTCTCACTAACTAAATACATCACACACGTAAACGTTTAAAGCCTCGGTAGTAGTAATAGTAACAAATAATAATAAATAAATGTACAAATAAATAAAAACAATATTTAGCAACTATATGCGTCTCTTTCTCTCTCTCTCACTCTCTCTCATTCAAAAAAACAATAACTATACAATATTATAGACAGACGTAGATACAAGAGTCAGAAGGAGACAAAAAAGAAAAGTAAGAATATAGATCATAGAAACGCTCGGAGACGGTGAAAAGAGGAGAAAAAGAAAACTTCGAAGCTCAATCTCGTCGCGTTTATGCCCATTGTACAATGCATCCCAAGAATCCTCTTCCGATCCCTCTCTCGCTCAACTCTCTTGCCCTTGGCCTCGTTAAAAAACCGCGTCCAACTTGACGATCTGCACCTTGGAGGTGAGACTGGACTTGCCGGTGTCCTCGGCCGCATCGTAGGTCGACCTGTAGCTTATGAGCTCCATGACCCCGTCGCCGTTGAGATCGGCGATGCGTATGGAGCGCGCCTGGCGCCGCAGACTCGGCTGGCAGTCCTCGCCCCGGCAGAGCTGCACGAGCTCGCTCTGGCTCGCGTTCATCGCGTGCACCTCGGTGTTGTTCACGAAGACGATGCTCACGCGCTCGGTGAGGTTGCGCTGGCGCACCGGGGTCAGGCTCGACGCAGTCGCTGGCACCGTTGTCGGGGTCGTTGCTTTGTCCTGAAATAAGAAATGGGGTATTGATGTTTTTTTTCTTAGATTTTACGTGGGTTTTTGATTGTATGTGGGGATCGGGATCGAATGTTGTAATGAAATGTTTATCTACTTTCCGATAGGATACGAAGTTGATTGCATTTGTAACTGGGCGTAGGAGAGAAATTGGAGCAATTGGGACAATAGTAGGGAAATTACGACGGTCAATGCATTTATACGATGGTAATACAATTACTTTTTACATTTGTTATTAAACCGTTACGTATATCTGTTTTTAACATATACCTATGGGAGGATGACTAAATATACTTTCAGGCATTTCTTTGAAGGCTTCAGTTTTATTGAATAGCCCAGAGCAACGATCGGTAAATTAATATTTTGAGTTGGCTTCTGAAACAGCTGTTTATCGTTTTTAAAAGCCAACTGGAAATATAAGTTGACAGTTTGTTGCCCTGGACTCGTTAATTATTATATAATGGGTACGTTTCGTTTAATAGCATTCAGAATATCATTTTTTGCTACAAGGGAACTTTTTGGATGCAAAAGTAATTTCATCTCAAAATAGGCACCTAATAAAAATATATTTGTGATATAAGGAATATCCTTTCCATGCAAAGTTGCATTGGTACAGAAAAAATCTTTCTACTGTAAAAGAATTTTGTTTCAGTTATTTCGCCAGTATTACTGTATTAGTCAATACTGACAAAAAAATCAGCCTTCCGTGTGTTTAAAATGAAAAGATGATGAAAAAACCGACGCACCGAAAATCAAATCCTAGTCGCAGCGTTCGAAAACTCAAACTTTAGCACGCACGACCAAAACTAGTCTTTAATATATATAAGTAAAGGAGGATGCCCATGGATGCGTAGTAAAGGGACGCGAGGAGAAGTACAAAACTGAATTTATTGTCCAGAGTTAGTAAAAATAAGAACATTATACAAAATTTAATGTTGGAAGTGAAGGAGAACTAAAAAAGAGTGGGTCAAACTCGATGAATAAGTGAATAAAATCAAGATTTTATCAGACATTCAGTATAGTAAAAATTAATAAAATTCACTTTTTTATGTTTTACACTTTATACAGAACGAAATTTTTGTTTAAAAGCTTATGATTTATGTATCCTTCGCGCTCGTACCAGTTTTATAGGACCCCTATGAATTTTTCACGTAGGGTCACCACGGGATCGCCATCCACGGGAAACCTCCTTTGTAGATATATATACTGTATCAGAGGAATTCTAGTTCCGATTCCGAATAAGACATGAATTTTCCACCAAAAAAAGCAGTAGTAAATTAATATTAATTCTTCAACAATAATTTACACTAAAAATACACTTCATAGTAACAAATTTTGCATAATTTTACGTAAAGACAAAAAACCCATAAATAAATAAATCCCAACCATAAAACTGCTCCCCATCCCCCTATACCTTATCACTAGCCGCGACCACCTCGCTGGTCCAGTTCCAGAACTTGAGTGCGAATCCGGTGGTGTAGGCCTGGCCAGCGGTGTCCAGTATCGCGGGCCTCGTGACGAAGGACGAGGCGCTCGCCTGGTCCCAGATGCGGCTCTCGTTCGCGCCGCGTCTCAGGGTGAGATTGACGCTGGCGAGGCAGGCGTCGCCTCCTGGACAGGAGTCGCCACCCGTGTTGCGCACGTATAGCCTGTGATGGGGCGTGAGGTCCCAGCTGTCGGCCGACGTCTCGTTGGGATAGGGCGCGTTGGAGATCTTGTGGCTCGAGGGCGAGGCGAGACTGGACAGGGTGAACTTGCGCCGGGATTGCGAGAAGTTCAGGGACTCGATGAAGTTCTTCAGGAGGATCGTCTTGGTGGATTCTAAGAGAGAGAAAGAGAGAGAGAAGGGGGGTAGGTTAGTTTGGTGGTGATAGTAATTAAT
This sequence comes from Gastracanthus pulcherrimus, assembly GCA_949152435.1. Classification (NCBI taxonomy): domain Eukaryota; kingdom Metazoa; phylum Arthropoda; class Insecta; order Hymenoptera; family Pteromalidae; genus Gastracanthus; species Gastracanthus pulcherrimus. The sequence goes on from OX424573.1 coordinate 21,796,754, forward strand.
TTGTTGTATTTGATTGTATATTAATACTTTTGTGGATTGATGGAACTTGTGTAATGTTTTATGTAATTGTACTAGGAATTTTTTGCAGTATTTACGATCTGGTTCGAATTTTAGACGTAATGAGAATACTTTGGAACTTTTCTATTTTTCTTCATTTCTAGAAAATTGTAAAAGACACTTGAGCGTTAATAATATATTCTTAATAAGTGTTATTATTTTTATTAGTAATTTGCAATTATTTTATAAAATTGAATCGTTATTTTAATAAGTTAAGTTTTAAGGGGGAATTTTTATGTAACACATGTTTCTTTCTTTTATTATGGGCCTTTTAAGAAATTTAACTGTTATCCCTACTAAAATTGTACTAAAATATTTTATGACTTTAAAGTGCTTCACTTCAATTATTTTTAATTTATTTATTTGATTATGGATAGAGACACTAAGCCAATTTTCAAATTCATTTCAATTAAACAAAAAAAGCAAGATTCTAATTGTTATTGCTTCTTGAAGTTTTTTTGATGACACCACATTTAAGTAATCTACAGCACATACCGATACTGAAATATGAAGTAACATTCGAAAAGTTCACAAATCATAATGTGAAAAATAGAATTGTATGAAAGTAAATTTAAATAATTTATAAATACTCTTGAAATATTAATAAATACGTGGAAAAAAGGATGGTGCTATTGACTTTTATATGTTTTTCTTAAAACTCAAAATAAAAACTAAAATAAGTGATTTTTGAGAAAAAATTGATTACTCTAAAAATGCTTAATTACACACGTTCCACAAGTATTGATATATTTCTCAAAATACTTTTTAAAGACGTTCTTCGTCAACTTACGACTGGAATTCCCATTGTAACACGCGTACGACAGTACAAAGGACGAATCGATATTGTCCAGCTTAACGGACTGGCATCCGGCAATGGCGCGTCGCGCCAGTAATTTTCCACTCTTTCCCGACAGCATCACGAGATTCTGACTGGAGTTCGTGACCTCGATGCTCAGCAGATCGTCGATGCCGTCGGCATCCAAATCGGAGAGCAGCAAGGGCAGTTCCGGATAGGTGTGTATCTCGGAGTTCCAGTGTATGGTGCCGGCGATGGGTTCGATGCTGACGAGTAGGCCACCTTGACCCGACACGAGGCAGTCCGGTTTTCCCGAGCCGTCGGTGTCGAGTGCCTCGCAGTTTATGTCCATGGGTAGGCGTTTCAGCACGACCCACCAGAGTGGAATGCCGCTGGTGCCTCGCATGGAGAGGACGCCACCTCCCTCGGACGTGATCTGCTGCTGTCCCGAAGATTCTCGATCGTCTATGTCGCCGAATTGCTGACCCCTCAGGAGAAATATGAGATTGTAGGGGCTGCCTGGAATTACCGTGATCCTACCGTGTAATTCTGAAATCAAATAGGTCATTTCTATTATTTAGTAGGGAGAATGTGACATTTTATTTCTATGATCTGGAGATTCACGTCGATGTAGTGATTTGTTTTTCAGAAAATGTCTTTAAAATAGAAATACTTTTTAATACTTTTAGTAGTAAATAATCTGTTAACAGGGTAAGTTGTAATATTAGAGCTTTTATTGCTTTATCAGACTATTTATGGTGGAAGTCTACCAGATGTATTTCAATATGAAATAATTTACCCAATGAAGTCACAAATTGTAATAATATTCTTTTATGCAAATTATTATTAAAAATACAGTATTTATAATTTTGTTAAGTGATAATACGTATTAATAATACTCTCAGAGTTTAGAATTTTATATTTCAATTAAATTATCTTTGTTACTTTTGTCACTTAATTTGTATTTAGGCTATTGATTTTGTTAAATAAATTTAGTGTTATATTATTTTTTATTAAAAAGAAAAAAAGTAAACTTTAGTTTCTGTTAACTTACCGACACCCTCTAAAGTTTTGTCCCATGATACCGAAGTTTTGGGTTCTGGGGCAGGTGGACAAATTGATGAGTTATCACAAGGTAGTACGTACAAGAAAACCAATATCGTAAGTATACACAGTAATATTGATGCAACTAGGCAAAACCGCCTAAGCGGTGACATATCGTGTCTCTTCCAGAGGTCATCGTGACTTTGTCCGTCGAGTATCATAATTGGAATATTGTCATTGCTGTAGCCAAAAGAACTCCTGCCGTTTCTTGTCCTGTTGGCAAGGTTCTTTGTTTCGTCCAGAGGATAAAACCTTCCATTTTGACAAATTGTTGTTGTATCCTAAAATAATATTATTTTGTTAACAAAATACACTTATTTTTATTGCTTATTGAATAATGTACTTAATTTTAATAAAAATCCATAATATTTCACATTGTGATGACATAAAGTGATAACTTTATAAATAGTTGATAACTCAAAATAATTGTATACAAACATAAGTTTATCAAGGATACTATACATTTTTACAACTTTATACGATTTTTTTATATTAAGACACAGAATGAAACATTGATTATGTGAATTTCATAATGAATGATTCAAAGAATTTATTTGTGTCTTCCTTGGTAATCTTTAAATTTAATTTTGCAAATCAATAATAAAGGTGTATAGGTATAATAAGAAAACGACTATTCTAGGAAAACTATTGTCATTTATAGAACAAAGAAATCAATAATGTAATTATACGTAGAAAAACCTTACTATATAGTGTTAGCACAAACAAAAGAGCAGCATAGTGTCATAACTCAATCTTTATAGACAGGATCTTATCTACAGTCAATAAGCAATAAATGCAAAAAGCTCTCCTGCAACTTAATAAACAAACCCTCGCTCCAAAACCTCTGAATATCGCACTTATGCACTCACGCTTATCCTCGACTGATCGTCATCCTTGGACAGGGAGTCCGCGTGCTCCAGATGATGATGCTGATGCTGATGTCGGCGATGATGCTCCTCCTCGTCGTCCTCGGTGTCGGTGTTGCTGATGCTCTGGGGCAGCGGCGCATAACCTTTGACGTTCGGCTCGCCCGACATCTTACTCCTCTCCACGGCTATGTGCGCAATATATATATCCTAGATGTCAAACAACACAACGCCTGGCGGCTCCGAAAGTATACGAAGCACTGAAAAAGAACTGGGCGTTCAGTTGGTCACGGCGAGCCTCGTCCTCGGCATTGCGACTGTTATGCGCGGTCCTTCTTTCCTTCCTTTTTTCTGCCGGGGTTCGCACGCTACACAAGCGCGATTGATGAATCGAATCAAATGTCAAATCCGATAAAGGAGCGGACGAGGGAGGCCGATGCGCGTCGCACAAAGAGAGACGTATAATCAGCTGTTAATTACACCTGAAGCTGGCTGTGAGCGAGAGTGCACGATGTGTATCGGAGTATATCGGAGTAAAGGAGAGTCGAAAGAGAGAGCTTCGATTCCAGCTGACTTCGGGGGTTTCATGGTTTTAATGCGCGTGGACGCAGTTTGTGGTGTAGCCACTGTAATTACGTAGGCCACGCGGGATCGAAAAAAGAGTTTGGGATTTTTGAGCGAGAGTGAGGATTGTCGTCAATCGTCGCCGGAAATTGCTGAAAAGGTAATTCGTAGTTTTTTATTTGGTTCTTAAGGACGGCCGCGAATTTTGTCATTCGTTTGTTTGTCGTTAAAATAAGATACGTGTACTGTACGCTTAGCGCCATGAGGAACAAACATCTGCAGGTTATGAGAGAGTTTACCTGTAACTGTATATTGTTTTTTTTTCATTTTCTAATATGATTCCACGTATTTATTTAGAAACTGAATGGTGAAAATAAGGACTCAATTTGTTTATTTCTGCAGTTTTCATTTGTTAATCTTATTATTTTTTCATGAGTAAACAGCAAGCAGAAATAGCAACTTCTGTTTGTTTACTCGATTTTTAAACTACTGATACTGAATAAATTTTGATTTGGATTTGATAAGTTTCTTTTTATTTTTTTTACAATGAAGTTTGAAGATTCAACACGAGCTTAAGCAATGTTAAAATGTTATGCAATTAAGAAAAAAGGCAGCAATGCCTTTATAAAAAATAAGTAAAATAAAATAATGTCTGCTTTAGCTTTTAGTTGATCATTTATTAATTTATTTTATTAATTTATTTTATTTATTTATTTATTTATTAATTTATTTATAGAGAAGCATAGCCCTTTACATTGTATATAGTAATATTATCATGTAAGCGCATGACTTGTGCTTTTCTATAATTACATATAATTTCTAAGAGTTCTCTTGTAATTTTCTAACGAATGCATACAGTGAACAACTGAGGGGATGCATGAAACACAATATAACTTGACTTATAACTTTTTAAGTTAATGCTATAATATGAACCAGCAATATTCTATATACATAGTACATTAATTGTATATGGTAGAAAATATATTTTATATCATTATACGTGTCAATATATGATTTATATGAATGTTGCAGGTTCATCTTATAGCATTAACTCAAAAGTTATAAATTGAGTTGTACCGTCTTCCATGCATCCTCTCAATTATTGAATCAATAATATCTAATTGAAATGTCAAGTTAATTAATAATAACATACCTTGTTCTTAGATATCAGTACAGAATCTGTAAAAAATTCCAATTCATTCGTGGTATTATTAGAACTTTTGCAAACTCTAAATCTGGGCTCATTTTCAATATAGCTCGACTTTAGAAGAAGTACTATCAGGAACCCCTAGTATTCCAAGGTCATAATTTCTTAAAAATGTATTTTATGTTTAAAAGTATAAAAAAAGCTCTCATAGCTGTAGGATGTAAGTATGATAATGAGCATTAAAAATCTTGAACTCTTGTTCAAGGCAGCATTGGTCCAGCGTTTATGATTGGATGCAGACAGTTAGTGCAGTTGTGCGCTTCTCTTTCAAGGGCTCAATTTAATTTTTACCATACTTCGATGACTTCCTTGCTGGTTCCTCCACCTTCAGTACGCGGACAGACTAAAGTGGATTATGAAGCATTCAAGGTCACATTACAGAATGTGCCTTCCTTACACATACCTCATAAATGCCTCGATAAATTTAGAGGAAAGTTAAAAAACTTTTTATTGAAATTGCCTAAGTTCAAACCGGTTCAACTTTCTGCTAATGTTGAAGAAGAATCTATTATTTATCTTGATCCACGCAAAGTTAAAGATATTTCGGATGCATTTAAAGAAGAGATAGTTTGGGATGAAGCTTACAAAGAAAAGGATGTAGAATTAGCATATGAAAATTGGCCTCGTAATGAAGTTCTTCGTGCCATTTTGCCTGAAAATGTCGAAGTGCCAACGTCGTACAGTCAAATTGGACACATTCTTCACGTGAATCTTCGAGACGAACAATTGCCGTACAAAAATGTAATAGGCCAAGTCTTGCTCGACAAAATTCCTAATACTAAAACAGTAGTAAACAAGATAGATGTCATTGACAACACATACAGAAATTTCGCCATGGAAATCCTAGTCGGAGAACAAGACACGATTGTTACGGTTAAAGAAAGCAATTGCACTTTTAATTTTGACTTTGCCAAAGTATATTGGAATCCAAGACTAGGTACGGAACACGCAGCTGTGGTGAATTTTTTGAAAGCAGGCGACGTGCTTTACGACGTTTTCGCCGGGGTAGGTCCATTTTCCATTCCAGCTGCTCGAAAGCGCGTAAGAGTATTAGCCAACGATTTAAATCCGGAATCTTACAAATGGCTGCAAAAGAATGCAGAAACAAACAGGGTGACAAAACTATTGACCGCCTATAACAAGGATGGACGAGATTTTCTAAGAGACGAAGTCAAAAGTAACATTCTAGACAGAAGAGAGAAAGATACTCCTGGTTCCGAGCACATGTCCATGAATCTACCAGCGCTTGCGGTTGAATTTCTGGACGTATTCTCCGACTGGTTGTCCACGGAGGAAATAGACAAAGTCTGTTCTAAGCCCCCGACGATACACGTTTATTGCTTCATTAAAGCCGAAAAAAGCGAGGACTTCCAGACCATAGCCAAGCAGTTGGTCGAGGAGAATCTCGGCGCAAAACTGTCCGCGGAATCCTTGATAAAGATCCATCACGTGAAAAACGTTTCCCCGAACAAAGAGATGATGCGCGTATCCTTTTCGTTGACTAAGGGGATACTGAGGGGCGAGGAGCCAGCAAAGAAAAAATTGAAACTAGCTAATGATAATGTGGATGATGATGCTAATGTTCCAGGAAGCGAAAATGAGCAAGAACAAGGGCAGGGGCAAGGGCAACAGCAACAAAGTGTTTAAAGTCGCGGGCCCGCGCTCGCAGCGAGCCAAGACCAAGGCCAAGAAGGTGAAGACTACGCTTAAAAAAGTAAGTGTGGAAAAAAAAAATAAAGAACCCTCTGCAGCAGCGAATTAGCGGCTCTTTTGTTTCGTAACATACCTCTCGTGGATCTCGCCGCTTACACGGGCAAATTTTCTGTTTTGATCTGCGCAGCTGGACCTGGGTCAGGGCAGCAAGTTGAACAAGGACAAGACGAATGTCATAAACAAGCAGTTGGTGGAACTCAGCAAAGAAGTGCATCGTCCCGGGAGTAATAAAAAGAAGACGAAGGGCAAAGCTGCACCTGTCAAGCCAATGCAGCCTCTGAGCGGACCGGCGAAAGAGCAAACCACGAATCTTATTGAAAATTTACAAATTTGACACAGAGAGAACCGTTATCATAAAGTTCATGATTATTCATTATGTATAAGGCTTACTTTGTAAAATAAACCCAAATGTAAATATATATTTGATGAAACTGAGGAGGTATGTTTTCTTTTTTTTTTCTTTCTCACCCAAAGGTACCTGATTAATAAGTTGTAAGATTCAGTGCGATGACAGACAAGCACACAGCGACGCTGATTATTATCGGGGACGAGATTCTGCGTGGACAGGTGCAAGATGCCCACACAGCCTACTTGGCCAAAAGTTTGCAATCCGTAGGCATTAAAATTCGAAGAGTTGTCGTGATTCCCGACGAGGTAATACTTCTTTTTTATTTGTACAGAGGCCTTATTAATTTTACTTCTATTGAAAATTCCATCTTATTGTAAAGCCAAAGAAAAATAAATTGATAGCCTCATAAATTTACATTTTTGCGAATTTTGTTCTTAGCGATTGCAATGTCATACATAATTTAAGTTGTGTTTATTAACGTGGATATGCACCATTTTTTTTGCCAAAAAATCGAAAATTTTAAAATTGTTAAATGTCAAAACTTAATACTTAAACAAGTATAGCCGGTCAAGTTAACAAATTACATGGGATAGCATGTCAAATTAATACTTTAAACGCATTTTTCTCGAAATCGTTTGGAAATTTTCAGGAAATTGGCATGTAACAGTGAATAGCACTTTTTGGAAAAAGTACGAATTTTTAACAATAGGTTAAAAAGACTTTTAATCAGTATGAATATTTTTATCGTCTATACACTAGAATATTATATTTAAATTAATGAAAAATTAACAAAAAAGAAATGAAAAATGTTTAAGTTGCAAAATTTACAAAATTAAGAATTATTTTGTTTTTTAAATATGATATTTTTAACGGACTAGTCTAGTCATATTAGTAGTTTCAAGTGATCATTTCTCAAGAAACCTCAGATTGGCAAAATTTCTGCATAAACTCCTTTAAATGGATCTCAAGAACAATAGGTATATAACCTGTGTAACACAAAATTTTGTTAATTAAAACTTTTACAGGGAGAAAGAGATTTCCTTGTATGTATGATATGCCAAATAATAAATTCAGACCAATTAGTGTAATAATAGTTTCCTTTCATCACCTATTCTAGCATTTTTCAAGCTAAATCTATAGTAAAGAATTCAAAGAAAACTTTGTCATATTCTTATAATGTGATTAATAAATAGATAAAGCTTCAATTACGTTGAACATGTCATTACCGAAAGAAAATTCTGCAAAAAATGGCAATGCTTTAAAATTTTACTGAGAATGACGGATCAATGCATAACTCTACGATAAATATCTAAAAATTTTACCTAACTTTTATATTTTATAACAGAGAAATAAGTAATTTTAAGAATAAGCTCATTTAAAAACTCTATTATATGGAAAAGTCGTACAATATGCAACGAAAATTGATTTTCCGAATAAGGATATATTCTTTGAAGGGTCGTTTTAAAAGAAAAGAATTGGCTAAGGTCAAATATAATTGGCAAAATTATTTATCTATGAAAATGCAAAAGGGACGATTTTAAGATTTTAAAAAAGTGTCATTCAGTATGAACACCCATAGCCAATTTTTGTATAGCTTTTGATTGCAGTCACGAACATAGATTTTCCAAAAAAAAAAGTGTATTCTTCGAATGCCCCCCCCCCCTCCCCTCCTTCTCACGAAGAAAAAAATGTGTGGAGTTAAAATTTCATCGGCAAAATTATTTATTTATTAAAATGCAATAGTGACGATATTCTGCTCCCGAAGAAACCGATAGACTCGCTGAAAATTGGCTAATCATTTATTTGCACGATAAATTTGGCATCCGTACATTTAAAATACCAGCTGCAGATTATGTTGTAATAAAACCACAACGTACATAAAATTCATTTGGTGAGGCGTCGCCACCGACCGGTAATAGCTCAGAACTAAAAAATGTTCATACTGAAAACTTTTTCATGTTGTACGATTATTTTCCACATATTTAAAAAAGTAGAGACAATTGTTTTTATCCTTTTTTACGAAACTTGTTTACACAAAAACGATATCCTACCTAGACTAATTGCAGAATCATCTTTTTTTATCAAGGAACGAAACGTCGTGCACGATTGTAGGTTGAAGGTAGAAGGTTTATCCTAGAACCGGGCTAGAACAAAAAAAAATAAAATTCTTCATTATCTATTATATCTGACACTATGGACGTTATACGTACCTACGTAATATCTTTGAAAATGTTAAATAATCGAAAAAGGTGGCTATTTTTACAAGAATTAGCTTTTTTGCTCTAAAATTTGTGTGAAATATTGTTATTGCAAAAAAATTGAAATACTCTAGAATTAGAAATATGCTGTTATTTTAACATTTTAACTCAATTGAATAAATATCAAGAATGCACACCGAATGTAAAAATGACTTTTCAGCAATTGAGTCAGGTTACCGCCATTTTCTACATAACATAATAAAAACTTTTCTCTTATATTCTTGAGAACTGTATTATAGCATCCTCTAAATAGTTTTGCATTGAAGCAACGTATTTACCCACAATGAATAGTCAAAGTTTATAGACTGAAGCTTATGGCAGTTACCAAGGTATTACCCCTTAAACTATAAAACCATTCAGCAATATTTGACGATAGTAAAAATATTAACTCTTATTTGCACAATGATATATTAACGAAAGATATTAAAAACTCTAAACTTTACAATGACAAAATTAATTTTTGATTATCCACATATACCAAGTTACATCAATATTTGAATACAAAACAAAAGATAACGACACTTGTAGCAATATCCACACTGCCTATAACAATTCATAAACTTATTCTTTTTGAGTATATAATACAATCTCGCCTCAATAAAATGCAAATATTCCACGACCGCAAGATAAAAGTCCAAATCTCAAATTTCGCGTCAGGTCGACGTTATCGCGAAAGAAGTCTCGGAGGCCTCCGAGAATTACCCGGTAGTCTTCACAGCCGGTGGCGTGGGACCGACCCACGACGATGTCACGTACGAGGGTGTCGCCAAAGGTCTGGGCTTGAGCTTGAAGGAGGACAAGGGACTACTCGAGAATCTGACCAAACTCTTCCACGACAAGCCGGAATCCCGGCGACTCGCCACTGTGCCGAGCCCCTGCGAGCTCATAAACGTCAAGTGTCACAATTCGAACGGTAAGCTGCTGGATTTGAATGAGCCCGAGTTTAATCGTGCATTGCTGAGAAGTGTATCGTTAGCGAAAAATTGGGTCGAGTTGTATACTTTCTTATGAATGTTCTTTTTGCATTTGATAATTGTTTTGAAATTTATTTTTTCCTCTGAATAGTTGTCAATTCATGGTGATAAATATGGATTTGTAATGTCTTTTAAATACCTTCGTTTTTTCAATTGGTATAATTTTTTAACTATGGAAAAACAAACGTTTGCTACCAACTGAACAAAAACAACAACAACGTAATTCATGACGAGCGCTCTCAACCTCTTTATAAACATAATTATAACGTAAAAATAAGAATATAAATAGTCTGTACATAATGAGCATTTTAAATGGAAGCAGTAATTCCGTCGTTTTTTACCATTAAATGTTACGTTACTTTTTACAACTTTAAAATTCTTAACAACGAAAACAATCATGAAATATATACATACCTATGAAAGAACACGTACGTAGCGCAAAAAGCATACAATGCAAGTAATTCAAGAATTTTGTACTGTCTGTACATCACTTTTTTAGCCCCAGAAAATAATAGTTTATTTTTCATAAATTTTAGTCAAAATAATTAAGTAACGTTCTAACACTGCTAAAGTTTCTGCAGCACAATGATTTTGCAATTAACTTTTTAAATAAATTATAATAATATTGGCAGAAAAGTGATAATAATAGTTGTAAAGTAAAAGAAACTCACAGATAAAGTTATGTATTTAAAAAAAACACAGTATTCAAGGAAGTAAAATAACTTTTATGGCCATTAAAAAAACTATTATACAATAAAATAGATAGGCTTTGCATACAGAAACTACATTAGCCATTGTATAGAAACACGAAGAGTTAAATGTTGTCTGAACGTGAGGCTTAAAAGTAAAAACGAGAAATCGGTAGCATTTTATCTTTAACTTCACGCTCGTTCTTCAAACAGGTATATTTATCAAAACAGTCGCGATAGTGGTTCTCCGATGATTAAAACGTTTAAACTTATAATTTCTTGTGACTGATTTTCCACACACCAGCAAGCACACTATAGTACAATTGTGTATTTTATTTATTAAACAACAAATTCCAGCTCTCTTAACGTGGAATATCTTACGCAGATATATGTAAAATCGGTGAAAGATAATATAATGCATGTATATAGGGGCGATATATCCTAAGTATTCTTCAATTTATATAGTAACGCACGATAAAAATTCCTCTTTTACACGCTCTTTATAACTGAAGGTAAGTCTATACTAACAATTTTAAATCCTATATTTTTGTACTTACTTTTACTTACTTTTTCACCTTTAAGTACTTTCTATATAATGGGCATAAAATAAAGTTATGGGTTTAGTTAAATCAATATTTTATTAATAATTTAAAGTTATTGCTAAGCTAACTTTTTTGTTCTTTTATTTTTTTATTTACTTATTTATAGGTATAACATAATGCATATATTAAATGTCCCATGCAGTACACTCGACGTGGAAAACATCTGGACGAATGCGTTTAAAATCTTTTAAAATCCTCCAATGAGGTTAGCGAAAACGTGCGTTCGATCCATTAAAATCCAATGAAACTGCAGTATTTTAAATAAATTCAAACGCATGCGACAAGATATTTTCCACGTCGAGTGTATGTACATTAATTTTTGCTGTAATCCTTCAAACATCATCGAGATAAAAATATTGTCCAATTAAAGTATCTAGTATTTAATTTTATTCAATTTATTTTTTATTGAAAAAAAAAATTAATAAACAATTGCATAAAAATTACTGTGTTTTTAAAGTAAAAAGTAATAATAAATTATTTAGAAATTTTAAATTGTACCTTATAGATAAAGTTAATTAAACGATTTCTTTGATACATCATTAGAAAAATACTATGCATTTTCCGAATCGTTCAATAAAGTCCATATGGAACATCACGAATATTGAGAAACATAGTTCCGATGAAAAGACACTTATAAAATTAAAATTGCCTCCAATTTATTCGTTCTTCTATTTTCACTTTATAGCAAAATAACTTCATTTTGTTGTAATCAATTATAACCATCATTTAATAAAAGGTTGTTGCAGGTGAATACTTTTCTATTAGAGATGTATTTCGGAAGCTTTAATAATACAGTTTAAAAGTCTATTGTATCCTGAAATAGTTTATATCGATGGCTCTTACGATGAATAGCACGTTTGCAGCGTTTGCCACGAAGAGTAGCACATTTGGAAATCGTCCACGAAGACTAGCGCATTTCGCCATTTCCCCACAAAGACTAGTAGATTTCGCAATTTTCTTACGAAAACTAGCACTTTTCAAGATTTTTCCACTAATACTAGCGCAATTGAAAATTTTCCACGAATACTACCACATTTGGCGATTTTCTGTCGCCTGACTTTTTCCGGCTACTTTTATTTATTCGCGAAGCCTGATTTTCTCAGGTAAATCGATAATTTTTTGAGTTCTAATAGGGTCCATTACCTACCCGACCCGAACCCGATAAAAAGAGAATCTACCCGATTCGCCGAGAGTTTATCAGTGCAAGTTTAATTTACATATTCTAGATGATAAGCTTCGTGGCAGAGTTGTGAAATGTGCTAGTCTTCGTGGGAGAACGGCGAATTGTGCTAGTCTTTGTGGGAAAATTTTGAAATGTGCTAGTCTTCGTGGCAAGTGCTGGAATGTGCTACTCTTCGTGGCAGTTTGAAATGTGCTAGTATTCGTAGGGGCCGTCAATATATATATATATATATTGCTTCTATCAAAAAATAAATCATCCTAAGAAAAAATTTAGATATGTAGGTCAAATGACTGAAATACTTAAATGCCTTCTAAAGTGTCAAAAGTATCATAGAGTTATATATACAATGTGCTTTATCAGGCAATTATGTACCCTCATTATACAGCTTAATACTTTTACAACCGCAGCTCACGTAAACACATCGATATAAGAACCAAGATAATAATTGCACTTCATAAATATTTAAAATTAATTATAGTTTTTTGTAAAATTAAAATTAGATACAATATTTTTGTCCGAATTACTATTTATATCGCTATATTGTTAAAACAGCGTATGTCTAAAAACGTTAATTTCGGAAAATTAAGAGAAACTTATGTATTCCCAAATATGAATGTTTATACAATAGCTATCAAATAAAAACCAGTTTTTTTATCATTTATAGTTCAATGTAACAAAAAAAATTTCTCAAGATTTAATTAAATTTGCGTTTTAGAATAAATATATAGTTATTAATAATAGTACTATTATTAATATATTATTATTATTAGTAATAATAATATTACCTATTATTAATAATATTATTATTATTTATTATTATTATTTATTACTATTATTAATAAACTATAGTTTACTTAGTTTTCCGAACAAAAGAACATTTGGCCTATAGGCTATTTCAACGTACCCGATTCACCCGCACTCTCGAGCAAATCTCGCTCGCAGCTCTCCTACAAAGACCAACCTCTCCCCCTCTCCTCAGACACCTACGCCGTGGTGAAGGCCAAGAACGTGTACGTCCTGCCCGGCTCGCCGCGCTACTTCCGGCCCGCGATCGACAAGATCGCGCCCCGCCTCGAGACTCATCGCCGCCTCTACAGCGACAGTCTCGAGGTCGACCTCGACGAGTTCGAGCTGGTCGGGGCGCTGGACGAGCAGGCCCGTCGCTGGCTGGGCTCGGTGGCGATCGGCAGCTATCCCCAGGAGAATCAACACCAGCCCAGGACCCGGATCACCCTCGAGGGCGAGAGCAGGGAGAAGGTGGCCAAGGCGAAGGGGGAGCTGGCCGCCATGCTGCCCGTCAACGGGATCGTCGCCGAGAGGACGAGGTTCAACGAGGAGTACGCCAGGAGGGTCTACGAGAGCGGCAAGGAGCTGGAGCACGTGAGGAAGGCCTTCGAGATACTGGAGGAGTGCTACGAGAAGTGAGTTTTCGGGGGGGGTTGGGGGTTTTCTTGGACTCGGTGTTCGGAATTGCAAATTTGGAATTAACGCGACGGAGAGACGAGGCTAAAATTAATCGGGCCGATAGTTCGTGAGAACGGAACATATGAGAGTTTTTGTAATTGCAAGAATTTGAAACTTAAAATTATGTAAGATTAAAGATTGAGTGTAAAGTAAAAGTGCAACGATCTTTTCTGATTTTTGGAGATTGTTGTGAATTCTTATTAATTATTATTAATGTGGCTTTCGTAATTATAGTATGAACTCTCTGAATGTTGACTTTCATAGTTAAAACGTTGTATATTATGAACTTCGGAACTTTAAAAAAAGTTATTCTATATTCGCAATTCTGAATGTGGAGATACCGGGATCGCACATAGTCCATAGCTATTAGACGAATACATCTATTGATTGAGAGCATCTATTTATTTATCAATACTGATAAGTTAAAAATAAATTGTCTGTACCATCGTTGCTATACTTAATTAACTAACGAAAATATATCGAAAATTTAAATTGTTCAAGTAATTCATCTAACGATTTCATGAAGACTTTCACAGCTTGGGAGTACATATGACCTTGTATGCATTTTGTTATTGTAATCAAGAGTATGATCTATGAATTAGTTTCATGCTTCTCGTGTTATTCACGCAACGCTTGACAGCTGTCTGATAAGATAGACAACGGCGCTATCGGGCCAATGCAAATAGGTTTGTACTTTTCTTTTTAAGTTCTTTACAACCTACTAAATTCAGTACACAAAAGTTTTTTGTATATTTCTTAAATTCTTCCCATTTTAAAAACGAACAAATTAAATTAAAATTTTTTTATTAAATAAACAAAAACTTTTTGCTATTATTTATTCAAAGCATTTATTAGAAGCTTCGATTCTTGCAATTTTATATAAGTACAAATTGTATTCCTGTTCAAAATGTTACACAAAAATATTCAGAGTGTGAATAGACTCAAATGAAACGTATACTCAATAATGGTTTATCCTTGCTCGCAAATTGTCTGTGACGACAAATCTGGCCGTTTCAGTTAAGTCCGAGGTTTTCTGGATCGCTGAGGGAATGAATCATAAAGTTAGACAATTTTCAACTATTGCAAGGAACGTGTACTTACGGTATTGTTTTGGTCTTGTTCTGTGTATATATACCATAATCAATATTTCAGTAGAAAAGTTTAGACTGATCAAATGGTGTTGGGTGACCATTTACCATAGCGCTTTTATCTTTCACTATCTTTTATTTTAATAATTTTAAGCTTTTTATTACAATCTTATAGCGACGATGGCACATAGGTAATTAAATTCGATATATCTATATAAGTCTAGCTATGGGCTTAATTTGATAAATGCATTACATTTGATTAATTTATAGTTTGTCTGAAGATGTTAAAGTATATTATTTAAGTAAACAATTAACTCGTAACAATATTTCAGCGTTTATAAATAAAAATTGATTTATGATTAGGTACAAAGCTGATGAAGTATTCCTAAGCTTTAACGGAGGCAAAGACTGTACCGTCGTCCTGCATTTAACCGCAGCGTTCGTCCAGTTGCGAAAACTCCAGCCTCCGCTTTGTCTATACGTGACCGGCGATGCCTTTCCCGAGGTTTGTCCATAAAATCACACTAATAAATTACTAGGGCTTTTATAAAATTGACGCAACTAAATTTGTCTAGTGATAGTAATTACTAAACAAATTTGGGTAACGTACCCAGGCAGAATATTACCCAGTTTTATTGAAATTCCCAGTATATTCAGGTAGCAGAGAATATAGACAAAACTAGGTAATTTCCTACCAAGGTATACTCAAAGAACACATTAGGAAAGTAAAAGATTAAAATAGAAAGTGAAAATAACACAAACCTATAGTTACGTAATACACACCTCTGCCTTAAAATCATTATGTACAAGTACCTATTGTTATTACAAGCATTTCTTTCAACAACATTCCGAAAAATAAAAAATAAAATCCCAAAAATACTGTTACCCCAATTATTTGCTAAAAGAAAAATCGCACACAGGTGGAGGAGTTCGTGAGCGAGGCGGCTAGCTACTACGGCTTCGAGATGCTGCACAAGGGTGGCTCGATCAGGCAGGCCCTGGGCACCGTGCTCGAGGGCCAGCCCGAGCTGAAAGCCTGTCTGCTGGGCACGAGATACGGCGATCCGGGCGCCCACTCGCTCGAGCCCTTCGCCCCAACGGACGCGGGCTGGCCCGAGATCATGCGCGTCAGTCCCATCATCGACTGGTCCTACAGCCAGGTATGCGATTGATAATTTTCACGTTGGACGTTATCACTGTGACAAGTGGCATTTTGACAATGCAAATTAAGGAGGTCCGAGCGGCATACTAGTCAAAACAGTAACTTATGAAAAAACGTTATTCAATAGAGAAGTTTATGACAATGTATAATGTTAACAAATTAAATATTTAAAAAACTTTGAATATTCATATTTATATCAAACGCATATTTATCTTATTTCTTTCTGAAAAGATCAATATAGACCTTGATTTGACTCTAACCTCTAAGGTGATTCTCTGTTTTCAGTACTTTTTTGCGTTATTCTATAAATATCTCTCTAAAACGCCAGGCAACCCTATTTTTGTATTGTATGCACATAAAATTGGAAAGCTAAAGATTAATTTGATACTTTAATAATCTAGAAAAGTTTCCTACAAATGCATGAATTTTTGATTTCAAACGCGAAAAATGCGTTTTCTGCATATTAAACGGGCTAAACGGGCGAACTTTAGAATTAAATATCTTTTCGAAATGCAAGGCAATCTATACTGAAAATTTGTCTCTGAATTCAAATAATCTTTATTAACAATTACAAAATAGATTTAGGTCTTAAAGTTTAAAATTACTTTTCGCTCATACCCCCTTAAGTAATTGTAAATTGGCAAACCTTTCAAACTTTTCAGTTTGAAAATGACAGTTTTTCAAACAGCTCTTTATATTTTTCTTTATTTAGCTATTGTCGAAACTTGTTGAAATTAATTGGATATATTCTTTTTGCGTTGTGAAGAAATTGGTGCATGGACAAGGTGCTGCTTGTTGATCTAGATCAAATGAAAAGATAATTATTTATAAGAAAGGGCTTTAGTTAAATAAGATGATCCCATTTTAATCATGGTTACTTGTATTCAATTTTGATAATGCACAAATATGTTCAAAATGGTATAAAAAGTAAGTAGGTATTTTTGTAGACTGTATAAAAAATTCTGTATGCACCAGGAACGTTGGCAATCTACCTCATTTTGACTAATAGAATCATGAACTATTCGTTGTATATCAATATATCTGTGGCTTGCAGGAGTAACCACTTGACTGATTTTTTTTCAAACTTGAGTGTAAAAGTGCTAAAAGCATTAATTTCATACAATGCAATAAAACAGTAAATTTTCCAAAAATATAAAACCTACCTACCCAGCACAGCAAGGAACCCTTAAACGAATTTGCCCGTTATCCTAGGTCTGGCAGTTCCTCCTGCGGCACGAGGTGCCCTACTGCTCGCTCTACGACGAGGGCTACACGAGCCTGGGCGGCCGCGCCACCACCACGAAGAATCCCCTGCTCAGGGACTCGAGCGATCCGTCTCACTACCTGCCGGCCCACACTCTCGCCGACGACTCCGCGGAGCGCCACGGACGCGGATAAACAGCCACCGCGCGAGAGCTTTGCAAATATACGCGCGTGCATGTGATTGGGGTGTTGCGTGATTTGTTTCTTTCATTTTAGATTTTGGTAGATTGTGGAAGAGAGACGAGTTGTATAGTTATGAATTTATCATTTTTTTCGCTATGGGCTGAACTAATATGTTTACGGTTATAGAGTCATTATCTGAATGTTCTTCGAATTTGATTTCTATTTATTTGCAACACCCTAATTTGATGAAATATTTAATTTATAAAGGAGGATGCCCACGACTTGCAGTTTTTTCCCATGATTGAGAAAAACCCTTCAATAAAAAAAAGAAGAAATCAAGTTCTTTCTTCTGAGGTTTGGGGAAAAGTTAAAAAGGCTGTATTAAAATACACTACAAACAAGTGTCTTTCGGTATTCATCTGTTTCTACGTATGTATATGTAGCTTAAATGGCAAAATCTTATATCCAGTTTTTTTTTTCTCAATGCTAAAAGGATTGAATTTATTCTAAATTTCAGATCTTTTTATGGTCTAACTCATGATATAGGTGTCATAGGATTAGGATAGGGTAGATTAATATAGCAGCATCATTCGTTAACTACAGCAAATATTTTTGCTATAACAGCTATTTTCGTTGCTCTAGCTAAAGTATTAGCTGTACTGGCTTACACGACCCAGTCAAAATGCTTTACTGTTTCAGTGAAAAAAATTATATCCGTGATCGTTGCTTAGTTCATCTTTTTGGCACCGATCATTTAAAATTATGTGTACGATTTCTATTTTGAAATAATGATTTTATTCAAGGGTTGCTCAGATATACTCTTTGAATTTTTTAATGTGAGGGAACACTGCCGTTATACGATATTTTGAGTTGAAAACTCCTGAAGAGTAACTACTAATTTTTTATCGTAAATCAATTTAAAGAGTATAAGTTTCTGCGATAGGTATTTGACCTACGGAAATACTGTGATTTATTCAAATTTTTAAGATCGAATCAAGTATGCTCGATAAAAAGCAAATTTTTAGGTAAATTCTCACTGATCAGTACTAATGCAGTGAATATATAATATGGAGTACTACATAATGTACACTCGACGGAAACATATTCGAATCGAATGTTTTGAAATCGTGCCACCTTATTGGTTAATTCCTGTGAATCGGTAAATCTCATTTAAGCATTTTAACAACGTTCGATTCGCATATGTGCCCGAGTGAATACGTGTAAAGTATATACTTATAGTTAACGGAAATAAAAAGAAAGAAATGGCTTTCAACGTAAAATTCGATGCTTAGTGTAAATTCAATGAATAGCATTTTTATTTAACGTAAACCATTTTTGTTTATGAAATTATTGTAAATAAATATATTAAAAACTATAAACACTATATATATATTTTCATAAAACGGTGTACGGTTTTCTAAAAAATTTTAATTATAATCTGTTGAGGTCTGATAAATTTTATTTAATCGTAGTTTTTAATAACAGGTGCAGCCATAACATAAGAATAGTGCTAAATTAAAAAAAAACAATTTTAACAAATGATGCAGTACGAAGTGTTCACTTTGCTGGCAATTATTTATATAAAAAATAGAGTAATCCTTATATACTTAACCTTGTTGGAATTACTCGTTTCTCAATGATGTTATAGAGTCATTGATACAGTATTACTTTCACGACTATTAAGTCCCGTAGTTTAGTTTTGTAAGGCTTATTTATTACGTCAAGGTTTATGTTTGCTCTACCTGCAGAATCTCTAATCTGTATATTTGCACTGGCACCCTATTACGTTTTAGTTCAATTTATTTTGGTTACGTCGACGTGTGTGTGGTCTTTATTTCGAGATTGGATGTAGGAAAAAAGAACAATAAAGTAATTTCTGACTGCAAATCAAATAATCTTTTCACACATTCAATTTATACTACATATTATAGACTAGCGTTTTTTTAACAGGTTCAGTGCTAGCAATGTATAAGCATTTGTTTGCCTCACATCCTGATGCCCAAATCATACAATTTTAAAAATAATATTAATAGAAAGATTTTTATATGGTATTTAGCATATTTTAGCATTGTTATGATGAAATTTATCATTTATGGGTCCTTTGGCTCATATAAAACAAGCAAATAATCAGCAAGGATGATTTGAATAACTACCTGTTTTGTATTCAAATTTCGATTTAAAAAAATTCATGGAACATATATGTAGGTACCATGTAGGATCTCAGGCAAACATTTTATGGTACATACGTGTACCATGCAGCACTGAACCTGTTAAAGATTTTGTGCATCTTTTCAGATAGTTTCACAAATACGTTTTCTTTTTCAATAAAAATTAACTCGAAAACAGCAACTCTAAGGTCAAGCTCATCAGGTCCTTTATGCATATTCTAGAGCGTAATCTGCAATATATATCTCAAAATCATTTGCAATAGACATCTGATGTTGTGACGAATGTTTTCAATTTGATGTAAGAAACTTTGGCAATACTTAAACAATTGTGTTTGTTACGATTTATAGCTATTTTCCTAGTAAGGTAACGCATGTACGTTTGAGTTTTATATCGTACAGTGTACGTACAAACATGCGCTTTAAATTTGATGAGCTTTTACACTTGTAGGAAATCTGTTACAGATAGATATATTACGTAAAAATTAATCTATTGCGTCGTCCTTACTTTCTTTTCTTTCTTTGTTTTTTTATAACTCTTCGACAAAGTTCGAACCTTATTGAGATGGGATCTTATAAAAGCATAGATTTCTGTCTGTAATAAGAAAAATTTTAATAAGAATTTTACAATAACTAATTGAAATTGAAACAACTCATTGTAATTAAGTCTTAATTATTTATTTATAATTCTATTAAGTACTTGCATAAACACTGAAAGGGCTATAACTAAATTACGTAAAAAACGTTGTAGGAAATAAGTTGTTGAAGGAAGTTTTTCACAAACTTTGCATTCGTAAACACGAAATGACCGATTTAGTAGGTCCTATAGAAGAATCAGTTACGCACACACGTCCGTCGCCAACTAGATTGACTTTTATTCGTACGTATTTTCTGTTCCTATCAAGGATTTGTTTAGTTTTTAAGGGTGTAAAACATTTTAATTAAAAGTTTTTGAATTTGTTAAAATGTGATATTTTTATATATAATTCATTAATTTGCAAACAACCATAATAATTTATGAGTTAGGATATTTGGATGTTCGCACTAAAATAAATAATAATGCTCGGAAGAAATAATAACGCGCGTTTCGCAGAGAAGCGCATTTCAACATATTATAAAAACATTATTTAAATATTATTTATTATTTGACATGGTATAAATCGGTAATAAAGTTATATAAAAATTGTAGCTTAAGCTGGCTGTAATAAAAATTCTATGAAGTTCAAAATAAATAACGTCAATGACGTTTGTTGTTGGGCTTATTACTTAAAATAATAATGCTTTACAAGATATTTATATGCTACGTCTGTTATATTATAATAATCACATTACTTGCTTGTGAATAAATATTGACTTCAAACTAAACAAAATGTTGCTTTATTCTATAACCTTGATCATTACCCATGAAAAAGAAACATAATAAATCCTTACAAAAGTAATACCCAGTTTTGCTTCTATAAAATATGATCCAATATAGCATTCTTGATAACAATAAAATGGTTTTCCGATGTTATATCTTTTAAGTTTTTTGGATTTTGGTTTAAAATACTATTTAGCTTGCGAATAAATACTCTTTTTCTAACAAAAAATGCATTGTTAGTTAAAAGAACACTAATCTTTATTGTGCAAGCGTATTTGTTCAAAATTGTAGCCAAATATTAATCTTCAAATTATCCACCCTCAAACTCAAGAGTTTCAGCACTGTAACATCTAAATAATCAATCAGTTTATAAAAAAAGTCTAGTAATGAACTTGTATCATACCTATACCTACGTCTTTTATTACATACAAGGTTTTTTATTATTAAAAAATTGTTCTTTCGATAAAATGAGTTTTTTTATAACAATACTGATTATACTCTTATGGAAAATATCTTCTGCAGAATTTTCAGACTTACAGGTTTTACAAAATATATTTCTGCAGACAGATCTGCAGGCACAACATTTTTAGAAATGCATGCAAAAAAACTTGAAAGTTCTAAAAATTCTACATAAAATCGTGCAAAAATTCTGCAGGAAATTTAGCAGGAATGTCTATAGATTGTTTGCATAAGGAAATACTGTTAAGAAAAACCGTTTCATCTTTTACCAGAACTTACAAGCACATTAATAGAATTCGATTCGTCCTTTACAGTTAAGGTGATGTTAATCCCTCTTTTAGCGACAAATACGTGGAATCACGTTCTTCGTTCAATTTTCGATTTTCAGAAAATATCTCTCTGAAAAGTTGTTTTTTTTATTAAGACAACGTTCCATAAAGATATTTACTCAAAATTGAAAATGAAATAAGAAAAGTGGATCTTGGTATTTGTCGGTGGCAGGCGGCTTTAGCATCACCGTAATTGAGTAGAAACAATTCTAAATACCCGAATCCTTAATTATAAGTAATCCTTCACAGTGCGATTATTAGTCGCATTGCTGCATCGTTCTCAATAACCGACATTAATAATCCTCATCCTCGATTTGCATCGCCACGATCCATCCTCATTAAGACCCTACAACCGACAACGCATCAATGCAACAATAACACACACACATCGCCGGCACATTATTACCCGTGGCAATGGATTTGACTTTGAGGCGGATTTTCTGCTGACCGCGAGTTAGTCGAGCCTAAAGCATCAGCAGCAGCAGCAGCAGCAGCAGCAGCACCAGCAACCGCAAGCACCAAGCGCACATAGCGCGGCGCAACTCTTGCTCGAGAGATAATCTCTTAGCCGCGGCTGCGGCTAATCCCCGCGCGCCGGAAGCCCCAGCGCGGAATCTCCTCCGCTCGAATTAAGGGTTTCGGAGCGCTCTCTCCCACCTTTTCCAGCAGCGGAGCGAGGGTACAAAAGGAGGCGCGTCCCGCGGTTCCCGACCAAGGTGAGGGGCGACGGACACGCGTACACACACACGTACACCCGCGTACGCAGCATCGGCGGCGAGTGCCTCGCGGGCGGAGGGTACTCGAGAACAGCAGGCGTCAAGGGGCAAAGGAGCGAGCGGTTGCTTGGGGTGCGCGAGGATGCCGTACTTCAATTGGAACGGCAGCGAGGCGGTGAGCGCGGCGGCGCGCATACAGCCCGCGGGAGCACCACGTCTGCTTGGCTGGAACGTGCCGCCCGAGGAGCTCCAGTACATACCCGAGCACTGGCTCGTCTATCCCGAGCCCAACCCCTCCCTTCACTATCTCCTGGCGCTCCTCTACATTCTCTTCACCTTCGTCGCGCTGCTGGGGAATGGACTGGTCATCTGGATCTTCTGCGCGTAAGTGCGAAGCCGAGGCGTCGAGCGACAGTGAGGGAGAGGGAGTTTATATCGCCGGTGGTGACGACGGGAGGAGATCGGTTGTGAAAAAGTGAAGTTTGGAGGATAATGCGAGTCGGACTGCGGACGCGGATGTTTTGGAATATGATGTATAAGGTTGCTCGAAGTCTGTTGAAAGTTTCAATTTGACATCTTAAACCTTACCGATCGCGTGTTCAATAATTACTTGTGATTAAATATTTTTACCGTATAAATTGTGCAAAATTAAAATAGCGCTGTCCTTATACTTATGCATAATAATGTGTCGTTATACAAAGTTTCAAGCAAATTTTAATAAAATTGACAAGTTGCACACTGCTGAGACTTTATCGGAGCAGTATAATTCATCGAAATATTACAATATTTGCTTGAAAGTTTGTGTAATGGCAGATAATATGAGAAAGGGAAATCGGTTTGCATAATTTGATCAATAGGTATATTTAATTAGAATTATTTATTGTTTGAATGGTAAGATTTAAAGCGTAAACATTGCAATTTTAACTGACTTTAACGCTATCTTTCAAGAAGATTGAACAGTATAAAGAGATTCGACAAAAAAAAATAACAAGAGTATATAGCTGTAGACGCGCAAGTAGAAACGAGTCGTACATGGTCAGACACTGTCACTCTTGATACATTCGACGTGTATCCACTTATACATAACTTTTTATACACTTCGTTACTTCGTATAACGTCTGGTGCAATCTAATCGCATTATTTCGAAACTTTCCCTTTATCAATTAAAGTCAATTTTTATTAAATTCATCTTTTCTGTATATTGATAAAATGAAAGCAGAAGCTTACGATATATATATATATATATATATATATATATATATATCGCATAACTTAAGATGTTGTTTTCTCAATATAGGTACTCTTGTTATTAATTATATTACTATCATTATTAAAAACAATATTATAAAAGTTACATGAAAATAGATACCACTCTTGGAGGAAAATGATCTGGTTTTTCTAGGTAACCTACTTGTAATCGGGGCTCCCAGCTAAATAGTCCGAGACTTAGCTAAAACTAGATAATTTGCTTCCAAGGACTATTGATCCTTAAACTAAGTAGTTATTTCGCAACAAACAGAATGCTTTCTCATAGTTGTAGAAAGTGAGAAATATACGGTAATTTTCCATACTTTAAGTATACAACCACCAAATTTAGTCGGCTATCCAAAAAGCCATGATTTATAGGTTTAAAGTCTGTCGATTAATCGCGCAGGGCGAAGACGCTGCGAACGCCGTCCAACATGTTCGTGGTGAACCTGGCCTTCTGTGACTTCTTCATGATGATCAAGACGCCCATCTTCATCTACAACTCGTTCCACACAGGCTTCGCCCTGGGCAACCTCGGCTGCCAGATCTTCGCCGTGATCGGCTCGCTGACCGGCATCGGAGCCTCCATGACCAACGCCGCCATTGCTTACGATCGCTACAGGTGAGCTATATATTAAGGCTACTTTTTGCTGTCCGAAAGCTCCTGTGATCGGTATCTATGATGGAGTTAAATTTCGAATGAATTCAAAGAATAGCATGAATTTTTCTTCCCTGTTGAAAATGGACAGTTTTGAAGTAAAAAAACTGCTTACCGATCCTTGATTCGTGATATGTTGTCTTAATTCGAAACCAGACGGAATTTTCAAGGATATAGTTTTGAATCGAATAGATGCCAATAAAAAATGTTATCGATCTTGTGGGTAAAAAAGCTGAAAAAAAACACTTGAATTATTACCGAGTATACGTGAAAAATCATGTTATAAACAACAAAAATATGGAAATAATAATGTAATGCTTGAAAAAATAAGGAGTACTAGGATTTATATACATAAGCTCACAACCACATGGTTTCTCCCATTATCTGGGTGAAAAGCTTGGAAACAGTAGTTTTAGAGAAACTGATGCATACCCCTATTAAAAATATCCAACTGAGAATTTACCCAAAATCCAGTTTGATTTCACCTGGATTTATTTTACTATAGATTCCGGGCCGACTTTCAGCTGGATGTTACTAGATTCTGAGTAGATTTTCAGCTGCATTTTTTCAATAGTGCTCCTCTTTTTAATTTTGTGTTGCTTTTAAAAATCAAGATACCCATTTATTTTATTAAAATTAATAGTGAAAATGATGAACCGACAATTTCAAAGCTTCGTAATTATATATATAGCCTTCTTAAAAGTACGAAGAATTCTTAATTTTCACTACAGAATATCTATGATAAGATCTTGATTTATTCACTAATTTTATCGAATTCGACCCTCTTTTTGAAGTTTCCCTTCATTCTTCCACAATAAATTTTTTTCTCATTTTCATTTTTGACCAACTTTAAACAATAGAGTTATTTTTGTACTTACTATGTATCAGTGGGCATCTTCTTTTGCATTATATTTGCCTGAATTTATTTAATTATTTTGAATCAGAATTAACATATTGAAACTATATATAAAATCTAAAATGTATTATATATACATTTAACGTAACTCATGGAACAATATAATAGTGATTTGCAAAATTGAATTTTATATAATAAATACAACTTTTATGTCGAAAAAACTGATGGTGCCCAACAACTACACGAGTCATCCCTAATGCAAATTTATTTAAATCTACAATAAAGAGTTCGCGATAAGAATATTTAGCTGAATAGCATCGAGTATATTTGACTGAAAATTGTGAAAAAATGAATGAACACACAGCACGATCGCGCGTCCCCTGGACGGCAAGCTGTCGCGCGGCCAGGTGATGATGCTGATCGCCCTGATCTGGACTTACGTGCTGCCCTGGGCCCTGATGCCGGTCATGGGGGTCTGGGGCCGCTTCGTGCCCGAGGGCTTCCTCACCGCCTGCAGCTTCGACTACCTCACCGACTCGGACGAGATACGCTACTTCGTCGGCACCATCTTCACCTTCTCCTACGTCATACCGATGCTCATGATCATGTACTTCTACAGTCAGATCGTGGGCCACGTGATGAACCACGAGAAGGCCCTGCGCGAGCAGGCCAAGAAGATGAACGTCGAGAGCCTGAGGAGCAATCAGGGCAAGGACGCGCAGTCAGCGGAGGTCCGCATAGCCAAGGTCGGTGATCGTGACGAGCTAAGATTGTTATTATGTGTCAAGCTTGCTTTTTTCTGCTGCTTTTGGAGCAGCATGCTCAACTTTTCTGTAAGCTCCCTGCTGATAGATCCCGAATGGAGTCTCACATGAAATTCCGTATGGGAAACCACATGGGATACTATGTGGAGAATTCGATAAAAGTGTATTAGATCGTATGGGACATTGATATGATTTCCCATATGCGATTCTAATATAGAAATTCCACTTAGGTTTTTCGATTTTCAAAAATTTTAAATATAAAATAATCGAATGGTACTATCCAACTAGACTATAAGTATGTGAGGAATTCCACAAAAAATCTGCACTTAAACGGGTAAAAGAAAAGATAAATAAAAAATGTTTGAGTCACACCTCTGCAATCGTTTCATGTTCGTTCTATAGGTCGTACAATACATGTACAAAATTTCCAATGTGCAAATCAGACTGTCATTTTTTTAAAACGTATATCAATTTATCTTATGGGAATTTAACATGGGAATTATAAACTAAAAACGGTCATCATTGATATAAAAATTACTTGGCTTTTGAGGGTGCAAACAATTTTTTCACGTAATACAATATAAAGTAGAGTAAATGTTTTGAACCCTCAGAAGCCAAGTAATTGTTATATCAATGATGATCATTTTTAGTCCATAATTCCCATAAGAGAAATTGATGTACGTTTTAAGCAGTTGAACAAGGTCTTTTTGCATGTTGGAATTTTTTTACATCTATTATATGACCACGAAGAAAAATGGTTACAGAGGTGTACCTCAACTTTCTTTTTATTATTTTTTGAACCGTGAGAGTGCAGATATTTTGTAGAATTCCTCATATATCCCAAAACCAATTTTCTGAAATAAAAATTTTGAAATTTGAATAAGATACCTGACGTGGGATCATATGTGGCATTTTTCAGTAGGGCCTAGACAGAAATAAGAACCATATTATTAACTTAAGTACATTCATAATGAATTTCGAAAGATCTTGTAAAGAGTTCGTAAAGAATTCATAAATAAAATTCATTTTTTGTTGTCTGAGTTTTGACCTCCACAACATGAATTTTTTATTGTAGTATCAAAAATAGTTCAGTAAATTATTATTAACTATAACGTGTTAACGTTTTTAAAATGTACTTTTTTGAACTATGATTCATTTTAGTTGTTTTGGTCGATTTTAGTTTTTACGTTTAATACATAGTTTCTTTTTAAAAAACGTATGTATAGTATTTAAAATCGCCTAAAGAATCTAAACAGATTTTATCGAGTTTAAAAAAATTAATATTGAAATTATTAACGAATAATAATAGTGAACAATTTAGCTCAGCAGTTTTAGACGTTATTCCAACAAATTTCACATTTTAGTTTCGCACTTGGTTAATCGAGTGCACCTTCTGAATCAGTACTATGAAGTATTTACTATAGTATTATGTATTTGGAAAAAAGACAATTGGTTAAAAAAGTCTACTTAATTAAGAGAAAACTTAAATTAATAAAAAATCAATTATAAATTAGATTCGTATAAAACACATGCCTTACATATCTATTTACTTTTGCGTATTTAGCAATGTACAAGCTTTGGAATTTTTTAACTTTAATAAAGAATCTTGCATGTTCAGCTGTGTTTGTTATATTTTATTGGCACAATAAACGAAAAAAAACACAGCTACTTATAATTGTAATCACTATTACGAAAAAAGATGCCATTTAACATAAAGATGCTCGTTAAAAAAATCATGTTCAACTTTAATAGAATACAGAAACTGCAAGTCAGTTTATTAAAAAACCAACCAATGTATCATCTTCGCCTTCTTTATATTCCAGGTGGCCATCACCATTTGCTTCCTGTTCATTTGCTCGTGGACACCCTACGGCGTTATGTCCATGATCGGGGCATTCGGCAACAAAGCTCTGCTCACGCCCGGCGTCACTATGATACCGGCCTGCGCTTGCAAGGCCGTTGCCTGCTTGGATCCCTACGTCTACGCAATAAGCCACCCGAGATACAGGTACTTACTAATACGTGTAAACTTGTTATTTTAGTACTTAAGTATTTGGGCATTGGGGTGCAAAACTTGCCAAATCTCGAAACTGACGTTGTGGTCGGAAAAGACTTTGTTTTGGTAGAGAAACATGAGATATATAGGTAGTTAAATTGTAAAACGATGAGGTTCATAAACCTTTTCTTAAGTTCAAGAATAAATAAAGAGTTTAAAATAAACGCGGCTGATTTAGATGCATAATATTGGGCTTGGTCGATTTTGATCTAAGGTAAGTGTACCTAATATGGCCCACCTAAGCTTTGAGCATTTAACATAGTTGTTGTATAGATATAATTTTATTTTGGGCTGGTTGGATATCAAAATATAGCATAAAAATTAACATAAGAATTTTTTTATTTGAAAATATGCATATAGGGCAATTATATAGAGTTTTGAAAATAAACAGCTAGTAGGATATGTTGGGTTTCACCTGTATCCAATATGGCCCGTTATTATTTTTCATTCTTCAATCACTAATAAAAAGCAAATATATGTATCGGAAGGGGTTAAAAATAATTAAATGATACCCTAGTAGAAATGACAAATGTGAGAAACTGTGAAAAACTGTGAAGAAAATGTGAGAAAGTATATAGAAGTGTGAAAATACACATACTTTTGGAACATCTGTTACAAACAAATATGCACATTTTTCACAGTTTTACACAGTTTTTCAGTTTTCGCAGTTTCTCACACTTATAAAAAACACGTATTTTATTTAATAAAACTTGCACAATTTTTTACATTTTTTCCCAGTTTTTCAATTTTTCACATTTTCTCACATTTTTTCCGTTGAATTCTCTTATATAAAGGAAATTACAACTGTAAGAAATTGTGATAAAATGTGAGAAACTGTGAGAAACTGTGAAAAACTGTGAAAAACTATGTAGAAAATGTGACAAAATTTATGAAATATTCTATAATATTTTTTAAAATCCTGTTTCAAATGTAAGCCTAATTTCACAGTTTTTCACGAAATTTCATGGTTTTACACACTTTTTCACACACTTGTCACAGTTTCTCACAGTTTTTCACAGTTTGAAATTTCTACTAGGGTATAGATGAATGTTTAAAGTGTAACGTTTCATTAATTTAAATAATGTTTAGGCATTCTGGATAGATACAATCATCTTTGTCGGTCGTAGTAAAATTTAACCATATTCTTAAGGACATAAATAACGTATAAAACGCAAAAATTATATATACACATATTATTTACATATATCTTTCCCACAAAATAATCAATAGTGTAAGTATCTTTTATAACAACTATATATTTCTTATCCTTGGAAAGCATTACAAAATTCTAAGGATGGTCATTAGATACAAATATTTTATGCTTTCGTTTGCATGGGCCGTATTAGATAGAATGAGTGTGTAGACACATATCCTCTTATACTAAAAAGGCACATAACCGGATGATACAATAAACTATGCTACTGAAAAGCTGACGATATGTAGTAATCTCCAGAGCAGTATCGACTTGAACCAACTTCTTTACTTAGTATCACAATAAATATAATGACTTGTTCAAAATTAGCGTGACGAATTCACTTAATCGATTGTAAGACAAAATTATACACTGCATGTTGGTCCGCGTTTGCTTCCGTGAGAAAATTTTCCGATGAAATATCTTCTACCAGCTAAATCACGGAATATGTAAGATAGCCATGGTGGGTCATATTAGGTCAGGGGCTATATTAGGTACAGTCACCTTACTTTCCTTTTTAGACTGCTTGGCAGATTCTGATATGTCATTTTTGAAATGTCAATTCTTCAAACTTGGCTAATTTTTTATGTGACAGAATTATATCGCTATATAAAATCCATAAGGAAAAAATGTTGTAATTTGGTTTCAATATATACCTACCATGCAAAATGTAGCATGATTTAAAATACCACAAAGAGTAATTCTTTTTAACGCTTGCCACAATGACTAGCACTTTGCATGGCTTCCCACCAAAATTAGCATAATTTGCGATTTCCTCGCGGAGACTTTTTGGAATTTCTCCACGAAGACTGTAAGCACTATTCGTATGTAGAATATATAAAGTAAGATTGAGCCGATTAACTCTGGTCGGATTGGTTTGGGTATATCTTTAGTTCGAGTCGGGTATGTAACTTTTTTGAAACTCGTGAAATGATTGGATTACTCAAGAAAATCGGGCTACCTAAATAAATCAAGTAGCCCTAAAAAGTCAGGCG
The DNA here is from genome assembly GCA_949152435.1 of Gastracanthus pulcherrimus. Classification (NCBI taxonomy): domain Eukaryota; kingdom Metazoa; phylum Arthropoda; class Insecta; order Hymenoptera; family Pteromalidae; genus Gastracanthus; species Gastracanthus pulcherrimus. Next base: position 21,827,014 of record OX424573.1, read on the forward strand.
GCGAAGAATTGCGAAGCGTGCTAATCTTTGTGGGATACTCATGAAAAGTGTAAATGTGTTACTCTTCGCATTAACCCGTTGAGGTCACACCTCCGAATAATAACGTAAAGGTCACAGCTTTTTTATATTTCATCACAAATATTTTACTGGGTATACTTTAAGGTATGTTCTTTGTGATCCAATAATTTTTTTTTTAATTACAATTTAACATAATGAAAAAATTTGAATAGAATAATATCTGAAAAATTTGACTTTTGCAAAAATATTCATAAAATTTTTAGTTTTTGAAATAATTAAACAAAAATTTAGGGGTCTCAAGTAAGTATACTTCCAAATAAAACTTAGTTTGACCCCTGGTGATCGCAACGTGTTAAACGCAAAATGAGTGCTAGTCTTTACAAGGGCCATCGATATAGAATAAAAATATGTCAATAATTTACTTGGATACCGGCAACGTTCTGCTACTGCCGCTACCCATTACGGGAAGATAGGTCCATAATTTTCTTATTCTTTTAGGCTTTGCAAGTTTTGCGTCCCAAAGAAACGCATCGATTTCTCTTCGTTTAACGCGCTATAAATATCGAACAATGTTGTGTTTCCGGCGTAAATAAAAGATGAATTTCGAAAATTGCAGGCTTGAGCTGCAAAAGAGAATGCCATGGCTGGAGCTACAGGAGAAGCCGCCCGCGACGGACACGACCAGCACCACGACTGAAGCCGTGAGCGCGCCCGCCGCGAGTTAAGATTCTCATTTCAAAGCTTCAAAAGGTTAGAAATATTTTATATATACTCTTTTAATTATTTGGTGTTTCGTGTATTTTACGATGGAAAATAGACATAAGAAAAACAAATTTTATCAATTTAGGGCCTTGGCACGCTAAAAGAATAAGGACATATAGGACATAAGAATAACATTGATGGGTAGATGTATATATATATATGAGAAATAAAGTTCATATTCCTCTTATTTCTCGTACATATAGATATATCAATCAATGTTATTCTTATGTCCTTATTCTTTTAGCGTGCAAAGGCTCTTAAGAGCTATTCTTTTTTTATAAATTCCGATAGTAAAAATAAAATGTCAGTATTCTGCTGAATTAATCAAAAGTATCAATTCTTACTTTTGTTATAATTTCCCTGGTGAAAACAGTACATTTTTTCCACTTTAAAGAAAAGTTGACATTTTTAACTTTCATAATAGTTTAGCGTTTCCACAATTCTGTGAGCATTAATGTGTAATTAAAATGTAAAGTCTATACAAGGAAATAAATACAATATAATACAATACAATGTAAATAATGGTAAATTTTCAAAAAATTACTTTTCTTGCAAAAATAATATAATTTTCACCAGGGACGATCTCAATTTTTTTGGCAAGCTCATATCTTACTAGAGGAGTGTCGGGGGTTTGGAGAACGATATTTGCAAAAACTTCGAGAGCTGTGTTCTGGCACCTACAAATGAAGTATAGCACCTATAGTTCTTTCCAATCAGCCCTTATTCTCGAAATATCAGCCAATTGATCTCAATTGTACGCTATTTTAGTAAAAAATGGTGCCTCTAATTCTGATCATATGATTTTATGATAGAAAAAAATATCTAAACATAACTAAAAGTAGGCGAAAAGAGCTTTAGTTTCAGCTTTTTTACGTACAAAAATATTAATCTGGACCAGTTATTAACTTTCAATAAACGCGATGAAAAATGCAGCTAAATTCAAGGATTTTAACTCTTTTAAATACGGTGACATTAAGTGTAATTTTCATCACTTCATTTAAAAGGTAATAACTTTGATCCAGATTAATATTTTTGTACGTAACAAAGCTGAAAATAAAGATCTTTTCGTCTACTTTTAGTTACGTTTGGGTATTTTCTTTAGCATAAAAACTTGCAGAGCTATGATCAGAATTACAGGCACTAAATTTTTGCTAAAATAGCATACAATTAAGATCAATTGGTATATATTTCGAGAATAAGGACCCATTGGAAAAGACTAGAGATCTCTTCTAGGTCTTTACTCACTTAATATCTAGGTGTCAGAAAACACCTCTCAAAGTTTCAGCAAATATCATTTTCCAAACCTCCGACACTCTCCTAGTACATATCTGCAGAAAATGAATTATATTATATGTACTTTTCTTAAATAAAATAATTAAATACTAATTTAATCTGATACAAGCTTAAAAATTCACATTTCTCTTGAAGTTTTGTGGTTTCAGCACGTCTTTCTCGATATTGAAAACAGTATTTGAAAACGATCTTCAAAATCTGCAAGATCTGGAAAATCGAAGAAAAAAAAGATATTTGGTTCAGCTATCAGAATGAAAGTTATCCAGCCTTGAATTTTGTCACGTGATCAACATCATTTCTTTTATTTTTAAATAATTTGCTGAATAATAGTTAAAAAAATGTAATTTTTGTACGAATTATTTTTTCCAATGTATGTACAGTACATGCATTAAATGATATCAACTTCAAATTATACAGTGTTGTTTTGCAACTTTAGGCTAAATTATAATATGAATAATGTTTTTTGCTCATTACAGTATATAAAATAATATTCTGGGGCCTGCGGCGGCTCAGTCGGTAGAGTGTCGGATTCCCACGCCGGTGACCCAGGTTCGAATCCTAGTCTCTGCCGATTGATACAAGCACTACTGTAAAAATTACATGTGCTTTGTTTACAAACACACCGCAGACCCCCGTCGTCGATTAGCACCACATGGAAGCATAAACATGGCGACGTTAAAAAAAAAAAAAAAAATATTCTTTATGGCATTGTGCATTCAAACTGTGTCACTGAACTTTACTCGAATGCAAAATGCAAAAATTGTTATCACGATTGTCTACTTAATAGATATAATTTATTATTTTATAGTAATTATAAGGAGGTGCTTATATGTACATTAATTATCGATATTCTAATAAGGGAAATGTGTATATTTTATTCATCAACCCATACCACCTATTATAATATCACCGAGAGATTCGCATATCATTTTTATTTTATAATGTTGAATAATCTCAATTGTTAAACGTGGTCATTGCGATTGTTTGACTATTCAATTGTATTTATCAGCGCTTCAAATAATACGAATCTTCGCGTACTTAAAAAACTTGTAATTCGCCAATTTTTCAATAAAGTACACGGCGTCATGTTGAAATACATTTATTTTGCCTGCTTATTCTCATCCATATAATTTTCACTTATTCAGAATCAACTTTCGTAAAATGTATTTACTAAAACTCAAATGAATACTACATTTATAAAACTATAATGTATAGAAATGTTAATTCTAAAAAGGGTTACTCTTTCGTGCATACAACCCTCCCGATACCTCCTAAAACCATCACCAAGCTTTGGGCCAATATTAACTATAAAAGGTTTACCTTCCTCGACTCTTTAATGAAGAATAGGATCTGACATCCCTTATACGTCATAAGGGTTCATAAGGTTGAGCTGGAAAAGAGTTCGAACAGCAGAATTTGCTGCGTGCGACATCAGTATAGTCTCTGTCAAGCAATCGATAGCATTTACTTGTAGAAACTCAGAAGAAGATTCAAGTATTAAAGGTAAGTCGTACTTAATATTTAATTTTTCGTTCCTTTCCTTACTACCCGACTATATCGTTTTTTTTTTAAATTATATTCCTCAAAATAATTTCTTGGGACGATATTTTGTTCCATGGATGCCATAATTCAGTTCTGGATAAAAATTAGCCTTTTGTGTCGGGATTCTATGAAGAAAATGAAATAAATTTAACAATCTGATAGCTAACTTATTTCACTTTTGATTTAAATTCTACTCGAATATGAATATCTCGGGTCATTTTACAAGAATAAATCGTACCGCAACCAGAATCGAACAAGCTTTTAACTGAATAATCTAACATATATGAAAACCAACTTAGCTATTTTACGAAAGTATATATTATAAAACAATTATAAAAAATATATTAAAAATTCAAAGAAAACTTACGTGAGATTTTCTTTATTTTTGAATTGCGCGCTTATAATTCTGCAAGACGATGATGATGACGTCATATCATGACATCTCGTAGTAGGACTAGCATGTGAGTGCAGTAATATACAATGGCCCGCCATATAGCGTAAGCTGTCAGTAGTAACAGTCGTGTTTTTGCTCCAAAAAATGTTTATATTGTTGTTTGTATAATGTGCATTTAAAATATATGATTAATAATAATTTAATTTCTTGTGAATGTCTTATAATAAATATTTATAAACTTAAACTTAAAGGATATTGACACCAAGTTTATAGATTGACCGTAATATTTATTCTATATAATAGTACTGTTTTTATAAAACATAAATTAAATGCTCGTTCACGTATCTCGTTTTATTTGATTGAATTGCTTCATTGTAATAAAATAATTATTTACAATCTTTACGAGAAAAGGGATTTGAAATTTAATGCTGAATCGGTATTTTAATATTTTGGTGATTCGAGGTTAAATTGTATTTTTAAGAATGATCGTATTAGGAAGTGTATGTTTATAAAGATTTCCGTATTGTCAGAACGAAGTAAATTAATATATTTCTTTATAACGTTGTTAATTCTGAGTAATTATTATCGTATGTTTGAACCGCTGGCTTTTAAACTTTTAAAAACTACACAATTGAACAGTATCCCTTATTGTCGGATTATTGAGTAATGTTACGTTAAGGTAAACAACTATTTAAACATTGAGATCAATAAATAGATAATATTTATTACTTTATCATGGATTAATATTTTATTATTTATTATGCCTCTAATTAATCTTATCTAATTATTTCTATAAAACATTAATTTTGATTATAAATTAAAATATCTTTACCCATTAAGCTATTGTTTATTTATATTATTGTTTTTTTCTTCTAAGATGGCGACTCTAGGCACAGAAATTCGAAAACTGCAACCTGTAGAGTTGTGCACATTGGCTCAAATTTTAAATCAATCGGACTCTTGGAAGAAATTAATGGCCATCGTTCCAAAAAGTGACAACGAAAATCATTATATGTTTAATAATGACCATTTCACGTAGGAAAATTAAAAACATTTTTATTTTCAATGCGTTTTGCACATTTAAAAATAACAATCGATTTCATTGCAGGATGATTGAGCAAGCGATTCGTCAGCAGCAACGAAGTGGAGCCGAAATATTTATGTCGGAATGGAGTACGCTAAGCAAAAAACGACCAACCTGTCGTTCTATGCTGGATCTCTTGGTAAAGGCCCAGCTATTCAGGGCTGCAGATTACTTAGCAGTAGATATTCTAAAAGGTACGTTTATTATCAAAATAAAAGATATCATATATTGAAAAAACGAAGTATGTGGTATGCGTGAGTAAATTGACATTTTTATTAAATTTCTAGACGTTTCTAACCATTTTCTCCCATTTTTATGCATTTGTACATATTTACAAGTCATTATCAGTGTTCAAATCTTTTTAATTTTCTTACATTTTATTGTATTTTATCGAATAAAAAAATTACGAATGTGAAAAAAAAAAATATAAAAACGTAAAAAATGTGCATAATAATGAAATAAGATGATTTTAATATCGAGAAATAATAATTTCATTTGTTACATTTAAAAATGCGTAATAATGCGAGAAAATGCGAAAACTGATCCAACTTGATTAAACATTCACATTTCCTCACATTTCTTAATTTCACTCAAGCTTACAAAATGTACCCTTCAAATTCTGCGTACACACACAAAAAAAAAGCAAATCGCGCTATCTTCGACTGCTTCCCAGGCGATCCACCCGAGCGTCCGAAATTCGGCCCGGCCGCCGCCATAGACGTATCCGAACAGGCGCTCGAGGAGCTGTTGCGCCAGCAGGCCGCCGACCTGGAGACGGAGTCCGATCTCCCGGAGGGGGGCAGCATGTCCTGGTCGCTGCACTTCGGGGAGAAGCCACCCAACGTCATGGCAGCGACGGATCAGCCGGCCGGAAAAGCCGAGGTCGTGTACGCTGAACGCTCGGATCTGATGAGGTTCAGCGGCGAGGAGAGGTCGGACTTGATGAAGTTCAGCGTGACCAGGGAGGAGGACATTGGGAACTTGCCGCAGCAGATTTCGGATATGATGAAATTCAGCGGTGGTGGTGCGGCCGGGGAAGCTGAACTGGTGAGTATTTCTTTCGACTTAGAGTCGACTTGCAGATCTCAACTTTTCTTATCAATCATTTGGTCAATTAATATACAATACCTGATGGTTTCTCCAGGAATAGTTTCAAATTATGTTTTATCTAATATGTTTCGAGGGAAAAAAATCTCAGTTTAAATACAATAAGTGACTGTGTTTTCAGAATTTTAGAGTTGAATTTCGCTTAAAATTGTGAAAACACAGTCACTTATTGCATTTGGAGTGAGATTTCCACTCCAAAAATTTGACAGAGTATTCTAATGATTCTTTTTAATGTGACTAACAAAACTATGTTTTCTTTTTTTAGGAGGAAAACTACGTTTTGCAAGAAGCTCGCTCAGAGGACATTCCCTTATGCGTCAGGGACAACGCTTTTCAGGCGAGCGGTCTAATGTCGATTGCAACTCAAGATTCAGAAACCGCGTCTTCGATCGAGTCCTCGGACGTATCGCAAAGTATGATGGCCAGCGAGCAAATGGACCTGCCGAGTGTCTCGCAAAACGTCATACCCGTGGTAGTACTAGAATACAACGACAAAGACACAGACAAGGAAGACACGTGAAGCTGAAATGAATTTCTTATAATGTATTTTATACGACTATGCGATCTGTACAATGTAAATACAAAAACTTAAGATAGAACGATATTTAAAAAAAATGTAAACACAATACTCTTAACTTGTAAATACAATACTCCTTTTTAAAAAGAATACGCAAGAATGGATTATTATTATTAAATTTCATTTGTTCGAATCCGAATTTTGGATTCTTTTTTGTTAAATTTAAATAAATCTAACGGTCATGTTTATCGCAGTGAAGCTTTCCCATTCAGTCATTATTAATTATTACTTTCACTCTGTTGCATCGCGAAGTAGGCACTTTGAAGTTCTTTCAGATTTCTTTCCAAAGTAGCGACTTCTTCGAATTTACATTCTTCTCTAGCTTGTTTGATGTAAAATCGCAAGTTGCTCATTTGCTCGACGAACGGATCAATCGACGTGGACGATATCATCATGTTGCCACCCGGACGACCGGATGTGCCCCAACCTTGAGATTGGTCCAGAACCAGCTAAAAATATTACATAAAATTACTTTGTAAGAATTAGGACTTTGCTTATTTTTTATTTTTTTAATTAAACGGAAATTAAAGTAGATACAGCAGGTTGAAATGAGCAAAACGTCACGGCATACAATCGTCGGATAAAATTGAAGCATATTTATCTATTATATTACATCTGTCGTAGGCACTTAGAAAAATTCAGCATTAGTAAATAGATGACAGTTTGTTAAACACATACGAGTGATCTTGATACACTAAGCAGCATGAATTCGGAAACAAAATTCTCAAACACATTGTTTATACGAAAGAATACAGCATATTCTCCTGATTTGTATAAAATTATTGATCAATTGTTTCCATAGTTTCAAATCTAAGCAGAGGACAGCAGCAAAAGAAAGATAAATTTGGGACAAAAAGTTATCAAAATGTACGTTTTCGTTACTTCAAACTTGGTTTAACTCCAGAGCCCAGGCTGGAAGGGGAAGAAAGATAAATCTGGAGTAGTTGATTATGATTTTTGTATTTTTAATTTAAATAGTTATTCACCAGGGATTTGTCAATATAAAAATCATGATCAACTGTATAAATTGGACTCCGAAGGACGCCTCAATTATACAAGCCAGATATCTACAATATACCTCAAATACACAAACTTCAACGACAAACATTACCTACACTACCCAAACATCAAACAACAAAGTCTATAACTTTTGAAATGATCACTTTTCTATAAAAAAGAACAAAAACACACGATCAAATTATTAGCCGTTTATTTGATCCGACGCACGTTTAAAATTGAATGTTCACCGACGCGCGAATCAAGCATTCTCGTGTACCTGGTTCGTAGCCGTGGCCGTGGGGCTCGTTCTCTCGCTCCGATCGTAGGCCCTCTGGGCCATCTCCCTCTGCGGCTCCCTCTCCATCTGCTCCTCCTCCAGCTGTCTCTCGTACGCGATCCTCTTGCTGATCCTCTCCTGCCTGGCCCTCTTGCTCCCCTCGTACTCCTCCTCGGTCGGCACCGGGGGCGTCCTCAGCAGCTCGTTCTTCAGGTAGATCATCCCCGACGACCTGACCATCTGGTGCAGCCTGAACTCCTGCTTCAGCGAGGCGGGACTCCTCTCGTCCACCGTCACCAGCGTGGCAATCCTCTTGCTGATCAGGTCTATGTTGTCCCCGATCTTGGCGATCTTTCCCCTGACCACCTGGGCGTCCCTCAGGTCGTAGGTCGACTCGCCCTCGTTCAGCGAGCGCCACATCTTGCAGTAGATGTCGATGAAGCGCTGGGCCTCCTGCATCTGACCACGCATCTTCTCGTAGTACTGGTGGACCACGGGCTTCTCGAAGTGTCGGGCCTTGAGGCGCTCCCGCGCGTCCAGCAGGTTGTCGCAGTGCTGACAGATGCGGAAGTACTGCTCGCCGCTGCTGCCGCCGCCGCCGCCGCCGTCGCTTATGAGGGACAGGACGCTGTTGAGGCTGCCGCTCGAGGGGGAGCGAGCGAGTCTCGTGAGGCCGACGCCGGTGCGGACCAGGCGATCGGTGAAGCGCGTTGACTCGGTCGTCGGCGAGAGGGCTGAGTCGTCTTGCACGGAGGCTGGACTCGTCATTTTACCTGCGATAGGGAAGATGAAGAGATTTTTTGAGAAAGAATTTTGTGGTACTTATTTTGAGAAAATCAAATTTACTAACGATGTGGCCTCCTTATGCGCTCTTTACAAAGTATCGTTATTCTTCTGTATAAGATTAATAATAAGGATTTTTATTTTCTTAGCATTAAATAACCCAAAGGAAAAAGAAAGTCTAAATCAGTCTTAATGGTCAGGAAGGAATTTGGTTTACAATTTTTCCTCATCATAACACTGTTGAACGCTTTTTGCAAATCGTCTCGTGCTCAATCTAGCATATTTTTACATTTTTGCATCTCCTATTTTAATTATAATAAATTAAGCTATCTATCCTTTTTAAAAATGTGCAGCACTAAAAAAGACAACTTTGCAAGGAGTAGTTTATAAACTTACATTTGCGCACTGTAAACCAACAGTAGAAAAGTTAACAAAATAATGTAGAAATTCAGTATTTTTATCTTATAGAAAGAATAAATTCGTAATTTTGTACTTCAGCTAAGTACAAATATATGATTTTGTCTTTTTACAAGGACAAATTACAAGAGAAAATTATGTTTCTATATTTAAGAGAAATAGAAAATTATAATTTAAATTTTCTTAAAAATTAAATTACTGGATTATACTCTCTTCCATCAACTTTAGTACTTTTCAGTTTAAAATATGCATTATACATGTTAGCCTTACATTTGAAATTTTTTCATTTTTATCTCTAAATTTTGATTACTTAAATGTTCTAATCAAAATCTTTTGTTTCACGCATTACATTTATATTATAAATCTTTATGGCTAAATGTGTAATACGTATATATCATTAGAGATCATGATTGATTTGTTTTAATTTATTACTTACGTGCTTCAATTAAAGATAGGAACATACTACAATCATGGCACATCATTACACCGCATAGCCTACAATGATGTTTTCTCCTGGTTAAATTAAAAGTTTTTGCACATGTGAGGCACAGCCTGACATCTTTGTCATCCATCCATGGCACAATAGCTCGTTCATGAGCTGTAAAGCAAATATTATATAATGAATCATTATTTCTCGTTTTACGTTAGTTTCACTGTCAAATTCATTATGAAATAAATTATTTAGAACCTTTTCGTTCAACAGGATCATTTGGTAAATTATTTAGGAGTTTATCCAGTCTTATAAGGAGTTTATTTGTTTCCGAGGAATATCTCTCCAGTCTTGTATTTCTGATCTCTTTGAAATATTTGGTATGTGTTCTTATCTCACCTGTAATAAAATATTAAAACTTGCATATTTTTAATTAAACAACGGTATACATTTTACTGTTAGTAATAAAATTTACCAATTTCCTGGGGTCCCCAATCTATTTCCTGCCTGTTTTTTTGATCTTTTGATAGTATTTGATCAGGATAATCTGGCATTTCATCCTGTTTCAAAATCTTCTTTTTGGCTTTACCAAATAAATCTGAAATATTAATAAGAAAATTTCTTTGTAATTAATATTCTAATATTATTAAAGCAAAATGTTGAACAAAAAATACAGAAATAAAATCAATACTAAAAGGCCAATGATATTATCCTCATTAGTAAATTGACCTTATTGAAACTTAATGGACTTATTATATATTTAATAAGTCATGCGGATAATAAATTGTAATGAATACTTTTTACAAAAATTATATTGAAAAATATATATTTAAACTTATTTAAACACTCTAAAATATGTCAATAATTTAAACATTTATATAATTGAAATTTGAAACAAAAGAAATGTTACATAAATTTTGAACAATAAGGAAAATTAAAACTGAATTGTTGACAATATGATATACAATTTTCAAAACATATTTATGCAATGTATATTTATTACAATGTTTTTTTTTTAAGTTTTAGAGAACATTAATATAAAATTGAATCCATTACTTATATTTACATATTAGGTCTCATATAATCAGATAAATTAAAACTATGTGTTCGATAGCTTTCTTAATTGTTAATATTATTATTTTTTGTAATAAAATAAACATTAACGCGATAGATAAACAAAAATAAACAATAAACAAACAAAAAACTTGAATGCCAAAGTGAAATCCAACAAAGGAAAACTGCGATGCAAAGAAAAAATGACAAACAAAAGAAACGAACCTTTGAGGGACCTCAGTATCTCCGGATCATCCTTGTGGTACTCCTCGAAGTGTTTGGTCAACAAAGTCGGGGTTTTGAAGTCAGTCATGCAAATCGGGCAGATAAAGCCCTCCATAGCCTCTGGTTCGGCCATTTCTCCGATCAATCAATTAATCCAGCCTCGAGTCAATTCCTAAAAAAAAGACACCCGGACGTGCGTGAAAAGTCACTCGTCAACGTCGTGTCCGTGTCCCCCCCAGCAATGAGGACTGGACTACCTATATACACATTCAACAATCAAAAGGAAGATTGTACAAATTGACAGTTTAGTGCTCAGTTCGCTCGGCCCCCGTCGATGTGTCAACGGAGCTGGCTGCTGGAGCAGTAAAAGCTGACAAAAGCCACCATTTGTCGCGTATTTCGAGATATATCGAACCTCGATAGCAAGAGAGAGAGAGATGAGCAAAAAACACGCTCATCGCACACCCACACCTCGGCTTGTAAAGTCGTATATATATATCATTGCTCGCACTGCGGAGCTGTCGTCGTCGAATCATGACGATGGATTTACCGGTTGGCTGACGATCGCGCCTCATGACACGTGAACAACTATATGTGTATATATATATATATATATATATATATATATATGTGATGAACTTGACGTTCTTTTTTTTTATGATTTTCTCTGTGGTTTCTGATCGTACCTACTTACGCGCTGTACTCGTGATGGGCAATTATTTTATGGATGAATGTCTGTATTAATTATGCTGAGTATCGGGTCTTTCCAATCAATTATAGGAGTAATGAGGGATGCACTGTGCGCTAATGCAATATCATTGATAACGCGCTATATCCTATCGGCCAGCAATGTGTTTCTTGTCGAGAATTCTTTTTTTTTACGACGTCGCGGTTCGTACGATCGTTTAATTCTGTTTTCAGATTTAGGATAAAAATAGCTGTGTTATGTCAATTTTTATCATGTTACTCGCTGATGAGTGTACAAATTGTATTATTTAAGAGAAATCATATTCAATTTATAAGAGTTACGAGAAACTTAAATTTATATAGAATAGTTAAAGGGCGAATAATTTAATTTTTTTAACTTAAAAATAAATAAATAAATTATAGCTGCAATATTTAAATGTTTTATATATTACGAGAGAACTGGGTCAACTGTTGGACACTACCTATAAAGCATGTTCTTAAAACTAAAAACAATTTTTATTATATTAAATGAATAAAAAAATAGCTGAGACAAACATTTTTCGTAAAATGATAAATAACATAAGTATAGAATTCTGCTTCAACTCAATGATAAAAAAAAGTTTAAAAATGATTTGGTTTTTCAAAACTGGTTTATCATAAAACTTATATAATTTTTAAAGGGCAAGCTTATGTTTCACTGACGTTGAGAAAGTTGACAAAAACTTGATCAAAGTCCGCACCTCAAGATAAAGCAGTATAGTACTCTATTATGTGTAATTAAGTAGATATACACCGAGTATAGCGAGCCGGTGTCTTGCTAGACTTGGAATTTGTCTACTTACATGGACAATAGACACAATCTGAATATTATTTGTAATATTCGTAATAAAGATTATTTTTTATATGTTGATTATATAATTTTTAGTTTCTTTTTAAATAAAATTTTGTTCTTCCCCATTTTTATACTACTTTAAATACATCAAATTTAAATGTTTTCCTATTTTTTTTTGAAAATTTGTTTTTAGTAATAAGTTATTGTTCAAATATCTCAAAAACGGTTGCAAATAGACAAAAACTGTGGTCATTTTTAACTTGTTTAATGTAGCCAAAATATAACTTTTTTTAATTCGGTATGAAGTACATAATTAAAGACATTATAATTGTTAAATACAGAATATGTTAAAATAAATAATTTCAGCAAGCTTTCTAAAATACTCAATGCTGTCCGGGATATTATATTTAAATGTCAAATAAAAAAAATCAATTGAAAAAAAAAATAAACTCCGCACAAATAAACTTTACATTGCGGAAGCTATCAATGACGCTTTTTTCAAATGAACATCAATTATAACTACAATGCACGAGGAAAAAGAAAAAAAACATGCACAGCATCGTGTCTTTATTATAGATACCTTATACCTATCTACCTACACAGCGCACGATAAAAAATCCATAAAAATATATATAAAATCGTATGTGCCCCGATACTTACATAATAAAACACCAGAGTATAAATAAAATTTACGCTAGCGATAAAAAACCATGAATGACAGCGTAAAGCTACAAATATAAATCCAGTAACAAAAGAGAAAAAAAAAGAACTCACAAAGATCGATAATCGCGTGCCTAAAAATACAAATCCCATAAAAAACTATATACATCTATACTTCTGCAATACATATGTATATATACATATATGTATACACACATCCATGGGGCTGCGCTGGCTGGCAGAGCGAGAGATTTAACGTTTTATGACCGTACGGCGACGATCACTTCTCTCCGTTCTCCATCCATTCACTCTACAAGCCTCCAATATAATATTATGCCTCGGCTCCAATACACTGCTTCAAATTATTGCCATCCTACAGCTTTTACCCTATTAACGTAGAGAAACCTCGCCTGCTGCTTAAAAAACGCAGAAAAATCTACATTACTTACTGTACAAATTATCACACAAGTGTCATTCAACATTGAAAGTTAAAGCGAGTGATTATTAAAATGCAAACTAGACACCGACCATTACACTATACACATATTTTCCCCCCTCTCTGCTCGCCATCTATCTCATTCTCTCTCTCTCTCTCTCTCTCGCTGTGCTGCGTGCATGCTCAGTGCATATGTAGCTCTCTCTCGACGACGACGTCGACGACGCAAAGCCAAAGCAAAAACCCCCTTGCGCCTCAGTACACACACACACGCGCACGCACAGGCACGCACGAATATAGCTGACGAAGACGAACGAACGAGCGCAAAAAGAGAGAAAGAGAAAAGCGCCGCGGTGCGCGAAGAGAGACGTATAGACGAAGCTCCGAGCTACGAGCGAGCGAGAGAGAGAGAGAGAGAGAGAGAAAAAGAGGTGTGTAAGCGAGCGCGCGCGCGAGACAGAGAGAGATAGAGAGAGAGAGAAAGAGAGAGTGCGAACGCGCGCTGCTGCAGTGTGCGTCTCGGCCCCCGAGGAATATCGCCTATTATACACGCACATACCACCCGCGAAACACTGTGCGACGATCGACGGAGGGAAGAGAAGAGAGAAGGAAAGTGAGAGGGCGCGAGAGCGAGACAGAGAGAATAAAGCTTCAGCCTCAGCTTCGAGCAGCAGCTATCCGCAGTATACTTATGTTTTGCTGAGCGAGCGAGAGCGCGCGCGCCCAGAAACCTTTCGTGCACACACGCAGCCCCGAGAGAGAGACAGACGGACGGACAAGACAGACAGAGAACAGACACACTACATACACACCCATTAAACAATTCGGTACGGATATATCGGCCAGCAGCAGCCAGTGCCAGGAGTGCCCGGGCATTTATATATATATATTATCGTTGCGGGAGGAACTGTGCATGCACTTGCCGAGAAAGAAAGCCAGGCTCTCTCTCTCTGCTATAGCTCTCCGATATAGAAAGTTCGCTCGCGTGTGCGTGCGCGCGCCCCAGCAGCGTCTCGTCCGTGTGTAAAAGTGCGTTGCATATACATATATACACAAACGTATATACTGTTTAATGCACGCAGAGAGTGTGGCACTGCCAGACATATACACACACACGCGCACCCACAGAGAGTGTCTTGTGGGGTGTCAGAGAGAGAGGAGAGAGAGAGAGAGAGAGAGAGAGAGAGAGAGAGAGAGAGAGAAAATAGAAATATAAAACAAACACGGTGGCTGCTCGGGGCCTAATGCACGTGCATTTGGCGATAGAGCAAGCAGCAGCAGCAGCAGCAGCAGCAGCAGGCGCAGCAGCAGTAGAAACAGCAAGAGAAAGAAGATCGTACGCGCGCGAGGCCGCGCTTAAATGACTGGCACGGGCGGAAGAGCTGTCGTCGCTGCTGCTAGCTGTAGCCTAAGCTGTAGCTGTAGCCGTAGCTGCTCAACCGAGGAGGAGAGGACCACCTGGTGCCGTTGTCGTCGCGAAGAGGAAGAAGAAGAAGCACCAGCAGCAGCAGCAGCGCGATCGCAGCTGATCAGCATCCCATCGTCGTCGTCGTCGAGGAGCGGTGGTGGTGTCGTCGTCCGACCGCCGAGGATATAACATGGGTGTTGGTCTGAAGCCGCTCGAGTTCACGGATTGCCTCACGGACAGCCCCTACTTCCGCGAGAATCTCCACTATCACGAGCGCGAGCTAGAGAAGACCAGCCAGCAGATCAAGCGCCTTATCAAGGAGGTCAAGGATCTGCTCTCAGCTGCCAAAAGTTAGTCGATGCAATGGCTCTTTCTTTCTTTTTTTTCTTATTTGTGGTTTAACCATGCGTATGGATATATAGAGATGCACACAATTGACAAGCGTACGGCTGTGCTTATCCGAGAGAAAGAATGCAGGGAGTCTCGATTTCATGATGTACGCTTGTCTGGCTGTGTTTACTACGGTGCTGTGAAAAATTTTCACCGCTCAACGAGCTCTTTAATTAATCGTAATTTGAATGTCTGGGGGGGAGAGAGCAGTGGGTGTGCGTGCGTATGCAGCAGCACAAGGGGGTACACGATGCACTACATGACCCTCTATATATCTGTCTATCTCCCCTTCTCTGTGCTCCCTCTCTTTCTCATGCTCTTTGCTTGTCTGAAGAGCTGCAGGTGGTTATCCTCCTCTCGCTGTCTCTGCACGCGCAAGGGGGAAGGTCACGTTCATTGAGAGCTTCTTGTCTTCTTATTCTTCCTCTTCTACTTCTTCTACTTTGCTTCGATGCTTTTTATCGTGCGCGTACGTATTGGGCTCTGTCTCACTCACTCTAAGCCTGATAATGATTATGTCACAGCCCGCCCATTTCAGGCTAATGTCAGTCGTGTTGCGATTAGAGGCTTAAAGGCCTTTGGTAAATGGCATGTCGCCGATGGCTCTTGCTGGCCTTCGCTTGCAAGCTATGTGTTTGTGCTCGATTCGATGGACTGCGGTACTAAAGTGCCCATGGTTTACAATGTTTCTTGGATTTTAATGGCATTCGGTTGCATAAAAAACACGCTCTGTTGGAAACTCTTGTCTTGATTGAGTTTTGCTGATTACTTGTGTCATGTGATAAGACAATATTTGTTTTACTCGTAGGAAACTTACAGAACAATGCATCACTTGTATGTTTGTACTTTAGTGCAATTTTAAAAATTCTGATTGAATTTATGGTAACCATATTTAATATAGTTAATTTGTTTTGTTTCTATGTAATAAAGTATCACTTACCTGAGAAGATCATTATTATACCTGTATTTTTTTCTAATTGCTAGTAATTTATTTTGAAGTACAAATAAGACATTAAATTTTATCACTTGCTGCTTTATATGTATACATACACAAGTGCATAACTCATTTTTGTATTTAAAAGTACATGCAACTACTAAGACTGAATTTTTCAACAATATTAAATATTTACTTTAAATTGTAAACCTGGCATTTATTGTAAAATTTACTACTGCAAAATCCATCATTTTAACCCAGTATACCCAATACATTTATTGCTTTCATCTACATATAGTTTTACTTTTGAAACTGAAATTAATAAGTATAGTAACTATTTATATCCCCTGTAAACTTTTTTTATATTGATGATTAGAACAACCCAAATACCTAGTCATAAGTAGATTGCTATTTACCATGTTTCAATAAACTAAAATATAAAATCTAATAATAAAACTTTTTTAACACAACTTCTACTAGTTTTGATTCTGTAACATCTAAAACTATTTGAAGAATTCAAAATTAAAGTGAAACAAATTTAAATTATACAATTTTTTTTTGTATTTTTTTACTTACTATTCTTGTGTAGAATTGGTTATTATTTAAATAAATTGCTAGGTGACATCATCTATCAGTTGCATCAATTAAGATAGTCCTTGTATAAGGCACGTTATTAGATGGTTATATAAAATTTTTTTATGTCCTTTTTAATGTTAGGGTAGACTACCAATAAGTCAGATTAATATTAATGTAGCATTTTATGCATGTATAAGAGAACTTTTAAAGACTGTTCTTCTAATAGAATCACATCGTTTTTATATAAAACTATTATACAGTATTTATATTACATTAAGTAATATAACATTAAAATGATCATAGAAAAATTAATTTTGATACCTTTCATTTTGAGTTCTTTTATAAATTTATAGTGCAAACACCAAATTTATTGCAAAATGCACTATGTTACAGATCTCTCCCGAGCTCAGAGGGCATTTTCGAAGACATTACAGAACTTCAGCTTTGAATGTATTGGTGAAACACAAACTGAAGATGAAACACACATATCCCAAAGCCTGAAGGAATTTGGTAAACTCATTGCGTTGATCGAAGACGAGCGTGATCGCATGGTATGCACAACTTAGCACATTAGCAATGCTGTAATTTTTCTGCGTTCAATATTTCATTCTATAAAAAAAAATAATAATAAACTCACGACACTCAAATGCTTATCAATTAAATTTCATTCTTTTTTCACAAAGGATAACAATGTGAGTCAGTGGTAAAGAAAACTACTTTCTTAGTGTGTTCTCACTGTTATTTCTCTCTCAGTACACTCAACACCTCTTTGTCACACATGTTTTAACTAATCAAACTTTTCAAATAACACTTATCTCTTACTTAAACTCTTCTACAGCTACAAACTATTTTATAATTCTTCTTATATACAATGTAAAACTGAAAAGAAAATACTATAATATACCTATATGTAAGCAATCTTTGAATGTCAACTGATATTACATATAAAAAAGAAATACAAGTTTAAATTTCATATGATAATAAAGAAATAAAAAAATTTCCATTTAATTTAATAATGAAAAAAACATTATTTTCAAATGTTTACAATGTATAAAACCTTCAATTTATGTTCAAAATCAGAAAAAATTCAGTTTTTTATAGTATTTTCTTCCTTCAATAATTAAACAAGTCTCCAATTTTTTTCACATCTGTTATACATACATTTTTGTATATGTCTAATTTTAATTAGAGGATTGACTTTCTTACTGTGTACATTTATGAATTTTAAATATTTTACTGTTAAGGGGTTGTACAAAAACCACCCAAACAGATTTAGATTGTAGATCATAGACATTTCCTGTTTGAAAATAGAATACAAACTTTTTACAATGCTTCTATTTGTTACATTTATGTTAGATTAATTTATTTTTATGAATGTTTGTTCAAAGGTTCAAACTACATTTTATACAACTTTACTTCATCATTAAGCATAAAAATTAAATACCCCATACAATTTTTACAATTTTTTCATCTTTCTTACCTTTCCATTGTTCTTCATGGAATGAATTGTAGTTAATATTAATAGTTTGACATTGCTTATATTAGCAAAGTTTATTATAACTTCGTTTTTATCTAAAACACATAAACACTTTACGTTCACACAGTTGACTGAACTATGGTTATTTATTGAAGTTGATAATATAAAAGCATAAGATTAAACAATATAAAATAATAATATTCGTTTACAGCTGGAACGTGCATACGATCAAATCATACTGCCGTTAGAAACATTTAGGAAAACACATATTGGTGGAGTGAAGGTAATCCATCAATTTTTTGTTTTGTTTGTTTGAATAATGTAAGCAAATTTAGTATATATATATACGTTATGTAATTTTTAGGAAGGAAAGAAGAAGTTTGAGAAACAAACAATTAAATTTTGCCAAAGCCAGGAACGTTATTTAAACCTTTCCACTAAAAAGCAGGACAATGTTCTTCAAGAGGTATGTCAAATCTTTAATCAAATTACATAATATAATTAGATAATTTTTAATTTACTTATGGGGTTTTACTTTTTGCTTGATTCGATGACAGGCGGATGCGACACTGGACATGGCCGAAAGGCATTTTTGTCAAGCAAGTCTAGAATACGTCTTTTTGTTACAAGAGGTTCAGGAACGCAAGAAGTTTGAGTTTGTTGAAACAGTTAGTACTTCTGATATCGTTTTTATTTAATAAGAAAATTTTAAAATATAATTTATTAAAATTATTTTTAATTTCAGTTATTAGGTTTTATGTTTGGTTGGCTTACATTTTATCATCAAGGCCACGAAGTCGCCAAAGACTTCAAACCTTACATGACTGAACTGCAACTCAAGATACAGAAGGTTAGTTGATTTAACTTTTTATCATGTTTAATCCATTGTAGATAAATATGATGTATTTGCCAAATATTTTAGTGTTTCTTTTTTTATTAAAAAAAAAGCTTTTAACTTTAAAAAAAAATAGAAATTTTTGGTGTTGGAAAATAAATTGTGTGTTTTTAAATTTCGAATTTAATAAATACAAATTGCTTATCAATAATGTTTACAAATAGTTTAAAAAGATTTAGAACGTTATTCATTCGAGTGTTTGTGTTTATTAAATTGTGATTGTACAATTTTTTTTTCTTTTTTTATAACAAGGTATTTTATTAATTGTTGAATTTATGCTAACTTTGTTTTTGCTATTTTAAATAACTGCTTGCTTATCTACTTACAACTAATTTCTAATTTTGCGTGTGTGTGTGTTTTATAAGACTAGAGAGAATTTCGATGCTACGCGGGATAAAACAGAGTCGCTTATGAATAAAATGAAGGACGTAAAGAAGGTATGTACTTTGATTTTCGTGTTTAAGCTATATAACGCTTTATTAATAAACTTGATTTCGTAACTTAAATTCTATCATTCCATGAAATACATAAGTAATTAATACAATAATGTATTGTCTTTATGGAAATAATTATTAATAAAGCCATAAACATTTATTATAATAGTTTTCTGTTTATTAAATGTTTTAATAATTTTTTTTAGTCTGCCATCGAAAGCGGCCCTAATAAACTTTACAGTAGAGAAGGTTATTTGTTCCTCATGGAGAAGAGTAAGTGACACAAATTATTTCAGCATAAACTTTCTTTTTTATTGTTAAACGTTTGTGTTTTTAACTGTCTCACTATGAATGCATTTTTCCTCTTCCAATCTCACGAAATATAGTTCGCAGCTCTATTTCGCGATAATGAATATTTTTTAAAATGAATTGATTCATAGTAAATTTTTAAAGTATAGACTGTAAAATTAAAATTAGAAGAAAAAAAGAAAACAATACATAGTAGAGTAGTCAAATACGTCAAATAGCGGAAAGATATCGCGAACTATTTTTTCAGAGGCTTTTGGAACCACTTGGACAAAACAATATTGCACATATCAAAAAGATAAAAAGGAATTTACTATGATACCCTATAACCAGCTCACAGGCAAATTTGTAAGTTTTGAGACCTTGCACCAATTTCAAATTGAAACTCTTAAAAAATGCATGCTACAAAGTAAACTAACAATCATTTTTCTTCTTTCTTTAACAGAGCAGTAAAGATACTTTTACTCTGGCATCCTGCGTACGGCGTATGTCTGAATCGATAGAGAAAAGATTTTGTTTCGATATTACTGCTATTGGAAGGTTAGTTTATGTTAAATTCAAAACATTTTCTATTTCTAGTAACATTTCTCAAATTTAACATTCATTGTAACTATAATTAATTATTAATCAATGTTATAAGTACATGTGTAGTTTTGTCAACTATAAATTTAACAATGTTTCATGTTTTTATCATAAGTATTGAAATATCTTAACAAACAAACAAAACTTCCAATAAACATAAAATTACAAAGTTTAATATAAAGTTAATTTTCTTTATTAACAACAATTTGAATGTTCCTTGATGTATTATCAAAAATATTAATTTGCTTATTATTTTTAGGCCTGGTATTGTGTATACATTTCAAGCTTTATCAGAAAACGATAGAAAAGCTTGGATGGATGCAATGGATGGACGAGAACCTGTAAGTCAAATATTTAATCTCTTATAGTACTTTTACTTTATAAGCAAATTTACTAATCACACTATGAACTTTGCAGGTTCTTGCTTTGCAAGGTCCATTAGCAAAGCCAGACGAAAATGTGATTGATGCGACTGGTCTTATGTTTATTTCGAAATGCATAAAAGTGCTAGAAGATAGAGGTAATAAAAATAAATTATAATTATTATTAATTAAATAAATTATAAGTTATATCTAAAATGTTATAATTTAACTTTTAGGTCTAGAAGAGCAAGGACTTTATCGTGTAGTTGGTGTAGCTTCAAAAGTAAACAAACTACTTGCTATGGGCCTTGATAGAAGGAAATTAGAAAAGTTAAACTTAGAAAATCGTTATGAATGGGAAAGCAAAACAATCACTAGTGCTCTAAAAACCTACTTGAGGACCCTTTCTGAACCCCTTATGACCTTTCGATACTACGATAGCTTTATAGCAGCAGCAAGTGAGTTTTTATCCAGCAATTTATCAAATTAAAAAAAGTTTACATATTTTGTCTATATTTGATATTTTAAACAATCCCGTCGTTTTTTACAGAACAAGAATCAAAGGAACTACGTATTAATGACATACACATACTTGTGTATCGTCTTCCTAAGCCAAACTGCAATGTGCTTATATTGCTCATTAAACATCTTCACAAGTAATTATCCAGTCCATTTACGTTCAGTCTGATATGAATCATAAATGATATCATTTTTTCAATAAAGTTTTTCATACACTGATAAGTGCTCACGACAAGCATAACAGAACGTATTATTCATTTTTTATTTCGTTTATTTCTATATCCACCATACAGTGGATTCAATTATTTTGTACATTTTACGTATTTTCTCTAAATTATAATTATATTTAAAATTCAAACAAATATTTGGCTGAACTTTTACATATCGATGGTTGAGTTGAAGAAGCGTCTAACTCGGCGTTTGCTTGAAGAAGAGGCTAACTCGGCATTCGCTTGAAGAAGAGGCTAACTCGGCATTTGATTGAAGAGGCTAACTCGGAAATCGCGTAAAGCAGGGCTGCTTTAACTAATTACTTCTGGCATTTAATTCTGTAAAAACTAACAATAAAAAATAGCAAAACGCATGATTAGCAAAAAGATTAATTTTCCTATTTTTTATTGTTACTTTTTACAAAACTAATCTCGAGATATAATTAGTTAAAGTAGCCCTACTGAGTTAGCCTCTTCTTCAAGCGAATGCCGAGTTAGCCTCTTCTTCAAACAAAATCTGAGCTAGCCTCTTCTTCAAGCAAACGCCGAGTTAGCCTATTCTTCGACTCAACCGTCGATATACAATTATCAAAATTACAACAAACAAAAACTAATTCATCTATTTCTTTGAAAACAGAGTTGCAAAGAAATGTGATAAGAATCTCATGACCGTTGGGAATCTGGCAGTGTGCTTTGGTCCGACTTTACTGCGACCGGAGGAGGAGACAGTGGCCTCGATCATGGACATCAAATTTTACAATATAGTCGTAGAAATATTAATCGAGAATTGCGAGAGAATAACAAAAGGTCCGCCGCAGGAGTCGCATGGCTCCGGGCAGAACCTCGCTATAACGAATACACAGCGTTCAGAGGATAAAGACGAACAGCAGCATCAGCAGCAGCAGCAACAGCAATCGCAACAGCAGCAGCAGCAGCAAAGCGTAACGGGTAACGGAGCCGTACATTTGCCATGTTATTCGGTGCACACCGTGGTGCCAGCAACAGTACAGGTGACATTTTGCTTATTACTCATCCTTCGTACACTCTCGATCACTTGGAGCGTGCTTTTCATTTTATCGCGCGCATTTTTATTTATTCAGTCGTTTGATAAAAATTAGCTCCACTTCAAGTGCTTGTGATCAAACATGATTTCTGTTGAATGTGTCGATTTTATTGACTGAGCTGTAATTCTCATTGGCAGGAAATAACGAGATCCTACTATGATAGTCCGTTATCGGTTAGTTCGAAAACGCCGTTAATAGACGCGGATCAGAAAAATGGCGAAGATTACCAAGAGACAGAGCATTCTAGTCATAGAATGCCTATGTTTGCCGATAGTCACATTGGACGGTTAAAAAATCGCAACGCGAACTTTATGTATCATTCGACTGAAAGAGGTATATTTCTATTCTAATACTGTGTACTTTTTCGGTGCTATAGTTGATGCAATCGTATTAATTATTTGTATTAAGTAGTTTCAGGGAGTGGAAACACAAGTAGCTCAAGTGAATCGATAGCTAGTGATCCACCACCATATCTTAGTACTGGTGTACCTGTTAAACAAAAACGAGATTCAATGTTGGTCAACACCCACTTTAATTATCCACCACGTAGTAATCCAATAATGTCTTTGTAAGTATGCAAACTTAACTGTTGACTTTTTTTAATGCACTTGGTTAAACAAAAAGTATTTCTCTTTAATGTAATAATTTACACGTTGAACAGTTTAAAAATAGATACATAGTTTTCAATTGATTGACAGATTTTATTTTCTTATCAGTTTATCTTTATTTAATTTTTGAAATTGCACTTTTTTTATTTGTATTGTGATAAATCACGATTCTTATCTTACTGTACTTTGCAGAATTTGTTATGTTAGATTATCTTACTTCTTATCTTAAAAGACTGAGATTATAAGTTTATCACTTAAAACTAATATCGAATTTTATGTTCCGGTTTTATATTAAACAGCTTTTAAATAACTGTAAAAATATTTTGTTCATTTATTATTTATAGAGTTAACACATCACCTAGTAGTGGTCGTTCCAGTCCTGGCTCGGGAATTTGGTAAGTCTTAAGTATATTATAAACTCGGGGATCTCTAAGGAATATGGGTGTTTCTGCAAAAAAAAAGTATTTAAGAAATTTTTAATATGAAATTTTATTTTTTTTATGAAGATGCATTCTTATTCGAAACCCTGAAAAAATCAATACATAATAATCATTATTGTATATGGAGCACTAAAAAATAGTTCTGTGTTCAATTAAAAATATAGGTAGTTCGTTCCCTAAAATCGGTTTAAAAAATTACACTTCAATTCATTGTTAAATAGCGTTATTTATAAATACATATTAATAAATACAATTAAGTCAACTTTAAGCTAACTCTGATTGTACTACAATATAGATACTCACAACATTAGAGCGCTACTTTAGGGGTTTGTATTTTGGAAACATGATAAAAAAGTTTTTTTCAAATCAAGAACGTTCGCTTGGTATAATAGCCCTCGAAAGTTCTCCGTCTGTCCATGCGTCTCGACAGCTCCGGGACGATGCACGAATAAATTTTCCGCACGCTTGTACTCAATACAAGCACGCCCCATACGCACATTCCTTAGCTTCTTGGACTTGCACCCTATCTGTATGCGCGCATTGTGTGTGCGCGGCCGCCTCGTTTCTCCTTTTCATGCCTCTATGTACTTACTTCTATCCAAAATACCATCAAATAGTGCATTTCATATTGTTATAATTTCAAAACTGTTTGTCGGATCATAACCAATTTTTTGTTCATGCTGTTCCTATAAATATATACTGCGTCACATATTACTTGTTTAGACAAATATATCAATAACTTTCGCTGCTTCAAATTAAAACCCCGTTTCACACGACTCTTCACCGTAGCTTCTTGCGCGTCTAGCGTGTTAAAAGTTTTAACTTTAAGGTGAATTTCTCATTTCTGTTCGTGCGATTCACTTCAAATTTTGCTAAGTGGTGGATAACAGAGTTCAGCAAATATTCAGCAAGTATTCGACCGCAAAATATTTTCGGATACTTTGCTGTTTTCCGTAAATATCGAGAAATAACAACGAAATATCCATCGGATACTTTCGTCGAATACTGAGTATCCGAAAAAACTATCCAACGGATACTTCCGACAAATAATGGATACTCAGTATCTGAAAAAAGTGTCCGTTGGATACTTTCGTCGTATACTCAGTATCCGAAAAAAGTATCAGTCGGATATTTTTTTGGGATACTTTTCTTATTTTAAAATGTCTAAAAGAGGTCAAAAATTTTCCTAAATTCCATTCTTTTGTCCATTTTTCATAATTTACATAATTTTTCACACGTTGAGAGAGCCCAGGCATATTTAGGACCTATTTTACGTATTTTGATACCGGGTATATTTTTATTTTTGCCAATCAAATTTCTTATACCACTAAATTACGTAAAATAGGTCCTCAATATGTAGTATCCTCATGTAGTATAGTCCGGATGGTGTACCATGTTTAAGGGTGCCTAGGCAAATTTTAGACCTCTTTTAGGCGTTTTAAAATAAGAAAAGTATCCGTCGGGTACTTTTTTCGGTTACTCATGAGCGGAAACTACGGGGTTCGGGCCTCAGACTTTGATGAAACTTTGGGGATAAACGTTAGTAACCTAAAAATGAAGCACAGTACCCGTAGCTTTATCCAATGGGTCTTCAAATCTGAGATGGAGCCAAAAAACATTATAGCATGCTCATATGGGCAGTGTTAAAACCAGATATACATAGATATACAATCAACGTTAATTGTGCTTCATTTTTAGGTATCAAAAAACGATCCCTAAAGTTTCATCAAAATCCGTTACCTAAACTCCGTGGTCCACCCTTAACAGTATCCGACCAAAGTATGCGACGGATACTCTTTTAAATCACGAACAACGGCCTAATACATAACAATGATTAGAAATTGATATTTCGTTGTCATTTTTTGATATTTACAGAAAACAGAAAAGTATCAGAAAATATTTTACGGTCGAATACTTGCCGAGCTGTGGTGGATAATATTATTGTTTATGTGTAATCAAATTTTGAAAACAACATATAATAATGTAATTTTCGAGTAAAATTCCCGTTTTTAGCGAGTTTAGTATAAAAGTACGTATATTAGAAGGCACAACTTTAAAGCCCTATATCTCAAATGATGAGATATTCATAAGAAAAGACGTATAGGCACCCACTATCTTAAGCGCATGTATAAATAGTAAAAACGGTACATAGGTATAGCCTTTTTTAACGTTTATTGAACAAAAAATATTGCTCGCAGGCATACGTACGCAAATAAACCTTCGCGTAAACACACAAGTGCACACACGCATATACATTATACTCAATGTACATAGGAATTGACAATCAAAAAATATCTATTGTGTAAAAATCGGTACTAAGAATAAGATGTATCAATTTCAAAATTAAATTGCTTTTATTTATTTATTTACTTTTTTTTTCGCTATAAAAAAAATTGATCGAGCAGTTTCAAATGCTTTTCGTGTCTCGTATACGCGGGACACGAAAAGCATGGTATAGCAACAAAGAAGGAGTTCATATTCTATGGAGTCGTAATTCAGATTACTTGTTTAGGATATTGATAAAGAATATTAGAAGCATTACTTTACTGAAAAAGTTATTTTTTTGAAAGTCTTATTTGTACATCTTTCACAGCTGGTAGTATTAACTAACTTCAATATTATTATTAACGTGTTCAATGTTCATTGACTAGATATTAAGCTTCTTTAAGTTCGGCACGTGATAATTCTACGCAGATTGCATGTGTGCTCTTTAAGTCCCACAAAGTGTGCTACACATGCCTCGCTTTCACTTTTTCGCTTGATTATGAAAAATAGTTAAATCAAACACAATATAAAAAAATAATAAAATTTATTTTATAAACAAATCATACCATTTTTTTTTATAAACAAATTATAATTTTTATTTCTGCTAATAATCTTTTATTTAACCTAAAGTGAAACTTCCAATTGATTCTAATTGAATAGTTATATTATCAGTTATCTGCTAGTGTGGTCATGGGTTTTAATGGTTTAACTCGAAAAACAGAACATAAGAATGGAAATATGAAGAAAAAAAAATTTCTCTAAATTGTTTATTCTTAAAGATTAAAATGTTTATATTAAAAATTAGAAAGCATTCAATAATATTATTAAACATGTTTTCGATTTTATTCGTTTTAATATTTCTCTTTTTCTGATGCACTTAAAAATGAAGGTCTATTCCTTCAAATAAATAATTCTATCTCATACATTAAATTAATTTTTAACCTAATGTTCTTTTAATCCATGAATCAATATTGTCTTTTACTACTCAATTTTATTGTAAAGCAAATGTTTCGTATACACTTTAATAATAGCGAAATATGAGCATGGGGTCTTACAGACACCATCTCGCTAATTTCGTGACTAAATTTAACTGCGGCAGCTAAGGGTTAACGACTCTGGTCCCCCTCCTCTAATTCCTCCTGCCCCTCCGACCTTGGTAATTTGTAGTTAGTAGTTATATACAGTTAAGTCCATCAATTCTAAAAATTCAAAGGGGATGCCGGATATTAACATTACAGTTTTTCCTTTTCTTCAGTAAATATAAAAGATTTTTAAATATCGCGAACGTAGGCACAATCTTCTTATTTAGAATGTGCGTAAGTTCGTAAAATTGCGTTAAATGAAAAATGTACAGCATTAAAGAAAAAATCGATAATGTCGGTAATCGGTACAAGGTATAGGACTCCTCTCTGTCGTTAAAGCCCACATCTGCAATCTATGTATTTATAGGTTTGTTGGATCGCCAATTAATAAAAATTGTGAGATTGAATTCCAAAAATTCAAAATGGACGAAAATTGTGAAAATAACTAATTTTTTAATGTCGACCTCTGATTCGTAATTAGGGTCACTAACAACTTACATTATGTAACTGTAACGTCAATTTTTATCTGAAAAATATACAGTTTTAAAAAACTAACGAAATTTCATTCTTCACTATGTGGTTAGTAAAATATTTAGATCTTAAAAGTACACAAAATCTGGATTGAAAAGTAAAAAACGTGGCTTAAATAATTAAAAGCTACTGTAAAAATAAAGGTGGTAACCTGGCATTACTGTTGTGCTTCAAAGCGATAGTCGGAAAAAGCCATAATTCGTGAAGCGCCCGTATTCCGCAGAGCTCCTCAATTCCTTGCTGTATTTTCTTCTAAATATATTTTCAAAAATAAATAATGACATTGTTTACAGGAGAGTACGAACACTTTACGCCTGCATGGCAGAAAGTGTCGGAGAATTATCATTCGAACCTAATCAGATAATCACAAATGGTAATTAATTTATTGAATCGAGAATGTATCAACAGCAGTCCTTGTTTGAACGTCTAAAAGATTTCAAATACATTAAAAATGTGCATCAATATTTAGAAAAATAATGTTTTTAAATATGCACATTTCCACATTCTTTTAGACATTCAATAATGAACGTTGTCTTTAATGAATCATTGGTTGAAAAAACATAAATAAACATAATTTTGTATTGTGCGCAGTGCAACCTTCGAGCGAGCCAGGATGGTTGGTCGGCACTCTAAATGGTAAAACGGGATTGATACCGAAAAATTATGTCGAGCAATTACCATAGAGAGGAGGACCGAGCGTCTGGGAATGACTGCGCGTCGATGCTCCCGCCGACCGCACGTGGCCATCAGTATTCCCCACCCTACACATTCCAGCAAGAAAAAAAAAAAAAAGAAAAGTGCACATTCCGCATTTACCAATTTAGCACTTAGTGGAGATTTTTTATACCAATACGTATACAAAAAGCTTTGATTCTCGGCTCTACTCAATCGACATTAGTGCATACAGCCAAGATCACGAAAGTAACATATTCTCGTTAGCGTCTAGCTGTATTTTTTTCTACCTGAGGAATCGCATCTCGATTCCGTTTTGAATGCTTTTTGCAATGGTATTATACATAAGAGCCGTCGACAATTCGCGCGGCTGTCTATCGAACAATTTGTTATTCGTCGAGTGGAGAGGTCTTTTACACAAAAGTTTATAATCGTATCCCATTTTTTAGGGAAAGTTAGTCAATTATGCATATTATTTATAAATACATATATATAAATATAAATATATATATATTTATATGATATAAATATATATACATGATTTAAAAAAAATTTTCGCTCAAAAATTCTTAATTTATATACACAAGCTTTTAGCTATGCTCTTTTGTGTACATATATGATTTGTAATTTGTATGCAAATTAAGTTGATTTATTGTACATAACCGGTAAAAATACTAGTGACTACAGTGAATATTATGGTTGCTGTTTTTATTTTGTTTCGTCAAGTCTGTTACGTGTAATTATTAATGGAAATATAAAGTGGCTATTTGATTGCAAAGCTTAAAGGCATTATATTATTTATTTATTTTCCTTTGCCACTCCAGATATAAAAAGGTAGTATATTGATATAAAAATCGCATTTCTTAATAACTAGATTTTTAGATCAAAATTCTGGTTGAAATTTTAAGACTGCTATTCAAGTTTATTCACCAATTTATACAATATTCTACGCATATCTTTGTATGTAATTTAAATAAATGATAACAATTTTTCTACTGTCCAATGTACTTCTGTTAAAACTGTGTAAAGGCTATTGTTTGATTTCTATATTGTTTTGTTGTTTAATTACTTCGAATTATAAACAATAAACGATTTTTCTCTCTATCTAAACTATTGTCTACTGTTGTAATATAATGTAGCTACTGAAATTGCACGTTAGGCAGTAAAACGCGAGTAATTTAGGTTTATGAATATTTTCAAACATTTTTTGTATTAGCTGCAAACATTGCGGCTTCAATCCAGAAATATCTGTGGAGAACCAGCATCTCTAAACTAAAGCTTAACTCCCATATATATCATTTATGGTTTACAATTTATTACAAAAAATAAAAAATGTAATATAGACACAGCAGCGCCTTACTGTATTTTTCAAAAACCTTTCTTTAATTAATTTAAAATCCATAGCGCCTTATATCGAACGAAAATCAGTTTTTAAACTAAAAGTTTTATACAATAAAAATATTTTATAATTATAATCGAATTTCTTAAAATTGCACTTTTATTAAATCTATGACAGCCATACAAGTTTTAATTTTTTTATTGCTTTTTTTTATATTTTCTATGGTCTCAAAAGTATGTAAGAAATATTTTAGACAAGAGTTTGACAAATTATTAGAGCTATGAATGATTTTATGCATTAGCAATTGCAATCGTGCTTTTACAAAACTTCTTTTTACTATTATGCCGATCTGTAACTTCGTATACTTTTATGAGAACTTTGTAATATTTTTTTTTTATTTTTACCACTTGGGCCATAGTTATCGAGCGTTCGATCTCCGTCAGCGATTAGTCCGGAACAACGAGTTGAAAATTCATTGCCGAAAAAATCGAACCCACGCCCTTGAGGCCGAACGTGTATCAACCGGCTAAGTATAGTAGTAATAATAATAATAATATCGGCTTAATCAGTTAAGCCACGGAGGATTATAATATTATCGTAAGGTTTTTTTATTCAATTTTCTCTTTTTTTGTAACGTTGAAAGAGCGATGATTCAGAATTTTTCAAAAGTACGCTATTTTGTGAAAAAGAAACATTTTTTTAAAATTCTTATTTAAATTTTTTAGTACAAAGTTTTCGCTAAAGACTAAGTTACAAATCCACCCGTTGAAATGTGAATAATTTTTAATTCAATTATTAATTATTCAATCTAAATTGGTAATACAAATATTTTACAAACAAAAGTTATTTTTTGATAAACTGAAAATTTATCTTAAATGTTCTCTGAAATTTTGAGAAAACATTTTCACTGAATACTTTTTAAGTTTAGAGATTTCGGTAATTAGTAAATTCCTAAATAGCATGAATTAGAGAATGAAATTCGAGTACACATTGTTTAAACGGAAACATGCTGATAGCAATTTGCTCGTGGTCTGTATCAAATCGAGACGCCCTCCGGAGTTTACGCTTGAAATATACAGAGGAAAGAGAAATATGTATTTAGTTGTTTACGTTTTTATTTACAGTACTTACAAACATTTTTTTCTTACTTTCTATAATATTTTTATTAATTCTTTTTAGGGTGTTGTAATGTTAATAACATAATCCACTCGCATGTATAAAGTACCCAGACAACACAATAATTTAAAAAGAATCCTTCAAGAGTTTATGAATGTCACTGACATTCGCACGTCTTTACAAACTCTTTCAGAATTTTTTAATAACTTACAATTCATAATGAATTCTTACGGAGAAAAAATAGAATGCTATTTTGAGCGTTCTGGGTAATTACTTTTAATTCATATGTAGGTAGCTAAAGTTGTATGTGACGATGATTCATTCATATAGGTACCTGGCATAAAGTCAGTGACAATATGATTATAAGATTAAATAAATTTACAACAATATAGATTATTCCCTACACCGTGTTCCCGTCTAATTAAATTATTATTGATTCGACCTACATTTCGAGAAGAACAATATGACGATGATAGATAAGTCCATACTCTGAAAAAATTTGTTTGCGAATTGAATAATTATTTCTTTTAATAATTGTAATAATAATAGACATATCAAAATTGTATAACATGATTTTTTAAGTTTTTAAGAAAAAAAGAATGATAAAAAAAAGTGCAGGTAATCTTTGTCATGACTACTGTTTCAATAACAGTAAATGATGTGAAAATTATATGAGAAAGTTATTTAGTTACGGTTTGTTTAACGTACATTTTTTTATATTTTTATGATCCACATATAGATCATACCGCCGCAAAAGTGTTAAAAATAAAATTTGTTTACATTTTTCCATTATGCCCCAATTACCGTGTCTCTTCAAATTACCGGACACACCATGCATTTTTGAATTTCCTGAAAAGCAACGTTGACTATACATTGATGACTCGGTATTTATTACCTAATACTTTTTAGTATTAAGCATAAAAATTAACACTTTTCATAATTTACCCATAAAGACTAGCACTAATCTTATAGAATAATATAAATAAATTGGATTCGTGCAAAGAAATTCTCGATTTCTTTTTCATCAAGTTCGAGTGGGTACTAAACTGTTTTGGTAATCAAAAAGTTATCGGTTTACCCCAAAAAATCGGACTATCCGAGCAAATAAAAATGTCTGCGTGGGAAACTCATGAAAAGTGCTAGTCTTCGCGGGTGAAAATCCCATGTGTGGTACTCCTCGTGGTAAACGCAAAAGACGTGCTACTCTTCGTAAAGGTCATTGAAAATAAATAAGTAAATTTGTTAATTAAATTTGAGGGTTTTTGCCTCAAATCTGATACTTGAAGTTATCGAAAATGTTAAACGAAAATATATTGTTCTGTAGATTATCTTACTTGATTTTCTAACGCAAAACGTTAAGAAATAGCAACTAATTATTAAAAGAAGATTCCAAAATAAATTTTTGATTAGATTAAAATGTTATAAGTACTATTTGTAATCGATTTGGAGTTAAAAAAAATAAAAATTTTTGTGGATTCCAGGGAAAACGACTTAAGTCCATTTTTGATGTTTTGATATATTGAGGTTTAAAGTTTTTATTTTCCATTTGAACCAGAGATTGGCAAGTATTCGACCGCAAAATATTTTCGGATACTTTTCTGTTTTCTGTAAATATCAAGAAGAAACATTGAATTATTAATTTCTAAGCAGTTTTACCAGTTTTAAGCCGATATACACGATTTAAAACAGTATCCGAAAAAAGTATTCGTCGGGTACTTACATCGAATACTGAGTACCCGAAAAAAGTATCCGACGGATACTGTTTACGAATACTTAGTATCCTACGAAAGTATCCGTCGGATACTTTTTTCGGATACTTTTTTAAATCGCGAATATCGGCTTAATACGTGGTGTACAATGCTTAGAAATTGATATTTCGTTGCTTTTTCTCAATATTTTCAGAAAACAGAAAAGTATCCGAAAATATTTTGTGGTCGAATACAACCGAACTTTGATTTGAACTAATGTTAAAAAAAATCATAAATAGTAGATATGGTCACTTATTTTCACACTTTCCTGATTTGTTGAATTTTTATCTGAAAATATACTATGTAAGGATACCAAAATCACTCGAAACTCAATTTTTAAATAAATGGATTTAATTTGTTTTTCCGAGAACTCACAGATTTGATGTGATCTGATGCAAACCTTGCATATAGATTTCACTATTACCAGATACTCTATTGGTAATATGACAATGGCGGTTCAGTGTAGGAAAAATCGTAGAAAAATGCATAACATGTAATTATTTCAAAACATTGACATTTTTTAAAAATATTTTTATAAATTATATTTAATTATACTCAAAAAATCTAATTTTTGATTAAACAAATTGCTTATAAAAAAATCACGTTTTGGAATTTTATTGTTCAAAAAATATGTAAATTCACGCTGAATATGTAAAAAATAAATTTTGACATGAAATAAGCGAATCTACACCTGTTATCATACATTTGAAAGTAATTATTTACTACGACAAATTATAATAATCGATGAAAGTTTAGTAAAAAGTAATTAGCTTATTTATCATGCTAATTAAAATGTCGAACAGAATTATCTAATTTTGTATGTAGATAAAAATTATGTTGGTGTTTTAGCGTTTATTTTTATCATTGGATCTACAAAACGTACAAAACGCATGCGAGAAGTTATTTAATAGTACATTTACGATGCGTGTGACCTAAGTGACAACTTATTAGGTCACAAGTATCGTATACTATTTTATAGCATCTGCCTGCCCTAAGTCCGCCATATCAGGCCTATCCGTGATATAAGCACGGTGCCATAAAGGCCGGATTACTTAGGTCACGGATAGGCGTGACATAAGTCCGGACTTAGGTCACGCAGTGCTATAAAATATTCTTTAAAAATCTATATTCTCTTTATACCGTTTTTAATATTTTTAGTTGAAACCTTTTTTACGTGTTTCTAAGATGATTTTAAACAACTTCTTGCCTGGGTTTGATGTAAAACCGCTAGCACAACAATTTTCAGTAGTGTCTCCCCTTAATAAAACAAAAAGTATCTATTTCATCATGATAACGAATAACTGATAACATCTCATCTAGATAAATATTCATACTTTTGAAATATATTGGCACTTTTCTAAGAACGATACTGCTATCCAAAATGTCAGATAACACATTATCTCCCATTGACGTCTTTCTCGAACCCCATATAAAAACTATAGTCTAACGACGGCTCAACGGCAGGGCATTTCGAAAATAGCCCAGGGCAGGCGCTACAAAGCCAAGAAAAAATAGTCTCGGCATTCACGCCGCAAAGGTTGCCCAACCTGCACGATAAATATGTATATATATACATCGCATACGCACACCATGCACGCGCGTGCCCGCAATCTCGCGCCAGATCGGCAAATATGAGTGTCCACACACGCAAGCTACACTCCTGCCCAACCACGCGCGCGCTCTCTCTCTCTTTCTCACTCCCCCCAGTCCGCAACTACATAGCCTCGTGGAGGCGCGGAGAGGAGAAACACGGCGTACATAAGGGTGACTCTCCAATAGCTGTCATCGTGCAGTTGGCCGTGTCGCTGTGTGCACGGGATAGAAGAGAGGGGGACGCTGCCAACTGCAAAATTCACTTTTCGTTGCTCCGAAACGAAGAGTAATAACCATAATATGTCTCGCTCATACGTCAACCGCATATAAGTTGGCAGCGTGCCCTCTCTTCTTTCCCGTGCACACAGCGACACGGCCAAGTGCACGATGACACCTATTGGAGAATCACCCTAACTATATACTACACAATTCGATCCCGAGCCACCTACATTACCGCTCCACAGGCTATACAACCTATAATCCTACTCCATACGCTGCCCTACAGACAGAGACAGGAAATACTCGGATCTCTCTCGGACTCGCGGCTTTTCCGCAAGCGCCGGAAGAGGAGCTGGCTGGCCTGGGCCACTGCAGTACTACGCACACTCTCTTCAGTCTCTTCCCTTCCCTGTAGGGACGCGCGAGGAACGAGAGAGAGAGAGAGAGAGAGAGAGAGAGAGAGAGAGAGAGAGAGAGAGAGAGAGAGAGAGAGAGAGAGAGAGAGAGAGTGTGACAGAGGAAGAAGAGAACTAGCGCGACCTGCGCGACTCGAGCATCGATCGTGCACGCGTTTTGCATTGTTTATACGTATATATACCTCCCTATATACACACATATATCCACAGTCGTCCAACACACGTATGCACAGCCGCGGCTTTCCGAGGAGGAGAAGAGCTGCGTGCCTGTGTGCTTGAGCAGCGCGGAACGCCCAAAGGGGGAGAGAGGAAAGAAGAGAGAAGCGCGCAGTCGGCGGCCGAGCACATAGGCTTCTTCCACAGCTCTCGCGCTCTCGCAGTCCGACCGGGAGCGAGCGCGTCGAGGCCCTATCGTACGACACAGGGAGGCAGAGAGACAGAGAGACAGAGAGAGAGTGCGTGGCGATCTGGCGACGGAGACGACGTTGCTGCTGCTGCTGCTGCTGCTGCTGTCGAAGCCGGGGTCCACACGAGACGCGAACGCTCTCCGCGGTGGCGGCGGCGGCGGCTGTTGACGGCCGACGGCAGCGGAGACCACAAGGTAACGTACTTAACCTCCAAAGCGGCCAGCAAGAGAGAGACCGAGGAGGAGTTTCTGCCGCTGCTGCTGCTGCTGCTCGGCGGCGGCGGCGGCGGGGCACGTTTGTCGAGAGAGAGCAAAATTGCGGCCTGCGATTGCAATGATTGTGTACACACAAAAATAAGGGGATTGTACTCTTTATATTTTTGTTTACTTTTAAATTGCTTGCTGGAGAATTGGCTGGACGCGGCTCTCTGTGTGTATGTGTGCCTGGGTGGATAGATATACACGTACACATACACGGGAGTCGGGGACTCCTATCTCTTGTTTTTTCCTTCTCTCTCTTTCTCATAACTCTGTCTTCCTTCTCTGTGATTGTTGTAGGCGCTGCACACCCTTTTAGAATGTAAATCATGCGTATATGCATATACGTAGTGCTGTTGTGACTCCCTTTTTATGTCCCCGTAAATGCACACGTACACACATACTTATTATTCTTTCGATACGTACAAGTTACAACAAGCAAACGACCACGCGAAAAGGAAGGAAGAGACGCGCGGACGAGCCGACACTCGCTCCGTCTCTCTCTCTGTCTGCTCAACTCTTTCTTTTTTTTTTCCCCTTTTTACACCTCTGCGTCCTGTACATCGTAGTTTCGATGCAGAATTGGAGTCTGAATTCTCGTTATATGAAAGGGAGAGAGATGCAGGGTTGAGAGAGAGGCTCGTCGGCGCTTGCAGTCGCACAATCATACACACACAGCAGTTGCAGCAGTTTGTCCCAGTCGCGCGTGCACGAGACCCGAGGAGTCGAGAGAGGACTGACGTAACCTATATACAAACGTCTTTTCCCCTCTTCCCTGGTGGCACGATGCGAGTCTCGATTTTTCCTTTTTCTTGTCTTTAAAGGGCTTCGTTGCACGGGCTTCTAAGAAGATACACGGGCTTGACTTGACACGCTGCGCTATAAGCCGCGACACGCACACAACGTCGTTTTAGAGTCATTGATTTTTGCTGCGAGCCCAGGGTTCGCTGGATGGATAATGTGGAACGGAGAGGGATTTAACGATAAGATGATTTTGCAGGAGAATTAAAGGTTGCTTAGTATGTGTAAGCTGTTGTTTTTCTTAGCTTTGTTGTGATTTTGAATAATGTCGTTTTGTTTAAATGTCCGAGGGAATAGGCAGTGTCGATGTTCGAGTCGTAGCCGAGCAGACAAGGTAGAGGTTTTACAGAAATTTGATGTTTATTACTTTTGATGATGTTGTTTATTTAAAATGTTTATAATTACTGGAAACAGATAGTGTTGTAAGGCTGCTTCTAATATATTGCACTTTTACACGTGTATTATATGCTAAGTCAGGCTAACTGGTCAAAAGCAGTAGATGATAATTCAGATTACATAATGAAGAGACTGTGGTCATGCACGCTTGGAGATAAAGTCTATTGTAGAGTGCGCAAAATTTATATACACAGTGTGTATTTTCTGGTAGTTCTTTGTTTTCTTTTATTTGATACTTCACAGAAATGATTAAAATAGTTCTTCTGTAAATTTTGTCTGAAATATTAATAAAGTTTTGAAACAATAATATAGTAGAGACAATTTAGTTATTACGATTAAAATGTTTTTTTTTACGATTCTATCATGTAGGAAATTTATCGTTTGAAAGAAATTGGCATATATGATCTTGC
The DNA here is from genome assembly GCA_949152435.1 of Gastracanthus pulcherrimus. Lineage (NCBI taxonomy): Eukaryota > Metazoa > Arthropoda > Insecta > Hymenoptera > Pteromalidae > Gastracanthus > Gastracanthus pulcherrimus. Next base: position 21,864,046 of record OX424573.1, read on the forward strand.
ATGGTCTTTAGGATGTGATAATAACAAAATAATTGTATTTCATAATGGTACATACTAACCTGTAAATCACAAATTGAAAAGTATTGATTAAAGTATTCCAAGCATGTCTGACATTCGTAAATTTATATTTAATGCCACAATGAATAAGTAATCATCAACTGCTGCAACTGAACTCATAACACTAAAATAATTACAAACACCCCAAACTTTGCATGGATGCTTGCCTCAACAATCTTGCATCTGCTTTTTATATCTGTACATATATATATACCGTGTTTATTATCTTACAACTACTATTTTTTCTGCTTTCTTAATACAGTCTATTTTTTTCGCACGCCCAAATATCATTCTTTCAGGTCAAAAAAGTTCGCTCGCTAAAAAACAAACTACCTAGTGCAAAAAGTATATAAGTTCACAGTTTGCGTCTCGGTATGTCAATGTAGTTTGTGTTGTGCTCTATAGTTGAGAAACCAAAAAGTTTAAGTATACACTAAATTATAGTTTAACAAAAATGTTGAAAAAAATGACAAACCCAAAGTTCGCAACTGTCGGTGTCGCCGAAATAAGTACAGTCCGTAAGTCACGGAAAAGTTACCGGGAGAAAAGTTTTTTTGAAAATGTATGTGAGAGTAAAAGTATAAAGTCCAAGTCCGAGTCAGTATCAGTAATTCGCGAGTTTGAGTTTTCGAGTTTGTTACGAGAGTTAGCACGAGAAAAAGTTTCACGTGTCCACATGATCGTTGAAACATTTTCGTGCGTTACAACTTCAAGAGCGATTACCGCATGGGTTCTTTTCGACACAGGTAAGCCCAGCTAGCCAGCCCCTGAGTGTGGCTTATAGAGTCATAGTTCAGTGAGTACTTAAGTTAGACATTAAAACAAAAAAAAAAAATAAAAATTAAACCATCTCCAGCTCAAAGTCATAGATTGGATCATCGATCTTGTGGCTTTGTGCAGAGCATAAAGTAACACAGGCCGAACACATTACTCATAGTTCTCCCCTGTTAACAAAGCTAAAAAACCTGGTGACAACGTATAATTTATTTATGAAATATTATTTACAATGTTACATGAAATATTAAAGAAAGTAAGCTTTAAACTTCAGTAAGAAAGTATACATATAAATCGAATGCATAATATTTTGGTGCACACGGAACATTCTCTATCTCTTTAAAAACTTCTTAATTTCTATATGATTATTAAAATGCCTCTGAACTTTCGCAAGTAAAAATGTTTCATGTAACAACACTGAAACAACACACTCACACAAATTCCATTTTACCATCGAGTCCCAGTTCGCCAGTTTTTCGAGCCCACGGCATTCTCATATCATATCATCAGCTCATACACACCGAACAACCAAAGAAAAAAAAAAGAGAAAAAGAATCATCAATAAATTCCCAGATCTCTGTGTTGATCGAGGGTGACGAAGAAGGGCGGAGCGAGCGCATCACGAGTCGGTCCAGCTAACGCCTTTTTGTCCTGTTTCCAGGCTGAACTAGCAGCTTGACGTCGTCACAGACACAACACACACACGTAGGACACGACAATGTCGGACTCCGGCACTGAGAGCTCGTCTTCGGAGAGCAACGATGAGCGCACCGGGGCCATGACACCGGACGGCTCGGCCTCGCCTCAGTCCCGCGGTCGCTCCAAGTCGCCGGACGGCAGTAGCTACAGGGGCAAGTCGCCCGGCTCGGGTCCAGCCTCGCCCGCCTCGGGTCCGGCCTCACCCGCTTCGGGTCCGGCCTCGCCCGCCTCGGGACCGGCCTCGCCAGCTTCGGGTCCGGCTTCGCCAGCTTCGGGGCCAGCTTCACCAGCCTCTGGTCCGGCGTCGCCGGCTTCTGGACCGGCATCGCCGGCTTCGGGTCCAGCCTCGCCACATGGTAAATGTAAATCATTTTGACGGTGTTTGGGTGTCGAGGTGGTTATTGGTTATCTATTTGGTATCTTGTCTCGAGAAATCTACAGAGCTCGTTTCATGCAAAATGTTTGAGATTCGTTGTGATCTTCGGCGAAATGTGAAATAGTCACCGTATGAAAATAAAGAGAAACATTATTTTATGTACTAGTTTTCAAAATGTATTTTCTGAAAATTTATTTAATTCATTTAACATTTAAATTAAACAGTTCAAAGAAATTAGTTGGAGATCCTTAAAAAGTTGAATATTTTATGTTATTGGTGAAGAACATCATAAATTTGAAAAATTTTCAATCAAATGAGATTTGTAGATATTTTTAGATGAGATAGACAATATGTAGGTTAACATAAGCTAGAGGATAACCACCTTAAAATAGGTTAATATGCGTTTTGTCAGTAAATTTGACGGACAAAATGTCAGTTGACAGAGTATTTAAATGAGGACTTGTAGTATAATATTAAAACCTGCCTTTATTATAAGCCACTGTTTGAAGTAAATGTTATACGTTATATCTCTACTAATTAAGTTTCTAAAATAAAAAATTATAAATGATTTAACGTATCATCAAATATCATAAGCGAGCTGCTGCGCGAATTTTTAAAGGAAAACCTAATGAAAAACGACATCTCGGTGAACGTAGATGTAGGTGGGAAGACAATGAAGAAATTGGGTGGGATAGCACATCTCGGATAGATTCAGCACAAGATAGAGTTTCATAGCGGCCTTAAATAGACGAGGCAATAAACTTTCGAGTTCCAAATGCCACATTATATCTATACTGAAAAGTTCAAATCATAAATTTTAGAAAGTTATTAATTTTTTCACTCTATAATATTTTATTCAAATTTTAGTCAATATTTAACTTATATAAATGGAAGTTACTGGTAGTTCACCTTTATTTATTGATTCTGATATAAGCTGCTCCATGCACATTCAATTTTGTTGTGGGGCTTCAAAAAACATTTTTTCTTTTATCTTATTACCAATATAAAGAAATTCGAAAATGAAAACAAATGTTTTTTAAATAAATAATTTAAAAAACGTAAAAAGTAAAATGAGTGATACCAAATTATAAAAAAATTTTTTTTTAATAGTAAATAGAATAATATTTGTGAAACATCTTCAGAATGATTCGATACAATTCAATGAGCATAGAAAATCATGATCATTGAGGAACACAATTAAGACAAATGAAAACATTTATAGAGTTAAAATTCCCCCTTAATTTAATTTCTTTTCATTTGTATAAATAAATAAATAAATATAAGTAAAACGTTTTTTTGACCAAAATTGAGTACGGACTTACCTTTAAAAAATATATATAGAAAAGAAAGAAGCTTCAATTTAGGCTTCAGCTTGTTTGATGAAAAAAGGCGCATGGATAGCATCTATTTCTACTACTACAAGTTCATCATAATCGCTTATTTTCAATAATTACCAAACGCATACCACTTTTACCAACATCTGTATACCAATACCCTTTTAGGGCCAAAGTGTCTCTTAAATTACCAGTCATTTAACCCTCATTTTCACTCAACACTCCCGTCTCTTCCCCTACAGCCTCCGGTCCAGCCTCGCCAGCTTCGGGCCCGGCCTCGCCCAGCACCCAGGCCTCCGGTCCAGCCTCCCCGGAGGAGTCCCAGGAGGGCGCCTCGGGCCCGTCATCACCCGCCTCGGTCAAGTCCCACGCGTCCTCGTCGGCCCACGCCTCCTGTCCGAAGTCTCCCGCCTCCTCGCCCAAATCCCAGGAGCCGGACTACGGGCCCGCCTCGCCCAAGTCCACCGCGGCCAGCGACGACGACGACGACGACGACGACGAGGAGGGCGCCGCCTCGGACCACAGCTCCTGTCCGCACTCGCGCAAGAACTTCCACGACGACGAGTCCCAGGACTCGGCCGGCGAGCACGAGCACGAGCACGCCAAGCAGAAGGTGGAGGAGGAGGAGGACGAGGACGACGATGGCTCGCAGTCGCAGCATCAGCACTCGGACGCAGGTCGGAGCTCGGTGAGGTCGGTTCAGTCGCCGGACAACAGGTCCAGTCCAGCCTCGCCCATCTGTCCGCACGCCATGGAGGAGCCAGCCTCACCCAAGTCGTACGCGTCGGAGCCTGCCTCGCCAGCCTCGAGACACAGCGGTGCTGGTCCTGCTGTTGATGCTGCTCCTGGTGGCGATGGTGCTGGCTCGAGGCACAGCAGTCCACCCAAGTCACCTGTTGGGTAAGCTTTTACGAGGGTTTGAGTACTTATTGGGGAGGTCGCGTTTTGAGTATTAGGGAATCTGCGGAACTGTGCAATTTTACTGCTTTCAAATTAGATCGATGAATATAACTTTCTTTTATTATTATTAAATGTATTTACTTTTCCTTGTTGGTATACTTTAGCTCTTTGGTGACACTTATAACATATTTACTGCATTCGCTTTGAGGTATAACTTGTTTACTCAATTTATTCACAAATTTTGGAAGCGCTACCCACTGGGTAGTACTCGGTGAACATAAAAAATCTATAAATTATATATAAATGTTAAAAAATCTGTTGGTATACTTTTATGTACAATGATTGTGCAAGAGAACTAAGTATTAGGAAAGTTTAACGTGATATCTAAAACGTTTGAGTTAGATCTAATTTTACTATACTTAGCACTTGGAGTTTAAGTCTCTCTGAAAATATTAGAAGAGTAAGTGTAGTAGGTCGACAACCCTGTTAATTAACAGAGAGAGAAAACGAAGAACGTGCCAATAAATAACTAGTATCAATGGGCTTAGCAAGGAAAGGTTGATATATTACGTACAGATAGTCGTTGCCACTATGTTTGACTTTTTGCTCTATTCCACGAATTACAATAATATATTTTATAAAAGCACACAAACGACTATATTTATTAACTATTGGTCTTATAAGCAGCTCAAGCTTTCATTTGCTCTTCACATAACCAAAAAAAAAACAAAATTAAAAATATGAAAAATTCACTCTTTCGAATTCCCCCAGCTCGCCACACGTCACCCCGAAGTCCCCTCCGGGCAGTCCCACGATCGTCAAGAAGAAGAAGCAGAAAACCAAAAAGTCCAAGAAGAAGACGAAGCAGCCGAAGCAGCCGCGCTCGCCCTCGCCCGCCGATCATCGCCACTCGGACGTCGACATGGAGCACGACAAGGTCGCGTCGACGAGGCGGCGCCACCGCACCAACGACAAAGCAGCCAGCCAGGAGTCCCAGCTCTCGCACGGCGAGGATCTCTCGGACGTGTCCGACCTCAACAGCGGCGACGAGGACGCTAAATCCAAGGCGGCCGCTGCCGCCGTAGCTGCTGCAGCCGCCGCCGCTGCTGCTACTGCTGCTGCCGCCGCTGCTGCTGCATCGAAAAAGATCCACGACGACGAGGATGAGGAGGAGGAGGACGGAGAGGAGAAGGAAGAGGCGCCAAAGACGAACGGACCGAGCGTCGAGGAGGCTCTGCGCAAGGAGGCGAAGGACGAGAAGAGCGCCGCCGCGGCACTGGCAGAGGAGCCCGAGCAGCTGGATTTCGAGGCGGACGGCCAGTGGAAGGACGTGAAGGAGGACGGCGAGATGGAGGTGGTGAAGGAGACGGTGAAGGAGAAGGAGCCGACGAAGAAGATCGAGAAGGAGGTCAACGAGGTCGTCGTCAAGAGCAAGGAGGAGAGGAAGAAGGAGAAGGAGGAGAGGAGGGCGCTGAAGGAGAAGGAAAGGGAAAGAAAGGTGAGTCGTTTGCTTTTGTTGGAATTGCTGCGCGATGCGGGAGATAACGTTATGATTCGTTAAAGTTAGGTACTTGTTTTATGTGCTGCTAATTTGTTTATTAAAATTTTCGGGCACGAGTGCCCACTGCATGTGTGAAAATAAGACGCTGTAGTGACTCATTACTAAAACAAAATTTCAGCCAAAAGGTGTTTCTTTTTAAAAAAAGTTTTTTCAAGTACAGCATCTTTTTTCTTATGCATTTTTTCAGAAACTGATTGCACATATTAATAGTACTTTTCGATACAGTTGGGTACGTTGGTTTTCTAGCGCATGGGACGTTTTTCGCCCGAGCGAAGCGAGATCAACGTACCCAACAGTGTCGAACATTATTTTTTGATACAGTAAGTGTGAAATTGCAACTTTAAGAATTTATGAAATGCGTAGTGTGCAACTTTACGCATACTGTATCGAAAGATAATTTTGCACGGTGATTAACATAAAATAAGAATCATTGTTCAGTTTACAGTTTAATCTTAAAATAAAAATAAAAAATATTCACCCATTTTTCGGGAACAAATTTTCGAACGTTATTTGTGTAATAAAGTGTATGAAAATTGACAATTATCATTAAATCTTACATACCATTATATACGAAATCGCAATGGAAATTCTCCTTGCGATCTTACAATTTTGAATTTGCTTAAACGCTTAATTCCCAACAATAATAAAACAAACAAAACCTCCATTACCTCTCCCCCTCAGTTGAAGGACAAGAAGGAGTCCGCGTCGCGCGAGGCCGGCGAGATCCGCGACGACAAGGACAGCAAAGAGGACGGCGAGAAGGCCGAGTCGGAGCTGGAGGAGGGCGAGCTGAGCGACGGCGAGGAGGCCCGTCCCGAGGAGACCGAGCCCCGGCCCGTCTGTCGCTTCTACAATCGGGGCCAGTGCACCTGGGGCGTCAGCTGTCGCTTCCTCCACCCGGGCGTCACCGACAAGGGCAACTACACGATGTTCGACATGGTCAGGCCCATGGCGTATCCGCCGCCCCACGCGCCCGGTCCCCACGAGTTCAGGCCCCACATCGAGAGGCCACCCATGCAGAGGCCACCGGTGCCCGGTTACGGGCCACCCGTGCCCCATCATCCTGGACCGAAGGTCGGCGCGGGCGGTGGCGGAGGCGGCCCCGACGAGGCCGTGTCCGAGAGCGCCTGGGAGCGCGGACTCAGGCACGCCAAAGAGGTCAGTGCACGATGCTTGGGTCGCGTCGAGCTCCTTCCACCGTTCCTTCGAGAGAGAGAGACAGAGAGAGAGAGAAACAATGGTCGCGAGCGCGAGCGATGGGGGATTTGGCGTTCGTCGAGACACGGGGTTTTCGGTCTTTCAATGTAGTTTTCTGCTTTGTTCAAGTTTTTTAAAGTGGCTCTCTGGTGATTCTTTAATCGATTGATGATTAATGGTGATACTCTTGTTAATATTCTTATTCTCCGTTAATATTTATTTATTAATTTATTAGGACAACAATATTTTTAAGGATTCGTATGAAAATACTTCTCTGCATGTGTTATAAACAATATAATACTATTACAGTTTTGCAGTTCATTACAGGTAAGCTATTCCGTAAGGTAATAGATGTAGGAGTAACAATGTTTATTCCATAAGTTCAATAATGTTAACATTTTTATTTTCTTAACATTAAAATCGATTTAATTTATTCTGTACTACTATTACATGAATTAAATAAGATTGCACACATTGAAAATGTATTGTAAGTTTTGTAAATACTCTTGAATTAATTACCCTATTGAAGCCTAAAGTTTGGAGATAAACTGATCCTTGCACATACCTAATTGATGGATCTTAATAAAATTTATAAGAAATATTCTTGAAATTTTTCACAAAGAAAGTGTGCCTGAATTTTTATATTAACAATTACAACATAACAATATTACATTTAAAAGTAACTCATTTTTTAAACTAATTAAGACTCATAAAATGTTTAATTTATTTTTGAAAATACGTATATAAAATAAATTAGAGTAGAATAAAATGCTCACTGTATTGTAAGCACTTTCAAGAATATTTTGGAGAATATAAAACTATAAACTTTTTATTTTTCACCAGTGAGCCAGATTTAATTTTTGCTTTGTGTATTATAAAGTCATATTTATATAGTACTTTTATTATTTTTGCCTTGTAAATGATAAATTACGGGTACTCTTCATCTCTTCGAAGCAAATAATTTGCGCCACCTACCAGAGCTTGCGGTCGCGAATACGGGACAATTATATCATGGTTTTGCTGTTGCATTCGGTCTTGATATAGTGTGATTGGACTTTATGAAAATATGTTATCGTTCTTGTTGATGATGCATTGATTGTTAATATTCTTTACATTGCTATTTGATTATTTTTTTTGTATAATATTATGTTATGAATTGCTATCTGCACGTCGGATAAAAAGAATGTTATATAGTTGTGAAAGAACGTTGTATGACTTATGATTATCTGATTTTAAATGTGTCTTATATACCCTTATCTAATAAAGTTCTATTGTAGTAATATAATTATAATTGATATAATTATTATAAATCTTGATGATTCAGTAATTTAAAATATATCACCATTAAATAGATGTACAAAATATAAAAGTCCTTATCAAGACCGAATTGCTCTGTCCCATCTATTTTTCTGCTCTTATCAGAATTTGCTTTTTCCTTTATTTTCTTCATAATATTAAAAAGAAGAAAGTTATCAACTAGTTTAATAACTGATTAAACATTACATTTCTATTTGATAATTGATGTAAATTACGACATTAGTATCGTATTCTATATGTATATAGTCATTAATGTCACAATGTACCTGTAAAGCTAACACCATTGTTAATGTTGCATTTTAATGATGACTTTCTTTTTTCCAATTTATTTTGCATATTTCAGTCTTTTTTCTTTATCTATTTACGTTTGTAGTGCATTTTTTTCAAGTTTTGCATATGATATCCTATACTTGAAATGTGAATTTATATATAAATAGTAAAATTTTATTGTAATTAACGTCGAAAACAGTAAATGAAAAGTGTTTAAATATACAGTCATTTACAATTAAAGTGTTGATATGCAAACTGCAAGTGTTAATGTGCAAGTTTTTCACACACTGACATCTAAAGCTATATCACACGTACAAAGGCCACGGTATGTAAGTGACATTTTAACAAATTCTAATGTTTAAAAGTTCACATAAATTATACTCATTGTAATTAAAAATCTCACCAAAATTTATTTTAAGTTACTTAGTCTTTACGTTACAAGATTTTGAAAATTATTGAAATTTCCGTTTTTTGCTTTTTAGTTTACTATAATATAATATTAGATCCGCCATGTTAAGTTATTTTAAACTTAAAATTATTTACTTTAGTTCTGTAATTGGCTATCTGGAATATTTCAACTCTTAAAGCCGTAATATGTATTGAAAATCGTAAGACTATATGTTTTGAAGTAGAAAGTTTTTTTGTTTCTTTTCTTGTGCAATTTTGTTTTCATTGGTTTTTATGTTAAAAATTTTCAATAATATAGATAAATCTGAATTTTTGATTGATTTGCCATATTAGATTCGCAATTTTGAATTTGTAAATTTTTACTTTAGATTCGTAGTCGGCGACCTGCAAAATGGAAGGGGCAGCAAATTTTAAAACTACTTGTAAGATAATCTTGTTAAAGTAGAGAAATAATTTATTTCTTACGTAAATTAAGCTCGTTCAGCAAAGCAATACTTTCACACCCCCTTAACATAATTATCATAGTTAGCAGAATCTTGTTAAGTGCCCTCGATTATGTTGATGGAATAAAATAAAAAAATAAATGTAAAATAATACGAGAGCACGTAGATAGTTCATAGATGTGGCGTGATAATGAAATAAATAAAAAAGAACAAATAAATTAAATGATTTAGCAATCTAGCATGAAATTGAACTACCAAACACTTTAGGATAGTTTATTCAAACTTTTAATATTTTAGTAGCTCAAGTTTTATTACATGTGCATGGTTATTTGGACTTCATGTAAATAAAAAACTTTGTTAATCCATTTCGTTTATTTACACACACGTAATACATAATATAGAGTTCGTTTGGTTTTCATAATTATAGGGGTCCATTGACATATTACGTAACGCGGCTTTTGGCAATTTTAGACCCCTCCCCTCCGCTGTAACGCATTTTCACTTATTTTCCTATTTCTCCTATCGTAGCGTTACATAATACGTGAAAGACCTCTATAGAGTAGCGGTAAAAAATTATCTTGAATTAGTTATCCTGTCTTATAGAGATTAAAAGACAAATTAACTGAAGTTTAAAATGCACATGTTTTAAAATTAAGTTTTTTGAAGATTGAAATAAAATGATGTAATCAAATAATAAATATCTTTAAATATTACTATTAGTATTCACATTTTATTAACCCTCTTGTGAGATGGGCTTTAACTAATCAATTCATTATCAAACAGCTAGGTAAATTGATAATTTGTATCTCGTTCTATCAAAAATAATTGACATAATTTTTTTAACATAACTTTAAAATAAAAAATAACTATCTAATTTGAAAATTCTGAACAAACTTAGATATCGTTATTATAGAATATTTATCTTTATTGTAAAATTAGTATAACATATGCATCTTTAAAATAAAAGATATAAAAGTTCCAAATCATACAAAATTAGAAAATGTCAATTTTTTATTCTTATTCTATAGTTTACCATATATTAGTTAGCTTGGACCTTTCTTTAACAATAAATAACTATGCTTATCACTCTGCATAAAAAAGAGACCAAATCGATAATTATGTCTTGCATTTAGAAAAGAATTAAAGATCTACTATTTTTTTATAACATACTTGAGGGGGTGATTGGAGTAACGTGATATAATTACGAGTCAATTTTTAGTTGACCCTTGAATGATTTTATTATATATGATATCAAATTTTGGTATCTAATTTAATACCAAAACAAAAATAAAGTTTCTTAATTACTATAATCAATATAAATAATTTTTCTAGTATCAATTTCAATGAATATTAATGACTTAGCTTAGTTTTTAAACAACGTTTTCGCTTAACAAAAAAAAGTTCCTTTATATTTATTTAAAACAATTATGTTTAAAGATAACTACAGCTAAAAGACCCAGTTCTTAATCCGGACCCAATTTCTGGTTATCTTTATTATTTTATATAAATTGTTATCTTGCTTTTATTGTTAGGAAAAATTAAAACTAAAATTGTTTTACGACTTAAATATCTAAAAATGTATATTTAAAGTAAAAATAGGTTAAGTAAAATTTATTGTTATGAAACAATAGTTGATCAGGAATTATTCTTACAAAGGAGAGTATCACCGATTTGTGTCACGGATCTTGCTGAAACTTTGAGATGTTTTCTTGTACTTCAAAAAGAAGACTTTGCGTGGTAAGAAAGTCTAATGCCTTACCAATTACAAGATATAGTTGGAAACGTTAACATTGCGAGTATATATATACGATTTTCTTAACATTGTGTATATGGGTAATATTAATGTTTACAGCGATATCTCACGTTTGGGGCAGTGTTAGATATTCTTACCGTGCAAAATCTTCATTTTGTGGTACAAGAAAACATAACTCAAAGTTTCAGCAAGATCATCGACCCGAACCTCTGATACTCTCCTGGTTAGCTAATCGGAAACTGGGTCCTTTATTGAACCGATTTTTCTTAAATTGTATTTGTAGAGGTTTTTGGGGTCGCTGATTACGAATCTAAAGTCAGATTTAGACAATTAAAAACGGCGAATCTAATATGGCGATTTTATTTTCTTTCAATTTTTGTCCGTATTTTGGATTTTGTAATATCAACCTCATTTTCGTGATCAGCTACCCTACAACCCTATACATACATATTTTGATGCAATTATTTTTAATAATGTTAGAGTAATTACATTTCTCTTGAAGAAAGTGCCATTTTTAGATATATTTATTTATAGCACTTTTGCGTTAACAATATTTATTTGTCCAACTTATTTTTACGTTGTAGCCCCAATGCACTTTAGTACGCAAAAAGGATCAAAATGTTAAAACACGTCTGTAAATGATTACAATTCAATGTAGAAAAGGTGTATCATATTCGAGGTACTTTAAATCCAAGGGGTATAAGTGCATGTTTGAAGAATATTGAGAATAACGTTTAATTGAATATTTTGGTACAAGTTATGTGATCACTCTTATGGCTTCGGTAGAGCATTATTCACTATTTCAATAAAGTACACCGAGAATAAAAACTGTTAAGCAATAGTTACGAAACACTAGTGAAAGGCAAATTAATTAGTTACTCGACTTTTAGTAAAGATAACTATTTATTATAGAACTTATAAATAATGTTAAAGCTCAAATATTTTAAAATAAATTTATAGTTTTTTTGTTTTATATCCTTAACTTTTCATGACTAAGTTCATGAAAATAGCAAATAATACTTCTTTCTATTTTTCTGCATACATCCCAATCTTTTTAGTATCCATTATGAAAAAAAATTTAGTTGCACGTCTTTTTCAATCGAAACTCTAGTACATTCCAAGCAACACACACATACTCAGTGTACCAAAAGCATCTTAAAACTCAATTATCTCAAAACTACCACTTGTACCTCATACGAAACACCACAAGCACAAAAAGGGTCAATTGAAAAGTAAAAAAAAGAAAGGAAAAAAAATCAGAAACTTTCACGCGTCACACGTTTGTTATTCTCGCCTCTCTATACAATAGTCCAACAAACCTAAAAATTGACTCGTACGGCTCCTTACACTTTGATATAAATACCTTAATCTACCGCTATGATAACACCATAACTTATAGTCTACAATCTATCTCTATCTTGCGAACCGGGGGCTCGGCATTTTGTACCGCTAACCCGAGCCTTGGCGCTCTCTCTCCCCTCTCGCTTTGCAGATGATGCGGAAGGCGAACAAGCGCAAGGAGACGGACATGGACTTCGAGGAGAAGAAGATGAACCTGGGCCTGGGCCAGGAAGACCTGGACCGGGAGGCGGGCTACTACGTGAGGCCGGCGAGTCCCGAGCCGCCGGTCGAGCGTTGGCCACCGGCCCGCGAGCCACCGCCGCCGCCGCCCTCCTCGAGACGAGGCGCACCGAGGGTCACGCCGGATTACTACGGCGAGGAGCCCGATGGATACTATCACGCCGGTGCACCGCCGCAGGAACACTACAGGTGTGTAGATGGATTTTTCTCATTCTCAGTGCATATCGAAATCGTAAAGTAAAATTGTATTGTATCTACCGTGTATGAAAATGTCGTTATTCAAAGAAAACAAATGAAGATCAACTGTTGAATCGATTGTTGCCAGGCAACGATCGATCAAACAGTTGATAGTTGCTTAGCAACTTATTCGCTATGTGCAGAACTTTGGCGCCCTGCGTATTTTACATGATTACGTGGCGAATTTCTGAACTATTGGGCCCGAAAAGTACATTGGCTTATATGGGAGGTTATCGAAAAATATTTTGTTACAGATCGCTATTATTTCACACATCAAGCAAACTTTTTTGTGCGGTAATCATAAGTGTATAGCAAAAAAAATTTCAAATTTTTAAACAGCTACTGATTTAAAAAATAGATATTTTTTGATAAGCTGGCCATACACTGAGAAAACCATGGGCATTAATAACTCCCACTTATGGTACAAAATCTTCACCGCAGAGGGACATTGGATGTTTACGGTCATGCGTGGCTGCGAGCGCCACCCTGCGTGGTGAGAAATTCGCCTCACAATCTAACAACGTTTGTTTATGTCCATGCGTGGCAGCGAAAGTCGCTCACATGGGGCGAATTTTACACCACGGATGAGCGACTTTTGCTGCCGCGCGTGATCGTAAACATGCGTTGTTATTTGGTGGGGGAAATTTGACACTGTCGTAGTCATTGCATCCAACCACTGTCTTACAGTGGGGATATTTTTAGACCACGCGCGATGTATAATATGCCTTCTTAAACCCCGGGGATTATTTTCGCCCATGGTTTTCTCAGTGTATAAGCTAATGTATATTTCAGACCCAATAGTTCAGAAATCAGCCACGTAACCATTTTAAATTTTGCGGGGCGCTAAAGTTCTGCACATATCCAATAAACAGAATTAGATTTTAAGTTAGGACTTGTTATTTTGTCATAGCAACTTTATGTTATTTGCCATGGTAACATATTTGAGTACGCCTATTTAAGATTCAATATCAATTGTCAGACTTATTGACCTAAATATATGTTATAATATATCGGAAACGATAACAATAGCGGAGAGTACCCCAGTATGACTCATAACTATTTGAGCTGTAACTTTTGTGTACCAAGGTGAAAATGAAAACTTAATGAAATTAGTTGTATGAATGGACCATTTTGACGTGGTAAATTAGTTTTCGGCAAAGTTAATTAATAACGTAAAATGAGGGTTTTTAAAAGTTATAAAATAGTATGTTCTTTAAATCTATTTTAATTTAAATCATATCATATATGCAATAATTGTAGTATTTAATTAGCTTATATATTGGACATGTATTTAACCCTCGGGAAATGACTTTAGACACGGAAATTAACGGATTTTTCGTTATTCTCGTGAGAATCTTCGTAATTGTGATTTAAAAACAAGAACTTCCGATAATATTCAATAGAACTATAACATGCATCTAATCTAGCATGCAAAGTACTGCAATCTAGCGGTATGAGCCCAATAGCCATGGGTGGTCATACTGGGAGGGGGGTCATACTGAGGAACTCTCCCCTACGCATATATATGCAAACAAAAATACACTCATTTTACTTATTTATTAAATATTTTTTATATTTAACTGGCAGCCGGGTATTCTTGTTAATAAATTTTAATCTATAATTAAAAACATTCAAACCTCTGGCAATTTTATAAAGTAATCATTGGTTTTCACGTGGTTACAGGCATAAATGCATATTTCGCCATAACAGCTCATGTTAAAAGTTTTTTTCTCTTCAGTTTACCTGGCAACCCCATCCAACCAAAATTTCAATAGAATGTACAAATACGCTCACTTTTAGTGGGATTTTTATTTGTTTGTTAATGGTGAATTTTGAAAATACGCCGGAGCCACCTTAGCGCTTCATTTGGTAAATTATTATTATCATTGTTATTAGATTCGGAAAAACTGCATAGGGTCGTCCGTCTATGTATATGATTTATAACTTAGACCCTAACAAGATTTAGCCCGACTATTAGTCTTCTGCGCGTGTTCTCGCGCACGAACCCCTCTCTGCGCACACTTCCGCGCACAAAATTACCGTTCAAGTCAAACCATACTATATTTGGCCACGCCCCCATGTCAGATCTCAATACACAAATGTTTTCCTTTTATCCAGACGTCCTTATTCAAAAGGGGCCGTTTCATTCCATTCGGCAAAAATCATCAAACACCGTCGAAACCCATCGTAACCCTTTCATCCCCTAAAATCCAACATAATCAATAACCTTCCTGTCTCTCTTTCTCACTCTCTCTCTCTCTCTCTCTCTCGCCACAGGCGCGTGCACTACAAGGAGGCCCGCGGAGCCCCGGAGTACCGCGAGCGGGTCGACTACCACCTGGTGACCCGTGGCGCTCCGCACTCGATCTCCCCCTCGCCCCACCCGCCGGATCCGCGCGAGCGCGAGTACTACCGGACCAGCGGCTCCAGCAGCGGCAAGTACGAGAAGAAGCACAAGCGGCCCTCGCGCGAGGTCATCGTCGAGCGCATACCAACCTCGGCGAAGGCCTGGCGGGACGAGGAGGCGCCACCGGTCGAGCGGGGCCGGGGCGACGAGTGGGCCGATCCCTGGATGAGGCGCAAGTCGCCGGGAAGCCTGAGAAGAAGACACGCGCATCCCTCCTCGAGCAGGAGGCCAAGGAAGCAGTCCTACTCCTCGGGATCATCGTACTCGTCGTCGAGGTCAGTGGATAAGGAGGATGAAATAGGCTGGTGGTGGTGGTGTGCTGCTTTGATAGTGTGTGTGTGTGTGTGCTTTGTTTTTATTTGGTTACGTTGTACGCTGAGGAAAGTGTTTTTGGGCGTGCTGAGCTCGGTAGAGGGTGGGCTTGATTACTGTGCCGCTGGGGAAATGTACGGATTGAGCTGGCGATTGGGGGACGGTGTAGCTTTCGAGTAAAGAATATAAAGATTTAATAGTTGTTTAATAACATTGAATAGAATGTATTATTTTTACTCGTATTGAAAGAATTGCCGGTGTTACGTAATGAACGGTAAATAAATATTTCAATGACTGTGTATACATTCTATCTTACAAGTAAATTGATGAAAACGTATCGAAATACTTTTTGAGAAATATAAACAATATAGAAATTCATCAAAATTGTAATATACAGTTCGGTAATAATCTTTACAATGCGTAAAGACGTTCAAAATTAACATTAACTTTTATAACGTACAAAATAATTGTTTAATTTGATTTAAACAATACTTCTTCTATTTATATACGTTTCTGTTTATTTTTCATTTCACGATGTATTTATTGTGAAAAAAGCAGTTATCGGAATAGGCACAGTAATTGGACCGAGTACCTTTTATCGTAACTCACGCAACATCATATTGTAAAAGTTTACATGGCAATTGCAACTTAATATCGTAAAAACTAGCGATTCGAAATAGTAAGTAGAATAAGTGCGAATCTAAATCAATATAAATGAATAAATAAAAAATAATAATAATATAGTCACTTTATAATTTATAAAAAAATGCATTTTTAATGCTCTCACATTACCTTGAACAATCGTATTTATTGATGTAATAATTTTTTTATAATATCGAGGTTATAATACTACTCTAGACTAGTAATGTTCTTTGAAACTATAATTACTTTTTCCAATTTATACTTATTATTATAGTTGTTGTAAATATCATTCTACTTAAATTCATTCTTTCTTTACACATTCTACGTGCACGGGAGAAGCAAGAACGCGTGTGAGTTTGTTGTTAACAGAGATTATATTGTACACAACGTTCTTACGTAAATATACTCCGTTCTACGCAATCATTTTTTCACGTTGAAATAAGAATATGCACCTTAAAAATAACATATTTTACGCGCACGTTTTTACGATATTAGATTGCACGAATTTTGCTTTACGTTTGCATTGTTACTGTTGTTATTGGTATCGTTAATGCAACGATATTTTGCTTTTACGATATGAATTTTACGATATAGTTTTCTCGGTGCACCCGGCTTTCCTTCGGCCCTACATTAGGGAACATGCATGAATTTAGATTTTAATTTTATTCGAAAGCTCATGAAAAAATAATTAAATTTACAAGACAGTTTTTTTCTCTTATGATAAGTTTTATAATAATAATATATTAAAGTTGCGCTGAAATTGGGTGGTTGTTTAAATTCCTGTCACATGACTTTTTCATGATGACATAGGTATATCGGTGTTCAGCTCCTCTGTCGGTGGGTCTGAACCTTTGAAATACATATAATAATTATAATACCCGCCGATTGAGGCACTAAACAGCGCTATATCTATGTAATCATGAAAAAGTCACCTGCTAGTAATTCAAACTACTACTAAATTTCAGCACAACTTTAATATACTATTATTATAAAAGTTATCGCATAAAAAAAATCCTTTTCGTTTTTTTTCCATTAACTTTCTAAACCATTAAAATAACAATTTAATTGCGACCCATGCATGTTCCCTTTTGTGTTTGCATGCGGTTAGGGGGCTTCTCTCTCATTGGCTTTTTTATGAACGGGGCGGGATGCTCGAGTTCAAGTAAGATTTGTAAATTGTTAGTTAAACTCATGTTTCTTAAAGTTACTTTAAAGTTGTATTTGATATTATGTAAATAAAATTAAAAAATGTGCTGAATTAATGCTCTCGAGTAACCGCTTTTCTAGGTAATTTTATCGGGTATGCTCCACGTATCTATGCTAATAGTATGCATAAATGCTACTTTGTTGGACAGTAGATCTTTTAGATCAAATTTATGTTATAGCTATAAATAGAATCATATTTCTTCTAAAGTGCCTAGAGATATTAAATTAAACTCAAAAAATTTTGTACAAAATAACTGGGTTTCATAATTACCAATAAATTTAATTTTTTAAACGCATATTATATTGTTTGGGTGGAGGTGATGCAATTGTATTATAAGCTGCTTCATTGTTGATAATGTGTATTTAGCTATGTGAACTAGCAACACTAACATTCTAATTTACAAAAATCTGCAAAATAAATTGTAACCTAAAATTAACGCATTTACTCACATTTGTAAAGAAAACTTAAAATCAGCTAACTCAATTAAATCCAACTAACTTGACCGCAAAATAAATTTCAACCTATAATTTACTCTTCTACTCACATTTGCAAAGATACCTTACAATCAGCTAACTAAAATCCAACTAATATGCCAAGATCCTGCTAACGCTCTCTTACTCTCTCAGGCAAAGAAAAATAAAAATAAAAACGTACAGTACACGTAACTCGTAGCCAGCCAAAGAAACTAAAAAGCAAAAGCTAAAAACCAACTAACCTGATGGGAAGAAAGTAATAAAACAATGAAAAAGTCAGTAGAAGCAAAGAGCCACTCACGAAGGAAAAAAAACACCGTTTTTTGTTTCGACCTTTTTTTAGCTCTAGCCGTAGCTCGAGTCGCACTAGCTACAGTTCTTATGAATCCGTCTCCAGGTCCCGTTCCCCATCTCCCCCCTCCAGGTCCAGAGTCAGCAGCAAGAAAATCCCCCCACCCTCTCCACCCCCGAGCTCGCTGTCGTCGTCGCATCATCGTGGCGGTGGCGCCGCGGCGATGCTGATGAATCCCCCGGCACCGTCGCCCAGGTCCTCCTCGTCCTCGGCCAAGCAGCAGCAGCAGCAGCATCAGCATCAGCATCAGCAGCCGGGCTCCTCGCCCTCGATGCACCGCCGGGCCCTCAATCCACCGGCGCCCACACCCCTGGGCACCAGCAGCAGTCACCTCAAGCAGAGGGCGGCACTGGCAGCGGCGGCCGTTGCCAAAGTCATAAAGAGCCACTCGAGATCCAGGTCAGTGGAGTTGGAGAGGACTTCTTTATAGAGATTCTCTTGTGTTGGGTGTTTTGTCCTTGGGCTTCGCGGTGCGAGGAAATTGGACATTTTCACTGGACGATAGACTTGCACGCGCTGGGGATTTCACGCTTGGGTTGTACTGCGATGGATTGTATAGGATTGAGTTCATTATTTAAATGAAATTTATTATTTAAAAGTAAAAGCACAGTGGGACACACGTGTAACTGCTCGCGTCTCAAACTCATTGTTGTTTATTAAATGTCAATAGCAATTTTGGAGTTAAAAAGAGGCATATGTAACGAAAAAATGCCTTTTCTTGAATCTCGAATTTGAAATCTTGAATTTTTACTTTACCTGGTGAAACATTTCATTTGCCTCACCATACTCAGAGATTTTTGGGATTGCTGATTCCAAATTTAGGATTAGATTTTGAGAATTTAAAATAGCGCGTCCAAAAATTAAAATAAAAACGACAAACACCACGATTAAAGTAAAGGTTTTTGGGTTACTGGTTATTAATTTGAGGACGTTTATTTTTAATTAATTAAAAATGGCACATTTAATATGTACAGAATGTAGTTTTTTAAGTCGCTGGTTCGCCATTTGGAATTGGTTATTTTGAATTATGAAAAATTTGATCCTAATTCGCTATGTTAATCGACTATATGGGGGGCCGCTCAATAGTTCCAAGTTTCGACACTTAATCTATTTTTACCTGGATTTTGTAGCGCTTCGGTCGCTTAACATAGCGAGTCTTGCGGATTTAGCGATCAATCCCAAAAATCTATATAAAGGCATATGTACATAACATGAAGATGGAAATTCTGTTTTATTTCTACGCACCCTTCTTTGCGTAACTGGATAGGTTTAGTTAGTTTAGTACAGCTAGTTTACAGGAAAATTGTAAAGTAAACGTCTGGATCGTGGCTTTCATTTCAAGTGAAAATGTCCAGTTATTTCCTTTTTTCTCACACTTTTTTCTAGTTGTTTGTCTTGATCACTTCATCAAGGGTACATACTACACATGTTAGATACATATTAAGGAAATCAGATTCCATCAATTATCAACAAAAATATAATTTATTAGCATTAAATTTGGTATAATATTAAGTTTAATAATTATTTAGAATACATTTATAAATAATGTACAGTATACAATCAATTTTTATTGTAATTTAGAAGTTTGTACCCTTGAAAATGAATCTTAGATGCATTAATCCCACTTCCTTTATTAATTTGTTTCAATAATTTTGTATATATGTAAATTTATTTGTATGGTACATTTTTATCCCTTACAGCTATATCATTTTTAAATTATACCTATTTTCTTTGAACTTCGTATACAGGGTTTTTTCCATTTGCAGCAAATATGGCGGTCAACAAAATTTGCGCCCGCCATATTAGATCAACATTTTGTAATTTTTACCTCGCATTTGTAATGACCGTAAAAAACCTTTTATATATGTATTTACACCAAAAAAATTTTTCTGTAAAAAGTGCAATTTTTCGAGTTTTATGTCCCTAAAGCACTTGAGAATGCAAACAAAAAATTGGGTAATAAGTATTAAAAATCAGGATAAATGATGAAAGTACATTGTAGAAAAGGTGTATAATATGATACACTATGACAAAGGATTGTATATTTATTTATTTACTTATTTATTTATTTTTATTGATTTGTTTGTATGTCTGTATATAGAATTTTATATTATTTGTGTATGTCGCACCTTAAAACAGTAATAAACATTTTCTTTAATTACTAAATTAAAATGTTTCTTTGCTGAAAACGAATTTGAGTGTATGCAACATTTATTTTCATTTTCAGAGCAGTATTTTTTTCATCTAACATTTTCATTTCGACATTTTCATTATATTAATATCATAAGCTTACTTTTTTATTTGTTCACATGCTTTTTTTACTTTCAAATGTTTACCATTATTTTAACCGCTCCATAATGTCATACATATGGCTTTATTTTTATTTTTAATTAATTATACACTGAAATAATTGTTTTAACAATAGTAACATTTTTCAATTTAATCATTGAATCAAGTAAAATCATTTATAAACAAATTTCAAAATTAAGATATCTTGAGTTGTTACAACATTTCAGTATGGTTGTATGTTACTGTTCTAATGGTGCGTTCTATATAAATAATATATATTAATGTTTGTATGTACCTTGTCAGAAAATTATCCAGTTTTATCGAGCTTCTCAGCAAAGCCCTGATTATATGCAAAATACCTAAACAAAAGTAGATAATTTTCTAGAAGGATACCCAGCTTTTTATATGTTGTAAAATAAAACTAATATCTTTTAAATACAAACATTTTTAAAGTAGACTTTTTAAAGTTATTAATAAAAAATTAAACTAAATTTTAATGTGCACTTTTTACATACTGCATTAATTTACAATATTTTAATTATTTTAAAAATTGTTTCAACAATATTTTCTTTTGTTGTAAAATCGTTCAATTTGTTGTTTAATTATTTGATAAAAACACTTCAAAGATATTTTACATTCTCAACTTTTATAGCCTTGCCTTAGTTATAATTTTCTACTAGTCTTAATATTTACTTTTCTTTTCATATTTATAATCTAATTTAAGTTGCATCTATTTAGTAAATAAGTCATTTTAAATATTAAATAGAGATTGAAGAAGTCACAATTAACAAAATAATATTGCGTTATCACGATTGTTTGCCACTGTCCTATATTAAAAATAACAAAACATTTTACATACTAATACATTATGTTAAAAAGTTTTTAAATAAGAAAGTTTCAAAAAAGGTATCCCAATTTCTTGTACGGTAACTTACAGAGCGCATCCTCAGAACACTAGTGTAACAACTCATTGTTTTACTTTAATAAAAAAAATACCTACCACATATCTTGTTTGATAAAAGTTGTTTATCCAAAAGGTCTGATTGTGAATTATGATATATTCATTAGTGATGTTATGCATCGACACGTTTTTGTGTGAATTTGTTTCATTACATTTTTATTTGATATCATCATCACATTCATTGCACGTTTTTCCTCCTGAAATTTTTATGTTCATTTTACATAAGAGATTTTTTCGTAAAAGAAGCACTCGAGTTGATTTGCAAAATTTTGCTTTTTAAAGGGACATTTCAAAAAATTAGCTTATTCGTTAGCTTTGTCTGAATTTTGTTTAGAATTGCATGGAATAGTGACCGTAACTCCAGTCATGCAATTATTAATCAAGATTATGATTCTGTCGATGCGCTTGTAGTTTTTTTAAAAGAAGAATTCTATTACCTCCTTAGGTTTCTACAAGAAATTGGGGATCGTAAGACATTATTGTGGAACGCATACTTGTCAGGGCTCGATGTCGGCAGTGACAAGCAGTCAGACACGTAATTTTTTATTCAATAATAATTACTATTTCAAGAAAAATAATTATTAAAAATTTTTACCTTGCATGATAAATAAGATGCAAAATGAATTTTTCATTGTCGTAACGTATTTTGTTGTATAAATCGAATATTTAAATGAATATAAACTAAACAAACTTTTTTTCTGGCAATCACATAAGAAGAGTGAAACAAAAGCGGTAAGCTGATAATAATCACATAAACGATTGTAGTTATTTGCACTTATATCTCATTCAAAATTCGACACCTTTTTATACATGCGTTTAAAGAGTTTTACTGGAATATCGCAAAGTGCTTGTATAGAAGGGATTCAAATGTAAGATAAGAAAACATTCTGAAATGAAAGTTATGTCTTTTGGTCTTTTCAGAATTTTAACATTAGCTTACATACATATCTTCTCAGAATTAATTCACGTAGACGGAATAATGGCGGAATCAATAAAGATATTGTAATTTACCTTCTGTTCTTACAGCGGTACTTTTGTTTCTAACATTATTCAGTCCGAAAAAGTACCAATCATTTATATTTACCTTCAGAACTATCCATATAATATGTTTCATTTACACGAGTAAATCATGTATATGACATATCTGTATTCATCGATTTTCCAATAGAATATTTTTTTAAGTAAAAGCTTTTCAAATTGAAATTCAAAACTAAAAAAATTTTTAAGAATTATTATATAGTTCAAAACATACATTAAGGTTGTATTTACTGTAATGCGTAAATAAATCCTATAAATAATGCTAGAATTAAAAATTATACTGTTTTACTTAACATGCTGTAAAACTCGTTAAATTATTAATTAAGTATTATTGTGTGTCTAGAATTAGCATAACAATAGGAAGATATCTACAAAAATTGTATGCATTCATATTTAACACTTTTCTTTTAGATCTTGTTTTACTAATAATATTACTATAAATGTATTTTAATTATGCATTACAGACTAACACAACGTTAATGCAATAATCAACGCTAAACAAAACAAAAATATAATCTCTGTCGAGTAATCATGACAGTCTGTAGGTGTAAAGTTGATGCTTTAGTAGAACACGTACAGAAATGTTTCTGATTTAAATATATCTTCATCTACTTATACATATTGTGTAGAAAATAGCGAAAACTATATTTCCGTAGTTATTTATATCTTTCAAAATACGAATAAACATAACTTTAAGAAAATTGTTTCTTTATAAAATGAAAAGAAAATAGCGTAACCCTTTAAAGCTGGAACTTCTTTTTTATTTAGAAACTCGATTTTTTTCAAGAACATTATTCAAAATATGATCCAAACAAGTAAAAAAAAAACAATCATTTTTTAATTTTCATAAATAATTAGAATTTTTAAACAATTTAGACACGTCAGTACATTTTAACTATGAATACAATTTTACATAAATAAGAACTTGGTTTTAAAGAATTTTTCTCATATAATCCTTCCTGGAGTCTTAAATACTTACAAACTGCAAATCGTCATGATTACTTGAAGTAGAGATCATAAGTAGTAGAAATCAAGGCGAAACTGAACGCTGGGTCGAATTCGAGCCATTTCGATATTTTTCAGTTATATCCTTATTGTGTCCATGCCACAACCTCCAGTTCTGCGTGAAGCTTAAAATTATCGACACTTCGATTTCGACCCCGCGTTTAGTTTTGCTCGGTCTCCCCTACTTACCTATACTGAGAAAAAAAATTTTAATTATTAATCGCAGTGGTGGGCATTCTCATTTTTCTATCTATCTGTTTATACTAACTGACAAAAAATATTACTATGCATTACTACAAAAAGTTTTATATTGTACAGTAGTATTAAGTTGCAATTATGTAAACACCTCTAAAATCGTGTTTTCATAAAACGTTGTGGAATAATTACATTTAAATCTAAATTAAGCTTTGCTACATCTAACCTCTCTTAATCCTAATTTTTTTCTCTCAGTTCAGCAATGAAATAAACCTATAAACAAATCATACACTGAAAGAAGGATTTTGTAAATTCAAGTACCTAAATCTTTATTCTAATACTCATTAGAAATTCATTAATTTAACCCTTAGCGACCACACCTCAGCCAGGCCACATAGCGGCCACATGGGGTAACTCATTACCTCACGCTGAAAAACCTAGTTGTACAAGACATATGGGTGTTTTAACACTTGTAACCGATTGTTTCATGTTTGTTGAAGTGTTCTTCAATATTTCTAATGATTTTTATCGGTCAATTTATAGATGGCGTTCTAAAAACTGGTCAAATGTTTTAAATGTTTTAGACCTCCAATTTCACTTTTTCTGAGCCTGGGGTAACTAGTTACCCCGTGTGGCCGCTAAGGATTAATAAAGTAATACTTGAGGAGTGGTGACACAAAACTGGACGACATACAATTTATCGTCTTTGACACACAGTTGATCAAACTATATTTATTTTTCGAATAACTAGGGGAGATCCAGTTCGAACAAGCTTCCAGTATGAACATCTTTTAGTTCTGAGCCACCACCGCTCGGTTATGACGCTTCACGTAGTCATTTTGGTGTATTGTACAAGGTCTGGGATTAATATAAAGAGAGAATAAATCTCTACTTTCTTTTAATTAAATAGGCAAATTGGTAATTACAAAGATGAGATCTTACCTCTACGAGAGCACCTATAAAAAATGGATTTTGTATTTTATGTTTTCTTTTCGTATTTTTAGCCTTAATAAATAATAACTTCTTACTGTCGATATCCCTTAAATTATATAATTTGTTTCTGGCTGCTCTTTACATTGAAATTATAGATTTTCTACATACTTGTTATTTTTATGGACGCACATCATTAAATTATGCAAAAATTAGATTATTTTACAAATTAACTTAATAAACAGTCACAAGTGAAAAATTATATCTTCATTCGCTTTATTTCGGTTTTTGAGTCATGTGTAACTTTATACACACATCGCGCTCAGTGACTCCTTTATATCGTACAGTGAGTTTCGCCGATATCGGTTTCTCGAAAATTCGCTTATTAATAGCCCTTGTCTTATCGTTAAATTATTTTGAATCTTTCGTACATAATAATTCACAATCAACTTAAATAATAATCGAGTCCTATACATCTGGTGTATGGTGTGGTTTTATTAAACATAATCTGCATCTGGTATTTTGAATTTGCGGCTGCCAAAGTTATCGCGCAACTAACTGATTTGTTAATTTTCAGCGAGTCAAAAACTTTTTTCGGAAGTTTAAAATCGTCACTTTTGTATTTTAATAGTTAAATAATCTTGCCGATTAAATTTTGACTCCATCAACTTTTTTTTCAGAGAGGGCCATTCAAAATACAAATTCTTTTATTGGAAAATTAATTTTCGTGTATCTAATCAAAAGCTGTAGTTGAAATTTTCTATAGGTGTTCATACTCGTCGCCCTATTTGAAAATCTTAAAATCACCTTTTTTGCATCTTCATAGATAAATAATGTTGCCAATTATACGTTACCTCAACCAATTCTTTTTAAAGGACCCTCCAAAGAATAAACCCTTTATCGAAAAATCAACTTTCGACGCTTTAATAAAAAGTTACAGCCAAAATGGCTATGAATGTTCATACTGTACGATCTTCCCGAATCTTATTTTAATAGTAAAATGAAACTGTATATATTCCTTTAAAACACTAATTATTGACATTACATAAAATAATTATACACATTTCCATAAAATAAATATTCCCCAGTTCGATAATAAAATTACAATGCCCAAAAAGTATACCAAATGACATCCGGTTTTGTGTCCACCGCACCTCCCGCATTAATTCACCCCCTCTGTAATAAAAATTCGCTCGAAGCAACAACAAAATCCTTCTCAAAACTCCAACCGCCCAAGCCAAACCCTCTCGACAGTCCCTCATCAGCACTACCTCGCTCTCTTCCAGATCCTCGCAGAGCAGCTCCGGCTCGGACAGCAGCGGCAGCTCCTCGGACTCCTCGGACTCGTCCTACTCGTCGTCCTCCTCGGCGGAAGTCCGCCGGCGCAAGATCTCCTCGCCCATAGGTCGCAAGGACCTGAAGGAGGCCCTCAAGCTCAGCAGCTCGAAGCTGAAGCAACAGGCGGCGGCGGCGAGCCTCGTTGCGGCCGCGAAGAAGATGGAGCGCAGCGCGACGATGGCCGGAAAGAAGCGCACCGCGGCGGCCGACTCGCCGCCCTCGGCCAGTGCCGCGGCGGCGGCGGCCAAGGCCGCGAAGAAGGCCAGCACCAGGCGGGAGGAGCTCCTCAAGCAGCTCAAGGCCGTCGAGGACGCGATCGCCAGGAAGAGGTCCAAGGTCTAACGGGGGGGACGAAGTGAACGAGGAAGTACGGAGACGAAGTGGGGAATCTCTCGGTGCCGAGGGAGAGAATCACTTTAGAAACGGAAGAGTCTGTTTCTTCTTTGGCGGGAATTTTTGTTTCTTCTTTTTACATTGGATTGTTGAGTCGATATTCTATTTTTTTGTACGATTAGGAGGATGATTGGAGTGGGTCGTTGAGAGAGATGAGAGGTGGGAGTGGAATTGGAATAGGTGGTTGATTCTTTTTTTATGGCGATCGCGGGGGTATAAATTTTGTTGATAGTTGCGAGGTCGCAGGGGGGCAATAATGAAGAACAATCGTAGATGCAATACTGGTGCGTGTGCGTGCGGCTTGAAGAGAGCGAAAATTCCTTTGCAAGAAAAGAGAAAAACATTGTAAATTTACGATCGACTTTAACTGTAATAACTCTGCTTCGTATTCTTTTTTTAAACAAACAACTACATCGTGTATTGAGATTACAGGGGGAAAAAGAAAACGTGTATTTCAGAGTGAACTGAAATGCAGGGGTTCGAGTCCCGGTTCTCTCCCGATCCTGCATAAAGGAGGGGCACCTCGCTGCAATTTTACCGCTTTCTCCTGTCCAAGCTTGATTCTGTTTTTTTTTTCGTTCATCACAGTAGGTTAGCTGCCATTCAAACGTCGAGTAGCGACGGCCCGTTTATGTTCCCCGATTACATGTAGCTTATTGTCAAAGAGCGAGCGCGTCTCATTTTTACACTGTCGTGCGAATGTTGGATAAACGTGCGCACTCACACGTACATACAAATTCTTTTTCACTTTGATAAGTGCGAGCTGCGCGAGTGCGATACCTCAACGAGAGGGAGAGAGAGTAAGAGAGAGAGAGAGAGAGAGAGAGAGAGAGAGAGAGAGAGAGAGAGAGAGAGAGAGATAGCGATGTTGCATCGAAGAAAAAAAGAAGTAACGAATTTTGACGCTTGCGAAGACATTTATGATTATTGTGTTTCGTGTGTGTTCGAAGCGTGCGTTCTTGATTTCCGGCTAGAAATTGAGAATCTTTCTTCGGAAATGCCGAACGATTTACTTGTATACTATGGACATAAATTGACGATTTCGATTGTATTGTTTACATTCTCCGGTAATTGTAACTAAGGGATAAGTGTAGTTAATGGTTTCGATTGTAATTTAGCAAAACGGAGAAAATGCATTAACGTGTCCAGTCTTGCTTGGTAGATAAACTGTTTCTACTTTCTATCATAAGTAAATCACACATGTGTAAAGCAAAAAAGAGTTATTTTATGTATCACGTTCGTCTACACAAACGCGATGAAGATTGTTTTATGTTGCTACTAAAATTATTTCTTTGTAAAAAATATTTGCAACAAATACCTCTTAAGAATAATAAATAATTTTGTAAAACAGAATTCAATTGTTGTTGTTTGTAACAATCAAATGTTATTCAATTCTAAAACTTTTATTTCGTAATTGTTTCATATTTTTACAATACCAAATACATTCATTCATGAAAATACTGTTGCTTATTTTCTAGTTTTAATGAAGCAGTAAAAATAAGCGTTTTGTAAAAAAATAAACTGGAAAATTAAATAGAAACATAAATATTTATTCTACTAACATTAACTATTTATAAATTTAATATAAAAAATTCTAAAAAATTAACGTTAGATTTGCACAAGTAAAAGGTTTGAAAGCACATACATACAGGTATTTATATATGAATTTGTGTTGTATCCATTCAGGCAATAGATATTAAACATGTTAGTATTTGTCAATTATTTAGTATATCACTTTTAATTACTTTTTCTTTTTAAAAGTATGTATTTACAATTTGTTCGGTGTGGCACTAAAAGTATTTTAGAATTCACTTTCAGTTTTATATGATGAAAAATAAACCTTAAAATCTAGTCAGTTAAATCTTAGAGATAATTTCTCAGTATCATAAACTGAGGGAAATCGTTTTGGATACAAAATACTTTTGTAAATTTTAAAATGATTCTTTACATTTTGACTCATTAAAGAGTCCTTATAAACTCATTTTTTTATATCTATCCTATTGCTTTAATTTTTGCAATTCACATTAAATAGATTGTTATTTTAACAAGTCTACAGTGAATTAAGTTTACCTTAAAAAATATGGGTCTAAAATTTTAACTCATTAATATAGTTTTAGTTTTCAAAGATATTAGAAGTCTGAATACTTGTTAAAATAACAGCGATTATTGAAGTAAATTGCAAAAAGGAAAACATCAAAACTGGGCTTTAGCAGTTAAATAGAAATGGCAGTGGCTCTGACGGCTGCACTGAGTAAAGGATTTGGATCTGGCTCCTCTGTCATGATGGTAACTTTGGCCCACTCCCTTCGTTTACTACTTCTTTTCAGTGCATCGATTACAGCCTGAACATATAAGCCATCCTCAAAGGTGGCAGCTCTGGACACAGGTTCTTTGATCCATCCTCTTTTGTCCTCCACAGGCTGAAATGCTTCACGCAATGCATCTATCATTTTCTGCAGACCTTTAATATAAGGTCGAGGGATAAAATCTGCAACCGAAGACGATTCCTGAACATTTTCTACATCTAAATGCAAAGCTTCTTCCTGCTGTCCCCTGCAGCCATGTAAATCGCCACTCCTCACCACAAGATGACCATTTGAACCACAGATTAACACTTCCTGTGATAGTTGACCTTGTAAATGATTACTCAAAGTTGCTGTGACCAATGTGCCTCCATTGAGTTCCATTTGAAAGCAACAAAAATCTGGAGATGTTATGTGTCTGATACCATTGATGTGCTTTGTAGTTTGGGTAAAAGTTCGTACAACAGCATGAACTCTAACTGCTCTTTGATTTGTCACGTATGATATTAAGTCTATTACATGGCTACCAACAAGGGCCAAAATTCCTCCTCCCATTGTTTCATCGCACAACCAGTCATACCCTAAAATGAATAGCATATAATTTTGAGATTTTTCTATTCTTTATTTTCAAAATAAACAACAAATAATTATTAATCAAGAATACAAACCATCTCGTAACAAGCTGCCCATTTGCACTCGAACATCTATAACAGAGATAGGACCACCAAGATATCCTTCTTCGATTTCCCTTTTCATTTTTATAAAAGCTGGGAGAAAGCGTAAACTGTGATTGACAATACTTATTAGCGAAGGATAATACTGCGCAGCTTTGACCATTTTCAAAGCTTCACTTTGACTTAATCCAGCAGGTTTATCACACACAACATGCTTTCCTATTCCTAAAGCTTTTACAGCAATCTGTGCATGTAGACTCGGTGAGCACATAATGAATATGAGATCAACATCTCGCCTTAAAAGTACATCGTCAATGCGGCTTGTGTGAAAAGGAATTTCTAAATCTGCAGCTACTTCTGAAGCTTCAGCTATGGTACGACCCCAAATTGCTTCAATTTTGAAACCCTTTTCTCTCAGAAAAGGAATAAATACTCTAACTACGCTTCCAGTTCCAAAAACTCCAATACCAGGTAACATTTTGTACAGTTTTGATGTGTATGACTTAATAATAAAAAAACTGTAATTTTCACAGGGCCTTTGATAATCACGTTTTGAAAGATGAAAGTGGTTTCTTCACTTTCAGTTATGTAGGTCTATTTAAGGCATTTTGGAGAGACGTTCCTGTTATACTTATTGTACATGTTTATTAAGAAAATATTGTTCGCAGAATACTCCAGAAACTATGCAAAGTTAAATTTCTTAAAACCATTGTTATGCAATTGTAAAAAATTGCTATAACACTATATACGTATAATATTTGTTTGAATGTCAGAAATTATTTATATCTATGCGTGAAGGTAAACTGAATAGTTTGGTTATGTTTTCTTCCAATTGGTCATTTGTGTTATTCAGGGATACCAAATTACTAAATCACATAATAATTTTATTTATTTCTTATTCAAATAAAAACTTAATTTTTAAATTAATGATAATTATGAAACTACTTATTTTGTTTTTTTTATTAATATACATTTATATGCTCTTAATGTTTATTTTAAAAACATTTTTTAGGATTTGATATTTTACCTAAAACAAATAGTGTTGAAGTGATTATTATTACATAGAATAAGTATCACATGAGTTTTTATCATTTAATTCATGTTTTTCCTTACTTGCTACTACTATCATTTGCATTTTGGCTTCAATTAAAATTCAAGATTTTCAGTGTCCAACTGCGTCCATTCATGATATACTTAGCATTGTTACCAACTAACCCTCCAAGTGACGGTGTCGTGTGCCGTGCAGACGGCCAAAAAATACTTACTGAAAGAAATTTCGATAAAAAATAATTATCCACACCATTCTTTAAAATGAGATTGTCAGCAATTCTTTTTTTTGGCAAAAGGCCGTATGGATTTAAATACAGAGGGTAAGTTCATAATATTGATTCACAATATTTTTCGTAATAATTTGTATGAATAATCATTTGACCTAACCTGTGCTTCAGAAATAGTCTTACTTATAAAAGTATGGGCTTCTTTATCGAAACTTATTCTAAGAAAATTAATGTAAACTTTTTTCAAGTCCGTACATTAACTAAAGAATATGAATTAATTTATTATTTCGCAAAATATATCAATGAAAATCATTTATATAATTTATAAGAAACATTCCATCTCAACTTTTCATTTGTCGAGATAATGTTCCACTTGTAACTTAATTTCTCATTTTATCATTTATCAAAATAGCAAAATAAATTGACAATAAAGTTTGTTGTTACATATATTCTTCATCTTTATTGTAGGAAACATCGTGTTGTTCGAGAAATTAAATTGAAAGAGCTAAATGAGTTGAAACTGGACTATGAAAGAACAGAAAAAAATATGCTTCTTCTACGTCACCCATATTTAACAGTTGAACAATCGCATGGACACATGTCTGGAGTTGATAAACGGATTGCATTTTGGGAATCTGTTATGAAGCCCAGAGATGAACGATTTTCAAAGCATGTAACGTTACCCGAAAGATTAATTCATTTAAAAGTTACAGAAGTATGGGATTAGACTAATAATTTATTAATTTTAAAATAAATAAGTATATTGTACGTAAAATTTATTAACTATACATTAAAAATACTTTTAACAATTTCAGTATCTTAATTTTTTTGATACCATATAAAACTTCAGTTGTAGAAACATATTTGATTAGTTTCTGTGTATTGTCTTATGATTTTGCAATAAAAGCAATATAAAAACACTCACATAAAGTGCAAATAAATTATACCACACAAGGACATATAAGTACAAAATACTGGTGAGAAACAAATCATATTTTTTTTAAATCTATTTAAAAAATAATATAATTTACAAGCTCTATATCAGCAATTTATGCAAATTGCGTATAAGCATTGAGTATTTTTTAAGCTGGACATTAGAATATTTTCTTGCTGTAAATCGTTGAATTGTAAGCGTATGGTAATCCCTTTGTTGCAGTGGTCTTGTCATCCTAAAAGGGCAGAAGTTTACAAAATCTTTATGAATAATCTTGGTCCCTTATCAATAGCATGCATAAAGAAGTTTATATATCTTGCACAATTATAAATAGTCAGCACCATCAACTTGAATTTTTCGATCATTTAAATGATTTCTTATAAATTTTGAAATACAATCGAGGAAATTGAATTCAAAAGTCTTACGACTGTTGTGCCTGAACTGCTGGTTTTACAGAAGCTTGAAGATCCTTAGGCTTGTTGCGTATCCATTGAATCGGGTCTTTCTCAATCTCTTCTTCTGTTAGAGATTTACCTTCATGAAGCAAATTTGCAAAATCTGCGACAATTGGATCTCTACCCACACTGCTCATTGCTATTACTTTGCCATCTTTAAAATAATAAGCGAAAAATTTGAAATCCTCCAAAGATCCATGTACTTTGATTCTTTCAGGTGTACCATACCCTATATTAATTATTAACCATTAATAATTTATTAAAAAACGAAATAAATTGTAAGACTAAATAAATATAATAAAATATAATTTTTTACCGGCATAACGATAGCTTTTGCCAAACAATGTTGTCCAAAAGAATGGGACAGCCTGTAATGGGGTTTCTTTTTTACAAATATTCATAGCTGCTATTTTTCCATGATAATGTGCCAATGGGTAATGCCCAATTGCTGCTGGAACTCCAGCACAATAAACTGGTGCATATGCTATATCTCCTCCAGCATAAATATTTTGCACATTTGTTTTCAAATACTGAAGAAATAAACAAATTTTAATCTTAAAATATTCTTATTTTTTACACTGATAAATTTGAATTTTTGTAATATTTTACTTACCGTATCTACTTCCACACTGCCATCATCAAGAAGTTTTACACCTGACCCTTTCATCCAGTCAGTAAACAGAGTTGAACCAATTCCTAATATAACTATATCAGCTGGTAAAAGTGTTCCATCTTTAAGTTCAACTTTACTAACAACATCTGGATTATCCTCCTTTGCTACAAATTTGCTAATACCACTGTTGGATATAAATTTAATACCTAATAAAAATAAATGAAAATTAATATTAATATTTTTAAAATCAAAATATAAAATGGATAAAAGTTAAGAACTTATTAATTATTTAAAAAATCTTTTACCCTTTTCCTCAAATTCTTTTCTTATTCGATTTCCTATTTCTTCTCCGAATACTGACTTGAAAGGTGTAGGAGATCGCCCAATAACAGTTACAGAAGCAACTTTATCAACACAGTAGGCTGCAGCCTCCATACCAACAAATCCTAATCCAAAACACACCACATGCTTATCGCTTCCAAGTTCTTTATTTACACCTTGAGAATCTGTGTAGTCTCTCATGACATAAATGTTTTGTAAATTCACTCCTGGAAAATCTGGTGTTTTGGGCTTGCAACCTGTAGCTATAAATAAATAATCATAATGCAAGTCTTCACCATTGCTAAGAGTAACTATTTGATTTTCTGTATTTAAATTAGTGGCTGGATTTCCTAATTTGGTTTCAATGCTGTTTTCATTGTAGAATGACTGTGGCCTCAGTAAAGCTTTTTGTACATCGAAATCTATAACTTTTGAAACTTTGACTCTGTCGTAAGGTAAAACATCCTCTTTGCAAACCATTACAATCCGTCCTTCAAAACCTTCTTGTCTAAGAGTTTCAACACAGGTAGCACCTGCAGGCCCACCACCAACTACTACTACAGTATTGGGATGTCCTTCTTTGAGTTTACACATTCCCTTTGTTCTTTTATTTGCCGAAAGTTCTGCACGCTTTGCACGAACCTTGACTTGGCCATCGATCACAGATACCTAGTAAATTAAAAATGAATTTATAGTTCTTCTTTCAATATATAAAATATAACAATTACTATAAAAAGTTATAAGATCATAATCTTTAATTTTCATTATAAATAATTATTCATTTTTTTAAGAACATTTAATCCATTTATAATATAAACATTGAATAAAGTCTAAATTTATGCAAAGTTTTTATCTTATGTATGAAAATGTCATTAAAATTCTTTATAAACTTGAAACTTGTTCTCTTTGAATAGTTGCTATTTATGCAATAATAAAACTCAATGATAAAGAGCTATATGTAAGCCTACATAAATTCATAAATTCAATATGCATAATGATTTTGTTTTACTGTCATTCTACAATTTTTATATTTTCATGGAGAAAAGATTTATGGCTTTAATAATCAAAAAAAATTGAATGCTTAATACTTTGTAGCACGGCAGAGAATCGAGTCCAGGGTAATCCTCGATATCTCCATTTTTAATGTTGAAGCAAGCTCCGTGCCAAGGACATCTAACTCTTCCCTCTCCCAAAGCTCCTGTGTGCAACAGAGCACCATAATGCGTGCACTTTGTGCCAATGGCATGTAGCTCTCCTTTCTGCTTAATCAGCAATATCTTCCCTCCATCGCCGCCAAGAGGCAGTAGTTTCATTTCATTTTCCTGAATATCCACCTCTTTGCACACTACATCTTCGATGTAGTCCGCATTTTCTGACTTGCCTTGAATTGTAACAAACGAGAGCATTAAATTTTTTTTATCATGCCTCCAAATAGAATTAACTTACGAGAACAGTTGCAACTGGGAACATTAACATGCGTGCATTTATTATCGACTTTTTTTGGCGAACAGGGTGGACTACTACTGCTCTTTCGCTTGTCCGACATTCTAACAAAGTGTGCACTACTTGATTTTATTTAGCAAAGCGAAAGCTAAGAACTTTTGACATATTATTGTGCTCCAATTTGAAAGTGTCTCTCTATCTCATTACAAAACGAAAAATAAAAGTATTACGAAATGAAAGTATATAAAACTACTACAATGCAATCAAGGTCTCCACAGTGTACTTTCACAACATAAAGCAATCTCCAATGAAATTTTTTTTTCTCCCTCTATTACACTATCCATAACCTCTACATCGCTACAATCGATACACCAAAGATTTACTCATGTTTCTACAACTTGGTTCCCGCTGTTGTCAATCAAATCAAACAAACGAGCTCCAAATCCCTCTGCTCCCGAAAATTCTCGATTCGAACGTCTCTTCAAAACTCGCGCTGAACCCTTCCAAAAAAAGGAAACCACCCAATTAGCATATATAACAATTTCGATCACTCGTCTGAAATCCAGCCTGTCATTACAACAATTAGAATTTCATACTACGTATATTCAAATTCAGCTGAGCGCTCGAAAAAACTCCGCTCGAGTGCTCCTCTCTTTTCCCGGCACGGCACAAAGAACCGCGACAACTGACACATGCAAATCCCTAACGCGCGTACGTTTAATCGAGTTTGCGAGCCGGTGGCATCGAACTTCGAACTCACCGGTGACGGGCTCTTCGGTCGACATGCAGGAGAACGACTCGGACGACCTGACCTTGCCGCTGCTCTTCGGCGAGAAGCTCTTGCAGTTGCTGCCGCCCATGATCGACTGCTTATATTACACACAGCTGCGCGTGCACGGCCTGCCGCGCGTGTCCTTATATCGTATTATCCTTTCTCGCCCGCGTGTACGTATGTGCTATGTGCTCTTCCTCGAATGAATGCGGACGGCGTCTGCGGTGAAAGGGGAAGCACACGCGGCATTTCTTTTTTATTTGTAATCGATTTTCAGATCCATATTACATGCATACATCGACAGATCCAGGAAAGCGTGACCTAGCAGACGGACGGCGCGCGATAAGGGCGTGCGTGGAATATGTACGCATGTGTGTATATGCGTCGTCCGCTAGATCCACGTACATCGATAAGGATCGGGGAGTTTATTGCGTGCGCGGGCGTGTGTAATTATTATACGGCGAGAAATTGAAAAGTCGCGAGGAGAGATAGATAGATTACGACGATTCTTTTTTTTTCAGACGTAATACACGGACGGAAGACACGAGTTGTTTATTTTTTCTTTTTTCATTGTATAGGTCGAGTTTAGTGTTTGAGTGCAGACTCAGAGCGTTTTATGGCACGCATCGATGAGCACGCGGCGCGGAATCTATTTCAAGGACGAGGCGCGCGCGAGTGTTGAGGCTTTTTTTCTCATTGGCGATCTTGCGTTTTTCCTTATATAAAATACCCACGCGCGCGCGGGTCGACGGGGAATTTTCTTCTGGACTTTCCGGCCTCGATAGCGCGCGTTTTTCTTGCGAAAATTTTTGGTAAAAAATCGTTTGCGAAAGAGCGGGCAGTGTAGTGTATACTTGATACGAGTTTCTTTTATGTCATTGTGAAGTTTGGAATATTTATAATTGTCCGGACTGTGTAGTGGATAAGTACACGTGAGTGTATGCGCAATCTGTAAATTAGAAAGATAACGATCTGCTGGTGCGATTGTGTGTGCTTGAAAGTCGTGTACTTCTATATCGGTAAATGTATTTTAAAACATTTCGATGGAATTCTAATCTGCCTGAGAAATTTATTTGCCTTCAGTTTTATCACTGAATTTAAATTAAAGTTTATATTGTAAAAAATTTTCATTTATTCAAATGTTTAAAGAGTATATGAAATGTATAGTTAAAGTAAATATATGATGGCTTTGTTTAATTTATGACGCGTCAGATGATCTTTTGTTTGTAAGAATGATTAATATTGTTGATATAATGTGTATTTAATTGGAATCAATTGTTACTTCCATATTTAAAGCTTCTTGATATTGAAAATTTTTAAGGAAAAGGTCGATTCCCGAATTATCCCAGATATGCTAATGACCAAATGATTATCTTTTATTCTTTTTTCCAAATTTATAATAGATTCAGTAAATATTATCATATTCAAATGAATTTTGTGATAAAACAATATAAAGTATTAAATATTTAATTTTCCATTCTATTATCTTTTAATGTTAAAACAGTATTAAAGATTAATTTTAATATTTTAGTTTTTGGTGCCATTGATACATTCCATAAAGTACTCATGAATCATCAACGCGTCATTCCGCGTCTGAAGAAAGCAATTCTTGGAACAATATAAAGATATTACGCTGTAAAAAGACGGCTAATAGCAATATTCGTCCTCGAATCATTTATACATTTCAAATTCTGTCTTTTCTTCTCAATAATTGTTCGATCAACTAACACACTAATTTACGCATTATTGCAGTATAACATTAGCATGAAATCAATGAACCTTCCAACTACACAGAATCGCCAATAAATCCTCACAATTAAAAAGCCTACAGCCGCTTATTAGCAAATATATCGAATCCGTTATTAGCAACTAAATTAACCAAACACAAATGACAACTTGTTATTCACGTAACTGGATACCTACTTTATTTTAAAAAGAAACGCTGTCAATTTTACTTACGTAAGGTACAAAATTTATCGATGCACATATAGAAAATAAAGAAAAGAGAAAAAAAAGAACAGAAATACCGACTTCAATTCGCTCGCTGCAACTAAGTATACGCGCGCGTTAATCGAACAGCGTTGTCAGGACGCGTGATGAATTCGTTTCGGTAAAGGCAACCTGTTACACCTTCCAGGATACACACGTACACACCTCACACAAACGTATCGTATTATAGAAAAGTATACGTATAGGTACTCACGTGTCGGAGCTGCCGCGGAGCTGTAACATTGACGGCCGAGCGAGCTTTACTCGCGCGCGCGCCTCTCTGACGGTTTCTGCACCTTCTTGCGCCTACTGGCCGCGGAGTGCAGCGAGCAGTCCACCGCGCACGAAAAAGTGAAAGGAAGTCCGAGCGATATATAGCTTGTATACGGTATATGGTATAGATATATACAAAAGTGGGGAAAAACGCACGCTGCTGAGGCGCGACTTTTATCTTTTCGAGTGTGTGTATGTATACATGTACGCGGTATCGTTGCGACATCTCGAGCTTATTTCTCCGAGAAATCTGGCGAGCGCACATCGTAAATCCTAGGAGGAAGTGAGGATTACGACGTGTCCGATGTTTCTTTTTTGTTCGACAGGTCATCGTGTTAAGTGTATACAGGATATAGATTTTGATAAAAATAAAGAAAGACACACACAGATTTTCGTCTACTTTGATAACCCATATTTATTTGCTCATAATCCATTTCGATCGCGATACAAGGGTGCTGCCCGCGTGTGCGTGCGCTTTGGCGGAGCGCACCCACATGACAAGTAGACGATTGTACTACAATCCACACAATAGATCCGACGGGGTTAAATGGGATCTTCGCACAATTGACTCGTCGTATAACCCCTCATCGCTCGCTGTTAATAATAAGACACACACATACACGTTTGGCATGCATCGAGCTGCAAAGGCCAACTCCCCGCGTAGTGCGTGCGCGCTTTTGCTCTCGCTCGCGCGCGCACCCACTGGCAAAAAGTACGTTGCATTGCAATGCATTGCTATCGTCGATGCGTACATACACGCGAGTGTCAGGGTTAAGACCGCACAATTGTCGTTTAACCCCGCGCTGTTGTTGTTCGTAATGACGATCCGGTCGCGATGCAAGCGCTCCTCGCGTGTGCGTACGCTTTGCCGTCGCGTACCCACTGGCAAGAAGACGTTGGCACCGCGACGATAGATCACAGGGTTTAAAGGCATACAATTCGATTAAAAAGAAGAGAAATAAATCTGGAATGAATCCTCGTGATTAATTTTTGTTGGGGGAGGCGAGGGGACGAGCCGAGGAGTAGCCGCGCTGAGCGACGAGGCCTGCGGAGAGCAGCGACGAGGCCCGACGGCGGATTTTCCATCCCGAAGAGGCCGGGATTTCACGGGGCCGCGGGCCGTGGCGTCGAGCCGAGGCGACGTCGACATGCTGGGATGCTCCTCGGTCGTCCGTAACTTGCATTTTTTGCAATTAGGTTTAAAATCAACATTTTTGTTTGTTTGTTTGTTTGTTTGTTTAAAAATCCATCGCAGTGTCGTAAGAAAAATGAAATTTTGTACAAAAAAAATATATTCGTTTTTCTTTTTGAATAACGCACGTCGCTTGGTCTCCGTGATAAAAAGACATTTATACAAATTTTGCTTTGTTGACGAATTAACAAACGATTGTTATACACACTGAATGGTCAAACGCTGGTCGTGGAAGGTGACGCACAATTGGACAAATTGCGATTTCGACGATTGTAACGATTATACATACATAATTATTATTGGTGTTGGATTTATCCTGCAGGACTCGAAAGACGACGTGCGACGCGAGTCGCTTTTACTCTAATCGCGAGTGCACAAGATTTACGCGAACACAAGGTCGGGGTAAGGCTATACATATAAGATTACACGTTATACAACTACGTTTTATAGACTAATTTATTAAGCTTTAACCTCAACGTTATTTGTTATTTATTCGTTTTAACGTTAAAAAAATAAATCCATAGAAGGTTTAGTTATACACGTTATACATAAAAAAAAAGGAAAGGAGAAAAGTAAGTTGTATACATAATAGCGATATATAAAAACAAAGATGAGTCTCTCCCGGTGGTATATATAAGTGGTATAAAATAAAAGGAGAGAGGCGCTATAAAAAAAAGATACAGAAAGAAAGAGAGATAGAAATAAAGAGAAAGACTAAAGATCAACGAGTGAATTCCGAATCTATGCCGCAAGAATTGGGTATTCTCGTTGAGCGCTTCTGCCACTCTCTACACACTATAACCGTCGTAAACTTTAAGTTCCTCGCGCTGACAATTGCATCTGAAAATTCCAGGAGTTAGTATATTTCCCAATAAAACTCGAACAATTTTGTAAAAAAATCAAGCTCACGGCCGAAAGAAAAGGTTTACAACGATCCACGAGTTCGACCCGTACAACAATCATATCGGAATAAAACAATAAAATTCAGCAGACGCCGAAAAGTGCCTCATTGTACACCTCGAACCCCCCTGTACACAATCCACTCACTACACGTGAAAATCTACCGGAGTTGAAAACTACCTGCGTGTCCGTGTGTGGATGTGCGCGAGCTAAAAACGCTATTAAGACAACGCTTCGGAGAATACCCAACGCTCTACTTGATCAAGCCCTTGGCCTTGAAGAGATCGCGCATGAGTCCCTTGAGATAGCCTATCTCTCGCTGTAGATCCTTGGCCTGTGCGCCGAGCTTGTCGTTGCGCACCTGCAGCTCCTGCTCCTCGCCCAGTATCAGCTTGACCTCCTGCTTCTTCTTCTGCCTGTAGCGCGTGGCCGCGTTCTTGTTCTGCTCCTTCTTGCGCACGCGCTTGTCCTCGACGCTCGGCCGGGAGTACGGCTTGCCGGAGGCTCGCCTGGCCGCGCGTCTACCGCTCGAGGAGGAGGAGGAGCTACTGGTGGCGGTGGTCGTGGGCTCGTAGGACCAGTCGGGATCGTCGGCCGAGTCCTCCGAGCTCATGCAACTGGCGTTGGAGCTTGTGCATGGCGACGGCGGGGACGAGGAGGAGGAGGAGGACGAGGAGGTCGAGGACGAGGTGCTGCTGCTGGTGTTGTTGTTGTTGTCGTTGGCGGTGGCGGTGGTGCCGTAGGTGCCGGCGTCCTCGGCGCAGCTGCGCACGTACTCGTCGACCTTGGCGAGCTCGTGGGCGACGTCGCTGCCGTGCACCAGGGGCACCAGGGGCACCAGGGAGAGATTCTCGGCGCTCCAGTGCTCGGCGATCTGCTGCTCGATCGCGGGCTCGCTCAGGCCGAGGCTCGAGACGGTGGTGTAGCTCTCGGGGTCGTGCTGCTGCTGGTGGTGGGCCGCGGCTGATATCGATTCCTGGAAAGAGATTAATAGGGGGTTGGTTATTGGTGGGATGTTTCAGTTTTGTTCTTTCTTTGAAGATTTATTTCGTTATTGTTTTTTTTCTTATTTATTTTTTTTTATTGAGAAAATCCCTTTTACTAAAGCAGACTATTTGTACATTTTTTTGTTACAGGGACATTTGGTTTGAATTTGTTGACTTTCAGAATTAAATATAGATTTCATGAGAAAATAATTTTTATGTCGTTGTATAGCGACGGACATACAAATTTCCTTTTATTAAATAATATAATGTAAAAAAAGCATACACGTTGAATATAGAACCTCCTACTTTTTGAAGTTGGTTAAAATATAAATTTACTATACAAGTGTTTCTATTTTAAAATTCGTGAGAAAGTACCTAAACAAAAAGGTATACATTCTTAAAAATTTGTATTGAAAGAATAAAGAAACTAGTTTCTTCTTTAAACTTATAGTTAAGATTATAAAGAAGGTATAAAAATCGTTATGTATTTTTTTTTATTTTTACCAATATATATATAAAAGAAACAAAGCTATAAAGTATTTTTGATACTCAAAAAATATATATCCGTTTTGTTTACAATTACCTTGGAATTAATAAAATTAAAAAGAAAACATAAATAAAATAAGAATGGCTTAGTAGATATGACATCTCTTTAGTCTTTAGTATATGCTATAACTATAGATTTATTAAATAAACAGTTTATATTTTACTTTTAAAATGTTATTTAAAAAATGTATATATACTTTTCTATTAAATACTTTTAATGATGCCTATTTCTGAATATATTTAAAAATATATAATCCATAGCAAAATTTAATTGCCTATTTTTCATGTAATAAAAAAGCACGTGGCACAAGATTAGACGTATATGGGCAACGGCGCCTCCGTGTTGGATGTCGTGGTTGTCGCACAATGTTGACATACGCGTAACGTACACGAATTGACGTAATCTAGTAGGCACTCGCGGGGGGGTTCACCTATTACGTTTCAAGGTTTTTTCCAAACCGGTGCATATCACACCACAGAACGACAACATCCAAGTCAAATGCTGTACCACAGCGTGCTGCAAATTATACAATTCTTTATCCTATATCTTTAAATTTTCAATAAATTCTGCAATTTTCGGTCTCTGATTCATTAAAAAAAGAGTAACAAAAAGTTAAAAACGATTAGATAAGTAAAACTTATCATCCAGACATATTTAAATACCTGAACAAAATCAATAACAGATAAAGTTACACTGAAGATTAAAATCTTACGTTATTAAGTTATTTTATCTTTGAAATACCAATCAGTTTAAAAAGTGATTTTTATATCATTTATTAAGCGAATATGTCAATATTGAACTCAGGAAATAAAGATAATTATTTAATGATTTACCAAAATTTTCCTTCTTGAACTTGGCAATTCAAATTTGTTTAACTTCGATTATATTTCTGATTATAGTGTTTGAAAGGTGTTACGATCACTACGATTACTATGATTTTTCCAGCAATTCTTATCAGCAAATTGATGAAAAACTTCCTTATACTTGTTTAGATATCAAAAAATATGAATTAAGGAAAATTCGACCCTCTTGACCCAAAGGAAAGTGATGAAAGGTACCCACAAAGCTACTAGTGTCGGATAACTTTATATTTTAAGGGAGAGTTT
The DNA here is from genome assembly GCA_949152435.1 of Gastracanthus pulcherrimus. Taxonomy (NCBI): domain Eukaryota; kingdom Metazoa; phylum Arthropoda; class Insecta; order Hymenoptera; family Pteromalidae; genus Gastracanthus; species Gastracanthus pulcherrimus. The sequence continues at coordinate 21,906,280 of OX424573.1, forward strand.
CACCACTTTCCTTCGGATTGACTGGATCCATTTTTTTTTATAATTTCTTATTTTCTGTGATCCAAATAACTATAGATTAGAAAGGATTTATCACCAGAGATCTAAACCTACACTGAAAAAAAAATGTTAAATCTAAGTAAACGGTTCCATGAATCGTACTAAGAAAAGATTTACTTAATTAAAGTAAATATTTCTTAAATTTAGTAAATATTTATTGAATTGATGAATACCAGTCTAAACATAATTAAATATTTACTATTATCAAATAAATCTTTTTTCTTAGTACGATTCAAGGAAACGTTTACTTAGATTTAACAATTTTTTTTGTCAATGTATTCGCTCCCGAATATTTTCCATGTTTCGGTGTCAAATCTCTGAACTACCGATGAGCAAAACTTGATTACCTCCTGACAGACAATCCAAAAATATCTTCGTAAATACACGACCAACTTCTAACCTAACACAATACTTCCCGCTACTCAGCAGTAATTCGTAAAAACAAATATATATATATATATATCTCCTGATCCGTCGAGCTACCTCATGATGGTGCTGCTGGTGCTGCTGCTCGTAGACAAAGGCCAGCTGGCTCTGGTGCAGCGGCTGCAGCGACACCAGCAGATGGGCATTGGCGGGCTGCTGCTGCTGCTGTATCGCCGCGATCAGCTGCTGCTGCTGCTGCTTGGCCAAGGGCGGCGGCGACTGGGGCGGCGTCAGGCTCGAGATGACGCTCGACGTCGAGTTGATCTGGTGGCAGGCCTCGACGTCGCCCAGGACGGTCTCGAACTCGCGCAGCAGGCTCTGCGTGGCGTCGACCTGCTGCAGCTGCTGCCCGACGACGACGACATGCTGGGACTGCTGGGGGCTCGCCGCCTGGGGCGCCTTCACCACGCTGGGGTAGACGACGGCGCGGTTCTGGCCGCACTCCGGCACGGGCAGCTCCTCGAAGATCGGCAAGTCGATCTTCTCTTCCAGCCAGTCGGCGAACGATTCTGTGGCGGGCGAGAGAGAGAGAGTGCAGAGGTTAGTTGGAGGTTCGTTGGGGGGTGTCATTGGGAATTTGCTAACTTTTGCACCGAGGAAATGATACCGTGGGATTTGCGATGTTAAATGTCGTTAAAGGTATGGATTTACTTTAATTTTGAAAATTTTATTGGGAATTATTTACGATATCGTAATGTTTTACGATGTGGTTTTGCCAGTGTAACAAATTGATACATTTAAAGTTAGTTAAAAAAGTATTAGATAATGAAGAAATTAGTTGTAACAACTTTGCGGGAAAAAATCGCGTTACTCTTTATTAGTAATCCAGACTTTTTTTTTCTCAGTGACATAAGGTTCTTTGATGATTTAACGATTTTGCGGTATGGGTACTGCAGCAAAATTGGCTTTTTACCTTATTTTGTGGAGACGTGTTTGTTCATCAGTTAAAGAACGATTCAATATTTCCGATTCCTTTGATATCAAATCTTTTTCTACTTTTTACTTTTTTGTATTAAATATCTTAGAATTCTGATATATATATATATATATATATATATATATATATATATATATATATATATATATATATATATTGATATATATATACGTGCTCAGTTTTAGCAGAAATGTGTCAAACATACTTTAATAATTGCGACAAATCGTTAATTAGAGTAACAATTGCCACTAATTAAAACCATATATAATTCTTTCTTTAATATTTGCATAATTTATCGAGTACAGTTGGATGTTTAATAGCACATAAAATTTTGCATAAACTCACAATTGAAAAAACTACATTAGATAAATTTTGCAAACACTTCCTTGTCAGCGATCAAACTTCTATGCATATAAACTACATGAAATGTAGGTATGCGTTGACTTAATGATAGCAAAATGTTAAATTTACAACAGCCTGTTTCTAAATTTTCACATCATTCCTTCCCTCTATAAACGTCACTTCAAGTCTATAACGCAATGAGATATATTATATTTTATTTTTATATAGGGGGCTTATACAACCTGTCTGAAAAATAAGTTTTTCATTCAAGTATTTTAATTTTTAGATTAGTGAATCGATAGTGATCGATAGATTTTTCGATTAGTATTTCGCGATAAGTCTACTTTATGTTTTTTCCAGATACTAAGGTTTAAAGTTTGTATGTTCCATTTAAAGCAACGTTAAAAGAATTCATTATAAATAGTAGATATGGTCACTTATTTTTATATTTTGCTGATTTTTTGCACTTTTATCTGAAAATATACTAAGTAAAGATACCAAAATCGCTCAAACATCAATTTGAAAAAAATTGGTCATATAGTCGTTATGCTTTTCACTCACATAATTGAATTAACAATAAAAAAAGCTTCATACATGAATAACATTAATTATAACAATCATTATTAATATCTATTATATGAATATTACTTTTTGTCACTATAATTAATTCATAAACGTTGCTTTATGACTTCCAATCACAAAAAACAATCAAATTTTCTGTCTACTAATCAAATTTAAATTCGACATATGGCTCACATCGATAAGTCAAGTACTTCCCACTGATTTACCAATCCAAAAACCTAAAAAGAAACCTACTCTGCACAACGGATCATCATCAATTTTAACAGACAAACGTGACTTCTGACACAAATCGCAAGTACTTAAAGCGCGATAATGCGCCTATCGATACAATGATCCACCGCTCGCTCGCTCTTTTCAACGATTCGCGCGCGCAGACGGTGCACAACAGCCTCTCAAGGCGAGCGATAAACCGTCGTCGACGTCGCGCGCAGAGCTTCGTGTCAAGAAAAAAAGACCTCGTACGTACACGCAGATTTTCGCTTTTGCCGAGCTTCTCGATTACGCGCGCGCGCGCGAGTGCACACATAACGCACCGTAGGAAAAATGCACGCTGTAGAATTGAAATTGTACTCGAGCGAGTTACGAGACAGTGCGTCGCTGCATTGAATTTTGAATTTATGTTTACGGCCCAGGCCGTAAACGTCGCTTTATGAAAATCAGTTCGAGTGGCGCGAGTTCATACCTCGCGTATTTATGTAATTTTATGTATATTTTATTAGAAAGTGTACAGAAATCAAAACGCCTTTTTTTCCGATCCAATGACATTTTCTGCCTCGAAGTTGTCATGCGTATGCAGATATAAAATTTCTAAGAACTAACCCCGCACATAGTGTGCAGTCGAATCTGCAGTGAAATAAATCTTATCAAGGTGTTTCGGAATCGCACGGCAAACAGGTTGGGAGCACACTTTAAATTTATAAATAAGCCGCGAACACGTGACTCGTGGGGTAGGTTCTTATCGGGCATAAGTTTGTGGAATTATACATGTCGATCTGTATCTTGAACCACTTCCATTCATCAAGTGCTTAGACTAAATTCGAGTCACTCGAAGATTTTGCTGCATTATTGATATAAGCAAAAAACGGTTTAGTCATTATTTTTTATAACCGTGCAGGTAATTTTTGATTACGCCTGAATGTGATGACAGCTATAAATCAATTGGTAATTTTTAAAATGCGTGTAAATACGTTTTACCTTTTAATAAGATAAATAAAGAAGTTTTTAATTTTAATAAATCTACGATAATTGACGTAACAACGCAAATATATATTTACACGCGATATTTGCATATTCAAAATGCATTCCGTGTTGATAATTATACTACATGATTAAGCTAAACATTGTTTCTGCGTTGCTTTGCTACGTAGTAGATGGAAGAATATTACAAAGGCACTAAGTATGCACAAACTATCTTATAAAATTAACACTGTAACTCTGTAAGCCTTGATAAGAATTAGCTTCACGTTTAGAGATAATATTACATTCATATATACAGAAAGTTTAAAGACTTAGATAACGCCATTAAATACTTCATTACCATACAAAAGTCTCCATGTTGTTTGAAAACAAACGCATAAAAAACCTATAAAAGCGAAGGCTCTTCATGCATCGCGTAAATAATTTTGTACAAGCGGTAGAATTTTCTTTCTTCATTTTGTATTTATACACTGTAAATTGCGACTAACTATCTTAGCGTAAACTATCTTTTTTCAATTCCCTCTTCGTGAAGTTTAATACTTGCAATCCATTAATATCGAAGGTAAAATTTTCAAAGTAACGAAAAAGAAAAAAGCAATGCGGCAGACCAATAAACCAGAAATACTTTGCAACGGGTATTATTCTTAAACGCGCGAATTACGATCAAATCACGAGTTATTTTAGCCTGTTTCTCGTTTCACAATGAATTATATCCCAGGCGTGTACCCCATATGTTTATAACCGGTTGACCACAAACTCTCAGATCCGCATATGTATACCGGTGATGTGAAAGTCGGTGTGTGTATATACCTATATCCACAAGCCGCATAAAGAACATTCCAAATTGCGTAAAGCTTGTTATTCAAAGTCGCGCGACCGCGCGTATATATATATATATATATATATATATATATATATATATATATATATATATATATATATATATATATATATATATATATATATATATATATATATATATATATATATATAATCGATACAATAATGCACTTTACGCCTGTATACATATGTGCAAGGCGAGAAGAATTTAACAAATGGATCTGTATATACGCTGGTACATACGAACGCCGAGACGAATGGAAATTCTCGTAGGCTGATAATCTGAACGAGCGCGACTGCGAGCTTTATCGTTTGGTATATAAGTAGTGCCACAATGTGTTCAGGAGAGGACGGAAAGTGTCATATTGTCACGGAGGTTATACGCTCTTTTTCGGGGGCGTTGATCTGTGCGACAATCGTTTTTAAAAAAGTTGTATTAGGATTTAAAGTGTCATGGACGAAGCAAAGCAGTAACGACACTTTATTCTTCGTTAATAAGCATATAAAACGAATAAATTTAAAAACTAATTAAGTAAATATATTTTGCAAGTTTTTACAGTTTCAGAATCTGCAAAGAAAATAATTTAATGACAACTATTAAATAGTTTAATAAATGATTGGAAAATATGTTACATTTAAAATACTAGAGGCAGTTCAAATAAAGTTAATAACTTTGTCACCTTTTTATTCATACACTAGTGATAGTGTACATATAAAACCTTTGCAACCATTTTTTTTAGTAAAATTGATAGTTATAATTTGTTCTAAAATTCTTCCGCTGTGTATGTTTATTTAGGAAAAAAGAAATCGTCAAAACTGCTTTGCTTCGGCCATGGCACTTTAAATTCCAATACGAGTGGATTGAAAATAGAAGTTGTAGTCGTGATGAGTCTCAGTAGATTATTGATATTTTTTTTAATGAATAATTATTTATTGAATTATCTTGTATTTGCTTGGGATTTGCTGATGTAATATGAAAGCTTTGTTTGAATAGTATTCTTAATCGAATTTTTATTTCAAATCAAGCAAGTTAAATAGATGACCCAAAGAGATATCAATTAGGTCGTTAAAATAATTGTATGATAATTGTTCATTGTCGCATTCAAAGGCACATATTCTAGATTCTTGCTTATTTTTCATTCTAAATTATGAAAAGATATTCAAAACGTGCTTATGCAAACAATGCCATACCTATAATATATTTCTTTTGAGGCGTATTTTTCTTGCAAAAAGATTTATCCTTAAGGTTAACCCGCAATTTCTTTTTGCGTCATGCTTTAACTCATACGAAATATTCAATTTTTACTGTCATCTAGTTCTATACTCTTCATTGACTTAAACGGTCAATAAAATGCTAGACGCACAATACAATGGAATCAATAACTTTGTTTGAATCACCATCGGTCTAAGCGAGAAAAATATTACGAAACAGTCCCATAGATATTACGTCGTATACAAATCATGTTTATATATCTTTTGTAGAAATATTACATTACTTTATCTACTATTTTTTTTTTTTATTATTATTTAACGTCGCCATGTTTGTGCTTCCATGTGGTGCTAATCGACGACGGGGGTCTGCGGTGTGTTTGTAAACAAAGCACATGTAATTTTTACAGAGGTGCTTGTATCAATCGGCAGAGACTAGGATTCGAACCCGGGTCACCAGCGTGGGAATCCGACACTCTACCGACTGAGCCGCCGCAGGCCCCAACTTTATCTACTATAAAGCTCATTACTATTTTTTATGTATTAAGGGAATACTTTAAAAGTGTAAAGTCGGAAATGAGAATACAGCAAAATGAATATTCTTTCTATTTTTTACAATTAAAACATTAACTTTAGTTTCTAAAGTGAATCGAGCATTAATTTAAAAAAGCACAAACATTTTAAACTTTCACAGGTGGCACATTTGATAAGCAATTAATTTTGTACAAAATTTTAAAATAAATCACCGAACTCAATAACGAGAAAATATATTGTCAAATAAGATGACATCATCAAGACTGACTGACAACTGAAAAAAAAATTCGTTTGTCGTGTCCCGATATCTCTAAATGATAAGGAAGGTTAATTCTTTAGTCGATTTACAAATTATTTAAATAATATATATAAAAATAAGAGTTCAATGCCTTTACTAAAAATGTTAATAATTAAATGTATTAAAGTATGTAAAGTTTTTACAAACTTTTCTTAGCGGTAGGTACAAGTATTTAAAACAAATAAAATATTTTCGACCTCTTTAAACGCCCACAAAAACCGGATTTACGCGCTGCAAATTGCAATTATAATAAATCGATAAGACATACTCGGTTCTAACGCAATTTGCTTTAAACCGAACTAAACATTAATTCTCGGTAGGATTGTGTATACTTTATACGAATCTTTGTTCTAATGAATTATGAGAATGAATGTTCAATCTCTACACTATTATATACGTACATAAATCTCTCGGATTTTATACGATCTAGCAAATATTAGATAAAGAAGGAAAGTATAATAATAAAGTAGAAGAACACCCAATTCTACCACCTATAAGTGATCAAAATAATAACTGCACCTCATTAAATCGAACAAATCTGTATTATCAAGGGAGCACATATTTCTTAATTTTTCTAAAACTTCAAGTCCCGATCCCTTTCGTTAATTCCACTCCATCGTGCGTGCTTTAAAAGTCAGACTCGTCCTACTCAATATTTCTATAAATCAAAGCAATCGCCTCGCCAGCGCTCGACCAATCGCACCGTTTCGCGAATTTCGAATGCAAAGCGACACTCCTGAAATAGCTCTGCGCACGCAGTCGCATTTCATTGTGCGTGCTCCGCAGCGGCACACGAGAAGTAACTCGCGGGCCGCGGCGCTCCCCTGACCAGCCGAGCGTGCATTACATCGTGGCTACTGATAAAGCAAAGCTCGACAAACCTCGCCGAGGCAAGAATCAACGGCGGCGGCGGATGACGAAAAATGCCATTTGAACCAAATACCGCGGGACACTTTTAATATCCGAATGTGTTTTTCCGCTCGACCGAAACGCGTATTAGAAATAAAAGCAGGTTTTATATATATATATGTGTGTGTGCGTGTGTGTGTGTGTGTGTGTGTGTGTGTGTGTGTGTGTGTGTGTGTGTGTGTGCGTGCGCGCGCGTGTGTATATGGTTTCCGTTTTCGTTATAAGCTCTTCGCGCGAGTGCGCGGGGCTCGCTGCGTATTTTATAATACAAGAGTCGCGCGAGTTTACGAGCTGGTCGCGATTATTCATAAGCGAAACCCACCGAAGCACGTGTTCGTGTATGCATGTATGTATATAGAAATAATATGCCTCGCAGAGTGAGAAAACTCGTCCTAGTTGCAGAAAAATCGGCGTCTATTAGATTATTTTATGCTAATTGATACGACGGGTATTATTGAGTAAGTACAGGCTTTTTATGCGATTGGTTTTTTCTTTTTTTGCTATTTTCATTGCCCCGCTTTGTGTATATTGGCGCGCAGATTTTATCCCGCGTTGTGTCACGATAGTTTGTGGCTCTGTTTTTTTAACTACTGGTGCACAGATTGATGAATACTATGCGATTTAGTAACGGTTTCGGAGAAAAAAAAGTGGCTATAAACTCTTTGAATCGCTATGTCCCAATGGAATGATAATATGCATATTAACTTTCGTAAATTTCCTTTCACGTTTGTTGGGTGGAGAAAAAAAGATATAAATTATTGATTTATATTACAGAATTTTATTGCAAAATGATTGAGTTTTTTTTTATCGCAATGGTAATGATATGCGCCAAACTTTAGTCGATGTTGTCGGTGTAGAAAACATTGAAGTGAATAATGCGATAAAATTAGACATTGGTTAATGATTACACGATGTTAAATTGCACCAATTAAGTTAAAGCGACTGTAATGGACAAAAGCGAGGGCAAATGTACCGGTAGTAGGTAAACAATCGGCAAACGGGCAGACGCGATCAGTCATTCTGTGACAGCAAATTTGTCATTTACAGTTAGGTTCGTAATTTTAATAACCTGCACTCATCAAAACACATTATAAGGAAGCAGAAATATTATACATCCTACAGTTTGTCACAACATATTTTGTGAAAATGTATTCAAACCATATCTAGAAATCATAGCAATGGCAAAAAAGTAAAAAAAAATAAAATGACCCACTTATGTATCTAATATATTGGTTTATATCATGCGTTTAATTAAACTTTTAAATCATTAATTAACTTCACGAATATTTTTAAATTGTTACATAAATACACGCATATTAATGTTGGTCTCAAAACTATTTTAATTGCACGCGTATTTCGTAAGTTTTAATAACAAATTAGTTGCAAATGTAAAATATGATATAATATTGTTATCAAGCTCAGAGATACAAAAATGTAACCATATAAATATTGCATAAAGCCTTCTATCCATAACATTAATCAATGATCTAGAACGCGATAAACAGTAATTCTATAACAACTATCCCAAAACTACCATAAATTCTTGTGTAACTGCAACAACAAAAAAACGCATAAATCCCCTCGAATCTCGATCTTCGCGATAGGCATTTTTCATGGAAACGTATTATATCAATCACTTCGATGGCATGAAAATAGCGACGGAGAAGCCTAGACTCTTCTCTCCGTGGGCCTCTCGCGCGCACGTTTTTCTCGACTACTGCATCTTTCTACACACTACAACATTGTCACATGACGCATGGCGCCTATACGAATCTATATATATGTATACACGCATGCAGCTCTATAATCGATGCTCGTTTTTCCTTATCAATCTAGGGCGCTTGTTTAAGAGTGTATTTTCTAAAATGAAGTTTATTTCTTTCAATTATATTGATACGCGAGGAGCACTATCGTCACGTCGAGAGAGACGTTACACATGACCCCGATTCTCCCCTAATGCTCGACATACGCTTTTTCTTCCAGAATTTTGTACGCGATGAAATTGGAAAAGAAGCGCGCGATGGAGGTTGGGCAAATAAGCGAGGCGACGCGCGCTTGATAAAAGATTTTATTTATCTTGCGTTTGGATACCCCAATACATTTGCCGTTGTGCGGGAGATGTGGTTCTGAGATAAAGCTTACTAAAAATGCACATGTTTGTCATTTTCAACAATTTGTGATATGAAAAATGTTATTACACGGAGAGAAATTATTGAAAAATGACCGTAAAGAAGATGAACGGTGAAATTTAAGAATTATGATGAATTTTTATCGGAAAATTCTCTCTGTCTAAGTAAAAAAACCGCTGCTATCTGCCTTAGCAGAATACTTTCTCAAAGAGAGGTCCTGATTAATCAGCTTAATATAGAATCTTAGAATAGAAAAACATAAATTGAAAGGAAATCACGCGCACTTTAAGAATTTATGTCTATCTTTTATATATCTTTAATACAAATTGACGTTTTTTTTTATTTTAACAATTTTTTTTAAAGTGATTATTTTATCAAAAATCGTTCTGAATATTATCCAGTTAACTCCATAATCTGATCAGTTCTTAGTTAAAACATATTTAATATGTCTGCAAAATGTCACCGTGTAACATGCTTCCCATTAAGAGTTATGGTGCACACAAATTTTCTTGTGATACATACACACTCACACACACATATATACACACATACATACAGATATTTTTTAAAAACATATTTTCCTCAGTCAGAAACCTCAAAAACATCAATAATTTTCATCAAACTCTCTCATTAGAAAATTTTCATCGTCACAGAGCTTTCTCTTCGAGAAAGTAATAAAAAAGATTATATTTCTGACTACATTACTATATACATACAAATGTTTAGGCTACAATAACGTGAGAATGTCTCTTTATTTTTACCAAGGAATCCTCAAACCGAGCAAACAACAATATAATTAAGTGGGTACACACACAAACACGCACACACCATCAGAACAATGGCAATAATCGGCTTGCCGAGACGATGTTATTTGTTCGAGATCGGCGCGCGTACGTACAACTCCATGAGTCACGGCTCCCGAGCCAATGCAACGAGGAATAGCGATCGGCTCGCTATTCACTGCCAATCACCGTTGAGAGCGCACGCGGCCGACGTATTCATCGTAAACATCCTCGGGCGACGCGTTCGCCGAGACTCCTGCACCGCGCATCGCGAGTTTCACTGTTACACGCGCGTGCGTTACAGAGATTTCTTTTCGGCGCGCGGGGCGTTGCACTTTCGGCATTTTGTTTTCCTTCGAGGATGGATCTCGGAGGAGACTTAGAAAGTTTGGTGTTTGCGCGATCGATTATGCTTGTTTTTGTGGAAAGTTTTTGGATGTCGTGGAAGCGATCTTTTCCATGTGTAACTTATACATGCATGGAAAATTGTTTTTTCTTTCTTATTGGGCTTATTTTTGTAATGGCGATATTAGAATGTGTTTTTACTAACGAGGAAGTTTGAATATTTAGTTATAGTAAAACTTTGAGAACTGTTAAAAGTTGAGAGTGGTGCATCCAGGATGTATTAATAGGATATTTATAGTGGCGCAAAGATTTCAAGTAAAAAATTATATTTGTCGATTTAAATTTTTGAATAAATGATAATACATTTACATTACAATTTGCTTCATAATTTACCATGTCTAGCTTAGATTACATATTTAGATTTTATTTATTTTTTATTCGTTACAAAAATGTATTACACTGCTCTAAAGTTTCTATTCCTTTGTCTATAGTTTAATGCATTTAAATTATTTCGCAAGATAAACGTATAATTTTTCGACAAGTCAATTTGGAAATAAAACTTTTATGTAAGAGTGTATGCAAGTAGTGCATACATCCCTGAGAGACAGACAATATTTTACAAGTCACAGTCTCCAAATTTGAACAGTCCTCGCAGATTTTACTATATTATAGAATATAATGAATTTAAATAGTCACAATGAGAAATCCAAACGATAAGTAAGAAAAATAAAAATTTTAAAAAGCTTCTGAAATGTATTTAGAAATGTGTTTCAGAACTTTTTGAGGATTTTAGCACAATAATTTTTGTTTACAATTTACTGAGTTTTCTCGGTTTCTATACGACCAAAACAGACTTAGGCCCCCCATTACGAGATCGGAAATCGTCCACTTCGACTTTGATGGACACATTTATTTTTGAGGGTCTTTAGTTTATCACATATGAAGATTTCCATTTAAAGTTTTGAGTTGAAGTAAGTGCCTGGAAGCACACTTGGTAAAGATAGTGTTAAGACAAAGACACACGAAAAATAAAAATACTCGATGTATAAACTAATGAAAAAAATTAGTATATCGAATTTAATCGGAAATACATTTATGATTCAATAAACTTCGGTATTACACATTGCTTTCAAGTCAGCATTACCGATATCTTCAAACATGCATAAACAACAAGAGCTACGCCAAAGCTATCAAGCATCCTTTGAGCAACGTAAAACGAAATCTCACGCTGCGTGAATCTGAATCATATCACAACTATATATACAAACTGCAATCGAACCGATCGCGCGCCTAATTCTCTTCGAGCAGCCGCTAATGTCTCGTTCCCATTGTGCAAGCGCGCGTACACGAAAATATAGAATGAAGAGAAAAAAAACACGAAGAACCGAAGACAAAAGTACATCGTGGCAAAGTTTATTGAACCGATAAAGTCGCGCGGCGCTCTCTCGAATCGAGGCTTTTCGAGATAAGCTCAAGCTCGATGAGAAATGCAGCGGCAGACAAGCGCGAGCGAATATTTCGCGATGCCGCGCACGCAGTGCAGGGAGCATTTCATTTGCGTTCTGTAGTTTAACATCACGGAACTTTGGATGAAAGTAAGGTAATCCGAAAATTGTTTCAGGAGCTGCTTGGTTAGAAATGCAGGAGTACTGGAGAACTATATAAAGAAATTTCCAAAATAAAATTCTAATCTTAAAGGTTTATTCTAAACATGAAATATTTTTCTTCAAAACTTCATTTTTTAAATTAATTTTTAATGAATAATTAATTAAGTTACTATTGTGAGAATAATAGTACGTATTGCAGGGTTTCGGGATTACGTATGTATAAAGATTGAAGATCTTTTAAATTTTAAATACAAAATATTAGGTTCTCAATATAATTAATTATATGATATATACTATACGTGTATAATAAAACAAGAATACAGTTAGGAGATCTGACTAAAGATAAACTTGATTGCGAAGGGTTATTTGTACGTAAAATAAATACTTTCTCTATATTCTTCCTGTATATCTGAATCAATTACCAAGAAGCATCAGAAAGTATTTTTGGATTATCCGACTCCTATAAAATGTTGTACTATTTTGAAAATTAACTGAAAGATGATGAAGACGATGCATGCGATCGACGAGGGGCACACGATTATTCGAAGATCGAAAAGTGAGAGTCACTTTTCTCTCTTTCTCGGCGTCGCTATCTAATCTTTAATAAATTATGTATGTGCGGGCGCTCATCTCTTTTCTCTTATGTGTCCCCCTCGAGAGCTTATATGAGCATTATTGTTTTTTGCGAGTTACAATAATTGCAACGATGTCCTTTATGATATATTCGCGAGACGAGTGAATTGTACCATCGCGTGGTGAGCGGATATCGCCGTGATTTTACTTTGAGTCTGTAATGCATATGTATTGAACTTTTTTTACCCATTTGTTACCAAGTGATTGTATATATGTATTGCATTTTTTTCAATAAAATTAAAGGTTCATTGAATACTAAGCCCGTTAAAATTCGACTGGTCTGGTTCAATGAATTCTAATATTATACTTTAGAATCTGTATGTTTCATTACTATATACTCGTAAAAAAATTAAAAATTCTTTTCAAATTTAATTTTTTGGCAAGGCATCACCAAATTTATGATTTTTAAAACTGAAAAATGCTTCTTTGTTATTTATGAAACATTTAAAATGAAATTTCCAAGTAATTAAGAATGTTTATACATGAGCTTAATATGCACTGACCTTAAATAGTCTAATTGACTGCATATAGTTAGAATATTATTATACTACAAACAACAAAAATAACGATTAACAGCGCACCGTTTTCTTCATTTCTAAAAAAGTTTCAAAGCGTTCATCACGTAAAACAGGATTTACACGCGCCAGCTTCTCCACATTTAATTATCCCACGTTTATCGCTCAATCGACTCCACACTTCGATTCCATCTCTCACTCAGCTTGCGGAGCCAACCGAGAGCGGGATTAATATTATTAGAAAATACAGAGTCCCTGACACACTTCGTACAATATTGTGGCCGAAGCTCCTGATGAACTTTTCCGGACTAGCGGCACACGATTTTTCCCTTTGCACGTTTATCGGCGCGTTTATCGTATGCTGACAGCGTTGTACATTGTGTATCGGTGCGATTGGACCCGAAACGAGTGCGCACACATTGTGCGAGATGCGCGCCACTCGTATATTATACACACATATACAGTCGTTCGAGGAAAAGTCGTATTGTTTGCGCGCGTTCGAGCTGAGATTGATTTATTAGCGGCGGTATTGTGGATTTTTGCTCAAAGTGGAAAGATTGTGAGCAAAAAATATAATGTGGAATTAACGTCGCAGAGATTTGTATTATTTCTTATAAGAAGATGAGACGATTATATGTTTTATGAGCGTATTCTTAAGGTGGCTTCGTCACTTCATACCGCATCTAAAACGGGGCCCTGGGGGGGGGGCATAACATTTTTTTCTGATAAACTATGCTATTTCGATATAAATGATCTATTAACAATCGTCATATTTATTGTACTAAAAATATAATATAAAATATGTAAAATAATAAAAATACGCATATTATATATGTATGTACAAATCGAGCGTTGTTCTTCAATAAGCGTGGAACATGTAACTATAATATCTTGGTATTATAAAGTTATCGAAGATTTACCTTTATGCATAAAAATGCTAGTTTCAACTAAAGAGCCTGTGTTAAATGTTCTTAATTTCCAATATTTTTTCTCTGCAGTTTACCTGGTGACATATGTATGAGCACAAACGAATTATGGAAACATACAAGCATACATAGACGTTTATGGTCACGTATTCCCATATATGGCTGTATACCATTATATATGTACCCATATGAACATATACTGAAAAAAAATTTGTTAAATCTAACTAAACGTTTCCTTGAATCGTATTAAGAAAAGATTTACTTAAATAAAGTAAATATTTCTTAAATTTAGTAAATATTTATTGAATTGATGAATACCAGTCTAAACATAATTAAATATTTACTATTATCAAATAAATCTTTTCTTAGTACGATTCAAGGAAACGTTTACTTAGATTTAACAAATTTTTTTTTAGTGTATCAAAAGTTTAATTTTGATGTTTGAATGGATCTATATATAGTTATATATAAACATATGCAGTTATATATAATCGTATATAATCATGTGCGGTAATTCATTATTTATATGTGGTTATAAATATGGTAGCTTATTTGGCCTTATATAATCATGTATAATCATATGTGCATTTATGAAATCAAGTTTGTCAATTTTCGGATTTTATTATTATAATTAATATGCTTATATCAGAAAATATTTTTAGAGTCATAGTATCATATAAGATTAGTCCCTCAATTTGAGTGTTATCATCCGGATGATAGGCAGTTTTTCAAGTCGTATATTGGAAACTACACCCGAATAAATATTTTAATGTAAAAAAACTGTACATAAGCAGATATGTTCATGTATGATCATATATGAAACGTTATACGTTAATTTTTTTTTGTGAATTTTAAAATAACGAGGAAACCACCTTAATTTAAGAAACTCTAAGATATTTATTTATTACGTACTATAATACTGAATTGATGGATGCGTAATTATTCCATTTATGTAAATCTTCACTGTGTACGAGAAACGTCATTTGTTTGCTAAAAAAAGACGTCCTGTTATATTGCTTTAAAGGCCAGAACGATAAGATTTCGTTACGAAAACTTTGATAAAGCCTCGGTCTCCAAACAAATTACAATATTATGTCTTTTCCATGCGATATTAAATACTTTTAGCTTGCTAGTTTCAGAAGCCACTACAAAGTCTAAACCTCATAAAGAGAATAAAGCTATTTATATCATATCCGAGAAGTGCAAACACGAACAAAGATTAAGTTCAAAGACAAGAAACGCTGAAATCAGCTCCTGCGAAAGGTGAAGATTGGGCAATGTATCAGCACATTTTTGACGCTCGACGATTACGACGCGTACACACATGCGCAAAAACAAATTTGCCGAGATCGCTAGAGCGTGAAATTAAAGCACAATTTCGTCCATTTAGAATGTGGAGTCTTGGATGAATGGTGAATAGGAATGACCTTACGACGTTGAACAACGACGTTATTCTTTAGAATTTAATCATTTCTCTTTTCAAGACTAAAGGTAATACCTACATCGTGGAATTCTAGAAATATGTAGCACGAAATTGAATTCGTTATTTAATCGATCGAACTAATTAGTCTTTACAACCCTAGCAATTAATATTTACAAACTTACAATCGTTACATAATAAATGTATAATTTTTCAGAAGACTTTTTATTAGACATACTAGTTAAAATGAATGTATTAGCTATTCAACGCACTGTATGTATTATATTTATATTCTTCGTTAGCATATTGTAAAACGTAGGTTAAAATATGAATAAGGAAATTATTCTTTAAGATTCGGGCGTTAAGTGACTGTTTTTATTTGTCATGTATTTTATATATTACTTTTGACTGACAAAGTTTATTTACGAGATTAACTAATACATACATCTTGAAATTTCGTAAATTTACAAAACGAAATGTTATTCTTCTAACTAGTTTTTACGACTCTACCAATTAACACGCATATAAATCATTACATAATAAATGTATGTTTTTATACTTTATAGGTTTCATGTAAACACGATTAACCGAGTGACCAATAAACGCGAAATTTCCATTTCCCCCCTCAAAAACACTGTTCCAAACTCACACACCTCCTCGCGTAACCCACCAAAAGAGATTATTAAAAGTCCATTAGAAAGTTCCTGCTCGCTTATAAAAAAGCTCTCAATTCGACACGTTTCAAAAGAAAAAAAAGAGCAAAACAACAACGAACCAGAGAACCCGCGACGCGCCCACATCTGCTGCTCTCCTCGGCTCCCTTTTCGCTCTCCATATTATACACACGTACTCAGCGAGTGAAGGTACGATTTCCGCAGTGTGCGCGAAAGTGCCGGCGAGTAACGAGGACATGGTATTATTTACGGCTCGGCCAGGCGCCTCTCACGGTCAAGAATAAGACGCTCGCGCGCGCGCGGACAGTGAAATATCGACGGCTAAGTATTATACGGATTATGCGCGATCGCCGCGCGACTTTGGGCCATCAGCGTGTGATAGGTTACAAACTCGTTCAGCAGGTTATTCCGAATATCGAGGCTTGGAGTTGTGTGTGTTTTTTTGTCCGTCTTTCGGGGGCTATTATGTACCACGAATCTTTATCGCGAGTGTATAAAGGAACGGTTTTGGCGGAAAATGATTTGATAACCGGTTCTGGGATTCGGTCGTTTCTCGCGATCGTTGATGACGAGGGTTATCGAATGGGCGGTGAGATTTGGTGCAAAGCGACGTGAGTGAGAGAAATTTAGTAATTTTGTGTTTAATTAATTTGGCGTGAATTTGGTGCAAATTATAATGGTAATGAATTGTAGGGGGATAAGGAGGTGAATGTAAAATGAAGGGTTTAATGTATCTTTAGGTCGAAAATGTATCAATCATGTAAAACGTGTCTTGTATATAAGTTTCATGTTTTTTTTTAATTTTGTTAATGAATTGCTCTTAATTATATATATATCATTTTCTTTTTTAAACTGTAAACTTCAATTTATAGAGTTGAATTTAACTAAATTATGAATTCGAAAGTTTTTAAGTTTTGCTTCCTTTTTTCATTTTATTTATCAAATATGAAATCGAAAATAACTTCGATTCAAACTTGTTCCATTCGAAAGTTTTCACGGTAATTGAAGTTACGCCCAAACCAAAGTATACCTTGTTATAAATTATCAGTAACCTTATATGCATACATTTGCAAAAATTTATTATTCTGTAAAAGCCATTTGCAAAACAGCCAATCGTGATAATATATCTAACTCTTAAAGGTATAATTATTTGCTTAGATTTTTCAGCATATAGTATTCGATAAAATGTCATTTTATGCTGCCAATTATATAAATGAAAATGCACTTATCTCACAGAATAATAAACTATCGCGAATCTATCCGATAACTTCCATATCGCTTGGGCTGAAGGATTTAAATTTCCGTGCCCTCGCTGTGAATATCTTTTTTCTTCTTCTTTTTTTAGAGAATAACACGTCGAAGATAAAATAATTAATTACTGGCATTATCGGCACGACCTGCCGCAGAAAAGAGTACCCAAGAAGCCAATTGGCTTTGTGTATTTTCGAAAAGCTTATCAACGGCATTGATTACGCACTCATCGATAAGCCGACCTTTTTTTAGAATAAGTAATTAATTGCTCAGTGAACGATGACGTCTTTTGTCGGATACACAGAGCCGCAAGACGCACACTTGGAGGTATAGAAGAAAAAAAAACTGAGAATTTGGCATGGATTTACCGGAGTCTAAGACGAAACAACGTGGAAAACAAACGTGTATAAAGGTATTTTTAGAGAACCATGATACGCAGTTACGCTTGGTCCACACGTGTCTCCTAAGATAGAACTAGGCGAAAGTTGTACTTAGCCGCATTTGCGTGATTGTTTTTTATTGGAGGGACCGCAAATATTTTAAAAAACTGCGCAAAATAAAGCAATAACTTTTTATTGGCAAAAAAATTGTTTCTCTCATTGAGTGAAGGATATTATTGACAGTGTATCTTGATTTTTTTTAATCGTTATGTTTATATTATTGTATGCTGATTTATTTTAATGTAACCTACTTTGAGCGCTTCAATTAAAAACAAAATTTATTTCGACTTTTATTTTTATTTTCTGGTTTGGCAAAAATTTCCATCTTTATAAAAAGTTTAATAAAATATATATTCCTGGGTATATACCTGGGTATTTTAAAACAATCTAAATTTATTGGCGGTTTGAAATTCAAGAAGGATTCTGCACACGCCACCGCTAATTTATGATTTTATACAACTGTGATTATAACGCTCCGCTACATCGTTCTGGCAAAACGAAAAATGAGTGTGACTCAAGTGTTTACAACAAGTGGAAAAATCAATGCAGTACAAAGCTCTTATTTTTATTTCAAGTTTCGATAATACTTTCACTGAGCAGCGTAATTGCTAAAATAAAGATAATTGAAATTATATTTACAAGATTAACTCAGTTGTATTGATTTCCCGTTACATACATTATAATATCTTATTACCTACATTTAACCTTAGTTTCCTTAAATTTTACGAAACTTTCTCTACAATAAATATTATAATAAACGTTTATTACCGAATGATTTCTTACTGTATAAAACTCTTTAGTGATACGAATATAATTTTTCATTAATTGTTATTAGCGTGCTCGGGCGCGCCTGTTAAATTATACAACGTTCGCACACCAAAATAAAATATGAATCCATTCATCAAAAGTGCCAATCATTCCTTATCCCATGATATCAAATTTAATCTCTTTCCCACTGTTATACACTGCTCAAAAGTATCGCCGACATTACGCACAGAATTCAATACACCTGTTGCACGCGCGAGATTAAATTATCAAAACACTCTCTCTCTCTTTCACGCGCGCCGCACGCACACCGCGCGAGTCCCCCCGGGGCAATTATCCATCGAGACACGCGCCGTACACCTACGTATCCACCATTCTCATAACACTATAAATTAACGTACAATTACATCACGGGCGCCGATACAAATTATTAAATATCTCAAGCGCTTTATTTTCCGATGCAGAACTTTCGCAAAGAGGCCTGACGAGAGAAAGAGAGAAAAAAAAGAGGAAGCAAATCCACCGAGTGCAACGCACGGCCGCGCGCGGGACTTTCGAATTCTACGGATATACGCGACGGGTTGCCCACAAATGAGAGAGAGAAAAAAAGGCGAGAGGGACACAGGCCGCGCGTGATCTTTTTATAAAAGAGAGAGAGAAGAACTACAGCTGCAACGAAACCAGATTTCCATCCAGCTTCTATGTCGCGAAAACACGCTGCCGCTGCCGCGCGCATGTGCAAGTGTGTAGATATTATTTTATAGGTATAGGAGCAGCAGCAGCGGCGGCAGTGGAATTGTGATAAGACGCGTGGGCGAGAATAAGGGCGCGCACATGAGAGCTAACGAGCGACACCGCTCGCCTTTATTGCGGGGTCATTGTTTTGCTTTTTTTGTATTCTCTTTCTCGCGAGCTGCTTTGGGATTGGGAGAGCGTGTAGATCCGGGATGCGGTGTTTTTGGGGCATATTAACACGGATTTTTTTTTGAGAGAGAGAAGAGAGATCAAACTGGATTGTTTATCGATTTGGATGTAAAACTTTTTTTGTGGGATTGTGATGATTTTGAGACTTTTGTGGTGTTGAGTTTTACGATGGACAGATTTTGTGTCTTTAAGGAGGTTCATCTGGTTAAGGAATTAATGAATAGATTTTAGTGAAATGTGGTATACCGATAGATGTGGTTCCTAAAATGATCCAGTTAAATTTTCGGAAGAAAAGGATACCTTAGAAACGAGATATTAATATTTTTATTTTGAGACATTTAGCGTGGAGTCTTATGAGAAATCGCACTTTTGTCGTTTTCATTTGCAAATTTTTGTGTTATAAGATTTGACGAACATTTATTGAGCTTAAAAATATGCATTGAATGCTTCTCAATGTAAAAATAAATAAATTGAAAACCAAAAGGGTGCATTTAACCTCAAAAACAGAGTCAAATCAGTGTTTGTATTCACATTTATATATATATAGATATATATATATATATATATATATATATATATATATATATATATATATATATATATATATATATATATATATAAGATGGAATATATATATATATATAGAATAGAATATATATATATATATATATATAAGATGGATTTAATTACTTGAATTGTATGTATAACCATAATTTCTTATAAATTTATTTATACAAAAGCTTAAATGAAGTATACTTAGCAAACAAAAAAATTAAAAATAGCTCATTCATTTGGACTAGCTATGTACCAGATGAACCTCCTTAAATTAAATTTATTCAGGTATGTATTTCGCTCTATAGGTATATATTTAGAGGACATCCACTTAGGACAAAGAAACGTTTTCTGAGTACATAAAGCCAGAACTGATTCATTTGATTAATCGAATAAGAACATGCATAATTTATTGCATTATCCTGCTTTATAAAACTGATAATTGTAAATTATTGCGTTACAGTAATATCTTCAATATTTGTAAATCTTCAGACATGACATTGAGAAGTTACAGTTTGCTTAAGATATTTTTTACGCTTCTTAACGTCAAATGCCGCTATCTTAACAATATTTTGCGCTGAATTTTTGAAAACTTCTGCCTCTGGATAACAGTATGACCTTTTTATATATTCGAACGTATATAAAATACTTTTGACAATACTTCAATATTGAAGAAGAAAATTGAAATTCCGACTATGCCAATGTGCGTATCGCGCGCATAATGATCGATGTAATTCATAGTAAATTATTCTAAATAAGTGCATAGGTTAGTAGAGTCAGTGTTGTTTAGCATAATCCTTGAATTCTATGTTAAAAAATGTCTGTGACCTTGCTACCATTATAATTAAGTATGTTTTAAAGTAGCTTTATCATTTAATGAGTATTACTAAACTACAACTTTTTGCTGCAGTTTTTGTTTTGTAATAAAAAAAATCGATGAATTAAGAATCAATTAATGGTATTTGTAAGCAAATTGTTACTTAAAAGTAAATAATTGCAATTGATGTCAAAGCAGTTTAACATGCAGGACAAAGTAATACTAATATAATAAACGACATGTGAAATATAAAACAGTAGGTTGTCAAATACACGGATTACAAGAGAAAGTATATCTCATACGCGCGTATATACGTAATAAGTCCTGAACATGTCTATTTTTTAAATTCTTATGATTATATCGGTCTGTTTATTTCTGGTTTAAACTGCTGAACATGTCCATACTTGTTGAGTTTGTAACTACTATCATCGATACGTCAATAAGTCAATTCTCCACTGCATATTTTGCTTACTTTGACTACATTTTTTCGATTTTCCAACAATCGACAATAGTCGAATTTGGAGAAAGTCAATAAAATTGAGCTTTAAGCGTCAAAAGCATGCAGAAAAAATAAACCCATGTATGGTGAAAGCGTTGCATATAGGCCATCTAAACAACTTTTCTCGATTAATTATCCACTATTCGGAGTATTAATTATTCTCTTTTATGACACATGTAGAATATCGCGTTTTTACTGAATTTAAAAATTGGTTTCTGGTTCAACAGGTTTTTTATGCATTCTTATTCATACCGTGAAAATCAACATATATTTAAACCCGCCCATCATCACCGCCCATTCATGGTGAACATCTTTGGGATGCAACCCGCCAATACCAATTAGTCCCTTCCTTGATAAAAATAAAACAGTTTTGCTGGACAGTTTCTGAGTATTTTTGTTCAAAATGTTATTTTGCTTGCAAATAATGGTCTCTATGGTAATTGCATATTTGTTCAAAATAATCGGTTATTTATCTTGAAATTATCCGCCCAATTAAACGAACGAGTTTTAACATCTTTGCCTTCAGCCAGTGATTTTTTACTCTTTGTGGGTAACCTTCTTCGAGTGAATTTGTTCTAACTATTCGTGTAAATAGTACTAATAGTTAAATTTAGAGTGAATTTTTATATTAATAAAGAGTACAATTCTTCTCTTTACTGAAGTAAAGAATTTCCTCAAAATTTATAGCGAATTATTCACTGGAATAGTGGGAAACATCCTCGAAAAAAATCTGGTGTATTTTCATTCAAAAAGAGTGGGCAATTCCCTCGCTCAAGTTTAGCACGCAGTAACGAAGCATATTACCATATTTCTTTCATTTCACACAACGTTTTCTATCATTAAAACATTGTTATCCTCTAAAAACGATCATTTTCAAGAAACCTGGTCACCATCTGCCAAGACAAACAGTTTCCTCTTCCCCCCGAGCTTCCCTGAACCAAACTCGTCTCCACAACAACCCTATTCATCATCATCATCATCGCGCACAATCTGCAAATAAAACGCCAGGGCCGTTCCCTCATCAGCGCCCGTCATTTACCATTGTAACATATAGCGGCCATGATTAGTCCAGCACGGGCCTCCTTCTGCTTCCTCCAAGAGCCAAGCTAACTCCACTGGTTCCAGCACTCTCGGGTACGCCGAGGATGTGCCGAGGACAAGGCGACTTGCGCAGCCCCCGGGGTATCGGCAAGGATTGTTCAAGGCGCGAGACCCCCTTGGTCCCGCTGCCGCGCGACAGTCCACCGGCAGACGAGGCCAACAACCACAAGCACAACAACAACAACAACAATAACAACAGCGGGGACGAGCCGGCCGGCTCTTTCGACTCGCGAGCGAGGAGGATGGCTCGGCGACGGGTGGCACCTCGTTCTTGGCCAGCTGCTGCGAGTGCCCCAGGGCAATAGGGCTCAGCGTCTCTTCACGAGCTTCTGCGAGTTCACGATGATCTCTTTGTTCCACGTGTAGCGATATGCGAACTGCATGCTATTATATAACATTAGCACGCTCCAACATGGAGACGCTGGCTGTTGGCCGTTGATGACGCTGAGCTCTGAGTCCGACCCGGGGCCCTCGCCGACCTGCCTCTCGTCCTCCTTGCAGCCGATGGTGACGACGTCGGGGACGACGTCGCGCTCCCGCTCCTCCTGCTCCTGGATTCGGACGCCCGGCAGCAGCAGCAGCACGTCGCGGTGCCTTGACGCTGCCAGTATCACGGCAATGTGTCTGTGTGTGTATCCTCGCGACTCTCGCTCGCTCCTCCGTATATCTATTCGATCTCTAGTCTCGCTCGCGCGAGCTCCTCTCCATTCAACTGCACTGAACACCGCGCGCGGACGCGCTCGAGTATCTATCGAACGACGATGATAGGTGTAACTCCGCGTAGCTACGCACGAACTGCGCACTCGACCCGTGCGAAATCCGTGTCCAGTGTGTGTCTGTGTGTGTGTGTGTGTGTGTGTGTGTAATGTAGCTCAGCGCATTTGAACACCTTCTGGTTTGCGATCACTCCACACACACACGTCACACCGCACTTATAACTAGCGTACGATTCGCGCACGTGCCGCGGTGTATATGTATACGAAGAAGCTTGCGCGCGGCGGGCTTGTCGAATGTGTCAAACGCGTGTGTTCTCTCTGCGCACTTGTTGCGGACTGTGCGCGACTGTACGTGAGAGCGTGTGTGTGTACGCGTGAGTGTCGTAGATGCGAATCGCGTGTCCGTCGTCGATCGCGGCGAGAAACCAACTGAGCCGACGACGAAGACGAGGGACAGAGACAGAGAGAGAGAGAGAGAGAGAGAGAGAGAAGGCGCGCGAGCTTGCTTATCTTTGGACTTTTCCCTACTCTCCGACGACGGCGACGACGAACGGGGAGAACTCTGCACGGCTGTGTGCGCGCGTGTGTGTATAGCTGTCTCCTTTTTCTCGCTGCCACCACCGCCGCCGCTGCTCGCCACGAAGTCGCCCCGGATAGAGGTTAACCAGTTTGTCCCACTCTCCTCCTTTTTTTTTCTCTCTCTCTTCATTTTTTCCCTCCTTCCTTCTTCGACGAGCTCGCGGCTCGCGCTCACTTCTTCTATCGTATGCTATACTTCGTCGTTTTTTGCGCGCGAGAGGCGCGCGTGTGCGTGTGTATTTTTGTACGCGTGTGGGTACGATGTGGGCAGGGGACGCGAGGGTAATTGGGGGCTACCTGGTAGCAAGAGGAAAATGTACTTTGGTTGCGATGGAAGCTGCACGGGATGGCGGAGGGACATGTGGCTGATTATAGTGATGATTTCCTTTTGGAGTTTCGGGGAATATTCCATTGCGATTCGATTGGGATGAGATGTGTCCGATTAAAGTGGTGTCGCGTGGAGTGACAAAAATTCCGAACTATAATTAATCGCAATCTTGAGCTTCTGGAGTCGGCCCGATATGATTCTCAGTCTACTGGAACGACATTTTTGCACGGCATTTATATGCAGAGCCTGAGCTACAGTTGCGGTAACTTTAATTTTCTATACGCAACGGGTTAGTTGGCCTTTTTAAAAGACTTGGGAGTATTCGGGAAATTCTCGCTCGCATATGGTAATAAGACTTGAGCGATGAACTCTCGATCGAGACTCGGAGAGTAGCTCCTCCTCCACTTCCTTTCTCTTTTCTCGATCTGGGTGTAATATATGTATAATCGAGGATTTCGCATGCATGTCTTTTTTCTTCGTCGTTCGCACATCACCGTTCGATAAGAATTCCGATTTCTCTCCTTCTCCTCCTCAGCTGCCAAGCGCCGGACTTTTATTTTGACGAAGTTTCGGAGCGCTCCGGTCACGTCACGAAGAGCCTTGCCCCCGCGTATAATTTTTATTCAATCACGGAAGCTCGACTCTCTTTTCCCGCGAGCTTTTCAACCCAGTCGCGATCGTACACTGTAAAAAATCCTCTTGTAGATTTACTACTCTGAGAGTTGGACATAAAAAGTCCTAGTCTGAGTGTAGTGTTTTTACTAGAAAACTATAAATTTACAAGCGACGTTGTAAAATTACGTGCGACTGTGTAAGCCGTGATGTTTGAGGTTATGATGGCTAATTTCTTCACACTTTATACTCAAAGGAAACGCTTTATTGGCTATATCTTTTTCTTTCAAGTGACTGTATAAATATTTGCGGGATTATCCCTTATTGTGTTAGCCAAAAAGTCTCCAAATTTTGAGTAAAACTGGACTTTTGCATTCGTCTTACATTTTTACCTAATACTACTCTGAATGTAGTACTTTTATTAGATTTTAGAACTTTTACTAGATTGTTGTAAATTTACAAGTTTCTGTAACTTTACAATGACTGTAAAATTACTACACTCAGAGTAGGATAATTTTTGTCCAACTCTCAGACTAGTAAATTTACAATTTTGTTTGTGAATTTACAAAGGCGTTGCAAACCTACTACATTCAATGTGGGGTTTTTACAGTGGCGTTGTTTTTTTACTACTCTCAGATTAGTAATAAATGAACAATTGCCGTTGTAAATCTACGAACGACTTTTTACAGTGTAGTATATCGACGGAGCACAGAGCGAATCCGCGCTTACGTAACGCGGCGACAGTTGCGCGCTTTCTTGCTGAGAATTTTACGCGCGCCTCCTCCTCCTCGCGCAAATGCTTCATGCCCACACGCGTACATACGCGTACGTGTGTGTATATAAAGCGAATCTGCGCGCGCTTTTTTTTTATTTTTTAGAGTGAATTTTCCCGATAACGGGCTGCTTCGCCGAGTTGTTGCACGCGGTCTAAAATTACAAGCGCTCTCCGCGGGAAAGGAAGGTTGTTGCGCCTTGCTCTTCTTGTTCGATTCTTCTCCGAAACGCCGCGGGTGCGTGGCAAAAGAACAATCGATATATAGCGATGACTTTAATGGACCGCGGATGATTGCGCCAATCTGCGAGCGAGCGCGTCTCTGTGCAGCTGAAAACTTGGTGTGTGTGTGTGTGTGTGTGTGTGTGTGTGTGTGTGTGTGTGTGTGTGTGTGTACGTGTGTGTGTACGTGTATGTGTGTGTGTACGTGTATGTGTGAGTGTGTACGTACGTGTATGTGTATGTGTATGTGTGTACGTGTACGTGTGTGTGTGTGTGTGCGTGTGTGTGCGTGTGTGTGCGCGCGCGTGCGAATGCGAGAGAAAGAGATAAGATATCGAAGGGGAGTACAGAGGCGAAGTCGGAAGATTTACAAAAATGCGAGAATGGTTTCTCAATCGAATATGTGTATAAGCTGCTGTGGCCTTTTGTATATTGTCGAGGGGAACCTGATGTCCGTTTTGTGTTTTCCTTGAGCTTCTTCGCGGTTTTTTGTTTGGATTTGCGGAGATGGACTGTTTTTTTTTGTGTTTCGGAGCACGACGAGAGGTCTTTATTCGAGTTTTATCGCGAGGCCTTGCAGTTTTTCCAAAAGTGAACAAGGAAAATATGCTTGCGCATAATAATACGGTTTCAGATTGTCTGCCCGATAAACGCGCGAAAAATGTGTGCTTCTTTCAAACGTCATAATATATAGCATGCTATTATCTTTTATATATTGATTTATTATTTTTTAAATTAATTCAATTTTTTAGAGCTGCAAGGTGAGTAAGCGAGATCTAAATATCAGGTTTTTTGAATTTAGAACGCATGGGCAAAAACTACAGTAACGGAAAAGAATGTCGTCAAATGTAGTATATCTAAAAAAGTGTTAAATTTTTTTTATCTGAAGCTTTGATATAGTCTTTCAGATTGCTGGTAAAAACTAAAGTAATTAATTTGGCTTACAAATACTTCATTAAAGAACGCCTTGAGATATGAAATATTGTATTTATATCAAGCTCATTGATCTGTGTTAACTGCGTCTGTAGTGAAGTCAAAGCGTGCTTCAATTAAATGCAGAGTGATAAATAAAAAGGTAAATATAAAAATTCTCTCATAGCTAGCAACGATAAGCTGCATTAAGTTAGAAGTCGAGTAATTTCAATAAATAATTCAGCAAGGTAAACAGGCGCATGGATCATAATCAATGCATGCACTCAAGGCTACTTGGTGGAGCAACTTGTCTGCTGCAGCTCTCGCTGTTACTAAGCTCAGTGCTGCACTGGTAGGCGAGGCTGCTTGTAATCTGCAGTCTCTGCTCCGTTAAAACTGCTGATTACATTCTTTGAATTTTTCAAGATGTAGTTTTCAATCTTATCGATAAGGATTTTTATATTACGAACTAGCTTGCTGCAGTACCCAAGAGGAAGTATTCGCACCAGTTTTTAAAGACTTAGAATCGGGAGGTTATGTATTTATGGCATCAAGGAAGACAGACATATGGTCCATCTTCCTTGATGTTGTGTGGATAAGCAAAGTTTCATTCTATACTATTCTGAATTATTTCCTTGGATATTCTCAGAAAATTTAATGTAAGTTGCGGTAAATTTATTAATACTATATAACTTATTATTTATTAAAATGGAATGTTCAAATTTCAGTAGAGTGAAACTATGCTTCGATTAACAAAATTGTAAAGCTTACCTTCTTTAATCCAGCTCTTTAGTTCTAACTCTTCTAAGAATTTTGTAGCGACTTGTGCACGCGTAAGATGTTCCTCGTAGAGCACGGACTCCTCGCCGTTGCCCTCGAGTACTGCAGGTTTCTCGTCGAAACGGAGCCATTCTTCATCGATGTCAAGTGGTGGTGTCCCACTAGGGGACAATGGCTCCACCTTCCACAACATTGTTGTTTCCTGATTGGATGACATGTTCGTTGACAGAAATCCAATCGAGGTGCGTTAAAATTTGTAAAGAAATTTGTGTCGGCAAAGCGACGTAGCTCGTGGGGAGCGCCATGATGGCACTGAAAGAAAAAAATTAATGTTAGTTAAAACTATCTTAAGAGTAAAATGTAATAATTTATTTATATATTAAATTTACAGGCCTAAAGGTCTAAAACGCAAGTGTTACATATGATTTACACAGACAAATAACTAAACTTAAAACTAGAAAATTACTTTACATTTTATAAGTGTAATTAATTATACAGTTTATAACTTTAAAGATTAATATAGTATACTATGTAAGTATAGAATTGGGAATAAAACTATTTCATTGCAACAAGTGTCTATGTCTTATTAAAAAAATCATTCGAAAAATGAATAAATTTATTAGTAATAATAATAATAAAAATATTAATATTTAATATATAATTCAGACACAAAATGACACTGCATAAAATTAAAATTCATGAGTTGCATGTATAAAAGCGTCTCGTCACGCTGCGATATCACAAATTGTTATCTCGATCGAAAATAAACAAAGCGATATTTGACAACGGAACAATCAGGCCAAGCTTTACGTTTTCAAAGCACACAGCCTGCATCGCAATATAGCGTCCCGATAATCTCCAGACATTTCGAGCGATAACTTCAAAAACTCAGGGCAGGATTAACCGCGGGAAGGTAAACAATCCCCGAGGACATTGCCCACGTCAAAACACGATCGAAAATCGACGGATCGCCTTGTGATTCATTATGATGCAATAATCGCGCGTGACGTCACCAGCACGATGCAAGAGCGTCGCAGCGCTCGAAAATCGCGCTCCCCCCCAACCGAGCATAACCTACAAAGCTTTTTCCGAAAAAGCGCGATCGTCAAAGTTTTCGAATCGCCGCGAGCACTCGACAAAAGCCCAAAGTCAAGTTTTCAAGACCGACTGCTGGAGGAATGCGAGTGAGTCATGCCAAAATGGCCGCGTCGCGCTCTCGGGGCTTTACCCAGACACTGGCTATAGCGCGCACCGCACTTTTTTCTCTATTCTTTACGCGAATTTTTTCGAATTTGTATTTTGGATTGTCAAAGGGCACACTTACGTCATGGTGGATGGTTGTGGCGGCACACTTGCGTGTGCAAGGCGCGTTGAGCGACTAATAACTCATCTTGACCGTGCTTTTGGATAGAGCTCGATACGGTGATGATGCTGCTTCGTCGATGTCCATGGAGAGAAAGCGGAGCGAGCCGAGCGAAATTCGCTGCGAGCCCGTCACGTGATTGTACCAATTGCCCCGCTCTCCGGTCGCGACTCGCGCGGCCCGAGAGATCAGATCACGTGATCGCGGAAACGCGCGCGCAAGTGTATAGCGCGAGAGACAGGTTCGTGGGCGTCAAAATAACGTACATTCGGTCACGGAATTGGTAAGATGACGCGATGCGCGCTGACCTGGTCGCAGCTGATAGGGTAAATAAACTCGGGTGTCGATGGACTTGGGTTTTTAAAGGGATTGAAAAGGATCTGCTTGCTTCTGTGCAGTTCAACGGTGTGTATTATATATTGTAGGGTTATGGGAATAGTGTGTTTTTCAGTTGTATCTATTGTGTCTTTATTAAAATGCATACTGCCGAGTGCCGACTTATAAGGACTGCGAAAGAATCCTTTCCTTCTTTCTTCTGTAACCAGGTATTATAACCCCCAGGCTATGTTTCGAGTCTTATAATCGAGTACACCTTATATGTTTTCTTTTTCTTTCTTTAATTTATACTAATTACGTTAAGTATAAAGTAGTTAAATCTACTTTATATCTGATGAAGAACGTATAAAAGATACTCGAAACGTCGTAAAAACTACATTCTTTATGAAAAAAAACTCGCGTACAAATATTGTGTTAAATAATGAATTCACATAAATTTATCAATAAGTAGCTACATTAGATTCATTTTGTAAGAATCTGCATGTGCATATATAATGTCCAATTAACTGCTATCTACGACTTCTGTTTCGAATAAGATTGTACTTCGTAACATTATAAATGATTTTTAAAAAAACCGTAAAATTTATGGAAAATCCGTGACAATTTAAAATTTTGAATGACTAATTTTTTATAATATAACTTTCATCCATAATTATTTTCATGATGAACATTGTAAAAAGTGCTTATGGGATTCAACAGATTTTTAAATTGTCTTAATAATAGTGAAGGAGCTGGGTACCTTCCCGTTTGCATCAACTTGTCCACGCGTAAAAAGTATGGTTTCTATTATGTATTTTGACACGTAGAACACGAATTCGGGGGTTTCTTTTTGTAAAATGTGGTCTGAAATTGTTTAAAATGTAATTATTTAAACAAATGAGAAAAAAATAATTTTTTTATTCCAGAAGTATTTTGCTGAAAATATAGGTAATTTTAAGCAAAAAATATTCTTACACTTTTATTCTCCAAAATGTTTATTTAAAAAGTTATGATTTTTTCAAGTTTCATTTTTGTAATTTTTTTCAACTTTGGGCATTTTTTATTCTTAAAAACTAAAGATGCTACATAAAATTTTTTCAGAACCTTTTTTGCTCAAAATTAATCAAAGAATCGGATAAACTTGTTTTTTAGTTAAAAAATTGAAGTTCGTAAAATTTTACTTTTTTATAAACAAATTTAAATACATGAAAGTTTGACAATTATTTTTTTAACTAAAAATTTAAAAGGTTCAGTATAATATTCCGAGTTATTATGACAATGTCAGTTAAGAGACTGTTTAAAACAATATAATCGATAGCAAACACTAATATTAAACCGATATTTATAACATTTGGCCTATCTCGTTCAATGTATTTACCACAAAAAGACTAATGCAATTTTTTGGCGCATTATCTATTTTTACATGGGTCAAATGGCGCTACTGGTCAATTAACAAGGCGAATGCTGGGTGCACGTAGACGTTCGTAAAAAGTAAACGATCCGTTTTGACCCAAATATTCTAATTTTAATCCAAAAAACGCTGAAAACGGTCAAACAAATGGTCTGTTTTTTCGCTACCGTAGGGCACTGAAGTCTACGTGCACCCAGCCTATTACCAAAAAGAACTGAATATGTACCTGACGAACTTCACTGTGATTCTCTTATAATAAATATGTGGCGTGATTTTTATATCCACGACTAGCTAGTCATTGAAATTTTATTTTAACGAACATAATATGATTTTATATGATCAAACTTGATATTATATTATTAATAATATAATGTCCAAAATAAAATAATATAATTTTAATGTTATAACTATGTAAATCTTATATGTACATATTTTTGTATATTAATTCGTACTAATAAAGAGAAATATCTATCTATCTATATCTACATTACGGAACGATAAACTTGAGCGGCTGGGAACGCTAAAACTTGAAAAGTTGTCTACGACATTCGTAACACTCATGTAGACAGAGAAGCAAAAAAGAATTCTGAAAAAATTAGATCATATTGTAGGGTAGTGACCCTAGTAGCCGGCCACCCCCCAGTAGTCGGCCACTTTGGCTATTTTCTTTTAAAAAATAAACCCGTAGACAAAATATCGCTAGATTAATAATTTTTTAATGATCTATGCCATTTAAACATTTAATTCTGACGTTAAAACAGTTTAAGAACCATTAAATAATAATTTTCTTCGATATATCTTTGTCGATATGTGCTTATAGGTGGTCGACTACTAGAATTTTTTTAATTTTTGACGAATTTTAGTTGTCGGCCGGGCCTGGTCGATAACCCATGTCCAAAGCCACTTTTAATTGTAATGATCACTACGATTTATTAATATTTAATTTCATTCATTTAATATTTATTCAATCTTCTATAGCTAAACTTAAATCATAGAACTATTAAAAAGAATAAACAATGTTTTTAAAATGATGTATTGCCTTAAATTGTCCTGGCCGACTACGAGCGATCAAGCGGCCGAGTACTAGATTCCGGTAGCCGACTACTATCGCTTTCGTCGTATTTTATTAAAACACATATTATAATAATCCTGTAAATATTTTAAGCAAAAACAAACATTTTATCAAAAACTAGAATACCTTTAAAGTGTAATAGAACCGGTAATTTATAAACAAAGATGTTTCTGAATTTTTTGCAATAGCTTGAATACAAGTTTTTCCTTAGATGGCCGAAGATGGCCGACTACTAGTACCTCTACCCTATATATAATGTACTTTAAGGATGTTCACCGGTTGACAGTAAGGTTAAAAAGTTAATTATCGAGAAAATCATCATTATAACTTGCAATATTTATAATGCATTGATTTACAATTTACTTTATATTGATTTAATAATTTACATATAAGGCATTGAAATAATAGTAAAGAATATAAAAGTGATAAAAGAGCACCAAAAATTTAAGTACGGCATAAACTTTTG
Source organism: Gastracanthus pulcherrimus (assembly GCA_949152435.1). Classification (NCBI taxonomy): domain Eukaryota; kingdom Metazoa; phylum Arthropoda; class Insecta; order Hymenoptera; family Pteromalidae; genus Gastracanthus; species Gastracanthus pulcherrimus. The sequence goes on from OX424573.1 coordinate 21,938,539, forward strand.
CTTATACTGTACCATGATATAGTTATACTAATAATATTGGAGCACAACTTTAGATAGCTATATCTTTAAAAAATGTACCCCTTGCTATATCGTGGTTTTTATGTATTACTTCCATGCTCATTTTACATTACATACTAGTTTTTCAGAACGATTTAAAGAAAATTTGGCTTGCAATAAATATAAAAATGTCCGTTTTGTGAGAGCTCAAGATAGGGCTCCCATGTTAAAAATTGAAACTTTGAAGCTAAATTTCTAGATTATTGATACACTGTAAGAAATCCTCTTGTAGATTTACTACTCTGAGAGTTGGACATAAAAAGTCCTAGTCTGAGTGTAGTGTTTTTACTAGAAAACTATAAATTTACAAGCGACGTTGTAAATTTACGTGCGACTGTGTAAGCCGTAATGTTTGAGGTTATGATGGCTAATTTCTTCACACTTTATACTCAAATGAAACGCTTTATTGGCTATACCTTTTTCTTTCAAGTAACTGTATAAATATTTGCGGGATTATCCCTTATTGTGTTAGCCAAAAAGTCTCCAAATTTTTAGTAAAACTGGATTTTTGCATTCGTTTTATATTTTTACCTAATACTACTCTGAATGTAGTACTTTTATTAGATTTTAGAACTTTTACTAGATTTTTGTAAATTTACAAGTTTCTGTAACTTTGCAATGACTGTAAAATTACTAAACTCAGAGTAGGATTATATTTCTCCAACTCTCAGACTAGTAAATTTACAATTGCCGTTGTAAATTTACGAACGACTTTTTACAGTGTATACTGCCAGGGGGGGGGGGGGGGGGATTTCAAAAAGGTATAAAACACACCTAAATTAACATATAATAAAAGTTTCAAGAGATTTTAAAGAAATTCAATTATCTGGTAAACTTTAAACTCTAATAGGTTAGATACAATTCAATCATAAATGTTGTGTTAATAAATTCAGAATTGTATTATAATTGTATAAGAATATAATAATAATTGTTCAATGGCGACAGGCCACGTTAATTACTTTTAGGCGATATATATATATATATATATATATATATATATCGTATGTACTTTAATAAATATATGATATATTTATCTTATTTTTCTGTTCAAGAAGTTGAAATACATTATTTTGAAGAAGTTTAAAAGCTTATGAAACCGTAATAATATCTCCGTTCTACTCACAAAGAGTCTATCAGCGATGCGGGTCTCGAAATTTTCTGAAACCTTTGTTTTTGTGAATGGGTCCTTTTTCGCAAGGTATCAGCAAAAAAGCATGAAAAATCAACGGATTTAAAATACTTCAATTTCCACGAATATTCATGCATTTTTGGTTGATTATCTTCAATTATGAATAACTTTGGCTCAGATTAATATTTTTTAACGTTTCAGGTCTCAGATTCAAGCTCTTTTTTTACTACTTCTAGGTACTTTCAGGCAGTTTTGTTTAATGCAAAAACATGCAGAATTATGTTCACAGCTAGAGGTACCATTCTTTAATGAAATAAGTGTGTTCTATTACTGTTTTAATTAAGTAATTGGAGGAAAATATTTAAAATTGACTACTGTTAAGCTTATTGCCGCTGGAAAATAGAAAAGAATATATTTTTAATGTTTATTTAATTTTTAAGAACATGAAGCTACAAAACCTTAGTGATAATATCCCATTTACCAGACTTATACAACCAAAAATTTGTAAACAACTATGTCACAATTTTTTTTCTAATTTCACATTTCTGCATCTTCCGTTAATCTTGAATTAATTAATTTGTACGTTTGTCTATAAAACCTTATTACTTCAAAATGAGGAAATAAAATTGAAAGCATGTTACAACGATACACTTCACTGATTCGCGAAGTATAAGTTAATTTGAATTTATAAACATTATAATTTCATAGCTCAATGGTTTTCAACGTGGGATTTCAATGTACCGCCTTCACTTATTACGAAAGTTTGTATTTTAATTATTAATACGAAGTTATCGATTCTATATATATTTGCATATAGAATCGTTTACCGTATATATGTCTAATTTCAAAATAATTATACACTCGAAGTAATGATAACGTAATAAATTATTCTTGTCTGATTAACTAATATAAAACTTTTCTTTCACAAAACAAATACATATCGTACCAAATTTATTAGGTGCATTTCTCAATTAACAGGATAACACGTTTTTACTTTTCAGAATAAGCATGATGTTGCAAACCCTGATAATCTAATCCCTTTTTTAATCCGAATTATTCGGCACGAATTCGCTATTACACATGAGTATCTGTAGTCCTCAATAATCGCAGAAGACCCAGATTTCCCTATCAATTTTATGACGAGAAAAATACTCGATATGACGGTCAGGCTATGCGCTAGCACCAGAAATGCAAAATAGAGAAAGGCCGCGAAGTGATACAGAAGATGATAGCATCTTAGAAGATATTTTTCAAAACTCCACTCGCTGTGTGCGTGACCCCACCAGCGCTGTTGAAATGAAGATTGACGTTCGCATTCGGAGCATCGATGCAGACGCTAAAAATGCTCCAGAGAGTGTTGCGAGAAGATTCGGCTGGGATGTAGATTATAAACATTTTAGCCGTTAAAGCTAAAAATCAAAGTGCTTAATACATTATCTGTTGCATGAAGAGGCCAGATATTTATAAATACGAGGACTTTGAGGCTCATTATACGAAGTTGTAGTAATTGCATACACAATGAACATATTATTCTGTATCTAAAAAGTACAAATCGGTTAGGCAAAAATGCTTTCATTTTGTAATAGTAAAAGTATTTAACGAACTATCCTATGATAAGGATAACAATTATATGAAAATGAAACTTATAAGATTTTAAAAATACCAAGCAAAAAACAATGCTTTGCAAAAACATAATTAGCTTATAAATTAATTAGTTACATAATAGAAAAATTTTCAGACAAAAAACTGCAGCTATAAATATTATAGTTTATGTATTTAGCTCAGGCTCTTAGTTACTTAGGTCAGTTATATTTAATATTTTGTATTATTTTTTCACGTCTGCTTATAAATATTTCTAGGCATCAGTAGATATTTAATATAGGAATATTGTATTTTTAAAAGTTTACAAGTATATTTTCCGTAATTTATTACGCTTTAATAAATTTCAATTATATATAAATTATCTTTGTTAAGTAATAATTTATACATCGTTATTATTTCATTTCAAAAGAAAATGGTTCTTGTAAAATAATATGAGTCAGTCACATTTTTAACATTTTATCTTGACGTTAAACAATACTGTACAACTTTTCTTTTTCCTTAATAAAAATGTAAATTAAAGTTGTTGAACTTTATATCTGTTTTGATAAATTGTATTCCTTTTGATAAAAAGATGATTTTTCAAATTATTTAACCTCGTCAGAACAGAACAAATGATTCATTCGCTGATTAACATGTTAAAATTACAAATTTCATCGACACTTCATCGCTCTAATAAAGCAAAATTTATTCTGTCATAATTGTAGCTTCGACTTAATTCATCGTGGAAACTTGATAAAGTACCACGACTCGACAAAGAAAATAGGATTCAAAATGCAAACCCGCGTAGTTTCTAATCTAAACAATATATAACTATGTTGCTTGGAAATTGAAAAACTTCAGGCGAGCGAATTGACACATATCTGAATATATACGACACGTAATATCAAGCGGGAAAATCGTCCGTACATACGATGTTCTTGACTTTTAATACAAAGCAATATAATCTCGCTCGCGAGACGCGACTTTATAATCTGCATATGCAGATCTTGCATTAATTGACATGATCTCGAAAAAAAATCCGTTTTGAACGAGACAAATGCGATCGTACGCGACTACCTTTTTTTGCGAATTATAGTTGTATGCGTATATATGCGAGAGAAGGCGTTGTCCTACATTGAATTCATACATTTTCATGATTTTGTCACGCTACAGTCGTAAATTCAATTATTTAATTGTTACATAGCTGGTGGACATGGTACCTGAATGTGGAACGTTAATTGAATTGTTTGCTCGTTATAAACGAAGGACAATTTTATATCATAGATTTTACGCATTATGCAACGACCTGTTTTGCATCTTTTATTTTATAAAAAATTTTATTGTCGTATCTTATTTTGCATATTTTTTAATGTCACTGCAATAATGTGCAATTTATATGGCATCTGTGAGTTTTCCATGATTGATGATTCACATTGCTTGAAATATCAAACAAAGTGTAAAAAATAAAAAAAACACAGACAGAAAATTAAAGAATGCACTTGATTTGTCTGATAAAAAAGAACATTCAGTTTGTCATTTGAAAACCAGGAAATGCTTATTCTGTAAAAAAGGATATCCTTGAAAACCGTTTGAAAAAAATAGGAATCTGCTAATAATATTCATGAGCAATTCGCGAAGTAATCCAAAAACTTGTCAAACAGAATCGAAATGGAAACTTGATACCTAGCTTATGCTATTTAAATGACGAATTAATTTGTCTACTGAATTTATTTCAGACATTTGTATGTATGTACGATTTTACAACTTGCAAATGCAGATAGCTAATACATTATTTATATTGGTCTATTTTATACTGTTAGTCCTGGAGAAAAATTTGTATATTATTGATACTTATTAAAAGAATAGTCAATTTCTTAGTTATAAAGATATGGTTGATCACATTTGTACATAAAAGAAAGAAATATTATCAAACAATTTTTAACAAACCAAAATATGATGTGGATGTACCGGAATATATCACTTATTTGATTTCTTCAAACATTATTAAATATAATTCTATAATATGTTGTATCTTTTGACACTATCGATGTTAAAATGTGTATGCAGTCTTGGAAACAGATTATAATAGTGTGCTCTACAGTACAGTTTTTAAAATTTTTAACATTGATTTTTTTTTTAACATTGAAAAAAGTGATTTTAGGAATAATCGACAATGTTATAGAGAATGTTATGGACAATGCTACGCTCATAAGATGAACTAAAATAGTGGATTATTGACAGAGAAATTTAATCAGTTCTATGCTGAGTTATTTTTGATAAACCTACAAAATTTCAATAAAATATACAAATGCGTTCATAAGTAAAGTTATGGTGACCACAAAATGTGATCATATAAGATGCATATTCAAAATTTATAACTTAAAAGAATTGTTATATATATATATTAATTATAAGGAATGTATAACTTTACAAAAATATTTTTTTCAAATTTAAAATGTTTAAAAATTTAAAGACGCATTTTTTTAATAAAAACCACTTAAAAGTAATAGTAAAATACAAGATTAGAAGAAAATCACGTTGGTGTTACGGCATACATTTTTTTGAAATATCTACCCTACTGAAAATGATTCGTAAGAACTTACGACTGAACTTACGTCTGATCTTACGTAAGAACTTACACAATAACTTACGTAAGAACTTACACAAGAACTTACGTTAGAACTTACACAAGAACTTACGTAAGAACTCACGTAAGTTCCTAAGTAAGTTCTTACGTAAGATCTTAAACAAATTAATTTGACATCTAATGAGATACCCGCTATGGGAAGTACCATCCGGGTGGTACGTCGGAATTTATGGTACTTTTGAGGCATAAAAAATTATGTTTAGTAATTTTGAAATTTTCTTTAAGCTGCCTGTATAAGAACTTGCGTAAGAACTTAGGTAAAAGATTATGTAAGTTCATACATGAGTTCTTACATAAGTTCTTATCTGCGTTCTTACGTAAGCTCTTACGTAAGTTCTTACGCAGGCAGCTTGAACAAATTTCAAAATTACTAAAAATAATTTTTTATGTCTCAAAAGTACCAAATTCCGAAGTTCCATCCGAATGGTACTTCCCGTAGTGGGTATTTCAATCGATGTCAAATTAATTTATTTAATTTATTATTTATTTGGCTAATTTAATTTAAAATCGTAAGTAAGAACTTACCTAAGTACTTACGCAAGATCTTCGTTGAAATACGGACGTAAGTTCTTACGTAAGTTCTTATGTAAGTTCTTATGTAAGTTCTTACGTAAGCTGTTGCGTAAGTTCCGACGTAAGTTCTTACGTTACCATTTTCAGTAGGGTAACGTTTAAAATGATAAAAATAATTTTCTTGACACAGTGTGCGTAAAGAGCGTGTGTAAAATGCAAATTTCTGTGTGTAAACTGAACTTATTCGCACACGCGTAGGTAAAGTATGAAAGTGTGTGCAAAGTGAAAAATTGTGCGTAAAGTGAAAATTGTGTGAAAGTAATTATTGAAAAATTTTGAAAAAACTGGAAAATTATGGAAAAATTGGAAAATTTTGAAATAACTGGAAAATTTTTAAATAATTGGAAAATTTTTAAGAAATTGCAAAATTGAAGAAACTTTTAAAATTAAAAAAATTTTAAAATCAAAAATTTCAAAATTTCTAAAACATCTAGGAAAATTGGGTTTTAACATAAATTTTCTGTCTTCGGTGGTGTCTATGATATGGGTAGAGGATCGAAGCCGATTTGTAATTCTGTTTGAATTTTTTCAAAAAAGCTGAATTTAAGAAAATTATAACTTATTTTTAAAAATTAAAAATAATTAATTAATAATTAATTCATTTTTACGTTCCTTTGAATTACGTTAGACCGTAGTTACTTCAAAGGTGCCGCGTCTACGGTCTGACGTCACAAGGATTTTCGAAGCGCTATATCGTCATTATTTTGGATATTTTGCAAAAATTCAAACAGTTCACAAAGAAAGTATGCTATATATAATCTATCAAAATATGATAGAAAGAAAATTCGTTAAACCCTAATTGGTAAATAGTGTTTTAATTTAATATTTTTATATAATTTTTTCATTTTTTAAAAATCATTTATAAGTACCGTAAACCCGAATGACTTTGGACACCGCCTCTCGTGAATGCGGCTTTGTGCCGCAACAGTGCCTATGAGTCAAATTTCAAAATACTATCTAATAAATTAAACTTTTTTTACCCTTTTTAAAACTGAAAACTCCCTATACGAAGTCAAACTTCCCGCAGTTCCGCCATTCGTTTATCTTTATTTGTAAAATAAACTATTACATTCGGTTACTTTAAAAGTTTACTTTACGCACTAGTTGCATAAACTACTATCTTGACACGGTGTGCGTAAAGTCCGTGTGTAAAGTGCGAATTTCTGTACGTAAAGTGAATTTTTTCGCACACGTGTGCGTAAAGTAAAAAAGTGTGTGTAAAGTAATTTAACTTTATACACAGTAGCTCAAATCACTGCGCGGCACAATTATACCGCTCATATACTTATAATATGGCAGTGAGAGAGACAGATAGAGGTTGACACATATTAAATAAATTGAAAATTTGAATAAATTGAAAATTTGAATAAATTGAAAATTTGAATAAATTGAAAATTTGAATAAATTGAAAATTTGAATAAATTGAAAATTTGAATAAATTGAAAATTTGAATAAATTGAAAATTTGAATAAATTGAAAATTTGAATAAATTGAAAATTTGAATAAATTGAAAATTTGAATAAATTGAAAATTTGAATAAATTGAAAATTTGAATAAATAAAAATTTGAATAAATTGAAAATTTGAATAAATTGAAAAATTTTGAATAAATTGAAAATTTGAATAAATTGAAAAATTTTGAATAAATTAAAAATTTGAATAAATTGAAAATTTGAATAAATTGAAAATTTGAATAAATTGAAAATTTGAATAAATTGAAAATTTGAATAAATTGAAAATTTGAATAAATTGAAAAATTTTGAATAAATTGAAAATTTCTGAATAAATAAAATTTTTTTTAAAAAATTGAAAAAATTAAAAAAAATTGAAGTGTTTTTAAAAAATTGAAAACTTTGAAAACCCTGAAACATTTTGAAAAACATAAAAAATTTAAGAGAATAGAGAACAAATCTGATATCGTAGATCACTCAATTTTTTATTTACCTAGTACATAAACCTATACAATTTTATTATGAATTACAATTTTCTCATTTATACGCTTCTACATTTAGAAATAATTAATTAAAAATCGCTAAAATTTCGCAGCAAATTTAAAATCGAAAAACAGCTGCGAAATAATGGCGGCCAAATCGACGGTCCACCTAACCTCTTTTATGTGATACGAAGTGTAGAGAGTTGATTATTTATGGAAACTAAAACTACTTTTTACATGTTTATACAGCATTCTGAAAGAGAAATACCGATTTTTCCCAATTGTTACTTCGGAACAATTGAAATATTAATTTGCAACTTTCACGTCGACCGTCGAAATATCCGCCTTATTGAATTTTTTTAGTCGGTCCGTTTGAACTTGCTTTGAGAAAATCAGATTTGCAATATTTTTTACAAAAACAATTAAACACCTAAAAAATGTTTTATTTGTACTTTTATGTATTTCTTAGTGCATATTTTAATTTAAAAATACAAAATAATATATGTTTTTTCTATATTATTAATTTTTTTTTTAAATTATGTAATTTTTTTATTTTTATTAAATGATTTATAAGTGTATTTGAGGGGCTCAGCGTCCTTTACAGCATAAAAATATACATTTAGAAGAGAGTACCCCAGTATGACCACCCATAGCTATTATAACCGTAACTTTTGTGTACCATGGTAAAAATGAAAATTTCGAAATAGAATTAGTTGTCCGAATGGACTTTTTTGACATCGTAAATTAGTTTTGGCCAATGTTAATAATCTGAGTTAAGTATTATTAATAACGAAAAATGAAGGTTTTGAGTTTTTGAAAAAGTTTTACCAGCAAGGTCACCTAACGTTTATAATTTTAATTTAAATCATATCATATATGAAATAATTAGTATTTAATAGTTTATATAGTGGGCATGTAACTGGCATTTAACTAGCATGTAACTGGCATTTAACTAGCATGTAACTGGCATTTAACTTGCATGTAGCTGGAATTTAACTAGCATGTAACAGGCATTTAACTAGCATGTAACTGGCATTTAACTAGCATGTAACTAGTATTTAACTAGCATGTAACTAGCATTTAACTAGCATGTAACTAGGATTTAACTAGCATGTAACTGGCATTTAACTCTCGGAAAATAACTTTTGACACGGAAATTAACGCCTTTTTGGTTATTCTTGCTAAAATCTTTTTTTTCTTGCTCGGAGTTGTGATTTAAAAACAAGAACCTTCGTTAATATTTAATAGAACTATATCTAGTATGAGAATATTCAATTCTAGTATTTTAAAACCATTCATACATAGGTAATCATTTACCTACTTGTCATGTTAGATCGAAAAATGGGTTCTCACAAAGGGGCCTATTTTTCACCTCTAAACTGTTAAAAAAAGCCTCTTTTTAAATACAGAAAAACCGTTATAACCACTGATAAAAAATCATACGTCCATCATTATCATAAATGCACAATAATCACATATCTATTAGTAAACTAATAAATTACGAACTCTATATTGTAAAAACTGCTTTACATTACTTTTACGACCCAAAAAATTCATTTAAAAAACCACCTCAAAAACAATCTTCTTTTCTCAACGACCCCGTGAGATACGCGTTTCCCATCCGAACCCACCGATCTCTAATCCCAAAAAGCCTGCTGCTGCACGTGCACCTCTTCTCTCCAATCCCGCGCCTAAATTCGCGCGCAGTCCCCGTGCAATCTCGCGCATGCGCGCAGCTAACTGCGCGCGCACATCCGCGGCGAACCTCAGTTCGGTTCGTGCTCGCTCGCGCTATATTGCGTCTATTGCGAAACCCCGCAGCGCAGCCAAACGGGCCTCCATTTTCTCGCAGAGCACGCACTCCTCTCGCTCGTCGCACACGTCCCATCCACAACTCGGAGATAAAACACACACACACACACACACGCTCTCAGGGCGCGCGCAACGACGAGGGACCTCGACTGGAGAGGGAAAGAGAAAAAGAAAAATTAGAAGAAGAGATATATATCCCCGACGCGTTGCTCCCTGGTGTTCTCCTTTCTTTCTTTTTGTTTTCGATCGCGCGCGTCGTGTGCGTGTCTCGGTGTGTGTGCAGCGTGCTGCATCGAAAGAAAAAAGAAAAAGAATATATATGTATATATATATATACACCTGTCCTACGTCGCAAAATGTCGGGATTCATCGTGCGCGCTTAGGTAGAGTTTTGTAAGAGTTAGTCTCGCGTGGACGCGTTTTTTCTTTCTCTTTGTTATTGTTATTCCCCTTTGTCGTGCGTTTCGCGTCGGTTTCTTTTCCTTCCCCGCCCGCGCGCGCGCGATCATCGTCGTCGCGAAGAAGAGAGCGCCTCCGCCTCCGCGAGAGAAGATTATATAGGAGCAGGAGAGTCAGCACACCAGGCGGATCGTCGAGAATTGTATTTCCCCAGCGCGCAGGCTCTATATTTGGCTTTTAGGTATGTCAGACGGCAGCGAGGCATTGGCAGCTACGCAACAAAAGCAACAGCAGTTTCAGCACCACCAACAGCAGCCGCCGCCGCAGCAGCAGCAGCAGCAGCAGCAGCTCGGCTCGACGACGACGTCGACGGCTTCGATGGCGAGCATGGCCTGGCAGTATCCACAGAACAACATGCATCTCTACTCTCATTACACTGGGTGAGTGTACACGGAGAGCGTCGGGCCTTTATTTCTTTGTTGTCCTTGTCCCCTGCACGCGAGCTCCGTGGAGGGTATGTAGGTATGAGAATACGATGTCGGGTTATCTCTCTCTCTCTCTTCCGCGGTTGGTGTGTGTATCGTGTGCATGTAGAGAGCGAGCGAGGGGCTTGACGGTTTAGCCGAGCGTTGGTCAATATAATGGCTCCGACTCGTTGTTGGAATGTGTCTGATCTGGATGCATGCATGTGTGTGAGAGAGGGAGAGAGAGGGTTAAAGGGATTGGGAAAAAATGGAGTTTCCGTTGGGCGAGACACGTGCGCGTTTAAGTGGAAAAGATAAAGATGGTAAAAATGAGAGAGGCGGAGGTTTGTGGTTGGGTGATACAATGTTGTGGATGAGTCTATAGTTAGATAATGGGTGACGGTTGTTGTTTCTTATTTTTCTTTTTTTTATGGAGGTTTAAGTAGATGTCAACGAGAAGATAACAATTTTGATGACCTACTTGTGGAGCAGACCATAATTTTTCGCTAGATTTACAATACATTTTCTTTAGTTTTTTATTTTTCTAATTTTATGAAAATTTAATAAGAAATTTTTGTATACTTAATATATAAAAATATATTTGAAGTTTTCTAACTCATAAAATACTATAAAAAGTCCTTCAAAGGCTTATAAGTAGCCCATTGGAAGTCCAATTTCAAACAGCGCACTTGCAAACGGTGCTTTACAAGAAATATAAGATGATGGAGTACTGACAAGTTCCATTTTATGCACCATTTTTAATAGCTATTTATAAATGTATCACTTTGCTGGGCAGTCACTCTTTTTTACAGTACAAAATGCTTTGAAGCATTAGAGGCCAACTGCTTAAGCTACAGTATAAACCATGTACAGCTCTAGTTACCATATGAAAGTTGTATAACAGGTTCTTAATGTAGGGTACATACTTATATGCGTCTACCCTAAATAGATTCGCCCTTCTAATATATACGGTTCAATTCAGTATTTCTGATTTCTAGTTAATTTATTTATAAAAGACAATTACAAAATGTTACAAAGTAAAAAATAAATAATACCAAAATTGAAGTAGCTCATCAGATACTATGTTATAAAATGTTATAATTATAACTAATTTCAATATAATTTAGAAAATTAAACTTATGCTAAGAATGTATATAAGAATGTTACATTTATTGTTAGGAAGTATTCTACAAGGAAGAATACATCAGTATTAAATCTGTATAAAAAACCAAGGAAATCTAATAAAATATAGTAACATTTGTTACTGATCAATTTGGTTTTAAAGGAGTAGATATTTTTTCATTTATAATATTTTTAAAGAAAACCTATATTACAATGACAAAATATGCAAATATTAAAGCAAAAAAGGATAGTTATGATTAAATTTATAAATGACGTACTTTATGTGACTATTAAATTTAATTTTTATTTTATTTTAAAGTATAACAAAAAAACAATATTTAATTTGTTATTCTTTTTCTCTTTTTGCAGACAAATGTACGGGCAGAACTATGCACATCAGAGCCAGATGTACTATCAGCCCTATGGCATGATGGGCTATCCACCGTACGGACATGGGCAGCTTCCAGCCCAAGGATCCCAACAAATGCCGCAGCAGCAGCAGTTGCAAGCCCAGGTATCCCAGCAGACCCAGCAGCAGAGTCAGCCGCAGCAGCAACAACAACAACAAGTACAGCAGCAGCAACAACAACAGCAGCAAAAGCAACAGCAGCAACAGCAGCAGCAGCAGCAACAGCAACAGAGTAACCAACAAGGGAAGCAGCAGACGGAGCAACCTCCAATTCCACCTACTCCCATGACCTTTGACGATGATTCTGACCTTCCACCTCTTCCTCCAGGACCCCCACCTCCACCCACTCCGATGCAAATCCTACTGCACAAAAATCAGCAGTCTCCTCACACTCAGCAGTCTCCTCACACCCAGCAGTCTCCGCACTCGCAGCAGTCTCCGCACTCGCAGCAGTCTCCGCACTCGCAGCAGTCTCCACACGCTCAGCAGTTTGCCAACTACAACTCTTATTCTTATGGTGGCTGGAATAGCCTTCAACAATCCGAATCTACTCGTAAGTCTACTTTTTGTACTTATAGGAGTAAATAATTGTGAGCTTCTACTTGTTGACTCTTTTAATTATGAATTTGTTCTTAAAGAAAACGTGTTTTTTTTGACAAACGTATATTGATAATACTAATTTTATTAACGATTAATGAATATCAAAGTTTTTCCATATTTATAAATGTACTAATAAAGTCAACATATTTATGTTGTAAATCTTTGAAAATCTCTTCATAAAAGGAAAATACTATTTAAGATTTTCGTCTTACTGACGACTTATTAAGGGAGTACTCGCACTATTATCTAAGCTGAAAAAATAGTCACTTAAAATCGCTGAAAAATCTGAGAGCTCGCGTTCAAACGTCACGTCTTACGCTTTCGTATCTCTTCTTCAAAAATCAAGGAAGAACCATTCCGTATACTTACAACATGAACATTAAAATAAAAAAAAAAAGAAAATAACTAAAAAATGTACTTCTCATTTTAGATTTCAGCGGAATCCGTTTCAACCTGCCGAACAAGAAGACCGGGCTGGGCTTCAACAGCACGCCGCCCTCGGGCAACAGCGGCGCCGCCAAGAAGAAGCGTAAGCGGAACAAAAGTCTTGCCGCCCAATACAATAACTTTCAGGCACCACCCCCGACCGCGCTCAACACCTCGATACCCCCGCCCAACGTCTACGGCCCCGTCGCACCACCCAACCACATGAACCACGCCAAACTGCAGCAGCAGCAGCAGCAGCAACACCAGCAGCAGCAGCAGCAGCAGCAGCATCAGCAGCAGCACCAGCAGCAGCAGCACGACTTACCCCCCTTGCCGCCCCCGATGCAGATCGAGAAGCCCCCGACGCCGCCGCCCATCGACGAGATCAGCATTCCGCCGGAGCAGCCGCTGCTGCCTCCGCTGCCGAAGCTCCCCCCGATGGTCAACACCTCGCAGCCGCCGCCGCCGCTGCCCCCCCTCTCGCGCACCATCAACAACACCGGCAACACCGCCCATCACAACATGAACAACACCCTCGGCCAGTCGGCTGCCCAGCCGACGGCCAACGCCGCGTCTTCCCCCTCCGGCCCGAACAGCGGCGGTGGCGGCCTCGGCCTCAAGAGCAGCGGCGGCGGCAGCGCCAGCAGCCCCGCGATGCCCAAGGCCTCGACCTCCCCGAGCCCGGTCGGCGACTGGCCCGACAGCCTCAAGAACTACGTCAACCGCTGCTACGAGAAGTGCAAGACCGCCGTCGACAAGGACCAGGTCGAGATCATCCTCAAGGGCAAGATCACGCGCTCGGCCAACGACGGCTCGCTCTGGGTGAAGGACTGGGACCGCGAGCCCCTGCCCAGCATCCACAGCGAGCGCATGACCATGACCATCAAGCCCCTCACCGTCACCGTCAGCCCCGGCGGCCAGCGCAAGTCCGGCCTCTCCATGACCCTGGGCGCGAGACTGGGCGCCCGCATGGCCAACTCGCCCCACGCTCCCGGCAATCAGAACAACAGCGGCAACAACAACTCCGCCGGCAACAACAGCGGCAACGGCAACAACAACGGCAACAGCACCTCCTCCACCCCCTCCATGTCGCACCGGCGCTCCAAGTCCAAGAGCCGCTCGCGCTCGCGCTCTCACTCCCCGCACGCGCCGCGCAAGTACCGGCGCAGCACCTCCTCCTCCTCCTCCAGCGACCGCGACTACAAGCAGAGCGTCCTGCCGATCAACCTCCACCAGCCCCCGCCACCCCTGCCCTCGCACATTCAGAGGGGCAAGAAGGCCGGCCGCGGCGGACAGCAGCACCACCAGCAGCAGCAGCAGCAGCGCGCCAACGCCAATCAGAACAACAACCCCAACAGCAAGCAGAACAAGAAGAACAAGAACAAGAACAAGCTCAACAACAAGGCCAACTGTCACTTCTACTCGGAGTTCGGCATGGCGGGCGGGGACGTCCAGGAGTTCGGCACCAAGGAGAAGCTGCAGCAGCGAGCCGCGAGATTCAACGACGCCTGCAGCAAGGGACCGCAGGTCAGCGCACTCATCAAGGACGATCCCACGGCGGAGTTCGACTTTACGGGGCTGCACATCGTGGGAACTTGCAGGGACCTCGAGAAGCCGTACCTGCGTCTCACCTCGGTTAGTATGCGGCCTTTGGCTTTGACCTGGCGTGGCTCTTGAAGCTTTGAGGAGGTTTTGATAAAACTCAAAGCTGCGTTGGCGGGTGAAGGGAAAGTAGGTTGTGAACAATGGTATTAAGGGGATGTCGGAGCTCCGCACCCCCTTTTGCAGTCCGACCTATTTTGTATTTCCAATTGTTTGTAAAAACTACAAGTCCGACTGACTTTATCTTGTACAGATCGGTTCATTATAGTAAGCACTACGGTGCTCAGCTCTAAATCTTACTGTAAAATTACATTAAAAGAAGTTATTAGCAAAAGTTTGGTATGATTACAATTTTGAGGTTAGGTTTCAATGCGTAAACACCCTATTGTATTTCCAATTAATTAGAAAAATAACTCATCAAATCAACTTTATCTTGCATGCAAAAGCTTTATTATAAAAAGCACTACGGTGCTCTGCTCTTAAGGTTTCCCTGCATTCTATGTTTTAAAAGTAATCACTAAAAGAAAATACACGATTTTAGTTCCGACATCCCCTTAACGTTGGTTGTGAGTTAATCAACCAGATAAGCGCAAACACTCGTGAAAATCCATTATTTTTTTCTTACTATTTGTGGCAATTCGCTATTTTCTTCTGTATTTTTGAATAATTTTTATAAAAGGTAGATACAGATACAAAGAACTAGTATAAACTTTCACTTAAAAATCAATGATTCTATACCAATTTCACTGATTTTAAAATATGTTTTTAATAATAATCTAACGAGACCTTATTTATCTTTTCATGCACTAATTAAATAAAACTTAAAAATAATAGAACTGTAAGGAATCACAAGTATCCATTTGATACCAAATAATTGAATTCTGTAAAAATTGAAAACTCATTCTTTCTAAATTCATAACTAAAAATATTTATATTGTTAAATATGATTTTTTTTTTATTAATGCTTTTCAGTCGAGGTTTGAGTAATTGAATCCCAGAATTTGGACATGAAATTCTCTATGCATAAAAGAATTGACCAATACACTTGAAATTTTATTTGAAGATCCATTTTATTTGATGATTTAAAAATTGAGTGTTCTTTTTAAAAATCAATAATTTTAAATAATTGTTCATAACAAATTTATTGTTTGGGAAAAATCAGAATAATAACTAATAAGAAAAAAAATAATAATTTGTATCAAGGATACATACATATGGTTATTTTGTCATAATAAATCTTCAAAACCTCAATTATTTTGGTGAATTTATTATGTACAGGAAGCATTTTGAAGTTGATCCAATTTTTTTTATTTTTCACTCATAAATTCATAAAGAATTTATTATGAAAGAGATGCTATTTGACGATCAGTGATGAGCAACAACAAAGCTGCAAAAAGCTAATTTCTACTTGAACTTTCCAGGCACCAGCGGCGTCGGCGGTGCGTCCGGTCAGTGTGTTGCGAAAGTCCCTGGACCACGTGAAGAAGCGCTGGGTGACGGGGCAGGACTACCGCTACGCGTGCGATCAGTTAAAGTCGATACGTCAGGACCTGACCGTGCAGGGCATTAGGGACTCGTTTACCGTGCACGTGTACGAGACTCACGCCCGTGTCGCCCTGGAGCGCGTCGATCACGAGGAGTTCAATCAGTGCCAGACCCAGCTCAGAATGCTCTACTCCGAGATCGGAGGCGATAATCGCTGCGAGTTTGTCGCTTATCGTATACTGTATTACATCTTCACCAAGAATACGTTAGGTGAGTTGAGCTCTACTTACTTTCTCTTTGTTGGATACTAAGACTAAGTTACTATAAGAATAGAAATTAACAAGAAATATTAACAATTAGTGTAGAAAGTCTTTCAAATTGTTCCTACTAATGAATTTACGGTTTTATTGTATATGACTCGAAGAGAAATGAATGATATAAATGACATTATAGTGCTAAAGTTTGCAAAACACTATATACATTTTTAATATTTTTAAAGCTATCTCTGTTCGTTATCGGAATAGAAGATAAATAAACTTTATTGCATTGGTAGCTTGATATTAATTTTTTTATCAAAAGCACTGAAAGCGAGTATTTTTTTAAGTATAAGAAAATTAGAAATGCATGCATACTGTATGTATATTGCTATTCTAATTTGTATTTCAAAAGTTATATATTTCCACGTGTGATTTCAGATTTGACGACAATACTCGCAGCGCTTACGGAAAAAGACAAAAAAGACGAATGTATAGATCACGCGTTAAAAGTCCGATCGGCATGGTGGTTACGCAATTTCCATTGTTTCTTTAAACTTTACAAAAAAGCTCCGAGAATGGCAGCCTTCCTCATGGACTGGTTCACAGCCAGGGAGAGGAAGCTTGCCCTCAAACAAATGATCAAAGTGTATGTATTGGTACTTTTAACATTTTTATGTTTGCAACATTTTACGCTTATGTGGCACAATTTTTTATGTATTTTTTTCTGCTGCACTACTTATTTTTATGTAAAAAAAGCGATTACAAAAACTGTGGAAAAATTGTTTTTTGATTTACAAAGCTTTAAGAATTATTTTTATTTTCTTTACGCATAACGTTTTTAGAATTTGTAATCGCATTTAAATTTTTATTTTTGTTTATTACTATTTATGTTTGGCAAAACTGTGCTAATGATAACCGATTACAAAAGCACTATGAGTACTATTATTACATAAAATTGTTATCTTAGTTGAGCTGCATGGAAATTTCGCTCAGTCCTTGTGATTGAAGAGAAATTTGTATCTGCAGACTCATAATTGCAATAACCTTATCGAAATGTGAAGGAGAAAAAATTCTTTAAAATTAATCAAGTCCACTTGTCAAGAATGATGCTAAGTATATCTATGACATTTATACTTTATTGCAATTTTCAAGGATGTTTTTGTGCTTTTATCAGCAAATGGAAAAATATTTTACTTCATAAATTTAGCTAAAGTATTTGCAATTATCGCTTTCTTTCTCAGATTTAAAATTTTCTTTTTATCACAAGGATTTAATAAGCATTTTATCTTCTCTGTTTACTGCAGAGGCAGTCATAATTAGAGTATTAAGGGTAGTGAAAATGTTGAAAACATTTACATCATACTGCTTAATTGTATAAATTATCTTTTGCTATGCAATCTTTATTTTTTCATTCATCCTTGAAAGCTTATTTTTTATAATATTTATGCAATTGCAAAACAACTAAACAACTTGCAAAAAATAATGCACTAAAATATTTAAGTTTCGAAAATGAACGAGCTCTTTAGTTTACTTTAGCTGCTATATTTATTTATTTATTTATTTATTTATTTATTTTATTTATTTATTTATTTATTTATTTATTTATTTATTTTATTTATTTATTTATTTATTTATTTATTTATTTATTTATTTATTTACTCTTCTATTTAACTGAATTGACTTCATTATTCTCTTATTTACTCTTGTCAATGCCCATACTGCTGTTTGTAATCGTATGTATCGTTGCACACGACAAAAACATTTTCCTTAGCAGTGTATCTTGTATGAAGCTCGAAGTGTCGATGATACTTGAGAGCGAAGCCAGTCAATGGAGTGAGAGTGTGCAGTGTCACCTGTGCCGCTTGAGGGACGGGGTCACGGGACTTAATTGCAATAAGATTTCTGTTTCAGGATCTCAACGTACAACCCCCCAAAAACCAAAAAAAAAACTTAGATTTATAAACATACACAATATTTCATATAGCAATATAATTAATTTATAATCATCGAATTATCATCGATAGAAGACGACTAATCTCTTGATTTCTTCTGCTGTTTAGCTATCGGCAAAATTTGGATGTTGATTTCATCGTTGCGGAATTGGCCTTTGAATCAGTGGAGAAGTTTTATGAATTTGTCGCTGAGTTCGGATTGGCTTACGCCGATCCCGGACGTAAGCAACTCGACTGCAAGACGAGCAGTACTTCTGTAGGTGCTTGGTAGATATTCAATCAGAAAGAGAGAGAGCAACGGCCTGGCATTCGTTGAACCAAATTGCAAAGTCCAAAATTCTTTCTCGTTCGTTACACACGAAATCTCCCTGTCCTCCGGATGATTTCTAACGACACGAAAAA